>CAMZMU010000042.1:1921579-3121579 GCA_947311845.1 Poa pratensis
CACTCCGGAGTTATCCATTGAGAAGGTCCTTCTTGTTGAATCCCTTTCATACAATTTACTTTCCGTTGGTCAATTATGCAATGTCGGTTACACCGTTATCTTTAATAAACACCACGTGACCATCCTTTTCACTCAATCTCTTAAAGTAGCCTTTGTTGGATTTCGTGTAAACGGTTTGTATGTGGTCGATTTCTCGAAAGAGACCACTCAAATCGCCACGTGTCTAATGGCTAAATCCGACAAGGGTTGGCTTTGGCATCGCCGGCTAGGCCATGTCGGTATGAGAAATTTGCAAACTCTTGTGAAGGGTGGACACGTGGTAGGACTAACCGATGTTAATTTTTCCAAAGATCGTCCTTGTAGTGCTTGCATAGCCGGAAAGATGCATGAAAAGAATCACCCCAAGAAGAGCATTATCTCCACTGAGAGGCCTTTGGAGCTCCTTCATATGGATCTCTTTGGGCCTCCCACATATGATAGTCTTGGTGGCAAGAAATATTGTTTGGTGATTGTGGATGATTATACAAGATATTGTTGGACTTTCTACCTCAAGAGGAAGAGTGAAACTCAAAAGATATTCATTGACTTTGCAACCTTAGTTCAACGCCAATATGACTCCAAGATTTTGGCAATAAGAAGTGACAATGGTACGGAGTTCAAGAATTACACTATGGATGATTTCCTAAGTGGGGAGGGCATTCAACACCAATATTCCGCTGCTTATACTCCAACAAAATGGTGTCGCCGAAAGGAAGAACCGCACTCTTATTGATATGGCAAGAACTATGTTGGCCGAATTTCATTCCCCATATAACTTTTGGGCCGAAGCCATCAATACCGCTTGCCACTACTCCAACCGGCTCTTCTTTCGTCCTCTCATGAAAAAGACACCATATGAACTCCTTATCGGTAAAAAGCCAAATGTCTCTTACTTTCGCGTATTTGGATGCAAATGCCATGTTTACATTAAAGGTTGCCCAATTGCTAAATTTGAATCTAGAACTTTTGATGGTATTTTTGTTGGATATGCCGCAAACTCCCACACTTATAGGGTCTACAACATATCCACCGGATGTGTTGAAGAATCTATGAATGTGGAGTTTGTCGAGGATAATGGCTCCCAAGCGGAGCATATTGATCATGATAATGTAGGTGATGTACCTCCACCTCAAGCCATAAGAACTATGGGCATAGGGGAACTTATTCCTATTGAAGAACCTATTATGGACACTCAAGAAGAAGGAACAAGTTCTACTCAAGTTGAACCATCCACCTCAACCATTGATCAACAAGCTATACAAGAACAAGATCATGATAGTCATCCACATGAGCAAGATAATGGTCAAGACCCACCCAACTCTAGTGGAAACAAGAACATGATGAACCCCCATCTCCAAGAACTCCACTTCGGGTTGACCATGAACAAGATGAAGGAAATGATGAAGATGTTCGTGTTGGTGAAACAATTGGTCAAGCCATAGAACGCCGAGTCATTCGGCGTGCATCAACATTGGATCATCTCCAACACTACAAAGAAAATATCCTTGGGAGTATTCGTAAGGGTGTGTCCACACGTAATCAATTAACTAACTTTTGTGGTCATGTCTCTTGTTTGTCTAGCTTAGAACCTCTCAAGGTATATGATGCTCTTGAAGACATGGATTGGGTTGCGGCCATGCATGAAGAATTGAACAACTTCGAGCGCAACAAAGTATGGTCATTAGTTGAAAGACCCAAAGACACATCACATAATGTCATTGGAACCAAGTGGATATTCAAGAACAAGCAAGACTCACATGGTCAAGTCATTCGCAACAAAGCAAGATTGGTTGCACAAGGCTACACCCAAATCGAAGGAGTCGACTACGGTGAAACTTATGCCCCCGTTGCTAGACTTGAATCTATTCGTTTATTGATTGCCTATGCATCTACTCATAACATTACCTTATATCAAATGGATGTTAAAAGTGCTTTTCTAAATGGTCCACTAAGTGAATTAGTGTATGTGAAACAACCTCCGGGTTTTGAAGACCCTAAATTTCCTAACCATGTCTACTTACTACATAAGGCCCTTTATGGGCTCAAGCAAGCTCCACGTGCTTGGTATGATCATCTCAAGGAGTTCTTAGTAGACCATGGTTTTGAAATTGGGGTAATCGATCCCACCTTTTTCACAAAAAGGATAAATGGAGAGCTTTTCGTATGCCAAATATATGTTGATGATATTATCTTTGGTTCTACTAACCATGAATTTAGTGATCAATTCTCTAAGCTAATGACCAAGGAATTTGAGATGTCCATGATGGGAGAATTGAAGTATTTTCTTGGCTTTGAAATCCACCAATATAGTGAAGGAACATTCTTATGTCAAGCCAAGTATATTCAAGACATGCTCAAGAAATTTGATATGAACAACGCCAAGCCATATAAGTTTCCCATGGACTCTAAGGCGGATCTACACTTAGATCCGAAGGGTAAGGAAGTTGATCCCAAGCTTTATCGTTCTATGATTGGATCTTTACTTTACCTTTGTGCATCTAGACCGGATATTATGTTTAGTGTGGGTATGTGTGCAAGATTCCAATCAAGTCCTAAGGAAAGTCATGAAACCGCGGTTAAAAGGATTCTAAGATACTTGATAGATACTCCTAACTATGGTCTTTGGTACCCCCATGGGACAAGCTTTGATCTTGTAGGTTATTCGGATGCGGATTGGGCGGGTTGCAAAATGGATAGAAAATCAACTTCGGGTACTTGCCAATTCCTTGGTAGGTCTCTTGTGAGTTGGTCTTCCAAGAAGCAAAATTGTGTGGCCTCGTCCTCCACCGAAGCCGAATACATTGCCGCCGGAAGTTGTTGTGCACAATTATTATGGATGAGGCAAATTTTAAAGGATTATGGTGTCATTTGTGACAAAGTGCCTCTTTTATGTGACAATGAAAGTGCCATCAAAATTGCTCACAATCCGGTACTTCATGGGAAGACCAAGCATATTGAGATCCGGTATCATTTTATTCGAGATCATGTTGAAAGGGTGATATTGCAATCAACTATGTCAACACCAAGCATCAACTCGCCGATATGTTCACAAAGCCTCTTGGTGAAGCAAGATTCAAGGAGTTGAGAGGAGAACTAAATGTGGTGGACATAAGCAATTGGACTTAGTGGACTTCTTGCATACCTACCCATATTAGACAATAGTAATTTGGTTTGGATGTAGGCATGGACATAGGGGGAGTGCGGTCCTAATCCATTGGACTATCCCTCCCCCCATTATGCCGATAGTAAGAACTCATTTGCATCTCTATATTCGTTCTATGAATTGTGAGCTTAAATGACGAGTAGTGGCGGTGAACCCAAGATATATCTTCGCGGTGTCACACCACATACACTCATACATGGTGGCCTAGGCCACCGCCCTCTTCTTTTGAAGAGTTGAGTCTTGTTCGAGTGTTCATTGCATTTTATTGTTTTTCACATCTAATCACTTCCAATGTTGCTATTTGGGATCTTTTGTTTTATCCATTGGAAGTGTGAAGATTTCTTCATGTTTGCATCCCCCCCGTGTCACCCTCAATTGCTCCATGGTTATTCTTGAAGATGGTTATCCGAAGCAGTCCAGCAATCATCAAAGTTGTGTTTGATTCAAAGGTTTCGAGAAGAGAAGAGTTTCGGTGTTTGTGCCAAGGTTTCATGAAGAAAAGCAGTGGTGAAGGGAAAAATCTGCCTAGCCGGCTCTCAGGCCGGACCAGCCGGCCGCTGTGCCGGGCACCTCGGGTGCTAGCCCGGTTCCCTGCCCGGCTGCAACCGGCTCCTGTGCCGGGCGCCTCGGGTTGCAGCCCGGCTCCCTGGCCGGCTCAACCGGCCCCCGTGCCGGGCAGGCAGAGCACGGGATTCGATTCAAGAGGAGGGTCCCCGAACAGTTTTTCCTCACTTCTTCCTCCTCCCAGCCCGTGCTCCCCTCCATGGCTGCCCCTCCCGTGCTCCACCACCGCCGCCCCCTCCATTAGAGCCACCCCCACACTCTCCCCTGCCTCAGATCTGAAAGATCCGCTCCAGATCTTCCCTTCCATCCACAAGATTCATCCTTTGGTGAAGATTTGGGGGAGCTCTTCTCCATTGTTGGTGTGTGTGGGGATTTCTTGGTGAAGCTCCATTTCGTGGCAATGGCTGAGAGTTCAACATTTGATGGACTTGAGGATCTTGAGGACTCCACCCCTCTTTCCTCCAGGTACCGTGCTCTCAACCCCAACTCCAAGAAGATCAAGAAAGCGGGCAAGAAAAAGGGGCCTTCCCTTTCCAATCCAGCGGAACCGGTACGTTCCTCTTGGACCAAAGTGCCTAGTGATGAGTTTGAGCATGATCGGTTGGAGTTCAATCCCTATGCCTTTCCTCACCCTACTTGCCCGGAGGATAGCCGTTTTTATTGCAAGATGCATCTCCAAATGTATGATCAAATCATTGAACCCATGAAGAACTCTCATGTCTCCACCTTTAGCTTCAATGTGGATAGTGCAAGGGATATTTGGCCAGAGGTGATGAAGGTTATGGACTATCATGGCATTTCTAAACTTATGGGAGTGGGTACACCATATTCTCCCGATTTGCTTCAAGAATTCTATGCCACAGTTTATTTCTCAAGGGAAGAACCAAGGACTATGACTTGGATGAGTGCCGGTATCAAGTGTGAAGCCTCCCTTGCTGAATTTGGTGCTCTCTTTGGCATCGAGGAGCTCCCTCATTGCCCCATGGCTTATGTTCGTATTCACTCACAAACCATCATGAAAGCCGATCCCGCGATCCATCATTGCTATCCTCCCGGGTTGGGCCTTGTTGGAAAGGTCCCCAAGTGCACTCATATGACTCCTTTTTGGCAAACCACTTATGCTATTCTCCGAAACACTATCGCTGTCAAGCTTGGGGAGAAGACTGAGGCTCGTGCATATATGATTAATCTCCTTCATCACATTTTGCCCGCCTATTGGAGGGAGAAGAAAATTGATGTTCTTGACTATATGTGGGAAGAGATGCACACCGTGGTACTTGACAAAAGGGTTCCCATCTATGGTCCCTATCTTCAGAAGCTCTTTGAGAGGAAGTTGGATCAAGTCGCGCTCAATGCCTATATCCCTACTTTGTTCACACCTACTCTTCATTCCTTACCCGCTCGTCCTCCGAATGCGGTCATTCCTTCTCAAGAGAAGCGTGCTAGAGCTGCAGCCCCTGAAGCTCATGTTGAGCCCCCCAAGAAGCACGGCATTTTAGATGCTTTCAAGAAGATGAATTGCTTCTTTGTGGATAAGCAAGTCAAGGATTTCAAGTCATATCGCAAGCAAAAGTCTTATAATCGTAATCAAAGAGCAATTATGAAGAAACTTGACTTCCCCGAGCCTTCTCATTCAACTTCAGCCGAGGTCTCGGAGAACACTTACATGTCCAAGAACACCTATTGGTTCGGTGATGATGCTTCCTCTCTTGCTCCCTATTGTCCGGGCTCCCAAGGTGAATCTAGCTCCGGTCAAGCGTTTGGTGGTGGAAGTGGAGCTGCTCATGGTGATGAGGAGGAGTTTCTCGATGAGTGATACATGGGCTCTCTCGTGTCTTTCTTCCTTTTTGGTGTCTTGATGCCAAAGGGGGAGAGATATCCGAGGGGATTTGCATTCATGCATGGTTTCTATTTGCATCTTCGTTGTCTTTCATCGCATGTGTTTTAGTTGAACTTTATGTGGTTTGTGCTCGTGGAACCTTATGTGGTTATGTTGTGGAACTTTGCGATCACTATTGTATGAGATGGATAAATTATTGTATGAATCTATGGATTTCGGTATTCGGATTTATCTATGGTTGAGATTTTAGGATATTGTGCATTGATATGAATCTATCTACATCTCTTGGTACAAGGTATGATCGTCTCCAAATCTCAACTTTGTTGAATATGTCTATGGATGTGCAACTATGTTGTTTCTATATCTTGTTGTTTATCTTGTTGGGAATGTGTCCCCCTTATATGTGCATTTGCATTCCAAGGCAAACAAATATATGCACACATGTAGGGGGAGCCATTTCTTTGTCTAAACCTGATATAGTGTGGTCTCAATTGCAAATCCGTGTGTTGTCATCTAACACCAAAAAGGGGAGATTGAAAGGACATTTATAATCCTCTCTATGTTTTGTGTGTTAGATAACAACACCGTGAAAGTTTAATATGTTGCTAAGTGATTTCAGAATTAGTCCGGTATCTCTCCCTATACAAAAAGAAGAAAGAACGTTCGGGATATCGGATAAGAAGAGAGGTGCCCTGGGTGGCCGGTTCCCAGGCCGGCCAGGCCGGGCTCCAGGCCGGCTGGCTCGGCTGGGTAGCCGGTTCCCTGGCCGGACCAGTCCGGGCCCCTGGCCGGCTGGCTCGGCTGCCTGCCGGCTCCCAGGCCGGACCAGTCCGGCCCCCTGGCCGGTTGGCTCTGCTGCCGTGCCGGCTCCCAGGCCGGACCAGTCCGGGCCCCTGGCCGGTTGCCTCTGCTGGGGTGCCGGCTCCCAGGCCGGCCAGTCCGGCCCCCAGTCCGGCTCCTCTGGATCTGGCCATTCGCTGCGCCAGGCCGGCCTCCAGGCCGGTCAAGCCGGCTCCCCAGCCGGCCACTCTGCAGCCTCCAACGGCCACTTATTGGAGGGGCTTTAAATAGCCCTCCACCTTCCTTGAGACAAGGAGCTCGCCTAGAAAAGAAGATCCCCATTGTTGCAAGCTCAAGAATCACTAGATCTCCCAATCCCTCCACCCAAACTCGTTGATCTTTGGAGGATTGAAGGAGAAGACCCGGATCTACTACTTCACCAAAGCGTTCTTCATTTCCCCTTCATTCACTTGAAGGATTCGAGCTTAGGGTTTCCACTAGGAAAACCTAGGCATTTTGTTGTTCTCACTTGCTTGTTACTTTTGTGTAGCAGGTGTTGTGGTGATTGAGAGCCCCCAATCCTTTTGTGGGTTGAGCCTCATGTTGTTGTAAGGGATCTGGATTCCGCCTTGAAGGATTCCGATAAAGAAAGGTGGACCGAGCTTTTGTGTGAGGTTCATCGGAGAATAGGGTGAGGCCATTTGTGGCGTCTTGAGTTTGAAACTCACACCCCTCCAACGAGACGTACTCCTCTAAAAAGGAGGAACTCGGGAATACATCCTTGTCTCCGCGTGCTTTCATATCGGTTATTCCTTTCTAGTTATTTACTACTTGTATCTTATCTTGTTTACACTTAACTTGTCATATAGGTAAATTCACCATAGTTGCATATCTAGAGAATTTACTTTTTAGTCAAGCCTTAATCGAAAAAGAGTTAAAAATTGGAGTAGCACATATTCACCCCCCTTTTAGGTGGCCATACGATCCTTTCACAATCCTAGCCGGTGCTGTCGAGCTGAGCTGGCCATGCACGCTGCATGCAGCATACCGATCGAGAGGTAACGTTGACGTAGGATGGATCGACAGCGGTAGCCCGATGACGATCTCGTGTCTGTCGGCAAAAACAAAACACTTATAGCTATGATCTATCTAGCTAGAGATCGAGAACGCGCATATCTTTATTTTTTGGCAATGTTGGTGATGGTGAAGTTTGATTGGAATGGTGATCAATCCGGCCGGCCTCGCCGATCGAGCCGGCTACCGTCCAATTCTCACTGGACCATCTCACCGCCGGCCACTGTGCTCACTGTGCGAGCGCGCTCGCAGCTGTAAAAACATGGAACGGGATAAAATCACACGGCTTGATGTTAGTTAAATATTTACTGCGATGAGATTAGAATACACATGCCGACATGCGGCCGCCGGCCGGCCCTTCTTCTCCAGCTCCGGCACTTCATTATGGATGCGGACATGAGGGACTCCTGTTGGATAATGATGTGTCAACTAGACGCCCACATGGCGATCGTAAACCTCCAGCTGGTAATTCCGATCAGAAGGTTTATGGCCACATTGAATCCTTGACATGCGAATAGAAAAATGAAACTGTTTACCTGGGCAAGAATTGAACTTGAAGCCCACAAAATGGAAATGTTTACCTAGTGGATCTTTTTCTAATATTTACCGTATTTTCTTCTGTACACTTTTTCCATATTTTTCCTCGCTCTTATGACACTACCAATAAAATGGATTGGTTTATCTGAAAACTACAGTTAAGAATGTGTAAGTGGGATCCCACTTATAGCTCATTTTGACGCTTCTAGGTCCCACCGAAACGAAAACATATGCTCAAAAAGGATTTTAATTCGGATGAATTGTGTTAAGTCTTGAAATCATTTCTTAAATTCATGATACCATCTATTTCCATGCTACGAGTAAGTCTAATTTTAGGAATGTCATGATATAAAAAATGGAAATAATTGTTTGGGATTTTTTTGTTAAAACGAGTACAATTTTTTTCATTGAACAAGAATGGCAAAAAAGAAATAAACACAAAAAAATGCTCATTTATACAAAATAAAACAAAATTTTAACTCTTAGTAAGCATACAAGAAAAAAGATTGATATGAAAACTCTCTTTGCTCCCCCCCCCCCCCCCCCCCCCATGCTCCACCAATGATCACTTTTTTAAAATCAAAATTCGTATTTACAGGTTTTAAGATATTTTGGAAAAAAATCCTGGACTCATTTGATGATGTATCCTACAAGCATGTAAAATCAAAACGCTAAATTCTTTGGCCAGACAACAAAAAATGAGAAAATCTGATAAATTTTGGAGTTTTAAAATATGCACAGTTTACTATATATAATCATATCCATAGTTTTCTCAAATTTTTAGCTCAGAATACAAAATATTTCGAATTGAGATCCAACGAGTTTATATGATAAACAACTGAGTACATCCATATTATTTATATATTTTATGAAAACTTGAAATATGATTTATGAATTTAAAAAAATAATGAGATAAGTGGAGCTCGGGGCGAGAGATCTCTGCTTCGATTGATATGTATTAGTTATGTAGGGTATATCATTTGTTTAAAATTTACCGCATTGAGCCTACGCTTTGCTACGAACAACCACACAAAAACACAAGGAGATATTAGCTATGGTCATGAGAAATTTTGGAAGAGCCTTGGTTTCATGGAACTGTTTTGCGGTTCCAGACAAAAGAGTGTTTGTTTATATAAGAGTACGAGTATATTTATTTATTTTGAGTTGTTTTGCAAAAAACGGTTGGTCATGGGTATGAGTATAATGGTGCATTGGGTTTATTGGATGTCTTTTACATGATTTGTGTGGATGGCTGTTGTTTTTTAGTTAAACCCTTTGTAAGATGTTTATCCGGAATATACAATAGTTGGTGAGAGAGTATGTTTTACAAGTAGGAAAGATATGTATAAGAGTCCTGAGTCAAGGCTTACATATTTTTGATTTAAATTTCCATATGTCGAAGTCGTCGGCATAATGTTTTTGGATCTAGTCTTGCATCCACCCGTCACCGCACAAATCTTTACTTGGAGACTTCGTTGGCTCAATAATGAAAGTTTAGACTTTCTTGAAATGGTGAAGTTTAGACATAAAATATTGTTGCTTCAGTTTGGCTTTCCTATGTCAAAGTCGTCAGTGTAAGCCACGAGACCTAATATTGCATCCACCCGGCGTCGCCATATGTATCTCAATACAGACATCGGGCAGCTCATGAAGTTCAGACATAAAAAATCGTTGCTCGACTTAGATTTTGCAAAACCATACTATATATAATATCCACATTTTAAACTCAAAAACAAAAACAAATATCCACACCGGAAAAAAAATGCGTGACCGTGTTGGGACTTGGGAGGGATAGTAGTATAGGACATGCATGTGTTTCAGCGCCAGAATGAAAGTCAGGCTGTGCAGGGCATGCCGCACAGCTCTGCATGTGTTAAAGGCTCCGATGGAGCGGCTAGCTTCTACTTGTTGCCATGGCATTGGGCGCTGGGTACATACACAGCGTACGTCGTTCTGCGCCGCCCTGCCGGCGTCCGGCCTCCCTGCCGGCGGCAGAGCCCTGTCTGACCCATCCACGACCACACAGCTAGCGCTCACAATACCTCTAAAGTCCACATGCATCTAGAGCCAATCGGATCGTTCTTGGATCGGCCAGAAACCACGAGGAGATCGACACGTATGTATGTAGGATGAATATTTGCAACAGAGATTGCAGGCTAAGAATTTGGAATAGTCGTTCCCTGATGTCGAGCTTGCATGATTCATGATCGCTGGGTATATAGTGTTGAAACGACCTGTCCTGCCCAGGCCCGGGCAAGAGCTAGCAAGAAGGTGAGCGTTGAATAGATGGACGGCCAGCTCAGGCGACGCAGGCCGGCTCACTGGTTCAGCCAATTATTTGGGCTCGACCGCCGGTTACGTCGTACGCTGCCCAGTGCATGCATCTGGCGCAGATGGTGTCTAGGCGTACGACCACGTCCACTGGCACTTCAGTAGTTGGCTCTTCCACTATGGGAGAGCTGATCATTGCCGTGTGCTCAACGCACACGGTGAAGGTTGAAAAGCACACGGCAACGCCGCACACGGCAAAGACTACACGGGGAAGAATTGCATGGCAAAGAGATCTTTGCCGTGTGCCAGATATCGTGACGCACGGCAAAGCTGGTAGCTGGGCCCCACAGCCACTTGACGCCGTCGACGACTGTCCCCTGACAAGTGGGCCCGCAGGTTGCTCTTTGCCGTGTGCACACACACGGCACAGCTCCTTCACTTTACCGTTTTCAGCACACGGCAACGAGGGATGACGTCGTCAAAAAAAAAATCCCCTGTCCCCATCGGGACGAGGAACAGCGCCGACGACCAGAACCGGAGGTCGACGAGATGGCGGCGGTGATTGGCGAGGCGCCGACGGCCAGAGCGGCGACGCGGGCACCAGGTCCACTTGTTGAGGAGAGGCGTGCTGGCCTCGTCCAGCGGGGAGGCGCCGAGCGCGATGTCGAGGAGCTTCGGTGCCGCGCCGCCGGAGAAGAAGGCCGTGCTTCCTCGAGCTCGAACGCCGTTCCAGGGCAGATGGCGGCACGGGAGAACGCCGACGCAGGGCGGAGGGCGGCCGGGGACGGAGGTCGTCGTTGGCGAGGCGGAGGTCAATGGCACGGCGGCGGCGTTGTTCGGCGAGAAGCGCGAGGCCGTCCTGCTCTTCTCTGCGTTGTGTGGCTGGAAGAAAAAGAACGATGAGAGATATGTGCGTGGGGACAAATGTGAGAGAGAGAAAAGATATGTACGTGGGGCAGAGGAGAGAGATAAGGACACGCCATGCTATCGATCCACACCAACTACTCCCAACCAATCAGATTGCAGCATTTAGAATGACGTGGATGGTGTGTTTCCTCTCAACCGTTCAGATTTAATCTACGGTTGATAGGGGTCAAATTTTGTTTGAAACTTTGTCAAAACTAGTCCCAAACTTTGTCAACTACTACACATAAAAGGACTCAGTGCCAAAGGATTTCTTTTTTGGGTATTTTTTCACTTTCTTTTATTTTTTCAAAAAACGGTCAAAATGGCCGCCGTGTCTATTCATTTACAGGGGTTGAATTTTTCAAAAATATCGACGGTTCTGTGATATAACAGCTAATTTAGTACCTTAAAATGATTTTTTTTTAAAAAAATAGAGCAAACTATCACACACTTGTGGTTCAAATTTGAATTATTTTCGGAAAATCGGCATAAAGTCATTTAAATAGGCGAAATTAGGTAGAAACCGAGAAAATTCCTAATATTTCTGGATTATCCATAAAATATGGTCTACTTTGTGTCGGAATTGGATGGGTGCCATTTTGCACCATATTTTATATACTTGCTTCACAAAAAATGTCATTTTTGACACTTAAAAAATAAAAAATGATATTTATAAACATAATTTGAAAAAACTCAGTTCTACAACATTGTTTGCCATAACAAGACACACTCATGTGTCAAATATGAGCACATTATCACAAACTATGCCAGGAGAATGATCATATCTAGTCATTCGACTCGAAACTTAAACATGTTTGTAGATGATTGATCTTTTTGTGAATAAGTTTTTTGGAAACTTTGTCAAAAGTCAAGTTTATTATTTTTGCAATCAACTACTACACATAAAAGGACTCCGTGCCAAGGGATTTCTTTTTTGGGTATTTTTTCACTTTCTTTTATTTTTTCGAAAAATCGATCCAAATGGCCGCCCTGTCTATTCATTTACAGGGGTTGAATTTCTCAAAACTATCGACGGTTCTGTGATATAACAGCTAATTGTGTACCTTAAAATGATTTTTGTAGAAAAATTAGAGCAAACTATCACACACTTGTAGTTCAAATTTGAATTATTTTTGGAAAATCGGCATAAAGTCATTTAAATAGGCGAAATTAGGTAGAAACCGAGAAAATTCCTAATATTTCTGGATTATCCATAAAATATGGTCTACTTTGTGTCGGAATTGGATGGGTGCCATTTTGCACCATATTTTATGTACTTGCTTCACAAAAAATGTCATTGTTGACACTTCAAAATTAAAAAAAATGATATTTACAAATATAATTTGAAAAAACTCAGTTCAACAACATTGTTTGCCATAAGAAGACACACCCATGAGTCAAATATGAGCACATTATCGTAAACTATGCCACGGAAATGGTCATATATTGATCGTTTGACTCGAAACTTATACATGTTTATAGATGATTGATCTTTTTGTGAAGATTTGTTTTTAAAACTTTCTCAAAACTCAAGTTTATAATTTTCCCTACCAACTAATACACATAAAAGGACTCCATGCCAAGGGATTTCATTTTCTGGGTATTTTTTCACTTTCTTTTATTTTTCGAAAAATCGGTCAAAGGCCGCCGTGTCTATTCATTTACAGGGGTTGAATTTCTCAAAACTATCAACGGTTCTGTGATATAACAGCTAATTGTGTACCTTAAAATGATTTTTGTAGAAAAATTAGAGCAAACTATCACACACTTGTAGTTCAAATTTAAATTATTTTTGGAAAATTGGCATAAAGTCATTTAAATAGGCAAAATTAGGTAGAAACCGAGTAAATTCCTAATATTTCTGGATTATCCATAAAATATGGTCTACTTTGTGTTGGAATTGGATTGGTGCCATTTTACACCATATTTTATGTACTTGCTTCACAAAAAATGTCATTTTTGACACTTCAAAAATAAAAAATGATATTTATAAACATAATTTGAAAAAACTCAGTTCAACAACATTGTTTGCCATAACAAGACACACCCATGAGTCAAATATGAGCACATTATCGTAAACTATGCCACGAAAATAGTCATATATTGGTCATTTGACTCGAAACTTATACATGTTTATAGATGATTGATATTTTTGTGAAGATTTTTTTTCAAAACTTTGTCAAAACTCAAGTTTATCATTTTCCCTACCAACTAATACACATAAAAGCACTCCGTGCCAAAGGATTTCTTTTTTTGAGCATTTTTTCACTTTCTTTGATTTTTTTGAAAAATTTGTCAAAATGGCCACCATGGCTATTCGTCGAAAGTGGTCGAATTTTCCAAAACTATCGACGGTTTTGTGATATAACCACTACTTTTGTACCTTAAAATGTTTTTTGTAAAAAAATTAGAGCAAACTATCACACACTTGTAGTTCAAATTTGAATTACTCAAAAAAATCGGCATAAAGGAATTTAAATAAGCGAAATTAGGTAAAAAGCGAGAAAAATTGCAATACTTTTGGATTATCCATCAAATATGTATTACTTTGTGTGGAAATTAGATGAGTGCAAATAGTCTTAGATAATATGGATTATACCACGGGAATGGCTATTAGTGTTAGAAAATGGAGAAAATGATAAATATTCTTTACCTTGTGCAAACACACGGCAAAGAATAAATATTCGTTGCCGTGTGCAAACACACGGCAAAGTATACGTCTTTGCCGTGTGCAAACACACGGCAAAGAGCTTCCGTGATTGCGCCGTAATGGAGAAAATGATAAATATTCTTTACCTTGTGCAAACACACGGCAAAGAATAAATATTCGTTGCCGTGTGCAAACACACGGCAAAGTATACGTCTTTGCCGTGTGCAAACACACGGCAAAGAGCTTCCGTGATTGCGCCGTCTACGCGTCCGTTTGGGTTCATTTTCTTTGCCGTGTGTCCCTCTTTGCCGTGTGCTTTCGTCTGCCTTTGCCGTGTGCAACTCTTTGCCGTGTGTTTGTCTTTGCCGTGTGTGACACACGACAAAGATTTCTTTGCCGTGTGCCCGACATCCAGCACACGGCAAAGAGCTGGGCACACGGCAAAGTCCAGCTCTCCCGTAGTGTTCTCTGGCATGCACATTTCTAGCCAGCTTGGCGCCTGAAATATTCAAAAACAAAGCATGGTTTACCAAATACCTAAATTTACCCTGTCATATTGCTTCTAGCCAAGCGGAGTGGATGGGTGAGAGGAGGACGGCCCCCTCTTGTCCATAGTACTAGTAATAGGTTTAGATTTGTGTCTCGGGCTATGTCTTGGTTTGGCGTGTCATGCCGATGGGGTGGTTTTGGTCGGAACTTACAGGCAGATTCCGATGCCTCGCGACGGTGATATGGAGGCTTGTGGTGCTCTAGAGGCTGGATCCGTGTGTGATCGAGGGTGTCCCTCCTCCTCCCCTTCCAATAAACCCTGGTGCAATGCCTCCAGATCTAGAGGTTGATGGTTTGTTCTGCTCATGCAGACTGGATTGATGTTCTCCCCTTTCACCACCCCAAGCAAAGCTTTGGCTGTTCTTCCTCCATGCCTCAGGAGAATGCAATGCGGAGGATCTTCAACGCCACCTGGAAGTTCATCAGAGGTGATGACCCATGTGTGTGTCTTGAGTGTCGTCGCCGCTAGTTCGAGCGTTGAGATGCACATGGCTTTGTAGTGGAGAAAGGATCCAGGGACTCGATTGCGTTTTCTAATTAATTTGTAGGGCACTTTGTGTATACTTTTAGGTCCTGATTGTATTTTTCCTAAGTTTTTGGATGTCGTTATAATTTGTAGTCCCACCGACGAAATATTTCAGTATCTGGGTCCTTCGGGGCCCCAACACTTGTTAAAAAAAACACTAAAGTTATGCATGAGCCTAGTATAGACCACATACATGTTTCTTTCACTATAGCAATGTGATGTACACTTTGTTTTATTCATTCCTGCTAGTCATGAGATGGCCTAGAAATGAGCACTTCTTACTCTGTGTGAAATATATGTCGTCGTGGTGGAGGGATCGTGTAGTTTTCAACCATGTCATAGCAATATTTTGGATTATTTTGTATAATGGCATATTATTTAGGATCGATTTATCTTCAATTACGTGGTGCTACAGTGAAGGCGCTTCAAACTATGTATTCGAGGTTGTCCTTTTACTATGTTTTGTAACTTCTCCTTTATAATAGGATTTTCTCATCATTCTACGATGAGTGAATATCAAAATGGCGTATCAAACTTCATGCTGGTTGTAAATATGTACCACAGACACAAATCAGTATCGTCCTAGTGTATCAAATAAAACTTCATATGTCTATCCACGGACACAAATCAGTATCGTCCTAGCTAAAACTTCGTATGTCGTTTCCTGCCCAAACTTCATATGTTTATCCACGGGCACAAATCAGCATCGTCCTAGCACCGTCAGTCTACCAGAACCAAGGTGTGTCATGAAGTTTGGGCAGGAGAGGCAGGAGGCCGCCGTCGTCCAGATTCGCTTGGAGTAGCGGCACTCGAATAAAAAGTGGCTGAAAGTGTGAGGTTCACCGTTCACATATACTTACAAAGCTGGGAAGTTGTCTGATGGGGCCACCCGCGGATGACAAGGCGATCAGAAGTCCAGTACCTGAAATGTTCACCTTTTGTACAACCGATATATGGTCATCGAGGACCCTTATATGCCGTTTTACAGTATCGTTCATAGGATCGTAGCTATGCTTATGAGAAACACAAACGATTATCCTAGTAGCTGTAGCAACAGTGGGCCGTCACATGCTGGGCCTCCACTTATTTTGTGCGATCCATGATTAACCCCCCTTCCCACTTCCTGTAAGGAAAAAACACGGCCCATTCTTTTGGGCCTGCTGCTCTGATGTCAGATAATGGCCCAGAATATTTTTATGTTCGTCCTGGGCTAAACTGTCCTCAGAGTAACTTTTGCTTGCTCCATTTTATTTTTCTACCGTGAGTAGTGTCAGGTTTTCCAGAAACTGCAAATGGAGCCGATTTCCAGCGAGCTTGATTTTTGAAAAATAAAAAATAACCAATTTTTTAAAAAAAACCGAGATTTTTTTTCATATTTAGATAGTGCCGAGATCAATAAGCGTGTAAAATTTAACTCCAAATTCGTTGTAATTTGCGCTACACAAAAAGACAAATCGGGCAAAATTTCAAATTTCTGAAACAACAACCCATTTGTCATTTTTGCCCAGCCCAAAATACGACGAATTTTGATTTAAAATTTTGCACACTTACATATCATATCACTATCAACATCTTGGAATTTTACCTGGTTTTAAATAAAATTGAAATGTCATTTTCGATTTTGTTTTAAAACGAGCTCCCTGAAACTCGGGAGACATTTGTCCTGTCTCCGCGGTTTTGACGGAAGACTCGCGGTTTTACTTCTAGAGTTCTTAGTTTAGACGATGGTCTCGTTCCTCTTTTTTCTCTCTGTTTGCCCTTTCTCTCTATTTTCTAGGACTGATTTGAAAATCTGTATTCCATCTACTACAATGCAAAAGCAGAGATTCTATCGGAAATTCACACTATGGATCGCACAACATATGTTCCCACTTCCCAAATACGCATTTTTTTCAAGTCTAATAAAAAGATGTACATCCAAACATTTTATATTCGTAAACAAAATTTTATTAAAAAAATATGTTTTTGTTCCATGGAGGGTGTACTCCTCCACGCGCGACTGGCGCCCTTGAGAGTGCTAAATGCTATATATCGCCCAGCTGCGGCGCTAAACGGCCGCGCCGCTTGAAGCGTCACGCCGCTGGGCCGGCCCATTTTCATTTTTTTTCTTTTCTGTTTCTGCTTTCGTATTTCTTTTTTTGTTTTCTTTTCTGGTTTTGTTTCTTTTTTCCTTTTCCTTTTTCTTTATTTAAATTTTTCTATTTCTTTTCTTTTTTCAGTTTTTTGCACTTTTTATGATTTTGAAAAATGTTTTAAAAAATTATTCAAATTTAAAATAATTCATATTAAAAAATTCAAATTCAAGATTTTGTTCATATATGAAATTGTTCCAATTCTATATTTTTTCATATCAAACAATGTTCGGGAAATCGTTAACTGGTAGCTGCTCGCTTGGCTTGGGAGTAGCGATTAATCGGTAAATCGGCCTATTAACTGGATTAATCGATCGACCATTAATCGGTAGATTAAATAGATACATGCCAACATTTATCAAGTTTTTTATGCAGTTTTCCACACTCCCATGCTCCCAGCCCATATTATCATGCTGTAGAGGCAACTGTAGATCCCTGCAAATATAATCAATGTGTAAAAATAATAAGTAAATAGTGTCATTGAGGACATCAGGCAGCAAGCACAGCTACAGAAATTAGCAGCACTAGTACGCTAGTAGCAGACAACAAGCCCATCTAGCAGCCGGAACCATATCAGATCATCGGGCCATAGAAACAAAATCCTAAAATGAAATTGAGAAAGAGGAAAAGATGTATCTTGTACCTCTTAGCTCGCAGGTTATGCTGCTCGTGGAGCAGCCCGACAAGAGTGGATGGGGAGCAGCCGACGGGGAGGGGTCAGAGAGGAGAACGGTGCTGGGGTCATCGAGGAGCGCGAGGCTAGGGCCGGCGATAAGCCTCAACTGCTGGAGTGGTTGGGGCCAGAGAGGAGCTGGCCAGCCACCGGCCACCAGCCGCCAGCTAGGAGGGAATCGTGAGGAGAGGGATAGGGCGGGACGAGAGGCCCAACCCTAGCGATTAGGAGCGGGATGGGTCACGGGGGTCAAATATTGGGGCTGTTTGGATTACGATTAATCACCCTGACAACCGATTAATCGGTCTGACATGCCAGTTAATCGGTACTGCCAGTTAACGCGAAGAATAGGTGCTATTCGCATCAGGCACCCTCCGAGCAGCGATTAACTGGCCCGCTAACTGATTAATCGACCGAATTCTTTGAACACTGATATTAAATAACTGTTCCAATTCAAGATTTTGTTCATAATCGAAAATTGTTCCAATTCAAATTTTGTTCACATCTCAAAAATGTTCCAGTTCAACATTTTGTTCATATTTCAAAATTGTTCCAATTCAAAATGTGTTCATATTCAAAAATTGTTCCAATTCCACATTTGTTCATATTAAAAAAATCATTTTTCGAATTTGAACAATGTTTGAATGTGAACATTCCAAATTTCAATAATTTTCATTTGAACATTTTTTGAATGTGAACAATTTTCGAATCTTAACATTTTTAAATTTGAATAATTTTCGAATTTGAACATTTTTCACATCTGGACATTTTTCATCTAAACATTTTTCTAAATCTGGATTTTTTTCTAAGCTGAACGATTTTCAAAAATCCTAATAAGCAAAAAAGAAAACGGTACACGAAGCAGTTCTGAAAAGCAAACAGTAGCGAAGCAGAAAATGTTTCGCGGGGCGCCTGCAACTAATTGGGCCGAGCCCATCTAAGAATCTCGTAGTCGGCGCTAGCTGTACCACCAGCCATATATAGCTCCTCCCCTTGAGAGCGAGCTCTTCCGCGCGAGATCAACGGCATCGACGAGGTTCTTCCAGCCTTCGTGTGCGACCAAATCCCGTGAAATCGATTTCTTTCGCGCGTGATCAGCTCCCACTCGACATATACCATGTTGCGGAGATTCGCCGAGTGTCATGGACACTTGGCAATGTGGGTGAATCCGATAGTGTCTCTCCTTGGCTCTCGTCCACATATGCAACTCTACATAGCAGCAGCTGGCATCTTATCGTTTCACAGAGCTGGCGCACAGATCTACATACAATCTGTATATTGTACGTACTTACTTGGGTATATGGATGTTTATGTATGTGATTGACATACATGTGACACGGGCATACTCATATATTGGTATGCAATGATCCTATTATATAATTCATCCGTTTCATAATTTTTATTACTCCCTCTGGTCCGAAATAAATGGAGTGAAAAGTGAGTTACGGCTGTACATATCTATATACGGCTGGCGACACTAAATTCGGATCAGAGAGAGTATGATTTTTAATTTACACTAAAAACGCGATAAGAATTATACAACTACGTACATGTAGAGAGATGCGCAGGCGTTGACTCTTTGCTCGATCTCCTAAATCTTCAGCCATCGATCCGCGCTGTGTATGCATGTTCTGATGTTCGAGCTGAGCAGAATCACAAATAATTGAGTATATTTATGTCATTGCAATTGATCTGTTCACCATGCATGTGGTCACTATTTGTGTGTACCACATATGTTCTATCGATCGATTGAATTAGTCCATGTGAAGTAAGCCAAGACGTAAAACAAAGTAGCAGAGCAGCCAGCGATGGTCCATGCAAGTCAACTTGGGGTTGTCGAGCTG
Source organism: Poa pratensis (assembly GCA_947311845.1). Classification (NCBI taxonomy): domain Eukaryota; kingdom Viridiplantae; phylum Streptophyta; class Magnoliopsida; order Poales; family Poaceae; genus Poa; species Poa pratensis. The sequence continues at coordinate 1,941,128 of CAMZMU010000042.1, forward strand.
ACTACCTGTTGAGAACTTGCCTGTGCCAAGATGGTTAGGAGGGTGGTTGTACCCCCAGCCCACCAGAGTTTGACGCTGGTGTTTCTTATTTAAGCGGAATTTTCTTCAGTGGGAGGCGACGTTCCCATCGACAGCGAGGCACCTGTGGTGACTTCGTCAATCTCAAGACCCAACCGCCGGCTCAGTCTCTGGAGGTGCTCATAGGGGTAGGGTGTGCATGTGTGCGTTCATAAGGGTGAGTGTATGCGCGTGTATGTGAGCGTCTGCGTTGTACTGTGTTTCTCAAAAAAAAAAAAAGAGCTGACTACCTGTTTGTCTCTGATGGATCGAACATGCTCGCAAAGAGTCAGCCGCCCTGCCCATTGCATCTGCATGCATGCTGGCCTCACATTCCACTGCTGCTCTGGCTCGATCCCGCAGCCGGACCCACGTGTCGGCACCACGCGAAGAGATGGAGGAGATGTGGCCGGCCGCTCTCCTCAACAACATGGCGAGGTAGCAGGTTATCTTTCTCGGCGATGTCTTTTTTTTGCGAACAGAGGAATTACATCAGATCAACGATCTTACAGATAGATCCAGAACTAAAAGAAAATTACAATGAGGCCCACTGGATCCCAGCGACAAAGACAAAGACGGAACTGCTGTTGACGCGCAGCTGCCCAAGCTCTCCAAGCCTTGGATCGCCAGAGCCCACCACGAGGTAGACGGGAAGGCTCCAACACCGCCTCCGAAGAGGCTACTGCCGACGCCGCCAGCGCCGCCGAGAAGATCTGAAGCAACCACCTCTGAATCAAACTCACCAGATCCGCCGCATCCGGACCTGGCCGTGGTGAACGAAGCCGAAGAAATCCACCGATTTCCGGGCTCCGGGAAGTCACGCGCGTGACGACCGGCCTCCATGAAGCACCGTCGCCGAAGGGGAACCGCACCGATACCAAAACCTGCACCGACAGCTCCTCCACCTCCCAAACGCCGCCGGTCGGAGACCCACTGAACCCTAACCTATGTACACACCGTGAGACGGGCTTCCCCCACCCTCCCGCCGCCGAAGCGGCCGACTGAGAGGGAGGAACCCATGCCTCAACGGTGGCGAGGATGAGACGACGGGCGACTCTAAAAAAATCGCCTTCTCTGGTTACTGTAGCGGAGGAAGGGATGAGGACGACGCATCTTTCTCGACGATGTCAAATTTGGGAGACCCGTTTCCCTTGTAGATCCGCATGGATCTCTCTAGACGCAGGAGACGACCGGCTTCTCCCTCCGCTAGAAGAGGTGGAGGAGGCACGGAAGGCCGTCATCCTGTCCGGTCTAAGGTTCTTTCCGCCGGGCGCCTCTCTCGGTGATGCCCTGTTTGGGAGACCCGCGATGACCTCGGATTCACACAGATCCCTCCATCCGCTTAGTAAGTGTGATGCGAAGAGAAGCCAATCGTTTTTTCCGCGACCAGTATTATACTCATTGGTGTTTCTGCATGTGTACTAGACATGTTGGGACCCTTTGAATCATAAGATAGGAAATGTATAGGAATAGGAAAGTTATACGATTGGAATGTCACGTGTAGTTGAAACCTATGGAAAGTAGAATTCTCTTTTATCGTACTGAACAAATTTTTCATGAGGTGCGACATAATGCTTTTTTCTTATAGGATTTATGCTACAAAATTCTTATGGGATGTTCCTACGGAGATGATGCTATGAATAAAAAAAAACTCCTTTTCTATACTACTATTAAAAGAGCAAACATGTTGGGATACATTAAATCACAACCATTAAATATTAGATCAACAATCTAGATCGCTCCAATGTTTGACAGCTCAACACACCTTTTCGGTTCCTATAAATTACACCGATTGCCACCGCTATAAAAAAATTGCCCCATGCTGGCAGTGCCGCTCCGGAACTGAGCTGCTGTTCGCCCTGCAGTGACCGGCCTCCGGACCTCTTCCTCGCATCCCTCACCGCCCACCCCTCCCTCCGCGCCCCTGTTGTGGCCGACCTCCTCCATGGCCGACCATCTCGCGACGCGCGCCCGCGAGATTCACCCACTGCCTACTCAAATTCAAAGACTACCATGGTCGGCGACAACGTCTCCATCCTCCACCACGTCACCTTGGGTGGGACTGGCAAGGCAGTCGGCGACCGACACCCCATGATTGGGGACGGGGTGCTAATTGGCGCAGGGAGACGGCGGAATCGCAGGGCGGCAGCGTGCGCGTGGAGCAGGGTTGGGCTGGAGCTCGCCGGCGTTGGATGGGTTTGGGTGGAGCAGGCCGGCACGCCTCTCTGCCACGGAGGGCGACCACCGTGAGCACGCCCAACGCCACCACGCCGATCTCGCGGCGCCGCTAACATATCCAGCACGAGCGCGTCGACGGGGCACGTAATCCCCTTCATCCGCTTTGACGGCAAGATCCTCGAGGACGTCGGCAGCATGAGCGACGGGAACAGCGTGGACAGCTGCATGCACAAGGGCTACGTCACCCTTTGCGAGGTCGACGAGACCCGCAACTGCATCTGCAGCAGGACCGTAGTCCTCTGTCTGTGTCCCAAGAACAGAGCAGGTGGGGCGTCAGCAGCAGTGGGTATGGCGAGAAAGGGGAAAAGCTGGGCGAGCTGAGAAATCCCGGTGGTGCCGCACCTGGAGATCGAGATCCTGAGAGATGCACCTCCACGACCGGAAGCCTCCGGCGAAACTCCACGACCTAGGAAGCCTGAATGACGGGGAAAAATGGGGACCGGCGAACCTCCACGACCAAGACTCCGCCGTTATAAATTTTCTATCCCCAACCTGCTGCTCCTCCACGACTCCCACTCTCCACCGCTACCTGGAGAGCACCATCCAGATCGAATAGAGAAACTGGGGATAGCTCAAAGATGAGAGAGAGGAACGTGTGCTAATGGAGTACTAGAGAAAGTGATTCTTCGGGCTTTTTATTCAGTACAGAGGAATGATGAAGACGAGGAGTTGGTGCGTGTACATGGTAGACATAGACATAGACATGAGTGAATGGATAATAACGTATTAAATGTAAAATTTAATTCAAATAAAAACTGCTATTAAGATTTTTTTTAACCATAGCACATTTATTACTGATATGCAATTTCAAAAAATGTCAATGAGTCATATAAACACAAAATAAACAATGGGCGGACATACACAATAGCACGAAATATACTGGATAAAGGTGTTAATCTACGGATACTGAAAATGAGTTTGATTGGTTCAAAAACAAAAAAAATGTATTGACTATAAATTATGATACGTGCATTGCACATCAACTTATTTTTGGAAGAACGGTGTTCACATGCAATGTTGAACCAACCAAAGTAATGATAGCTAATATATTATTTCTCTGTGATCTAGCTGTTGGAGAAAAACAGTTGTCCACCGCTCTGTCCTGATGGTCATAGCTGTAAGAGGGTGCCGGCGATTCGGTGAAAAAAAGGCCTACGTCTACCAGCACTGGGATGCCAACGAGCATGTCGAGCTCAAGCAAATCCTCGGTCTCATCGGCAACCGGAAAGTGAGGCCGGCAAAGGTGGTAGGACGTAGGTGGAGAAAGGAAGTCGAGGCGGGATCTTCCCGGTGAGGCGGCGGAGGAAATTGTTATGCTCTTTTCTATGTAATACACAAGTGTTTCACAAGAGAAAAATAGATAAATTATAGCAACAATCCCGAAAAATACGAAACACCCTCTTCCAATACCACTACCAAAAATAATTCGTCTGATTTCAAATTTTTATCAATAAATATATTTAAATCGCTTGGTAAATAAACTGAATGAAACATCAAAGACGTGTTTATATTATAATAAATTATGAGACGTGCGTTGCACGTGCACCTTCACTAGTCAACCAAAAGGGCCTAAAGTTGTTATCTGCTTCTGCTAGTTACTTTCAGATAGGCCGGCCATCGATCTCTCTTCTTCACTCGTATCCATATATGGAACTCTGCATAGCAGCAGCTGGCACATCTTATCGTTTGACATGCATGTGACGCAAGCAAACAAAGGCCATACGACCGACATACTCATTCGTACGTAGATGCCTTGCATGCGTACGCGTTGACCCTTTGCTCTCCTAGGCTCCTAGCTATAGTCCTGTGACCATCGATCTGTGCTGCGTACTCCCTCCGTCATGAGAACAAGTTATATAATTTTGGACAAAGGTCAAACAATATATATAAAGATTGACTAAGTATTTTGAGAAAACAATCAACCCCTCTACAAAGTCAAATCAATATCATTATGCACATCATGATATATATTTTCATACATAAGGTCAATATTGCTAATAATTTGTTCTATAAATTTGATCAAACTTTCGATCATAATATGCATGCACGAGCTGAGCTGAATCTCAATTAGCTGAGGATCTATGTCAGTGCCTTGGATCTCTTCATCTACCACATGCATATCTATCGTTGGATTGGATTAGTCCGTGTGAAGTAAGCCAACACGTAAAACAAAGTAGCAGAGCAGTGAGATGGCCCATTCATGCAGAGATGCCGGATCGAGCTAACTAGCTGTTCATGAGATGCCGGATCCATCGATCGAGCTGACTGATGGATCGAACATGCACGCAGAGTCAGCCTTTCACTGTAGTAGTAGAGGCATTTGCATGCTGACCTCTCATTCCATTGAATGAAGCTGGATCGATACGGCGGCCCACGCGTCGGAACCACATGTTACACCAGCTGTACGTCCAGCACACACGAGATGGGTGCCCTAAACTGCAGGTCGTCAAACCCTTGTCGTATCCCGTGTCCGCCTCCGAGGTCTCCCTGAATAATTCCGTTTGGCCGTTTTGCGAAAATGACGATGATGATCAATCTCACGCAAAGGTCAACTCCTAATGCAAACAAGCCACGCATCATGCGTATATATGTTCATTCGTCTCCGCCCGCCGGTGGAATCTACCTGCATGCTGCCTCGATAGATCTGATCCATCTTGTACAGTCTATGATGCATCGGTATTTTTCAGTTTTATGTGTTTTGTAATTTATTCCTTACATTTTTGTTTATAGTTACCTGGATTTTTCATTCTTTTTTACCACCTAAAGCACACGAAGATATATAATGCACAGTTTTACTAGATCCAGCTTCTTTTTTGTATACCAAATTCCAAGTTAGTTTGAGATGATCTTAATCGAATGATACAAGCATTTCAAAATGTGTTTGCTAGATCTAAAATTGTCTCAAGGTGACAAATTTATACAGTAATTTTTTATGTTACGTCTCGATTTTTCGATCTACGACTGTTTACACCATTCGGAGGCGCTAGTTAGACGAGTCAATGGGCATGTGATCAACGCACTACTAACTTTTATCTGGCAACACGAGTATGATAAGGGTTCAAGTCTGTTATGTTTAGGAGAAGTGGCGAATCAAGCCCATGGCCTTTTTCAATTTTTTTCTCAATTTTCTATAGGTAACATATGAGCCGGGCCTAGGGTGGGGCCCGCCCCACCCTTCCACCCTGTTGGCTCCGCGACTGTTTAGGAGTCACTGAAATTTGTGAGACTCGGACAGTCAAGTCGAGAACCATACATGAAACAAGAAAATGAGATTCGAGATTGGCTAGAGCATGGAAGATAGGTTGAGCGTGTCAAAGAGTGTGAGAAACATAGTGTTGGTAGGGACCCCGACCTTGGATGTCATACACCATATTGTTGTGGATTACAAGAGAGAAAAGTAACATGCTGTCGCATGTGATGAGTCACATCTAGGGGTGGACATACATTGAAAGATCACTAAATAGTATAGTAAAATTTGATAATGAAATGGAATAAAGAGCCAGCTTTGGGTGGGCTTATAAGGCCTAGCCCTACCCACCACCCATTTCTAGGTTCGCCGTGGCAACACTATTTAATTTGTTGTGACACCTTATTGCTATAACTAGTGTGTTATTGATAAATGGAAGGGGCGTGCTAGCCTCACTGGGGTGGAAGTACACCTCGATCAGCCGCATCATCTGCCGTGATGTCTTTTCCTACTTTAAGGATTAGAGTTCGTAGTCGTTCGTCACTCCTTTCCCAACATTTCCGGTTTCAACATGGGCAAGTAGGGACATGCAAATCTAGCGATCATAGAAACAAGCGACCATCACCGTGCACACACTCTAACAATTTGCTTCAAATGGTGGAAAAAACCATAGGTACAATGATTAGATGGCAACCGATTATGATTTCGAGCTACTAGCTAGACGAATCAACAGGCATGGCATCAATTCATGGTACTACATGTTTGTCTCTCAACATCAGTGTGATTAGAGTTCAAGTTCGTCTAGTTATGGTTTTGGAGTCATCGGAATTTGTAGGACTTAGACGGCGAAGTCGTGGAGCCATGTTGTTGATCCTAAGTTCTTTTTCTATCACTTACCCTCCATCAAATATACTCAACGCTAGGCAATTTCACACTATATATTCGGGTGTGGATTTTTATATATTGTTTGTGTACAAAATTCTGAAGAAACAATTTCTATACATTGCAGTACTAAAGTTATATGGATTTGTAAAGTTTCACTTTCATATGTTCTTCCATACATTGCACTACTAAATTTATATATATGCATGTTTGTAAAGGATATATATGAGCCACATGCTAATTGTTTGTTCTTCCGATCCCGTTTGTGTGGTATTCCATAATATTGTGCTACACTTGATTTATTGAGATCTTTTATTACAATCATAGCGCCACAAATCATGTTGATTGTACCTACATCCTAGTTGTTTCACATATTTCTCCTGTAAATTGTTTGTGCATTTTTTTTGTTCGTCGAAACGGAGGCAAAGTCGCGTATAGTACGTGATGGTGTTTTTCTTGGAATAATATTTATGAAGTTGATGCTCTAAGAGAAGTCGACCCCGCTTAACCCAATAACTAAATTATTCATTTTATTGGTATATGTGTGTTGAACAAATATTCAGGCGTGCATGCTTGGCCATGGATCGATCAAATTGCTAAGAAAGTCAAACTCCAAATGAAAGACGCCAATACATATGTGTAGCAGTTTTTGCTTGGATTCGGTGGGTGATAGGGTTCACAAGAATGCTATCCAATTCGATCATCCAGCTTGCATGCATGCCTGTCGTTGCAATATCACAAAAATGAAAAAATTAAGGTATGACATATGGATGGTCCAAATATCCCACATTCCCCTATTTGTAGTACTAGTTTCTTAATCCCTGTGTTGTGTGCGAAAGATCACCAGGCTGCAGGCATACCCATTTAGAGAGGGTTGAACATTCCAAGCTGCCACCAGAAGAAAAATTTGTCATATGGCTACTTAATTGGCACACATGCAAATTAAGGCGGTGTACAATATGTTTGGCCAGGGTGATTAAGATAGGCTTGTCCTCGTGCCTGAATCTACAATGTTGCCGAGGCAGCTTGTAAGCCTATCTATAGGACAGGAAAGGGTATGATTAGGTGCAAGAGCAGCTTTGCATTTGCTCCTCCCGTCAGTGTGGTGGTTGCTTTGTGGATAGAGACCCCTTATCCAGGCCCCTAATTAACCTCCTCTGAAGTTTAGGGCCTTGTTTTATGGTCACTGCCCTAATTATGCAGGGCAGTTCAAGTAGAGCCCTCTCAGCACCCCACAAACTTTTGTAGTTAGTACACATTCTTAAATGGATATTAGTTAAAGTTTAGCTAGCCGGTCACGTTTGTGTTTTTGATTCTACATTGCTCCAAAAGAATTTTTTAGCATTTGCATGAACTTGGGGAAACCATGGTTACATCCAGCTTATACAAAAGTATCATTTCACAAAAATATTACAAAACTATATTATAGTACTAAGTCATGCATGCATATATTATATGTGACACTGAAATCTAATTAAATTACGACACATCAATTTTAACCTCTGTTCATCACCTATCATCTTAGTGCTTAAATTTATGTTGAGATGAGTCCTTCAGTTGGAACAAAATGTGCACACATGCAAGTTGGGCAGCAGAGATTACACGTACTGGCTTCCTTACTTTTCTGATCTGGTAGGATGTAGAAGAATGTTGACTAGGAATAGAGAAAAGTTGTGCATAGACACTGGTCCAATCATATATACAGGCGCTTTAGTGGTTGACAATTGCATTATAGTTACATATACTTTGGGTCAGTCGGTTCGATCTTCGATTGTTCTTGTCCATAATAACTTAATGTGAGTGTGTGCCCTAATATAAACATCCACCTTTGCACGCACCGTCCCAACTCCAAACCAACCCCTTAGCTTAATTAGAGCTTAACTGATCGGCAAAGCTAGCTAGGGGATATCAAATCAAGCGTGCACCTGCTACTACCACTTGTTAGCTGATCGATCACTTGCAACAGTTGCACTCCTAGACTAGTAAGGGTAAAATATAGTTTGTTAATAGCTAGGGTGAATAATAGTTTAGCTAGGTGTGTAATTAGTCAACACCTGAGGGTATAATGGTCATTTCGCCGTGGAGTGAAAAGTCCCCTTATATATACACCTTGCCATGGCAGGGACTGGGTTGGTGCAGTCGAAGGATCCAACAATCCTTTCTTGCTTGCTTGCTTGCGTGTCTATCATCTCAATCCATCTCTAGCTGTAGGCAAGTGCATAATTAGTAATTTAGTAGCAATCCGTCAGCCATGGAGGAGATGGCGTACGAGAGCAGCAAGTATCCATGGCACGACGACTTCGGCTTCGGGGAGGAGCTCATGAGGGAACTCCTCGACGCGCCGTCGATGGTGGCCGGCGCCGCTGACAATTCTTCTTCTTCTTCCAATAAGGGTGTCCATGAAGAGGAAGAACGGGAGGAGGAGGCGCCGGCAGCTCGGCGCCGGGAGTCGATGGTGAACAGGCTCATCTCGACGGTCTACTCCGGGCCCACCCTCAGCGACATCGAGAGCGCTCTCTCCTTCACCGGCGCCGGGGGCGACCCGCAGCAGCTCTTCGATGGCCGCAAGTACACCTGTAGCCCAGTGTACGTCTATATCTATCCTGAATGCTTGATTATCTCTCTACCTGGCTAGCTGCACGGCCGAGAACAACTATAATTCGACATGATCGATTGCTTACTTGATTATACATGTGGATTAACATGTTCAGGGTTTTCTCGCCGGACAAGATGCTGACCAAGATGGAGAACAAGTACACGATGAAGATCAAGAGCTGTGGCAACGGGCTCGCCGACGATGGGTACAAGTGGAGGAAGTACGGCCAGAAATCCATCAAGAACAGCCCCAACCCAAGGTACCAATTTGGCAATCTATCTATATATCTCCTGATCTTCAAAACTAGTAGCCCTTATCTTACCTAGATACCTAATTTTGCAAGCAGTGTTAATTTACCACTGCAACCACTTTCACTTGACAAACCAGATAGAACATGTATATTTAACTGGTGCGACCGTTCACTTTTTTCAAAGGATGGATGAATGACACGTCACCATCGCAGCCCAAATGAGACAAACTCCAGGCACTGGAACAATTACGCTGGTGAACCAAATAAAGGCAGAGCTAGCTAGCTATGCACTGTCCTTACTTAATTCCCAGAACCAAAAATTCCCAGGACAAGAGCATCATCCACAGCCCTGCCACAATATATAGTCATAGCCAAACTTAATTAGTGACATGCATGCAAAGGATTTGCTGAGGTAGGTAGGTGCATCATGCATGCAGATGGAATTGATTAATTGCAACCTTAAATACTTCGCCCCCACACGAATTGCCACGAAACAGTCGAGCAAGCAAGCTAGCTGTCTCCATACAAAGACTCTATTCTATGAGGTGATCAACTTGACATGGAGATTCGTTGTAAAAATTTGACTCTATTCTATGAGGTGATCAACGTGTTCATGTCAAAATAAAACGCCATGTGTTTAGCAGAGTACAAGCTAATGTGGCAAGCGAAATAATAATCAGTAGTAGTGTGTTTTTTACTGGGTTGTGATGGCTGGCGCATGACAAATGTGGCAGGAGTTACTACCGCTGCACGAACCCGCGGTGCAACGCGAAGAAGCAGGTGGAGCGCGCCGTCGACGAGCCGGACACGCTCGTCGTCACCTACGAAGGCCTCCACCTCCACTACACCTACTCCCACTTCCTCCAGCACCCGACCTCTGCGGCCGCCGCCTCCACCACAGCCGCCAAGAAGCCCAAGCTGGACCTCCACGCCGCCCCCGCGACGACAACCTCGCCGCCGCCGCCGTCGTCCATGCCGCTCGACGGCACCGTCGTCCCGGCCGGCGCCGCAGACAGAAGCGGCGACAGTGGCCAAAACTCCGGCGATGCAGCAGGCTTCCTGCTGGAGGAGCACGCGGTGCCGAACTGCTCCTCCTCGTCGTATCTGTTCGACGGTGGCTTCGCTAGTAACGGCGAGGAGCGAATGATGATGCCGGGCGGCGGCGGCGGGCTCCTGGAGGACATGGTGCCGCTGCTGGTCCGGCAGCCGTCGTGCAATTCCGGGGCCACCACGACCAGCTCGTCGGGGTCGCCAGCGGGGGCGCCTATGTCGTCACCGTCGCCCTCCACGTCGTCGTCCGTGTCGTGGACCCCGTCGTCGCCGTACATCGACATGGCCATACTCTCCAACATCTTTTAGCTAGTAAATTAAATTACTTGTGGATGTGTGCACCAAGCAAGGGTGCATGTGTGATTAGTACTATAGTAGCTTGATCTAGCTAAATAGCTAGATTGGTTATGAGGATTTGTGTGAGCATAGTAGTAGTAGTACAATTAGTACAGGGGGTGTTGAATAATTGTGTGCATGATGTGAGGAATGCTCATACATGTGGTTGTGCATGGCATTGCAGCAAAAAGAATTGTCTCGGTGAAGATGGTGAAATATATATGTTGTGTATTAAGCATTTGTTGTTTTCCCTTGACACTAGATTATGGAGGAAAAACAAAGGACATGATACCCCTCTAAAAAAACAACTTTATTCACATTGGAGAAGCACACTTTTTGTTTTGTTATAACAGAGGAACACGGTTTTTTTAGAAAGAGAGGAACACCGTTAAACTAGCAGTGGTGGGATTTGGCCCCAAGATACTTTTCTTGGAGACGGCCCAAGATATTCAAGTTGGGCTTTGAGTTAGAATTAATTGATCGGGGAAGAAAAGAGTAGAGATTTTTTTTTCTCCCGAGTTTCAGTGTTTCCTCCAATTTAATTTTTTTAATAATTATAAGTTTCAAAATAAATATTAAAAACTACTAGGTGTAGCCAATAGCATATCCCACGACTGTACAATGTACCAACTTCAAATAATTTTTATTTTGAATTGCACAAAAATGATAAACTGTGGATCTAAATATGCATATTGTCAAATATCTAAGTTTTACCAGACTTTATTATTTTTGTGTAGATCATAATATAAGGTATTTAAAATTGGCATTTTTAACGTTTATGGGATACACCATTGGCTACATCAATATTTTTTCAGAAATTTTTGAAACTCACAAATATATTTTTTGAATTTTTTAAGTGGAGGGAGCACTGGAGTTTGGGAGCAAAGAACATTTTCCAGGAAGAAAAAAATGAAGTAAATTCCTGGCCTAAGAGAAATATAAAAATAGACCAGGTGATCAATGAGCCGTTGGAAGGAGGTGATCCTTGACCTAAGTTGATGTTGACCCTCGAGAGTTGCGGGACACCATGAAAAACATTTTTTGTGCCCTAAAAACCCAAAACGGTTTTATGATTTTTTTTTTGCAAAACACAAAGTAGTGCGTAAGTCCACTTACACGCGAATATACTTAGTTACTTATCCCGATGAACGCACACAAGTACATATCCTACCCGTATGAGCACCTGTGAAAAACTGAACCGACAAGTCGACTCTTGAGTTTGACAAATTCACCACACACGTCTCGCTATCGATGGGAGCATCGCATCCTATTAACAGAATATTCTGACTAAATGACAAATACTATTGTCAAACATGAGATTTGAACTCTTATGGTCTGATAATACAACCACCCTCCTAACCATGCATCCAACCACATGGTGGTTCTCAATGTTTATTGTATGTCACCACCAAGAAACATGTTAGAAATGCATTTTACACCTCAAAATGAATCATTCTTCTATTGCTATTGACATGTATCATGAGGATTATGCTCTATGTAAGTGGAAACATAAAACTGCAGTCACATGGCCTTGGTGACCATGTTAATACATCTCTTGAAATACATGAAACATGGGTGATTTTCATGGACGCTGTTGCACCATTTTGATCATTTATTTAGGGATAAATATAAAGATTGAAGGGCCTCCAGGAGACCCAAGCATCTGTGATCCTTGAATAAGAGTCTTGTGAACAATTTCTCCTTCTATTTATGGTATGGTTCTCTTTTAATAAACAGAACGGAAGTTTACTTTCTCACTCTTTAGAAACAACATTAACTGTTATACAATTACGGCCATATGGATTGTGTAGTGCACAACGAAAACAGATATAAACATCTTGGAGCGGAACAAAATCTATATAAAGTATTTGTGTACTAAACTTAGTACATCAAGTTTTACAAATAGACACTTGTTTATAGAAACTTTATTTATTATTATTTTTAGATAAGGGAAACATATTAATATAGAGATGATACTAACTACATCCAGCCTCTGCAACAATGTAGGTGCTGCTGCCACAACTATCAATCGCAAGGGCACGTAGGTGCTGCTGCGTCTAGCGGGAATACGGGTCGCTGTGCGCCAAGAGGGTCAGCCGGGGCGACCTTGGCCAGCATCGCAAGTCGTGACCTCGGCTGGAATCAGTGATATGGCCCGTCTTGCCGACTGTGGATGATTGGGGTGGTTGGAAAATTAACGAGAGGACGAGGGAGAGGGGGGATTGGAATATATGGGAGGAGGCCTAGCTCTGCCACAGCTGACCGCCATTAGACGACCTCCTCCGGCAGCGGTGGAGTGGATGGAGGAGCTGGGGAACCCCTCTTGTGGCGGCGATGTAGATGGCCCCCTGGCCTCGGGCGGCCCTAGGTTTTTTCGTGCCAAAAAATTTATTCATTCGACCTGGATAAAGAATGTTAATTAGGATGTTGTACAACACAAAGAAGTTCGCGAGTTGCTATCACACCAAGCAAATAAGGAGAAGGAACAAAAAATGAGACGCAAAGGCCTGAGAACGGGCATTGGAGTCTTAATAACCCAACTAGACGCTATTGGATCTAGAGGAAAGAGGGCAAAGATAGAGGAGAAAGAAAGGAGAAATTTGAAGGAGCAAGAGAATTTCCGAGCGAGGAGAACATAATAGTGGGCTTTCATCCATAATAAATGTCTGGTAGTTGGCACGAAGGAGCTCGGTGGCGCGAAAGACTCTGATGGCACGAAGGAGTTCATTGTTTTCAAATTATCGCGGGGAAAAGGAAGGGGGACAAAACAAGACGAAAATGGGTGGATAACGGCCAAGGAAGGAGGGTGAAGAGGGATAACCTTACGAGCACCCTCGACATCGACGACAACAAGGGCAGGTCAAGAAAAAAACAAGCCCCCCCACCTCCGTTCACTTAGCGGAAGGCATGATCGGAGCACGTGAAAGGACATATTTTATGTCCCCCATGTTTTGTGTGTTAGGCAACAACACTAGGATTTATTTAATACGATGTTAAGCGGTGCAGGAATGAAAAGATATAATTGCACTTTGCATCGAAACAATTATCGAAGAAAATGGAGTTTGCAATGTGTCTGTCCAGGCCAGAGTCTCCGGCCTCAGGGGCCGGAGTCTCCGGCCCATCCAGTTTCGCAGCGAAGCGTGCAACGCGACGGCAGCCTCGGCATCGGGGCCGGAGTTGGTCCGAAGTTTCTCCGGAGTCTCCGGCTTGTCCGGAGTCTCCGCATCTCTGGACCGGAGTCTCCGGCCCATCTGTCTTCGCTGAGGGACTGGTCCGGAGTCTCTGGCTGGACCGGAGTCTCCGCTCCAAGGACCGGAGTTTCCGGTCCTCCTGGCCGGAGTCTCCGATCTTAGTGGCTGAAACGGCTAGTTTTCGGGAGGGGTATAAATACCCCTCCTCCTACCTCCAGCCAGCTAGCTCGTCCAGATTAGAAGATCCACCATTATTGCAAGCTCAAGAATCACGAGATCTCCCAATCCTCTACCCAAACTTGTTGACCTTTGAGGATTGAAGGAGAAGGCCCCGATCTACTACTTCACCAAAGTTCTTCATTTCCCCCTCATTCACTTGAGGGATTCGAGCCTAGGGTTTCCACTAGGAAAACCTAGGCATCTTGTTGTTCTCACTTGCTTGTTACTTTTGTGTAGCAGGTGTTGTTGTGCTTGGGAGCCCCCAATCCTTTTGTGGGTTGAGCCTCAAGTTGTTGTAAGGGCTCCGGATTCCGCCTTGAAGGATTCCGATAAGGAAGGTGAACCGAGCTTTTGGGCAAGGTTCATCGGAGAATAGGGTGAGGCCATTTGTGGCGTCTTGAGTTTGATACTCACACCCCTCCAACGAGACGTACTCCCTAAAAAGGAGGAACTCGGGAATAACTCTTTGTCTCCGCGTGCTTCCCGTTCGGTTACTCCTTTCTCGCTAGTTCTTACTTGTATCGTGCCTAGTATAGTGTTAACTTGACATATAGGTAAATTCACCTTAGTTGCATATCTAGAGAATTTACCTTGTATCAAGCCTAAACTCGAAAAAGAACTAAAAATTGAGTAGCACCTATTCACCCCCCCTCTAGGTGGCCATACGTATCCTTTCAATTGGTATCAGAGCAAGGTTCTCTTATTCGGGCTTAACCGCCTAAGAGTAGTATGGCCCTTGATGAGCATGGAAATGAGATACCGAGCTTCCTTCGTGCCCACTTCGGTTTCCGTGGAGGACTTCAATTCCTTGAAGTCCAATATGGAAACCAAAATGGACAAGTTGCAAGATATGATCATGCAACTCATGGAAGCAAGGGTATCTCACTCCACCCACCCCCTCTTCGGAGGTTGACAAACCCGAGAAGGATGTGGGTGATGGGAAGAAAAGGGGGTGAACAAGATAAAATTGACACCCATTAAACCACCTAATGGTTCGGGAGTGTATGGTGCCGTTCCGTTCCCATACTCTCCCGACCCTATTATCCCTCATCCTCCTATTCATCTAAGGGGAAACCCACCTAAGCTAAATGCATCTTTGTTTACTAAATGGCAATCTTCTATGAGATCTTATGTGAACAGTGCTTCTATCGAGCTTTGGAGGATCATTGAGCAAGGGTATCAAGCCGTGGATGAATCCAACAAGACAAAAAGAGAAGTAGTTGATTGTCAACTAAATGCCACCGCTCTTGACTTGATCCGTGATGCCGTGGGAGAAGATGATATGTCTCACATCGAGCATTGCACCACCGCCAAAGAAGCATGGGCGTGCCTTGTTGAGGTGTATGTTGGAAATGAAAGCATGAAGAGAAACCGGTTTGAGGAAATGAGCAACAAGGCCGAAGGATTCTTCATGGAAGATGGAGAAGACCATGAGCAAATGTTCCGAAGACTCAAGTCTCTTGCCAATGCCTACAAAGCCCTTGGTGGGACTCATGTGGATGATGCTTGGGTCAAAAGGAAGTATGTGAATGCTCTCTTGCCCTTTGAAGGGGCCGACTTGAAGAGTCTTCAAGGAAGGCACAACTATCCTCAAATGACCTCCAACGAAGTCATGCAAGAGATGCAATCATTCAAGGTTCAAGCCAAGATTGCTCAAGACTCTCGTGCCCGAGCTATTGGAATGCAACAAGGAGCCTCTCTTGCTTGAAGGCCAAGGTGGTTGAACACAATGAAGATCAAGATTGTGAAGATGTGTCCTCCATGGACCCCCAAGAACTCAAGAGTTCATAGGGACTATGTGGCTCTTGCGGCAAGGACCTTTTGGAAGAATCCATCCAAAGCCAAAGCCCAAATGGAAGAAAAGGCCAAATCTAGTGGCTTCAAGGATGGCAACCCAAAGTTGAAGACTTGTTTCAATTGCCAAGATAGATTTCACTATGTTGCCATGTGCCCCTATGAGAACCGTGAAGATCATGGAGGAAGGCTTGTTCTCAAGAAGACTTTATCGTCATCATCCCTAGCAAGAAACCCTTCTTCAAGAAGAAGAGGCCTCCTCCAAGAATGGTATTGGTGACAAGGGAGGAGTACATGTCCGGGGGTGAGAGTGATGAAGAAGAACCCACAAGTGAAGTGGCCGCTATTGCTATTGCTTCTCAACACCTTCATCCCTTTCGAATCTCCCAATGAGAATGTTCCAATCCAATCCGCCAAGTGTCTCATGGCCAAGGCCACCGAGGTATCATCTCCTTCCCCCTCCAAGACTATAAATGAAATGGATGATCTTATGAGTCTTAAAGTTAAGGAAGAAAATGTTGCTTTGGATCGTTTCTTGACTAACTTGCAGGTGAAGCCAAGATTCGTTTCGAATCTCTCTTGAGCGATTATGGGCGGATTCAAGAAGAGCTTGATGAAAAGGAAAGACTTGAAAAAGAGTATGCTAATGATATTGCTTCTCTCACCTTGGCTCTTGAGGAAGAGCATGAGCTTAGTGTTTCTCTTGAGGAGAAACTTAAAAATCTTGATGAGTCACAAAATGCAATCTTTTCTCAAATCATTAAAGAACGTGACCATGCAATTGCAAAATATAAGCTTTCCAAGAAAGAAAGGTTGAATTTGGTGTTGGTCATGATAGACTAACCGAGGAGCTAGAGAAGCTCACAAGGCCTTGGAGGTGAACACTCTACTCTCACCAAGTCTTTTGAACAACTTCAAATTCAATCATCTAAATCAAATGTTGCTAGTTCCTCTACTACTTCTTGTGATCATGCAAATGTCATTGAGGAAAATGCTAGGTTAAAGAATGAACTTGCCAAGGCCTCTAGTCCCCAAAGTAAGCCTATTGTTGATCTTTTGCTTGCGCAAAAGCCACACATTGGGAAGGAGGGCCTTGGCTATGTTGCCAAGAAGAAGAAGAACAAGAAGAAGGCCAAGCCCGCACAAGCAAAGAAGACTACCATTGCGAGTAGTGAAGCCACAAGGGGCGACACTCCTCGTAGTGACTTTGCGGGACATGCTAACCCCAACTATATTCTTTATGTTGATTATTATGGGGATGTTTGCTAAATATGTTGGTCCTTATGATGGTTACATTGCTTACTCTATTTGGGTCCCTAAAACCCTTGTTGCTAACAAAAGAGGACCCATTGCAAAATGGGTACCTAAAACCAAGCAATGATTTCTTGTAGGACTATGCTTCCGGTGGATCGAAATGGGTGATTGATAGTGGATGCACTAGTCATATGACCGGAAGCAAGGAGATCGTGACGGAGTTGAGAACAAGCATAAATCAAGCAACCGTCACTTATGGAGATAACTCAAAAGGAAAGGTATCGGGCCTCGGCAAGGTGGTAGTTGCAAGGGATATCACCCTTGTAAATGTCATGCTTGTTGAGTCCCTTGGTTATAATTTAATGTCCGTTCGTGCCGTTAATAAGATGGGTTTTGCCGTCCATTTTGATCTTGATATTGTGGTACTCATGTGGAGCAAGACTCTAAAGGTCGCTTACGTTGGGTATGTCGAAAATGAGTTGTTTGTGGTAGACTTTTCGGAGTCAACCAACTCTCAAACGATGTGCCTATTCGGAAAGGCCGACGTGGGGTGGTTGTGGCATCGCCGCTTATCCCATGTCAATATGAGAACTTTGCAAAGTCTTCACAAGGGTGGCCACATCCTTGGACTAAAAGAGAATGTTTCTTTTTCTAGAGATCGTCTTTGTAGGGCTTGTGTTGAAGGAAAGATGCATGATTCTCCCCACCCACACAAGACCATCATTTCATCAACGAGGATTTGGAACTTCTTCATGTTGATCTCTTTGGTGCCGTGCCTCAACCAAGTCTTGGTGGGAAGAAGTATTGCTTGGTGATTGTCGATGACTATTCAAGATTTACATGGGTTTATTTCTTCAAGTGGAAGAGTGAGACCCAACAAGCCGTCATTGACTTCTCCAATGAAGTGCAACGTCAACACAATGTTCCTATATTGGCCATTAGAAGTGACAATGGCTCCGAGTTCAAGAACTACACCCTAAATGAGTTTCTTAGTGAAGAGGGAATTCGTCATCAATATTCCGCTGCGTATACCCCTCAACAAAATGGTGTAGCCGAGAGGAAGAACCGGACCCTTATGGATATGGCAAGATCTATGTTGGCGGAGTTCAAGACCCCACTCTTCTTGTGGGCCGAGGCCATCTCCACGGCATGTCATTCATCTAACCGCCTCTACTTCCGCACGGGCAAGAAGTTCACTCCATATGAAATGCTTACCGGCAACAAGCCCAATATTTCCTACTACCGGGTGTTCGGTTGTAAGTGTTTCTATAAGATTAAAGGTTATCGCTTAACTAAATTTGAGTCTAAAGCTTTTGAGGGTACTTTTGTTGGTTACGGTGCCCCACACTTATAGAATCTACGACAAGACCTTCGGGACTATTGTAGAATCTTGTAGTGTGGAGTTCGATGAGAATGACGGCTCCCAAGTGGCGCAATTTCATGTTCGTGATGTAGATGATGAGGAACCTCAAGATGCAATAAGGCGAATGGGCGTGGGATTCTTTCGCCCAATCGAGATTTCTCATGAGGCGCCTCAAGAAGGACCAAGCTCCACCCATGTGGAGCAATCATCATCACAAGTGGACACCGCACCATCCGATGGAGCAAATGAAGCACCAAGCCAACAACAAGTTCAAGACCCTCCTCAAGTTGATCAAGTTGCTACGCAAGAACCAAGTTCTCCAATTATTGATGCTAGCCATGATCAAGACCAAGGTCCATCTTCCCCTTCAAGTGATGAAGGTGTGCATATTGAAGACCAAGGTCATCATTCCGGTCAAGACGGGGACACAAATGATCAAGATGAACAAGATGATCAAGAAATTCCTCCAAGCTCTCGTGAGGACATCAACACCCGTCGTCGTGCAAGAAATGTCAAGACCTTGTTGAGAAGGCAACACCTTTTGGACAATATTATTGGTGATTTGAAGGGCAAGGTTGTGACTAGAAGGCAATGCGCAAACTTTAGTGCCCATCAAGCTCACATATCCTTGGTGGAACCAAAGAAAGTCTTTGAAGCTATTGAAGATCCGGATTGGTTGGATGCTATGCATGAAGAGCTCAATAACTTCAAGCGCAACAAGGTGTGGAAGCTAGTTGAGAAGCCAAAAGAGTGCCGCAATGTTATAGGCACTAAATGGATTTTCAAGAACAAGCAAGATGAACATGGCATGGTGGTGAGGAACAAGGCAAGATTGGTTCTCTCAAGTTGAAGGCATTGATTTTGGAGAGACCTATGCTCCCGTGGCTCGCCTTGAGTCCATCCGTATCCTCCTTGCATATGCTTCTCATCATAATTTTATCTTGCAACAAATGGATGTGAAAAGTGCTTTTCTTAATGGTCCACTCAAAGAATTAGTATATGTTAAGCAACCACCGGGTTTGAGGATCCCAAACTCCCTAACCATGTCTACAAGCTCGATAAGGCACTCTATGGCCTTAAACAAGCCCCACGTGCGTGGTATGAGCACCTTAGAGAGCTTCTAGTAGACCGTGGATTTGAGGTTGGGCAAATCGATCCCACTCTCTTTACCAAGAGAGTAAAAGGGGAGCTTTTCATATGCCAAGTCTATGTGGACGATATTATCTTTGGCTCATCTAACAAAGCTTTCAATGATGAATTTTCAAAGCTTATGACCGATAGGTTTGAGATGTCTATGATGGGAGAGTTGAAGTTCTTCCTTGGTTTTGAGATCAAGCAATTGAGGGGAGGGACTTTCATCTCTCAAGCTAAATATATCCAAGACATGCTCAAGAAATTTGATATGGTTGGTGTTAAGGAGAAGCGCACTCCAATGGACACAAAGGTTCATCTTAAACTCAATCCAAATGGTCTTGATGTCGACCAAAAGGTATACCGTTCCATGATTGGTTCTTTGCTCTATCTTTGTGCATCTAGACCCGATATTGTGTTGAGTGTAGGGGTGTGTGCAAGGTACCAAGCCGCTCCTAAAGAAAGCCATGATATGGCGGTCAAAAAATCCTCCGATATTTGGCTCATACCCCAAAGTTTGGTTTGTGGTACCCTAAGGACAAGGTTTTCTCTCTTTGTGGGTACACGGACTCGGATTGGGCCGGTGATCATGATGATAGGAAGTCCACTTCCGGGGCTTGCCAATTTCTTGGTGGTTCCTTGGTGAGTTGGTCTTCCAAGAAGCAAAATTGTATATCTCTCTCCACCGCCGAAGCCGAGTATCTCTGCTGCACCCAATTGTTATGGATGAGGCAAACTTTAAAGGAATACGGTGTCATTTGTGACAAAGTGCCTCTTTTATGTGACAATACAAGTGCTATCAATATTGCCCACAACCCGGTGCAACATTCAAGAACCAAGCATATTGAGATTCGTCATCACTTTATTCGAGATCATGTTACCCGTGGTGATATTGAGCTAAGCCATGTTTCTACACAAGACCAACTTGCCGATATTTTCACGAAGCCTCTTGATGAAGCAAGATTCACTTATTTGAGGAATGAGCTAAATATCGTGGATTCAAGGAGCGTGGCTTGACTATTTTGCATACACACCTATGTCTTAACTATCTATTGTGTTTAGGTGTAGGCATGGACATAGGGGGAGTGCGGTCCTAATACATTGGACTATCCCTCCCCCCATTATGCCGATAGTAAGACTTCATTTGCTTTTCTATTTTCAATTCATGAAAATGTGAGCTTAAATGACGAGTGTTGGTTGTGAACCCAAGATACATCTTCGCGGTGTCACGCCATAATCTCATACATGGTGGCCTAGGCCACCGCCCTCCTCTTGATGAGGAGTTGGATCTTATTTGGGTTTTCTAGACCTTTTTTGTTTTGGGGAGAAACTCTTGGAAATTGGCCTTTATTGTTTGGATCTTGCAAATTCCAAGTGTGTATCCTCCATCAGTGACTTTGTCTCAAACCCAAGCCTTTCCTACCTCAAAACATGCTCCTCTCGCGCACATACATGTCCACACTAAAATCTGGCGTTTTTGGAGCAGTTGGGTCCGGAGACTCCGGTGTGTAGCACCGGAGACTCCGGTCTTGCCAGAGTCTCCGCCCTAAACCGGAAAACTCCGGCTCAGGCCGGAGACTCCGGTGTTTAGGCCGGAGACTCTGGTCTAGGCGTTTTCGCAGGGCTCCTAAAGGGGATCGGGGTGAGGAGTTATTTCATAACTCCTCACACTCCCCCAACCCCAAACTCCTCCCTGCTCGCCTCCACCGCTCCAAGATCGCCTCCGGCTGCTCCCCGCCACCGGAATCCGCCGTGCCACCGGCCTCCCCCACTTCTCCACTGCCGGGGAACTTCCTCCCCTTCGTTGGACCTCCACCATGAAGGACACGGGTAAAACTTCTCTCTTTCTCTAGGGTTTCAACCTAGATGTGTTTTGGAGAGTAGTTTGCTTCGTTTTTTGTGGTGTAGAACCTTTGTGTTGGCAAATGCAGTCTCTGGAAATTAGTTGCAATGAACTCCCCGTTGATTTGACCTAGATCAATTTTTCCAGCCCCAGGGCCGGAGACTCCGGTCTCCCTGACCGGAGACTCCGGTGTGGCCGGATACTCCGCCCCCTGTGACCGGAGACTCCAGTCTAGATCAAATTTTTGGGAAATTTCTTCCAACTAGTTTCCTCTTTTGGCTTCCATGGACATGTATGCTTACCCCCATGCTACCTATCTACTCTTTATTCACAGCTAACAAGAGGTACCCCTCGGGCTCATCTTCATCACACCCCAAGAAAGCTAAGAAGAAGTCAGGAAGAGATTACTTGGAATATGATGAAGACAATGATCGATATGTGCAGCGTGGTGTTGTTAGGCAGTAAACAGACTCTGATGCTCGCAGGGCTAGGGCTGAAGCTGCTCTCCATCGCGAAGAAAGGGCCAAAAAGGCCAAATTTGACAACATCACCACTGTGAAGGACTTGAATAAGGAGGATTTCCGCACCATGAGGGCCAGAACTTCTTTGATATGCCAAATAATTCAACCGATGGTCACTTTTGGAGGAAGGAGCAAGAGCTCATTATGAAGGAAATTTATGCAAATTTGGACCCCAAAGCCCTTGTGTGTCCTCAAAAACCGTTGAGGCTTCATGTGTTAGCTCAGAATCCATATTTTGTGGAAGCTATTTGGGTTGCTAGGAAGCTCGGTCTTGAGAAGCTCATCTCCACTCAACAAGACTATGACATTGAGATGGTCCAACAGTTCTTTGCTACCCTCCATCTTGGTTTGGAGGAGAACACCAAGATGACTTGGATGTCGGGCCCGGTCAAATGTGAGTCAACCTTTGAAGAGTTTGGGCAAGTGTTGGGTTACGCGTTCAAAGGTGCAACCGTGTCCGTTGGTCGAAGAATGCATGTTGAAGGGGTTGCTTATGATAAGAAGCTTCTTGCCCCTCTTGTTGCTAAAAGGGGTGCCATTGCTTCCACCTACGCTCTCAAGCCCATCTACAACATCTTGATCCGCATGTTTCGTTGGAGCATTGCCTCCCAAGCGGGTAATATGGATGCCATCCGAGGAGCTCTTGTCAACCTTATGCATCATGCCCATAGCACTTATCTTGCCGGACCTAATTGCCAAGGGTATGAGATTGATGTCTTGGATTATATCAAGTGTGAGATCAACATTGCTATCCATGAGAAGAAGAACCCCATGTATGCCCCTTATGTCATGAAGCTCATCCTCAAGAAGCTTCCTAAAATCGATCCATCTTGCTTCACGCAACACAAGTATGGATACCTCCAAGTCCTAGGGATTCACACTAACCCTCAAGCTACCTATGAAGAGATAGAGGAGGAAGAAGCTCCAAGGGTTCAAAGGAAGAATGCCACTGCACCATCTTGGTCTAATGGTGGCAAAGAAAGAGTCAACAATGAAGTTAAGCATCTCTCTTGGTTTCAAAAAGTCAAGCTTTGTATGGGGATTGCTTCTCACAAGGAAAACTATGATGGCTATGTTGAGAGGAAGCACATGCACTCTACTCAAAGAAACTTGCTCAAGGAAATGCGCAAGATCAACAATGGTGGCACTACTCCTCCTCGCCCTCAAGGTGTTCCCGAGTCACCACCGTCCGCTGCCACTATCCCTTATGAGGAATGGAATGCGGATATCTTCCCTTGGGGTGATTTTGAGGATGTCTCCTCTATGCCTTCATCTTCTCGCAACACCGGCAAGGCTCCAATGCAATATGAAGAGAGTGATGGTGAAGAGTCCGAAGGTGAAGAG
Source organism: Poa pratensis (assembly GCA_947311845.1). Classification (NCBI taxonomy): domain Eukaryota; kingdom Viridiplantae; phylum Streptophyta; class Magnoliopsida; order Poales; family Poaceae; genus Poa; species Poa pratensis. Next base: position 1,964,384 of record CAMZMU010000042.1, read on the forward strand.
TCCGATGAGGAGGAGTCTAAAGAAGCAAGTGGTGAGGATGCCGACGAAGATTACGTGGATGAGTGATCGCTTCAGGACGCATTAGCATCGCTCTTTTCCCTTTTTGGCGTTTCAATGTCAAAGGGGGAGAAGTAGTTCTATTAGGTTATCACCGTGGGATTTGCATGGGTCGGACACAAGCATGTGCGTTTACCATTTATTTGCGCTTGTGTCCATTTATCTTATGTCGTTGAACTATTTGCTTTGTTTTTATCGTGTGAGACTATGGATTTCTCATTTCCTATGGTTGAGATGATATTGTATTATGGTCTATAATTGTGCATTGGCCTCTATATCATATTATTATGCACAAGGTATGGTTACTTTTCATCTCAACTTTGTCTCACTTAATTGCAATTTATCTTGTTCCAATTATATCTTGTGAGTTACCTCTTGAAAGGATCGAGTAGGTTGACTAGAGGGGGGGGAGGGTGAATAGGCAACTACAAATTTTCTTTTTCTTTTAATACAAATTCGGGAATTGCTCAAATATAAGTTCTCTAGATATGCAACTAGATGAACAATCCTATATGATGAGCAATAAACAAGGTAGCTAGATATTCTACACAAGATAAGCTAGCAATACGAGTAAAGGAAGGTTAAGGGATAACCACACGGTGACGCGGAGATGTTCTACCGAAGTTCACTTCCCAATGGAAGCTACGTCTCCGTTGGAGCGGTGCGGAGTCACAAAGTGAACTCCGAATAGCCTTGATATGGCACACCGTATCTCCCTCGTGTTATCCTCCGATGAGGAGATCCACGAGTCACTATATGATGCCCTCGAGGTCGGCAACAAACCTTTACAAGGATGAGGCACACTCCACAACCGAATTGGAGGCTCTCACCAAATTCCCGCGGCTCCCAAAGCCACAAGAATCACAAGGCCGGGTCACGTCTCCACAACTTAATTGGAGGCTCCCGGCTAATCCTTGTGGCTACCAAAGCCACAAGAATCACAAGTATCTTCTAGGTATCCAATGTATCAAGTTACACAAGATCTACAAGTGACTAGGTCGATGTAGACAAATCGGCTCGGTGGAGATGCGGATCTAGGACTCCTCCTTAACTCCTCAAAGTATCAACGTGTTTGAGTGGTTGGAGTGGGAGCTCTAGTAGATTGAAGCTTGAAACAATGGTGGAGAGAGAGAGAGTGAGGAATCAAGCTTAGTCCACCGGAGGTAGGTGGAGGGGTATAAATACCCTTCCCAGAAATCTCGCTGTTGGAGCTGTAAACAGCCCGCAGCGGTAGTACCGGGCCTCGCTCGGTAGTACCGGCTGACAGGGAATTGACGGCCTGGCGTCAGACTGGTCAACGCCTTCTCCACGCGCGCATCGGTAGTACCGGACCGCCTGGTCTGGTAGTGCACCCCACCCGGTAGTACCGTGCTTACTACCGGGGCTACTACCGGATTAAATCGAGCGAGTCCAAAGAGCTTTTGGAGATCCGGTACTGGGCCCGGTAGTTCCGCATGGCAGTACACCCGGTAGTACCGGGGTGAACCCGGTACTACCGGCTGATGCAATGAAGACTGATTTTCTTCCATTTCTTGAGACAAAACCTGTGCAATATTAATTGATACAATCCTGCACACTTTTAGCACACACATTAGACATCTAAGTGTGTTGTCAAGAAACATCAAAACACTGTGGGGAAGGATATGTCCTTTCACCTCTCTTCTACATGTTGAGCATTTGTATTCCAATGCAAATTACTTACATGCACACATGTAGGGGGAGCGTCTCTAATCATCTATGGAACTTGTCGATATTATTGTTTGAGCTATGTTGCAAATCCTAGTGTTGTCATCTAACACAAAAAGGGGAGATTGAAAGGACATATTTTATGTCCCCCGTATTTTGTGTGTTAGGCAACAACACTAGGATTTATTTAATACGATGTTAAGTGGTGCAAGAATGAAAAGATATAATTGCACTTTGCATCGAAACAATTGTCGAAGAAAATGAAGTTTGCAGTGTGTCTGTCCAGGCCGGAGTCTCCGGCCTCAGGGGCTCAGGGGCCGGAGTCTCCGGCCCATCCAGTTTCACAGCGAAGCGTGCAACGCGACGGCAGCCTCGGCATCGGGGCCGGAGTTGGTCCGGAGTTTCTCCGGAGTCTCCGCATCTCTGGACCGGAGTCTCCAGCCCATCTGTCTTCGCTGAGGGACTGGTCCGGAGTCTCTGGCTGGACCGGAGTCTCCGCTCCAAGGACCGGAGTTTCTGGTCCTCCTGGCCGGAGTCTCCGGTCTAAGTGGCTGAAACGGCTAGTTTTCGTGGAGGGGTATACCCCTCCTCCTACCCCCAGCCAGCTAGCTCATCCAGATTAGAAGATCCACCATTATTGCAAGCTCAAGAATCACGAGATCTCCCAATCCTTCCACCCAAACTTGTTGATCTTTGGAGGATTGAAGGAGAAGGCCCCGGTCTACTACTTCACCAAAGTGTTCTTCATTTCTCCCTCATTCACTTGAGCGATTCGGGCCTAGTGTTTCCACTAGGAAAACCTTGGCATCTTGTTGTTCTCACTTGCTTGTTACTTTTGTGTAGCTGGTGTTGTTGTGCTTGGGAGCCCCCAATACTTTTGTGGGTTGAGGCTCAAGTTGTTGTAAGGGCTCCGGATTCCGCCTTGAAGGATTCCGATAAGGAAGGTGAACCGAGCTTTTGGGCAAGGTTCATCGGAGAATAGGGTGAGGCCATTTGTGGCGTCTTGAGTTTGATACTCACACCCCTCCAACGAGACGTACTCCCCTAAAAAGGAGGAACTCGGGAATAACTCTTTGTCTCCGTGTGCTTCCCGTTCGGTTACTCCTTTCTCGCTAGTTCTTACTTGTATCGTGCTTAGTATAGTGTTAACTTGACATATAGGTAAATTCACCTTAGTTGCATATCTAGAGAATTTACCTTTGTATCAAGCCTAAACTCGAAAAAAACTAAAAATTGAGTAGCACCTATTCACCCCCCTCTAGGTGGCCATACGTATCCTTTCAGCACGTCAACACCGCCGACTAAACACCAGGAGAGGAGGCAAGATAGTAGAAGAAGAGGAGGAGGGTGAAGCGAGGTGGACAAATGCACGGGCAGGTTCTCGCGCCACTCCAAATTCAATTTCAATGACAACATTCTGACTTGGAACCAGTCATAGATTGCAGGGTGTGAAATCCATGATAATGGATTACAAAACAAAGGAGTTCTCGAGTTCCCATCACACCCGCAGATAAGGAGGTGGAAGAAAAATTGAGACAAAGAGACCTGAGAACGGGTAGAGCAATGTTAACAACCCAACTAGACGTTATCGGGTATAGAGGAAAGAGGGCAAAGATAGAGGAGAAGGAAAGGAGGAATTCAAAGGAGCAAGAGAATTTCTGAGCGAGGAGGACATAGTAGTGGGCTTTGCTCCATGAGAGGCCACGATGTAAAGCCCACATTGTAGTGGCTTCCACTTTCAGTGGTTTCCACTACATGAAGCCCACACTAAGGCTTAGAAAAGGTACCGTTATTTATAGAAAATTTAAACAAATAAGGTACATAATAAATGACCGGTAATTGGCGCGAAGGAGTCCGATGGCGCGAAGGAGTCCGATGGCGCGAAGGAGTTCATTGTTTTCAAATTATCGCGCCAAAAACTAAGGAAGGCGAAACGGGTGGATCGTGCCATAGCGGCTAAAGGATGAGGATGAAGATGGGAAACTTACGAGCACCCTTGACATCGATGACAACAAGGGTGTGGCTCATGACGACAACCCGCCATCCCTCTCGCTTAGGAGACGCCATAATCGGAGCACGACAACGCCAACGACTAAACACCACCAGAGTTGGCAAGATCTAGATCTGAAAGAGAATGTCGATGGTAGAGGAGGATGAGGAGGAGGAGGGTGGACAAAGGCGCGGACGGGTTCTATGGCGCACTCCAAATTTAGTTTCCATGAAAACATTCTGAATTGGAGTCGATCATAGATTGGAAGGCGAGGAATCCATGGGATCGTTGGATTGGAAGGAAGAACATAGCAGGTTGACCCTCGCCATGGCGTGTGTCTCCGACGATGATCCCCCACATGTCAGTCAGTCCTTAGGCACAACGGCTACTCTACCGGACACAGCTCGTCGTCCACCCTAGATAGGGATGGCACCCGCAGGGTATGGGTAAGGGTGGAGCCACCCCATACCCTTACCCGTCCTGCTCAATCTTGCCCGTCACTTGAACCCATACCCTTGTGCGGGTACAACTTTTTCCCATACCCTTCACCCGACAGGGTAAAAGGGTACCCGCGGGTAAAAATACCCGCCCTGGCAACACAACAGATTGAGTAGAAAATAGTCGTAAACAACATCATATAATCATATGACTTTAAATAGCAGCACATACTTATAAATAGCAGCACATTGTCAACAACAACACATTGTAAACATCAGCACATATACTTATAAACAGCAACACTTGCGCATAAGCAGCGCATGTAAACATCAGCACTTGCACATAAACGAAAACACATTTTAATGATAAACAACAACACATAGTCATAAAAATTAGAAGGTACATTAGGTTATTATTGGGAGACCCACTTGTGACAGATTTAGAAGGGTACGTGGGTACGCGGGTATGGGTTATACGAACCCATACCCGTACCCTCTCTGCCCGATGGGTACGAGATTTCCCCATTTACATACCCATGGGTATTTTTTCTTACCAAACCCTTACCCTAATGTGGTTTTTACCCGCAGGGTATGCGGGTAATGGGTACCCATTGCCATCCCTGCCGTAGAAGATAAAGGATCCGTATAAAAAAAAATAGATCGCTCCTCCAAATCCAGGTGACCGTTGCAGCCTCCTCCGCTCCCCCAATCTCGCCGCCACCCACCACGCCCCCGCCGGGCAGATCCTGCCCCCAATCTCGCCGGGGTAGAGAGGCAGGTCGCCGGTAAAGGCTACCAATTCAATTCCACTACCATGGCGACGGACACCAAGCCGCGGCTCAACGTGCCGGCGGCGATGGCAGGATCCCTCCGCCTCGACTCGACCACCTCCCCGGCCTCCCCGGCCCGCTCCTCGGCGTCGCGGCTCTTCGACCTCCCCAAGACCCCCTCCCCGTCCAAGGTCACCTACAGCGACCGCTTCATCCCCTGCCGCTCCTCCTCCCGCCTCCACAACTTCGACCTCACCTCGCCGTCCTCCTCCAAGAACTCCCCCGCCGCGGCGCCCGAGACCCCCTACACCCGCCTCCTCCGCGCCGAGCTCTTCCCGGACTCATCCCCAAGCGGGAACCCCGACTCCCCCAACAACAACCTCTTCCGCTTCAAGACCGACCACTCCGCGCCCTCCTCCCTCTTCACCAGCGCTGACAAGAACGACGGCGCTGTCGGATCCGGCGCTTCCACCCCCAAGAAGGCGCCCCGGAAGGTCCCCAAGACGCCGCACAAGGTGCTTTCCCTGTTCTTTCGCCATTTCCACAAACACCTCCCGGGTCCGGCCATGAACCTGAACTGAATCGTCGTGCAGGTGCTGGACGCGCCGTCGCTGCTGGACGACTTCTACCTCAACCTCGTAGACTGGTCCTCGCAGAACATGCTCGCCGTCGGCCTCGGCACCTGCGTCTACCTCTGGTCGGCATCCAGCAGCAAGGTAATTAATGTGCAGATGTGGACACCTCCTCTTTCTTGCTTGCTTTCTTTCTTTCTTTCTTCCTGCTGCAAATGGATCATCAAATGTATTCTTGTGAATTGTGAATGCTAATGGTGAATCTTGATTGGTTGACGACATCCATCCAGGTTACCCAGCTTTGCGATCTGGGGCCGAGGGACAGCGTCTGCGCTGTGCACTGGACGCGTGAAGGCTCATATCTTGCCATTGGCACCAGCCTTGGGGATGTCCAGGTCTGCTTTGCTCCCTCACCGTCGTACTGCACTCGCTGCCTGCATCATTAATTCAGGATATGTTGCTAAATCAAAAACGCATTCCAAATATGTAGGACTCTGAACTGATGCCCGCTCGTTTGGTTCACATGATAGTAAATTGTTGTGATGCAGACTCGAAAATAATCCCTTGTTCTGTTTTATAAAAGAGAACAGAGGAAGTACTTCACATGATAGAACATTGTTGTGATGTACATTGGAAGAAAATTTCACAGCAAGGCGAATTGGAATGTTGGCTTGCTTCAAGTATTTACTGCATCACAACACAGAGCTGTTTGTTTCATTTTATCACAATATAAGATCAGTATGGAAACTTGATTAACATGTCAGATCTCTTTGCCTGCAATTTGAAACTATTTTCCGCATGAAGAATTAGCTTCACAGCAAGGCGAATTAGAATGTTGGCTTGCTACAAGTATTTACTGCATCACAACACGGAGCTGTTTGTTTCATTTTATCACAATATAAGATCAGTATGGAAACTTGATTAACATGTCACATCTCTTTGCCTGCACTTTGAAACTATTTTCTGCATGAAGAATTAGCTTACAGTTTCAGTAAACACTCTGAAGTAGGTATAACCTTCTATGTCCACAATATGACATGTAAGTGCACCTTGACAGATCTGGGATAGCTCTCGCTGTAAACGGATAAGAAACATGGGAGGCCACCAAACACGAGCTGGGGTGTTAGCGTGGAACTCGACAATCTTGTCCTCCGGTAGCAGGGACAAGAACATACTGCAGCATGATATTCGTGTCCCCACTGACTACATCAGCAAATTTTCTGGTCACAGATCAGAGGTGAGACTTCATATGAATTAAATCCCTTGAGCCTTGTTCAGAACAAGATTTTAGGTCTGTGGGTTGAACTGTACATAGATTTCAGTACTTGTTCTGAACATGAAGTGTCCAATCTTTCCAGGTCTGTGGGTTGAAATGGTCGCATGACGACCGTGAGCTTGCATCTGGTGGAAATGACAACCAGCTTCTAATATGGAATCAACGGTCGCAACAGCCGGTGTTGCGACTGACAAAACATACTGCCGCGGTGAAAGCAATAGCCTGGTCACCACACCAGCACAGCCTCGTGGCATCAGGCGGTGGAACGGCTGATAGATGTATCAGGTTTTGGAACACGGCTAATGGAAACATGCTGAACTCGATTGACACCGGCAGCCAGGCAAGTTACTGTAGTTCTGAACAAGACCTTTGTGTTTTATGTTGCTCTGAATTTGGAACCCTTGTACTCATCATTGTCGCTTTCTGTTGCAGGTTTGCAATCTTGCCTGGTGCAAGAATGTGAATGAGCTTGTGAGCACCCATGGGTATTCGCAGAACCAAATAATGGTTTGGAAGTATCCATCTATGTCCAAGGTAAGCATTGCTGTGTACCATCTATGACAAGTTTTCTGTAATGTTTAAGATGCGCTAGAAATGGTTTAACCACTGAAATCCTTCGAACGTTAAATATCTGTATGAACCAAATAATGGTTTGGAAGTATCCATCTATGTCCAAGGTAAGTATTGCTGTGTACCATCTATGACAAGTTTTCTGTAATGTTTAACATGCGCTAGAAATGGTTTAGCCACTGAAATCCTTCGAACGTTAAATATCTTTATGATGTTATTAGATAATATTTAAATTTTCAGTGGGGAAAGTTTATATTAGGATACTAGTGCAAGGCCAGCTCCACCCCTTCGAACCTTCTGTGTTTTTTTTGGGGTTCGAACTTTCTGTTATTGACCATTGAATATGTTTGCAATACCAGGTGGCAACTCTGACCGGACACACGCTGCGTGTGCTTTATCTTGCAACGTCACCTGATGGACAGGTAATAAATCTTCAACTCCAGAATCAAATAGCACCACCCTACTCAGAAATAAATTGTTGGTGACACGAGATGTAACACGTGCATTCTTACCATTTACAGACAATAGTAACGGGACGAAACCCTGAGATTTTGGAACATTTTCCCGTCAATGAAGACACAGGTAGGCCTGTTGAGCAACCAGAACCATTCAGTATTGGCAGGACATGCTGAATCTATACCTTCTAACGTATACCGCTGCTCTGTTCCTTCTAACTTGTATACCACTGCTCTGTTTGTTTACATTTCAGGCTCCTGCTCGCAATGCCGGGCTTTGGTCGTTCTCGAGAAGCCACATCCGATGAATTTATGTATCATGGCAGGGACCGGAGCAGGAAGAAGATATATGTGTTTGCGCACAAACATAGTTGTGCAGTTTCCGAGTGGTTTGTACATCGTGCGGCCTAATTCATAGCTTACCATCATTGATTGCCCTTTAACATGAGCCATTCTTTGTAGTAGAAACCCATGTATGTAACTCTGCAGATGTACTCGTTTGACATACATACATACAGCATTAGGAGGAGGAGGAGGAGGAGGAGGAGGAGGAGGAGAGCATGATGTACTGTTAAATTATGCTACTAGTACAAGGTTGTGAGACTGGCTGTGTTCAGACCTCAAGATGAGTATATTTTCAAGGCATGATAATCCATCTTGTTTACCAGCTACTTGCAGCATACTGACGTTGGTGATAGAGGAAGAAAAGTGGGTGGGCTTCAGTCATTTGGAAAAGGAAAATAGTTGGGATGGGCCCATTGGTGACCGTGAATACAGTTACATCCCTAAGGAAGGTCCTCTTCTCTGTTGGCTGGGCTGGGCTTTAAGCCTTGTTGTAGTCTTGGTTTTGCTTTATATTTTTTTGCCAGGGAGAGTCCAGATTTGCTTACAACTTAACAACGGCACATACACGGCGGGACACAAGCCAACGATGATGCCTGTTAGCCTTAAGAGAGTTCATTAGTTTCCTAGTCAGGTTACAACGATGACCCTGAGTCCGATTACAAGTAGGATACTATGCTAAGTTTGGTAAGGTCTTGTACGATCGAAATTTGAGTACTAGTCTGTTCTAGTTTGTGCATACGTGGTAGTAGGTGGGGTCCCTGGAGTTCCCTGGAGTTCGGCGTGTCCACACCGCCGGTGGAGGAGACGATGGAGGATGTGCGGGACAACCGGCCTCAGATGGACATGCCTACGGCCACGAGGGTGTCCAAGATGTCGCTGGGCCTCGACCAAGCCGGCCTCCTGCTCCCTCCCGCGGTCAAGTTCCACGAACTCACAGAACTGACTCTCTGCAGCATCGGGTTCTCCGACGACGACGGCCCCAGCCTCGGCCGCCTGCTGTCGTCGCCATCGTGCTGTCCGAGGCTGCGGAAGCTCACGCTCTCCAACCTGTCTGGACTGCACGACCTACGGCTCGATGGAGCTGCGCTGGAGATCCTGCATCTACGGCAAATCACCTCCGTAAGGCGCCTGGAGGTGGACGCCCCAAGGCTCTCTGCGCTCCACGCCGACAACTTCTTCATGTTTTGTCGCTACGACGAACATACCAGTCTCACCGTCCGGGCACCGGCGCTGGAGAAACTGAACACCTCCCTCGAGATCAACCGGCTCAGCGTTCAACCCTAAACGATCACACTGCTGCAAGAATGCAGCCCCATCCACGGCCACACCTTATCCCTGTTGGGTCCCAAAGTACGTACTACATAGTCTCATGCATCTACTAACTTAATTTGTATTTCATATCTGTCAGAACAATTTCTACATGTGTTAATTTTTCTTATCTTATTTACTTACACAGAAGCTATCCAGACGACAGAAAAGGGATCCAATGCCAGAGATGCCCCAGCTCCCCGGCGTCACAAATTTGACCATACACTACCGCTTAAAAAACAACCACTACTTGGGAGCCACGGTGACCAGCCTCCTAGAGCGATGCAGCAACCTTGAATATCTCCACCTAGACAACCTAGTTCAAGTGCAGGTGAGAATCTAATCTTTCATCAGTATATATATATATGTTACTTTCATCAAGTTGATCGATTCAAGGTCGCTAATTTGTACGGATTTCTCAATTGAATCGAATTGGTCGCCACCAAATAAAAAGTGAAAAACGATGCAAGGAAGGGTGCCATCACTGCAACCTCCGTGGGAGATGGAAATACAAAGTGATCTCGTTGGAACACCTCCGCGAAGTGATGTTTGGCGGCTTCTCCGGAAGGGAGCGCTGCTGCCTCGACATGCTGCAGCTGCTACTCGCGAGTGCGCCGGCGCTGGAGAGGATAATCGTGACCGCCAGGGCTTCTTTCGATCTCGAGCTGCTCCCAGCGTTAATGCTCGCAGAATCGCTGGAGTCGAGCCTTCCGTGCGGCGGCCGGGGGAGGTGGACAGCTCGCCGTGCTACCGATGATGCAGCGGTCACATCAGAGTACGAGTGGACGCCAAGCTTGGAGATGTGAAATCTGTGAATTCGTCAGCTGTAGGTATACATGTACCCATTAATTTTACATGAGATTTTGTGACATAACATTTATCAAGTAGTACCTTCTTCTACAAAAATGATAAATGTACCCGTTAATTTTGCATGAGATTCTGTGACATAACATTTGGTAAGTAGTACCTTCTTCTAAAAAAAATAATTAATGTGGTACAATACTACAAGTCGTCAATCTCAAGACTTAACCGCCGGCTCACACTACAGGAGAGCGGACCTTTGCCGACGGCCATACCCTATACGCCGACGGCTTTTTGTCGGGGCCGTTGGCGTAGGCCTTGACGAGGCCAGCCCATCGACATGGCCGTCGGCGTAGGATATGCCGTCGGCAAAGATTTAACACAGGCTTATGCCGATGGCAAGCTACGCCAACGGCAAAGCTGTCGGCATAGCTATGATTTTTTTCTATTTTTTATTTAATATGAAATAATTCATATCTTTAAATCCGTAAATCGAAATTTAACAAATAAAATGTCTAAATCGATTAGAAAAATGAGAGGAATCCAAATATGACATCCATATCATCTTTTTTTAATCATATATACGACTTTTTACAACATATTATTGGTACTTGCTTAATAAAATAGTCATTTTTTGGCACTTAAAAATGGAAAATGATATTTATAAAAATATTTTATAAATTGTTTTTGGTAACAATATTTGCCAAGCAAGACACACCTAGGTGTCAAATATGGACACTTTATCACAAATTATGGCACGGGTTCCATTTTAATAAATTTTTTCAAAAAATAAAAGAAAGTGAAAAAATACTCAAAAAATGAAATCCTTTGGCATGAAGTCCTTCTATGTGTACTAGTTGCTAGATAAAATGATAAACTTGAGTTTTGACAAAGTTTCCAAAAAATTCTTCACAAAAAGGTCAATTATCTATAAACATGTGGAAGTTTCGATTCAAATGACCTAGATATGATCATTCCCGCGGCGTAATTTGTGATAATGTACCCATATTTGACACATAGGTGTATCTTGGTATGGCAAACAATGTTGCATAACTGAGTTTTTTCAAACTATTTTTATAAATATCATTTTTCATTTTTTTAATTATAAAAAATGATATTTTTTGTGGAGCAAGTACAAAAAATATGGTGGAAAATGGCACCCATCCAATTATCACACAAAGTAGACCATATGTTATGGATAATCCATCAACATTAGGAATTTTTTCGGTTTCTATCTAATTTCTCCTATTTAAATGACTTAATGCCTATTTTCGGAAAATAATTGAATTTTGAACTACAAGTGTGTGATAGTTTGTTCTGAAAATTTTAAAAAATTCATTTTAAGATACACCAGTAGCGGTTATATCACAGAACCGTCGATAGTTTTGAAAAATGTGACCCCTTTCGACGAATAGGCACATGTCCATTTTGAACATTTTTTCAACAAAATCAAAGAAAGCGAAAAATACTCAAAAAATGAAATCCTTTGGCATGGATTCCTTTTATGTGTACTAGTTGCTAGTTAAAATGATAAACTGGAGTTTTGACAAAGTTTTTAAAAAACTTCTTCACAAAAAGTTCAATCATCTATAAACATGTAGAAGTTTCGAGTCAAATGACATAGATATGATCATTCCCGTGGCGTAATTTATGATAAAATATCCATATTTGACACATACGTGTATCTTGGTATGGCAATTAATGTTACAGAACTGAGTTTTTTCAAACTATTTTTATAAATATCATTTTTCATTTTTTTAATTGTAAAAAATGACATTTTTTGTGAAGCAAGTAAAAAAAATATGGTGGAAAATGACACCCATCCAATTATCACACAAATTAGACCATATTTTATGGATAATCTATCAATATTAGGAATTTTCTTGGTTTCTACCTAATTTTGCCTATTTAAATGACTTAATGCCTATTTTCCGACAGTAATTAAATTTTGAACTACAAGTGTGTGATAATTTGTTCTGAAAATTTTATAAAATTCATTTTAAGATACACCAGTAGTGGTTATATCACAGAACCGTCGATAGTTTTGCATAATGCGACCCCTTTCGACGAATAGGCACAGGTCCATTTTGACCATTTTTTCAACAAAATAAAAGAAAGTGAAAAAATACTCAAAAAATGAAACACTTTGGCATGGAGTCCTTTTATGTGTATTAGTTGCTAGGTAAAATGATAAACTTGAGTTTTGACAAAGTTTTCAATAAACTTTTTCACAAAAAGATCAATCATCTATAAACATGTAAAAGTTTCGAGTCAAATGACCTAGATATGATCATTCCCGTGGCGTAATTTGTGATAATGTGCACATATTTGACACATAGGTGTATCTTGGTAGTGCAAACAATGTTGCAGAACTGAGTTTTTTCAAAATATTTTTATAAATATCATTTTCTATTTTTTAGTTGTAAAAAATGACATTTTTTGTGAAGCAAGTACAAAAAATATGGTGAAAAATGGCACCCATCCAATTATCACACAAATTAGACCATATTTTATGGATAATCCATCAATACTAGGAATTTTCTCGGTTTCTACCTAATTTCTCCTATTTAAATGACATAATACCTATTTTTCGAAAGTAATTGAATTTTGATCTACAAGTGTGTGATAGATTTTTCTGAAAATATTATAAAATTCATTTTAAGATACACCAATAGTGGTTATATCACAGAACCGTCGATAGTTTTGAAAAATACGACCCCTTTCGATGAATAGGCACGGGTCAAATTTGACCATTTTTTCAACAAAATAAAAAAAGTGAAAAAATACTCAAAACACGAAATCCTTTGGCATGAAGTCCTTTTATGTGTACTAGTTGCTAGATAAAATGATAAACTTGAGTTTTGACAAAGTTTCCAATAAACTTCTTCACAAAAAGGTCAATCATCTATAAACATGTATAAATTCATAGTCAAATGACCAATATATGACCATTCCCGTGTCATAGTTCATAATAATGTGCCCATATTTGACACATAGGTATATCTTGGTATGGCAAACAATGTTGCAGAACGGTGTTTTTTCAAAATATTTTTATAAATATCATTTTTCCATTTTCTAAGTGCCAAAATAACTTTTTTTATTAAGCAAGTATCAAAAATATGTTCAAAACATGATGAAAAAGATGATATGGATGCCATACTTGGATTCCTCTTATTTTTCTAATCGATTTAGACATTTTACTTGTTAAACTTTGATTTACGGATTTAAATGAATTATTCCATATTAAAGGAGAAAATAAAGTAAAATATATTTTATTGTTTTTTATTCAAAATATTATTACATAATCATTGTTACTTATTCAAACAAATTTTAAAATTTAAACAATGAAAAAGTGTAACATCGTAACCGAGGGGCTAATATGATTGATAGGATATTAATATCAGTAAGTTCAAACATCTCATTTGGAAGCTAATTTGAATGAAACTCAAAAGTTAAGCATGCTTGGGCCGGAGCAATTTGAGGATGGGTAACCGAATGGGAAGTTTGACCAGGGTAATTATTTTGACCTATGATTAAGTTTGTAATTAGAGATTAAGTATGTGGCTAAGTGGAAAATTTTGAAATAGAAATAAAATAGAATAAAAAAGTTAAAAAATCCATAGAAAAAGTTCAATTTTTTTTCTTCAAAAAAATAAAAATTATTGGAAAACCTATGCCGACGGCAAATACGCCGACGGTCGGGCCGTCAACAAAGCCTACGCCTGAGCTACGCCGACGGACCTAAGCCGACGGCTGCCTTCGGCGTAGGCTATGCCGACGGCTTATGGGCATTTGCCGACGGCAAAAGGCAGTCGGCGTAGAACCTCATTCCTGTAGTGTTAGTCTTTCGGAGGTGCTCATAGGGGTAGGGTGTGCCTATGTGCGTTCATAGGGGTGAGTGTTTGCACGTGTATGTGAGCGTATAAGTTTGTACTGTGTTTCGCAAAAAAAAAACCTAGGGTCAAGGAGGAAGGTCTTCTAATTTTTTTGAAGGAAAGGAAAGTCGTCTACTAAATCATGAAAATTAGGATTCCGTGAGAATTAATATGTGGTAGGAGTTAGGACAGATACATGGGTGGTTGTAGCTTTATCTAACCCGCCATTCGGTTTGAAACCCAGACCGAAAGGAGTTCAATGAAAAAAAATATTTACAGGCCGAACAGAAGCCCGACTAGTTTGCAGCTCGATATTTTCTTGAGCGAAGACTGAAGCCTGACTTATAAATAATGACACAATTGGCGGAACATACAAAGTGTTGAAAGAGCTTACAAACACCTCCACACACACAAACAGAAGATCAAGCCAAAAACTTGTACAAAGAATTCTGTGAGAGCAGAGCTTACAAGGAAGCTAGATCGACCGTAAAACGAGGCGGAGAACAGATAATAATGCTTGAAGAGCCGAAAACGCCGACGAGGTTGGACAAATTCACAATGGTAAGGCAGCGCCGCCCGGTCAAATCTCTGCCGCCAAAGGGACACCTATCCCTGACCGAAAAGAGACACCGACATCGATGGGCCGGAGCTCACCTCAGAGCTCGAGCCGACGCACCAACAAAAGCTGCACCCCCGCGCAAAGAATTGAAACCAATATGAAGACGCTGCCTTTGCCAACCATAACTTTCACAGCCATCACACAACCATCGGAAGAGAGGACACACCATGGACTCCAACGTGGCACCTTCAGGAAGGAAATGACACCAGAGTTCCCATGTTGCCCGATCCGGAGGGATCTATATATGGTTTTCACCCAGAGCATTAGGAGGGAATGGGGGAGAGCCGCGATGACACCTTCAAGAACGTAACGGCACGCACAGGCATCACCGCCATCGACCAAGGCAACACAAGCCGCATTTTCACCCCGGCGCTAATCCCGCCTCCAGATCTAAGTGTGGCCGGCTGCTGAGGTAGCTGCCGAACCACTTCCACCGTTCGCCTCTAGCCGGTCATCACGCCGCCCTGACGGCCATGACCTGCAGCCAACACCTGAGCTGTGACCCCTGCCTGGGCGCCATGACTCCCATCGTTCAAAGCCGCCGCCCTGGCAACCGCAGAGAGGCCACACACCCATCAATGAAGAAGACAAACTGCTTGCAAGATGCTGGCTCCCTAGCAACCGCAGTGACCACAACTCCACGACCACCTGCCCACGTCGTCCTCCCATCGCCCTCACTCGCAATCCTTCCCACCACACGCCCCATGAAGGCTAGCATCACGAAGTCCACCGGCCGGCGAGAAGTCCCTGATCTAGATCTGGCCACCAGACCCACGATCTAGAAGCGGGGCACCGCCTGACAACACCAAGCACCGGCACACAACCCATGTTGGAGCTCTCCCACGATTTCGATCTGCCCGCCCACCAATCCAGTAGCCGGAGGACGCCACGAAATCGATGTCGGTGAGAGGTGGAGATGCACGGGGTCAGAGGAGGGGACGAAAGAGGCAGGGTTGGAGAAGGAGGGGCGGGGACGCCGACATAGGCTATAGGCCTATGGCTGTTGGCGACGACTGCCTGTCCCTGCCCAACGACCTCCTCTGCCGTGCCCTGTGCTATTCTTTAATAATTGCGGTGGCTGTGTGCATCATTTTGATGCAGAGGCCCGGGATCCGCACCCTATTATCTAAAAAAAAGGAGGACGCCTGCACAACAACGCTCCCACGTCGATGGTGCACACTACTCTGGCTCAACTCGGGGACCGTAAACCTCGAGACGTGGTCGAGGAATACTACTCCCGCCGCGATGCGTTCGATTCCATGGCTGCGGTGGGGCTCGGCCCCATCGAGGTCCCCATCACCAGGCTACCACTCACCGCTGGTTCGATCTCCACAAATCAGTAGACGATGTCGCACTACACATACTTGGTCTGCGTCGTGCTCTCCCATCGGGCGGTGCGCCGCGTTGACGAGCGCCGGCTAGACGCCAAAGTTCCCCAGTATCACTTCTATTAGCAAAATACACGTGCGTTGCTATGGAAAAAAAATTAAAATGTTAAAAATTAGAATAAGTACGTCACTAATATGAAAGTATATATCCTGCCACACCCTCGGCTCCGAGGAAGACATGTCCTAGTGACAGAGGCTATAACTCCACCTCTCTCACCGCTTAACTTGAAATGTAGCTCCTTTGTTAACAAATTACTAGTTAACTTGTTTTTTCACCTCCTTGACAAATTCGCATTAAATACATAACATGGCAGCCAATGCAGACGGAAAACAGAAACCATAATCATACCTAATAATACTCCCTCCGATCCAGAATTTTTGTCGCTGCCTCTTCACAGATTTGTACTAGCGCCACTTTCTTCCCACGACAGTTAATTCGGATCCGAGGGAGTACTTTAAAACACATTGATTATAAGAACAGAGAAAAGTATTTTTTTTTTTGTTTCTTCCTTTCTCCATCTCTCCATCAACTATCATGTCTCCTGACTAGGAGTTTTTCTAATGATGTTCTCAAACATATGTCCTGACTTGTAGTTGCTCAATGATAGCAATAGTGTACTACAATCTCATGTCAGAATATATAGTCATGAGAGTAAGTTATTCAGATTGTCTCAGCGGAAGCACCTTGAAAATTTGAGCAAGATAAGCCACTTCATACGTCAAATCATTGGGATAAAACAATTTCAATGGGACTGTCCGGCGATTATATTTAATGAGGGCGCTGATGGTTCTATATATACCGAAAATCAAATAGCATATATATGTCACCATAGTACAACACGTTGGGAAAGATCTCAGAACACTATAGCATCGATGGTGTTCTACATCTTATTTTGTCATGTATTGCAGACTAAGGCTTGTAGCATCGAATTTAATTTAGAATCCAAAAATCAATATCCAAGAAAACAGGAATGAGCTGTTCAGCCAAACATTAAAATGGACAAAAACAGCTTCGAAAAACCCCTCCACAAGCATCGACTGAGGAATTTAAATCACTGTATATCCTTATATATCCATCAACTGAGGATAATCTCCATTTATTTTGCCAAAGTCCAAACTTGAAGCTAGTGCAGCACTTGCATTTGTTCTGCGTCACCATGCTTGCTCGCTGCGGTGCCGCCACGTGCACCAATTCTTAAACAAAAACGGGATTTTATATCAGATCAAAGTAGTAATATTAGTAGTATTAGACACCAGACCAAAAGGTACACATATATTATTAGTAGTACTCCTATTTAAGTAAACAACAAAGAAGTTTTTGCCAGAAAAATAAGGATGAAAACACCATCCATGCTTCCACAATCCATCCACAAGGTCTACTTCTTGGCAAGAAGATTTCGTTTCAACTCTATATTGACTTGCACACACCCAGCACCACCACACTGCCGGTATCCAGAAGGCGAATGCATTTTTACAGGAGCCCATATCTACCGGCACATGATTCCCCATTGATACGTGCCCTAAGATTAATACCGAAGATGAAACATCTATAAGTTTTTTTTTATCGATACATGTTTTTACCTGGAGCACAGATCTTAGAGCACGAATCAACGGTGAATTTTGTGCCAATAGGTACCGGCTCCTCTAAATTTTTCGCTTTGATATCGAAGCAAGACATCACACAGGATCTGATACTATCTATATGGATTGACATGATTTACAGGCGGGTAGAAGGGTGCTGCAAATTACAGGCGCAACGCCACGCCGCCACCCGAGCTGCGCCGCCGTCGGAGAGGACCGTCCCGCGAGGCCTCATCCATGCGCGGGGAGAAGAGCTCCGCCGCCGCTGCTCGGCGGCCCGCGCTGACGGCGGCGGCAGGGAAGGAGAGGGGTGAGAGGGCCGAGGAGCGGGCGAGGTCGCGGCCACGCCGGCCGCCGCGGGGGCGGCGCGGGGCGGTTACTTGGAGGGTAGGGTTGGATTTCGCCCCCGTTCCTCACTTCTTCTAGTCGAAGTCAAGTCCGCCCTCTCTCATGTTCCTCCTCCATGGATCAATTATCAGCATAATTTATATTTCTTACCACCAATTAATTATCTTAATTATTTTCCTTTTCCATCAAATGAATTTAAATTTATTTTCTATACTAACAATAAAAAAACATCCCACAAAAAGTGTATACACATGGGTGCGACAACAGGTTAGAAGAGCCAAGAGGGCAGAGAAGAGACTCTTACCAGTTTATGAATTTTGTAGAAAAAGGTCTACAAATGTAATTTTGCAAAATATGATGTACTCCGTTTACATGCATACCTACACCTGGACTAATTCACAAGTTTCACTTTTCACTATTGTGATACACTAGTGGAGACATGCCCTTCTGTCCCGGCCCATGAGGGGTTTTAGTCCCGGTTGGCCAACCGAGACATGCCAAGCGGGACTAAAGGCGCAACCTTTAGTCCCGGCCCTGTTACCAGCGGGACCAAAGGGCCCCCCACGTGGCCGCCGCGGAGCGCGCTGGGGGGCAACCCCTTTAGTCCCGGCTCGTATAACGGCCCGCGACTAATGATAATTTTGTTTTCTTTTATTTATTTCTTCAGGGTTTAGGGTTTATTTGTTTTCTTTTATTTATTTCTTTCTTCAAAATAGTTTTCGTATTTCTATGCTACCACATACCGTACACGTTCGTGCATATATAAGATAACTTGTCTTACGATCGAGCATACAAATATATACAATTTTGATAGTTACATGGGAGATCACAATTACCGGGACTAGATCCCGTCTATTCGATTACACGGCCGGGATCATAAGTAGCGCCTATTCACACTAAATTCTCCGGCGTCGTCTATCTCTTTCAACAAAAATCCCACCAGTTTCTCCGCAATTCCTAGTAGGCGTTGCTCTGGTAGGAGCCGATCCCGCATTCTATTGAACTATATAAGAAAAGGAGATCAATATGAACATCAATCATGATAACAAAAAGTGACGGTAATAAAATAATGTTGTGAATGTATTGCTTACGTCGAGTCTATAATCATTGTGCTCAGTGGTAAACGTGCGAATGAACTCCCAAACGTAGTATCCACATAGATTTGTCCCCGGTGGCTGCCTCGCGCACTTTACGAGAATAGAATTCAATCAAAATAATAATCTAGCATCATAATTGTATTGAAACTAGAAGTAAAGAGATGCGCGGACATATCTCGTACTACTTACCGTGACCGGAGTAAACGTCAGCTTCTCACTAAAGGAGCCCGTCATCACACTCCTGAACAGGTTCCAAACCCTGCCCGGCAAAGAAAATGAATTAATGAATGTGTTATTCATTACCTAATATCTCATGAAATCAACGAAAGAGACCGATATAGCGCGAAAATTACCTTTGGAGCATGTCCTGCATGTTGCGGAACTCTTCCAGGTGTCTCTTTAATGGGTGCATGACTTCAACTTTTCCCTTATCAACTTGAATGTCTAGCAGAATCCAGTGGAACCTGCACACGTTTATATATACGTCAGTAACTCATCAATTACACTTAACATCGAGTAAGTAAAAGTGAATGTGTAAAACAGAGTAAGACCCGCACTGGAAGTTGTAAGGCAACAATATGTGGTCACAGAAATTTTGCTCCGTTAGAAACCTTAGAAGGTTTTCCGCCGTCCCGTCGGGTTTCGTCGTTTGTGAATGTATATGTACTTTGTCTGGGTCAATGAACCCAACACTATAGATCTTTCTTTTACATTCCCGGATCTTCATTCTGCATAATAGAGTACAAAAGGATATAATGAGGATAATTACATGCAATGAACTGAACAACTGAAAAACTGAACAACTTATATGTAGACAATGAATTTAACAACTTACAGACAATAGAAACTCATGAGAGTGTTGTCGAGGGCGTCGAAATTGTATAACTGGAAGAGTTCTGAAAACTCAACATGGACCTCTTCGGGTCGGAAGAAGTACTCATGTGGGACTTTCGCCACGATCATTGTTCTGCCCCCCCCCCCCTACCACACTCAAGTACCAGTCATGCAAATTCCGCATTTGTGTTGGCAGTTGTTCCAACTTCTCTTTGCTGACGAAAGGCTTCCCTGGGACATATGTAGGGACAACATCAGCCTTGGGTAACTGATGCATGTAAAATGCATACATGAACTTTGCATTATTTTACTTATATTCCAGTCATATTTGCATCATATAAGGGTTATATCAATGTTTAATAATGATTTTTGGAATATTTCATGATTTCCCTATTTTTATGGAATTAACCCTGTGCAGGCAGAAAACCCTATTTTCCATATTTTAATGTTTCAGGGACCCAAACGACGTCCAAATGACCTGGAAATTTACGAGCATCAGTTTTTGGAAGGAAGAAGACTTGGGAGCAAAGGAAGCGAACAAGCGGAGGCCCGAGGCCCAAAAGAGGATGGCCCACGTGGCCAGGTACCTGGGCCACGTGGGACCCACCATATGGAGCCTCGAGGCTCCGTTGCCGTCGATCTTTTCTCCACCGACTCCGTCTTGACCTAAAACCGACTATAAAAATAGCCCCCCGACGTTCTCTGGAGGGAGCGCCGCAGAAACACAGAAACACCGAAACAGAGACCTGTAGCTGCAGATTGGAGGGGGAAAACTCCGGCGGTGCGCTGCCGGCGTGGTCTCCATCCTCTCAAACGACTTCTCCACCGTCTCCATGATGAAGAGGGAGTAGTCCACCTCTGGACTATGGGTTTGTGGAAGTAACTTATGTATCTCTCTCTCTTGAGCTTCACTAATTAGTACCGTATGAGCTGCTGAACATGATTACGGTCATCTATGTAATCCCTTTCTGGTGGATCTTTTTATGAGTTAATATATGTTTGAGATTGCAATGGTTTTGTTTCAGTTATGAAAGTAGATCCATATTATGTACCCCGTTCTTATTTAATTGTCATGATCAAGCATGTTTATGAGAGCGTGTGAGGGGGAACGTGTGCATTATTTGGAGTAACGGGGGGTGGCTAGTGCAGTGAACGTGAGAGAAAGTTCTGCGATCCACTTGGGTATCTCTACCTTACTTTGTTGCCTCACTAGGGATAAAAAGATATACCATGCTATCGGAGATGTGGGTGTGACCATTGCCACTACTCCATGACTAGATCTAGCATGTTCTTATTTTAACTTCATGTCATGATACTTATTGCTATACTCTGAGTTATCTTAATTACTGAGGTGTTATGATTTAGTTCGCATCTTGGTGGAGTATAAGAGAGACTAATAACTAAAAGGTCTCTATCTTAGGACGTGATGCCCATTTAATTATAACTTGTCATTAAACTATTGTGTTGCAATCTCATATGTCAACTCTAGTGTTCCATTATCTACCACTTTATTAAAGATAGAGTGCATTTATGAAACTATGAACCCCGGTCCATTTTTAATCATAAGAAACACCTTTCCAACAACTTTTACCACTTTTACATTTTCTGCCATTTAAAAATCCGAAAATACAAAAACACTTTTACATCTTGCATTCATCATATAAAATCCAAAAATATCATTGATCATTGCTACCACCATCCTTGCATATTTATTTACCACCATTGCATATATATTTCTTGTTTGCATTGCATATTATCTTGATATCATTCTCACACCTTGTGCTTGACAACCACTAGGTGAGGTTGAGGACCAAAACATTTACTTTATTTTGTAGGTAACCCAAAGAAGGATAGGAAAGATAAATCTTCACTACTGATTCCCGAGAGTTCGATATTAAACACTCGAGTCACCCCTCGTGGGGAAAACACGTCTTCCACTTACTACACACTCTGCATTTGGAGTCTCAACCTAACCCATATTCTTTTGACGCAGGTTACTACGTCATCGGGTATCACCATCTTACAAAAATTTGCAAGTGATCCTTCCATCAACTCTAACCAAGCTGGTTTTGGTTCTTATATTGCTAATCATGTTTTAAAAGAAAAGATTGCTAGGTACAACCAAGAGCTATGATACCACCTAAGCTTGGGGATATATGGATTCCCAAAGTCCTAGTAACCATTGGAAAAGAGACACACCATGCTATACTTGATCTAGGATCTAGTGTCTCTGTTTTATCTAAAGAATTATGATATACTTGAATTGAAAAATCTTGAAAAATGCTCTATTGAACTTGCACTTGCTGATGATTCCATTAAACATGCTTTAGGAAAGTAAGTGATGTTATGGTAGAGTTACATATGACATTTGTGCCTGTTGATTTTCTAATCATGGATATGGGGAATAAAACCTCTAGTCCAATTATTCTTGGAAGACCTTTTCTTCGTACTACAGGTGCTATCATTGATTCAAAAGAAGGGAATGTGAAGTTTCAGTTTCCACACAAGAAGTGCATGGAACACTTCCCAAGGAAGAGGGACACCCAAGTTCAAGCTCCCTCATGAGCTTCGTCCACAATAAACATCAAGTAAGAAGCCTAGCTATATGGCTATAAAGAAAGCGCTTTACGGGAGGCAACCCGGTTGTTTTTTTTGTGATTTTTTTGTGTCCTCTTGCTGTAACAAGAGACTTTGTTTTAGTTTAGTTTTGGAATTTTTAATAAAGTGCCAAGTTTTACTCATTTTGGTTTGAAGAAGTTGCTTATAGCGTTCGGAGATTTTATTCCTGCACGAATCTGTGCACGGTATGATTTTTAATTCTTATTCTGTAACTCCGAATGAGCTCATATTTGAACTGTAGTTGCAACTTTTCATCCTCTGTATGCATGAATTTTTCGGAATTTTTCGACAAAGTTAAGTAGGGTAGAAAAATACGTTTTGCTGCTGCTGTTTTTCTGGACAGATTCTGTCCCATTTTGTTTGATGCATGCTTTGAACTTTTAACTTGAATCTTTTTATCCAATTGAGTTTATGAGTAGGCATACAACATTATACACTTTCTGGACATCATATGAATTTTTGTCTAAGGATTATATGCAGCAAGAAATCTATTTGTTTATCACTACTAATGCACCCCACAGAAAAAGAAATGGGAGAAACGGTGTTTTGAAGTTTTTTCACAGGGATTAGAGGAGATGCACCAAGAGCTATCCAAGGATGGTGAAGACCATAAGCTTGGGGATGTGAAGACAACCCCACTGGACCTACACACTCTCGGTTTGCACACGTCTAACTTCTGTTTTTCGATCGAAACACTTTATCGCATAAACTTGGAGCGTCTTTTTGTTTGTTTTGGTTTGATTTTTATTTTGTGAGACCACCACACTATCATTTATATATGAGAGAGCTACTGGAAATTTGGGTTGAATTATGTTGGATGCTATTATTAGATTGGGAAAAGGGATGTTGAGTTGATTTTAAAAGATACATATAGTTGCATGATTCATGAGCTTGTTAATGAGTAATAATTTGCAAGTATTTTATCAAGAGCTATCTTTTATTCATGTTTTGATGCTGAATGTTATTACCTTGTTTAACATGGATTAGTTAGTTCTATGGACACTCATGCATGCATTTAGATGGTCAACTTTCTCCCTCTTGCTAGCCCAAAAATTCCAACAAGCAAAAACTTGTTTCCAACACCTTCAACCAAAGTTTTTCCAGTGAGTCCACCATATCTACCTATTAGCTTTATGCTATTCCGAGTATGTTTATCATGATATTTGTGTTATCTATACCTCTGAATGAAAATGCTTATGTTGTTGATTGTTATGGGAAAAGTTGGTTATAAGCTCTCGAACTTGATGCACACTTTACTTTATTGCATAAATAAAATATGACCCATTGTGATTAAAATTATGATGTTGTGGCTTGACAAATGTCTTTGGTTGAGAGTTAGCTCATATGTGCTGTCACATGGCAAGCTTTCAACATGCACTTCATTTCATTTAGTTGATATCATGTACTTTTGTTTATGGATGCTTACCATGGGTGAAATAAATGTGGAAATGAAGTGAGTTTAAATGAGTTTGTATAAATGGTTAGAGAGACGCCTGGGCCGCTAATCTAAGCCATGCATCATTCATGGTGGAAATTTACTTACATGCTATGGTGAACCTTCTGTGATACACCTTACAATAAAAAGCTATCTAATGGTAAATAAAAAGGGTGTTGAGATTGTTCATTGTGTTTGTTTGTCTTGTCATTTTGATATGGGCTTGTTCCATATCCTGGGACAAGAGGTACCCCAGTTGACGCTCTTAATGATACTATTATTACTTACAATGATATTTAACTTGAACTTGCTTTGTTTCCCAAGTTGAGTAACACATGGAGTAGGTACTTGTATTCAAGGGGCATGAGACTTTCAACCTGTACTTTGTCAAGCACACTACTCATATTTGCTTTCACTTTAAACTTAATCATTCAAGATGCTATGATAGGGGAATGAGAGCTTGACACCAAGGATTACCACATTACAATCATTAACTTAAGTAGAGAAGTTCAGAAGTTAGATGAAACTTATTCATGCTTTACCTCTACTCACATATATATCTTTCCAAAGTGTCCACCTTTTATATTCAGATTTTCATCAATACTCTATGACCATTGTAGGATGTTCTTACTTATCATTATGCATACATGTGGTCCATAGTACTTTCTTTATGTTACACTTTGTGAATTATCATTGAACATCCTTGCATTGAATACTTGATATCACTTCATAAACTATCTTGCATATTGCTACTCCTTTGAAGAATGACTCTATGTAGCAATAGTAATCATCTTTGATATCCATTGTTAGTATTAAATTGCAAAGTCCATGTTAGTTTTATCACCTTCATACTCGAGGACGAGTATAGGTTAAGCTTGGGGATGTTGATGCATGTAAAATGCATACATGAACTTTGCATTATTTACTTATATTCCAGTCATATTTGCATCATATAAGGGTTATATCACTGTTTTATAATGATTTTGGAATATTTATGATTTTCCTATTTTTATGGAATTAACCCTGCGCAGGCAGAAAACCCTATTTTCATATTTTAATGTTTCAGGGACCCAAACGACGTCCAAATGACCTGGAAATTTACGAGCATCAGTTTTTGGAAGGAAGAAGACTTGGGAGCGAAGGAAGCGAACAAGCGGAGGCCCGAGGCCAAAAGAGGGTGGCCCACGCGGCCAGGTACCTGGCCGTGGGACCCCCATCTGGGCCTCGAGCTCCGTTGCCGTCGATCTTTTCCCCGACTCCGTTTGACCTAAAACCGCTATAAAAATAGCCCCCGACGTTCTCTGGAAGGAGCGCCGCAGAAACACAGAAACAGAGACCTGGAGTTGCAGATTGGAGGGGGAAAACTCCGGCGGGGCGCTGCCGGCGTGGTCTCCATCTTCTCCAACGACTTCTCCACCGTCTCCATGATGAAGAGGGAGTAGTCCACCTCTGGACTATGGGTTTGTGGAAGTAACTTATGTATCTCTCTCTCTGAGCTTCACTAATTAGTACCGTATGAGCTGCTGAACATGATTACGGTCATCTATGTAATACCTTTGTGGTGGATCTTTTTATGAGTTAATATATGTTTGAGATTGCAATGGTTTTGTTTCAGTTATGAAAGTAGATGCATATTATGTACCCCTTCTTATTTACTTGTCATGATCAAGCATGTTTATGAGAGCGTGTGAGGGGGAACGTGTGCATTAGTTGGAGTAACGGGGGGTGGCTAGTGCAGTGAACGTGAGAGAAAGTTCTGCGATCCACTTGGGTATCTACCTTACTTTGTTGCCTCACTAGGGATAAAAAGAAATACCATGCTACCGGAGATGTGGGTGTGACCATTGCCACTACTCCATGACTAGATCTAGCATGTTCTTATTTTAACTTCATGTCATGATACTTATTGCTATACTCTGAGTTATCTTAATTACTGAGGTGTTATGATTTAGTTCGCATCTTGGTGGAGTATAAGAGAGACTAATAACCAAAAGGTCTCTATGTTAGGACGTGATGCCCATATAATTATAACTTGTCATTAAACTGTTGTGTTGCAATCTCATATGTCAACTCTAGTGTTCCATTGTCTACCACTTTATTAAAGAGAGAGTGCATTTGTGAAACCATGAACCCCGGTCCATTTTTAATCATAAGAAACACCTTTCCAACAACTTTTACCACTTTACCATTTTCTGCCATTTAAAAATCCGAAAATACAAAAACACTTTTACATCTTGCATTCATCATATAAAACCCAAAAATATCATTTATCATTGCTACCACCATCCTTGCATATTTATTTACCACCATTGCATATTTATTTCTTGTTTGCATTGCATATTATCTTGATATCATTCTCACACCTTGTGCTTGACAACCACTAGGTGAGGTTGAGGACCAAAACATTTACTTTGTTTTGTAGGTAACCAAAAGAAGGATAGGAAAGATAAATCTTCACTACTGATTCCCCGAGAGTTCGATATTAAACCCTCGAGTCACCCCTCGTGGGAAAACACGTCTTCCACTTACTACACACTATGCACTTGGAGTCTCAACCTAACCCATATTCTTTTGACGCAGGTAACTACGTCATCGGGTATCAGTAACTTGTCGTCTTGGGAACCTAGCAATTCAGTAAGAGTCACACCCATAGCGGCCGCCAACTTCGCAGCTTCTTCCATATCCTGCTGCAGCACCTGGGGAACGTCTTCGGACAACACCTTGAGGGGTGGGATTGATTGTTTGGCCTGCTCTCCGAGCTGAGAAACATCCCTTGCACTTTTACTTGATTTGCTCCCGCTTGCACTTTTACTTGATTTGCTCTTCTGCACTTCCTTCCGAAGTGTGCGTAGATAGTCATCTGGCTTATGGTGCAACTCATATTGCGATTTTGTGTTCAGAAAATCGTGTGCCCACGCTTTTTGCTTCTTGGTGTATACCGGGGCGGGCTTGGGTTTCTTCTTTGCAAAATGCGCATCTGTTTTGGCCTTTGCGATCGCTGTGTTTTCCTCTACAGTACGATCGTAAGTTCTGATGGGAAGATTCTTATGAGGTACTCTTGGGAGGGGCGACATTTGTCGTTTTGGGCTGCTGCGTCGGTTAGTACTCATCGACGGAGCATGCTTCCGCTTATTGTCCTTAGCAGGCAAAGGCGGCGGCGAAGATGGCCGACCCAAGTCCGGCGGCGGAGATCGAGATGGACTCGCTCTGTGGTGGTCGTAGTCATGGGGTGGGCTTCTTGGAGGTGATGGAGGTGTAGGTGACTTGCGATGACTCGGAGGCAGTGTTGTCCTTGGCGTCGAGCCTGGAAACTTGATGTAGTTCTTATCCCATAGAATGATATCACCCACAACTTCTCCGAGTGTCCTCTCATCTTTAGGTCCAAGGATGTCAAGATCTATATCATGAAACCCCGATACGATTTCATCCACCCTGACTTTAGCATAGCCAGCTGGAATCTCACGGCCTTGCCAGAGTGCGTCAGGTGGACAATGTAAAGCATATCTGACCGCCACCTTCATGGATATGTTCTTCAATTTCTGATGGAGCTCACAAGATATTGAATCCTTGATTCCATCCACGGGGTAGCCGGGACCGCCATCTATCATCCGCCGTGCATCGTCAGCCGGGACCTCCGAGTCACCCACGCTGCTTTTCCGCTGAGATGGGCCAGCGGTAATATCGAGTATAGGATCTTGCAGGCGCACTACTCCTCTAAGTTCGTCAATCTGCTGCTGCTGGTGGTTAATTCTGGCAAGCAACTGGTTGAACCTGTCTCCCTCCTCCTCCTGTTGTCGCTGCTTTGCTCTCGCTCAGCTTCTGTAAGTTTCTCTGTCTTTGGCAAACCCAAGCCACCACGGATACTTAGGGCCAAGGCCTCGTGTTCGTCCTCCTTTTTCATCATTCCCGAGGACCAGTGTCAGCAAGTCTTTCTCTCTATCGGGACGGAACTTTAACTTCCCCTCTTTAATTTCTTTCACCACTTTAAGCCAATTTTTCCTGGGTATCCTAATCCCATCACTACAAACAAGGTCCCCTGTTGTTTCGTCGTATGAACCCCCATGCGCAAGGAACCAATTTCTTGCCCTCAATTCCCATTCTTCGCGCATCCATTCTGGTTCGATCCCTTTAGCAAGCAGCTCTTGCTCTTTTTTATCCCACTTTGGCATGGCAGTCTCATAGCCCCCTGGCCCCAATTTATGGTGATATTTCTTCTTCTCAGCATTTTTCTTGTTCCTTACTGACATCGCCTTGGCATCTTGTGACTCCTTGTACTCCTTAAATGCGTTCCAGTGATTCGCCTGCTTCGCTAGATAGCCTTCGAATACTGGAGCAGTCTTTTTCTTCAGATATTCTTGCCATAATCTTTTCTTCCACACCTGGAATAGTTCGGCCATCTTCTTAAGAGTCCACCGCTTGACTTTCTCCCTCAATTTTGCAGTGTTGGCAGGATCCTCAAATTCTGGCAGGGTGAAATGTGCCATGAGGTCATTCCAAAGACCCTCTTTGTACCTTTCGGCGACATACTCACTATCGTTCGCCCCTTTGCGCTCATGCCAGTCTCGAACGGTGATCGGGACGTGATCCCTAACCAGAACTCCGCATTGTTTTTTAAATACATCGGTAGCCTTCTTGGGTTCCTTCGGTTCGCCCGTAGGGGATATCACCTCAAATGTATAAAGTGTAGATGGGGCCAACTTTTTGGTCGGGCCTCGTTTGGAAGATTTGCTCGATGTGAAGGCCTAACAGAAGAAACATTCGTCAATTCATATATATATATGATACGTCTCAAACGTATCTATAATTTTTGATGTTCCATGTTGATATTATACCAATTGTTACATGTTTAATATACACTTCATAGCATTTTTATGCATTTTCTGGGACTAACCTATTAACAAGATGCCACAGTGACAGTTCCTGTTTTCTGCTGTTTTTGTATTCCAGAAAAGCTAGTCTGGAAATATTCTCGGGATTGGACAAAACTTGGACATAACCTCCTATTTTTCCAACACGTACACAGAGTCCAAAGGAAAGACGGAGGGGAGCCACGAGGCAGCAATACCATGGGGCCACGCGGGACCCCCTACCGCGTCACGGGGTGGTGTGGGCCAAACGGGCAACTCCAGCCGCCGCCCTTTCGCCTATTTATTCCCCCGACGCGAAAACCCTAAATACCCGAGCCATTCTCCACGAAAAGTTCAAGAGACGTCGCTGCCGTCAACCCTAGCTCAGGAGGGTTCAGAAGCTCTTCCCTGCACCCTGCCGGAGAGGGGAATCATCACCGGAGGGCTCTACATCACCATGCCTGCCTCCGGAGTGATGCGTGAGTAGTTCATCCTTGGACTACGGGTCCATGGCAGTGCTAGATGGTTGTTTCTCCACTTTATGCTACATGTTTAGATCTTGTGAGCTGCCTATCATGATCAAGATCATCTTATTATAATGCTACATGTTGTGTTTGTTGGGATCCGATTAATATTGAATACTATGTCAAGTTGATTATCAATCTATCTTATATGTTATTTATGATCTTGCATGCTTTCCGTTACTAGTAGATGCTTTGGCCAAGTAGATGCTTGTAACTCCAAGAGTGAGTATTTATGCTAGATAGTGGGTTCATGCCTCCGGTAATCTGGGAGAGTGACAATAACTTCTAAGATTGTGGATGTGCTGTTGCCACTAGGGATAAAATAACCGATGCTTAGCTTAAGGGTGCGCCGTTAGGTCTAATGCATTTGTTTACATTACCACATTACTTAATGTGATTATCCGTTGCTTGCAACTTAATACCAACGGGGAACTCGGATGACAACCTGGAGGTGGATTATTAGTCATAGACGCTGTTGGATAACGGTCTATGTATTTTGTCGTAATGCCCACATGAATATCATAGTAATCATCATGTCATATATATGCATTGTCATGCGCTCAATATTTTGTCAATTGCCCAGCTGTAATTTGTTCACCCAGCATGTTAGTTATCTTTTATGGAGAGACACCACTAGTGAACTGTGGACCCGGTCCATTCTTTTACACTGATAATACAACCAACTGCAAACATTGTTCCTTTTCATTCTCTGCAATTTACTACTGTTTTCCACACCATACGTTTAATCCTTTGTTTTCAGCAAGCCGGTGAGATTGACAACCTCACTGTTTCGTTGGGGCAAAGTAGTTTGATTGTGTTGTGCAGGTTCCACATCAGCGCGCCACTGACAACCTTCAGAAGTGATTTCTTGCTCCCTGGTTCGATTAAACCTTGGTTTCATACTGAGGAAACTGCTGCTACACTGCATCATACCTTCCTCTTGGGGTCTCCCAACGAACGTGCGATCCACGTCACAAGCATTTTTCTGGCGCCGTTGCCGGGGAGCAAGAGGATTTCTGCAAGGGGAGTTTCACGCTTCCAATCTCTTTACTTTGTTATTGTCTTGCTTAGTTTATTTTTATTTAGTCTTGTTTGCTTTATTTATCAAAAACACAAAAAAATTAGTTACTTGCATTTACCTTATTTCGGTTTACTTTCTTTTTATTTCATCATGCTTCTCCCTAAGTTTACTTTAAAAGATATACCGGTGGGAAGTGGTCTATCATTGGAAGAGATAACATTGAAGAATTCTTTAGTCATGTTAGTAGACTTAAAGATTTTGAAGACAGATCCTTGGTAGAACTTGCCCCTAATTATGAAATTGCTGCTGCCTCTTTGGTTCACATGTTGGAAGCTAGGTTTGTTAATCTTAATCCTATAATGCAGCAAATGTTTTTAAACTTCATGATATGAAGAGGGTGAAAAGAAAGATTTTGTTTTAGAAACTCTTCTTAAAGAATTTGGTGATGTTGCTGGGGAGGCTAGAAAAGTTTTCATTCGTTATAAGATGCTTGGCTATTTTATTGATATTGCTAATACACTTGAGAAGCTTGAAAAAGATAGGCTTAAGTACACTAATGAACCCAATTATGAGGGAGAAGTCAAAATACCAATACCTTTTAAGCTTGTAGGAATGCATGAGGCACTAGAAAAGAATTTTGATTGGATTGTTCCTGAAAATTTATTTGATGAGGATAGTGTGCCTAAAAGTAATGAAAGAGGAGTTTCTGAAACTTATATAGATAAGATACAATGCATTGTTGAGAAAACTTCCAACCTTTCTGTTGATGCTTCATCACTTGGAAACACTTGATTCTTACTTTCTGCGCCTAGCTGAAAGGCGTTAAAGAAAAGCGCTTATGGGAGACAACCCATTATTTTATTTCTGCAATTTTTCTTTTCTTTTGAGTCAAGGAGTTGTTTACTTCTGTAACAATTCCTTTGTATCTTTATTTTATCGCATTGTTGTGCCAAGTATTGCCTCTAATAGGAAGATGATGCTAGATTTGGATTTCTGCGCAGGAACAGATTTCTGCTGTTCACCGTTTTACTTCTGTAAAATCACAGAAAAATTATTTAAATCTGCAAATTTTTGTGCGTGATCCTCAGATATGTACGCATCTTTCGTTAGTTTAAAGTTTTTCGATCTGAGCAACGTAAGTGCCTCGAAAAAATTCGTCTTTACGGACTGTTCTGTTTAGACAGATTCTGTCTTTTATTTTTCGCATTCTCTCTTTTACTAGTGTTGAGTGGAATTCTTTTTTAGGGTGAAGAGCTTCACATAACATCAGTGGCAGTAGTTAATGTTAAAAGTAACGGTCATGTTTGTGTCCTTATAGAACATGTGAGTTTTTGATTGTGCACTAACCCTCTAATGAGAATTACTTGAGTTTGGTGTGGCGGAAGTTTTCAAGGGTCAAGAGAGAAGGATGATATAATGTGATCAAGAAGAGTGAAGAGCTTAAGCTTGGGGATGCTCCCATGGATCACCCCAGCATATTTCAAGAAGACTCAAGCGTCTAAGCTTGGGGATGCCCAAGGCATCCCCTTCTTCATCAGCAACTTATCAGGTCATCTCTAGTGAAACTATATTTTAATTCTTTCACATCATATGTGCTTTACTTGGAGCGTCTGTGTGCTTTTATTTTCAGTATTTTATTTTTCTTATGGTCAACTTGATTGGACCCAGCATTCTTGATTGGGAGAGAGACACGCTCCGCTTTTTCATATGAATACTCCTATTCTTCACTTATACTTGTTGAGTATTCTTATCTAGCTATTGCTATGCTTTTAGCTCCTGTTTTGCATGCATCTCTTATTCAGAGCTGTTAGTTCTTTTAAAGAAAGTACTCTCTTGCTTCACTTATAATTGTTTGGAGAGTTTATGTTGAAATAAATTGATTGGTGTTTGGTTGGAACAGAAAATGTTGCATGTGGTAGATGGTATAATGGAAAAAGCTTACATATTCTTGTAGATCACTGTATTGGATAATTTGATACTTGTCAATTGTTTTGAGTTATCAAGTAGTTCATGTTTAAGCTTTTGTATCATGTAGTTAAAACCTATTAATGAAGAACTACCGTAAAGCTCGTTGAAATTTGGTTTGCATGATTGGTATCTCTAAGGTCTAGATATTTTCTAGTAAAAGGGTTTGGTTAACAAGGAAGACAGTGTAGAGTCTTATAATGCTTGCAATATGTTTTCATATAAGTCTTGCTGTGTCGGTTGATATCCTGTGTTTGCTTCAAATAACCTTGCTAGCCTAAACTCTGTACTGAGAGGGAATGCTTCTCGTGCATCCAAAACCTTGAGCCAAAATCCATGCCATCTGTGTCCACCATAACTACCTATATGTGGTATTTCCTTGCCATTCCAAGTAAATTTTTCATGTGCTACCTTTAAACTATTCAAAAATTATTACTCCTATTTTGTGTCAATGTTTACCAAGCTCATGAGGACGGGTGGATGTCTTTATGTCAACTGTCAAACAGACTTTACCACCGGACTAGCGGCATATACATCCGCTTATCCATTAATTTTGCAAAAAGAGCTGGCAAATGGGGTGCCCAGTCCCAATTAATTACAACTTTAACCGCTTAATTCTCTTCACATTTTTGCCCTGATTTATCAGTCAAGCAATGACAAACAGTGAAATATCTGCATGTGTAAACAAAAGAGAAGAGGGATGATCTGCCTTGCTGGTAGAAATAACGTCCTTCATGGGAGCCGCTCTTAAAAGTCTGGTTGGCAGGGGTCATATTGTACTTTCCATTTTCTGATTCGTTGACAATTAACAAACACCTCCCAAAACTTATTTTTACTCTTTATGATTTCAAAAACTTAAAAAGCTCTAGCACATGATTTAATCCCTGCTTCCCTCTGCGAAGGGCCTTTCTTTTACTTTTATGTTGAGTCAGTTTTCCTACTTCTTTCTATCTCAGAAGCAAACACTAGTGTCAACTTTGGTGCAACAATTTTTATATGCTTGTATATTGCACTTATTATATTGCTTTGTGTTGACAAATAT
The DNA here is from genome assembly GCA_947311845.1 of Poa pratensis. Classification (NCBI taxonomy): domain Eukaryota; kingdom Viridiplantae; phylum Streptophyta; class Magnoliopsida; order Poales; family Poaceae; genus Poa; species Poa pratensis. The sequence continues at coordinate 1,997,846 of CAMZMU010000042.1, forward strand.
CCATGAGATATATATGTTGAAAGTTGAAAGCAATTGCTGAAGCTTAAATCTTCCTTTGTGTTGGTTAAATACCTTTTACTTAGAATCTATTGCTTTATGAGTTAACTCTTATGCAAAACTCTTTGATGCTTGTCTCGAAAGTACTATTCATGAAAAGTTTTTGCTTATATGATTCAGTTGTTTGCTCATTATCTACTTGCTAGCAAACTATAGACCATTGACCTGGATCACTTCATTCATAACATGTGCTTTACAATACTATTTGATCAAGATTATGATTGTAGCATGTCACCTCAGAAATTATTTTGTTTTTATCGTTTTACCTACTCGAGGACGAGTAGAACTAAGCTTGGGGATGCTTGATACGTCTCAAACGTATCTATAATTTCTGATGTTCCATGTTGATATTATACCAATTGTTACATGTTTTATATACACTTCATAGCATTTTTATGCATTTTCTGGGACTAACCTATTAACAAGATGCCACAGTGCCAGTTCCTGTTTTCTGCTGTTTTTGTATTCCAGAAAAGCTAGTCTGGAAATATTCTCGGAATTGGACGAAACTTGGACAGAACCTCCTATTTTTCCAACACGTACACGGAGTCCAAAGGAGAGACGGAGGGGGCCACGAGCGAGCCACACCATGGGGCGGCGTGGCCCCCCCCCCGCGCCGTGGGGTGGTGTGGGCCCCATGGGCGTCTCCAGCCGCCGCCCTTTCGCCTATATAATCTTCCCGACGCGAAAACCCTAAATACCCGAGCCATTATCCACGAAAAGTTCCAGAGCGCCGCCGCCGTCAACCCTAGCTCGAGGGTTCAGAAGCTCTTCCCGCCACCTGCCGGAGAGGGGAATCATCACCGGAGGGCTCTACATCGCCATGCCTACCTCCGGAGTGATGCGTGAGTAGTTCATCCTTGGACTACGGGTCCATGGCAGTAGCTAGATGGTTGTCTCTCCACTTTATGCTATCATGTTTAGATCTTGTGAGCTACCTATCATGATCAAGATCATCTTATTATAATGCTACATGTTGTATTTGCTGAGATCCGATGAATATTGAATACTATGTCAAGTTGATTATCAATCTATCTTATACATTATTTATGATCTTGCATGCTTTCCATTACTAGTAGATGCTTTGGCCAAGTAGATGCTTGTAACTCCAAGAGTGAGTATTTATGCTATATAGTGGGTTTATGACTCCAGTAATCTGGGAGAGTGACAATAACTTCTAAGATTGTGGATGTGTTGTTGCCAATAGGGATAAAATAGCCGATGTGTTGCGCTCGAAACGCGTCACACGAACACGTCCTCGTGTACCGCGGCGCCGGGGGAGATGCTCCGCAACTCGCACCGCGGGAGGCCGGCTGGAAGCGCGATACGCAAGACAATCCAGCCGGCTCTTTTGATACCAGATGCCCCAGCCCCTTGGGACAAGCCCCGTCGGAGGAAGCCAGCGACGATTGGCTGCTCCAGGTCGACCTGATCGCCCCTAGAGCCTCGTGACCTTGCAGCTTACCGGCATGATGACCGACTTACGAAGGAACGAGAAGCATAGGTACAGGGGTGAGGGATAAATTGAACACGCGAAGGTGTGATAGATTGATTTGTTCAATCGGCCGTCACCTCTCACATATATATGAGGCGGCTGGACTTACCGTACAAGAATATGACTTTCTTTACGAGGAATATTACATCAAACCGTCCTAAAACCCTAGCCTAAGTCAAGTCGAACTCCTGTCCAGATTCGCAGCACCTCATGTCCTGCTTCTTGTCATGGCCACCAAAGTTGCATACAAACCCGGATGGATATGGTCCAAAGATCAAACTTGTATGTCTCGACGAGGCGAACAACTCATGCGACTATGATTTTTCCATCTGAGCCCGTCTTCATTACTTGCCGGATCCGTCTTTATCTTCAGGTCCAATTATGGCAGGTGAAATGATAATCCGCCTATCTCTTGTCGTAACTCTGTAGGCCGCATACTAACTCGCATGAAGACACCTCCAAAAGCAATATTGTGCGCCTTGATGACACACACAACTTCCGTTTTAAGCAATTTTCCTTCTGAGGTTATCTTCGTGGCATTTTGGATAGATCTCCGTATGCTGCTTGGTGCTGGCGGCTTGAGCCGTCGACTGGATCATGGCAGCATGCATGCCGACTTCTAAGACATGAATTGCCGGCAACCGGGGTAATACCGGATTCTGGATGATGGCGACGCCTTGGCCGGCTCCTGGGAGATGGCAGCGGCTTGGCCGGCTTGGCGGCACCTTGGCCGACTTGGTGATGCCTTAGCCTGCTCGTAGGACAAAATGCCGGGTCCGGGGACATTGCCGGCTTTTGAGACATGAAATGCTGGCTCCTGAGGCAATGCCGGCTCCTTGGATAATGCCAGCTTCCACTGGCCAACTCTGGCTAAACGCTGGCTTCTAGAAGGTGTTCCTGGGAGAATGCAGGCTGACTGTGATAATGCCGGCTCATGGAATGCCGGCTCCTACATGATGGTGGGTCCGGCCAGCAACTGGAGCATCCGACTCTCGCATAATGGTGGCTCTGGCCGGCAACTGGGAGAATGCCGGCTTTTCGATGATTAGCCGGCTTGGCGGCACCTTGGCCGGCTTCCGTAGGACCAAATGCCGGTCCTAGGACATGGTGGCCTGCAGCCTATGGCTTTGCCAAATTGAGACATTGCTTGTCCCCTTCCTCCATCTCCATGTCTTGGCGTCTTCTCTCCTGGATCAAGGATATCTGGGGTCGGGCCGGCTAGCTAGGTGCGAAATTTGGGTGCGAACATATGCCCCCCTGTTTTCTGGCAGAGCTTGCGTGCCAGAAAATGTTAGCCTAGGGTCTTGTCATAAGCACGATGTTAACACTCCATCGGCTGCGTATGCTGAGCATGATAATGTTATATCGGCCATGTGCTCATGCTGGCTGTCACCCGGGTAGAGGCCCTTCATACATTTTTGATAGCAGAAATGACTCCATGTATCCCGTGGTGCAGATTGTCCTGATCATTTGACTTGGATCCTGCAGATAAGAAAACCATATTTTCCAGCTGGCTATCCGGCTTGCACTAGATCTTTCGTCAGTGGCCGACTCAATAATCAAGTCGTCCTTATAAGTGTTGTCAAAACTGAGCATCGGCTTCCAGGAAGGAGATAAAAACCATGAGAGTACCTCCAGCCAGATGTCGGCTTTGCCAACGCAATGCATTCTTGGGGCGATATGCAAATATCGGCCATGCATTCTCATCTTGAAGGACCTGGAGAACTCGTCCACCAAAGTGTGAATAACCGAAATAAATCAGATGTTCGGCTGGGGATAAATTGTGAGATGAAGATCGCCGGCTTCGCCTGTCGACTTCTTGTTTGTCCTCTTCTCCTCCTGCTGGCTTGGCCACAGAAGTTGGCGTATCCTTTTTAACTTGAGGGCTTCCCTTAGGAACCCATGCCATGTTCCTCTTCTCCAACTCATCGGCTCTAAGCCGCCTCAACTGCCATTGTGATAAACCGAGTGGGCGTCCCGGCTGTAATTTTGTTTTATGTACTGGCAGCTCTTTCTTGACTTTGGGCTCTTCCGGCTTAGCCTGCTCAGACTCGACGACTGGGTCCTTGAAGGTTACTCGCTCCTCTTCCTTGCCCTTTGTAGCCAACATCATCTCAACTGGCTTTTGGTTGATTGGAGTCGGGTCTAAAACAACGCATTTGCGACCATCCTTTTCACTTGGGAGACCTGTTTGACCACCTCCTTCTTCCTCCATGAGCTCCTGGCCGACTCATGACTGAGTCAGTTTTTGACATGTGGTTGTCGGCTTGACTCTCTCGGAGCTGCATAGACTTGACGAGGTGGTTTGGTAGAAGATGGATGGTGTGCCCGTGAATCATACCTGTCCCGTGATTGATATGAATAGAAGCCGGCGTGGGAAGGTATAGACAACTTTGGCATTGGCGGCCCTAAAGAAGTTCACGGAGTCGGCGTGTTGAGCTTCTTCTTTCGCCAATCCTGGTCCTCAGACTTACGCCCTGGGGTGACTTCGATGCTTTTGCCTCAGCTGGCCGACAAACACTTTTTGCTTCGCTCATCTTTTGATAATTCTCCAATAATTGAGCGAAGGTAACTTTAGATTTCCTCCTTCGGTGCTTATCGCTGCCTTTGTCCTTTCTATCATTGTCGGCATCGGTCTTTGGATCTTCGTGTTGCCCCCCAGTGTTAGGCGTCCTTGCTGGAGCTTTGATGGAACATTCGTCTTCAGGATTACCGGCTTGGGAAATTTCTTTACTTGACAAAACAATCCCATCGTCTCCAGTGCGTACCCGTCCGTCATGCGATGAGCCGGCTTGAGGCAGCCGAGTCAATACTTGATCGCCGTCAATACTAACGTTAGCTGGCTGGCTATCAGCTTGTCCTTCAATAAATTCCAATCGTCCTTCGAAGGCCGATTGTGCATCTTGAAATACATCACAGTCTTTGATGTTCTGCTTGAACGAATCAGGCATTCGCTCTTGTCTTGACGGCTCGACATTGTCATCTTCTATGATAATTGGATTAGCCGGCCATGCACCGACAATGTGATTCTCCATGCCCGGACTGATGGTACAATGTACGCTCCTTAGCCGATATTGGGATACCGACTTTGGAGTTGTAAAACCGAGTGGTACCGGCTCGATATCATCCAACTCGGCTATGCATCATCTTTCGCCCTCCTCATCCGATTTTTCTGAATCGGCTATGTTGAAGGACTTCGCACCTGGCTTTGTGTTTCTGTAACCAAAGTAGCTACAAAATATATATCTCATTTGAGACCAAATATTAGCCAGGCATGAAACAAGCAAAGTTGCCCATATGAATATAAAGCTTAGCCGGCATGAAGGGAACAACTTTGATTGCGATAAATTGCCACTATTAGCCTCTATGAATGGTATGACATGTTGACCGGCATGATTAGTGACAAAATCATTTCTAGCGGACAAATTACTCATCCCGATTGGTCTTTCAACATTAATTAAAATCATGTCGGAATATGCATCAACAATATGATTTTGACCAAATCTAAAGACAAGTAAATTGTCGGCTAGGTGTACCTCTTTGAAGACGTTGGGAGAATACGATGCTAGCACAAAAGGAACAAGGTTTTGCTCCACCTCTGGATAATTCTCCAACGCCCCGTCTTCCTCTTCTAGATCTCGTGCCACGTCTCCTGGACTCTCCTTGTTAACCGAACTTTGTTCGGTTTCACTTTCTAGCTTTTGATGTTCATCGTTAACCGAACTTTGTTCGGTCGTGTATTCTTGTTGCTGATGCTCATCATCCTTGGCACGGAACTCATCAGGGAGTAAGTAAACTCCCTCACATCCAGAAAAGTCGAGCACAGCTGGCTTGTGTTGCTCGCTGTGCCCCTCCTTGACGAAGCTATCCTCTGTCGGCTTGATAGACCTGGCATGAACGCCCGACTCGTCATTGCCGGAACCGCTAAGTTCGGCTTCTGCAAAGTCGGTCGTAATAATCGGCTCGGTCTTCCTTTGCTGATTGGACCCGCCGCCTGTATTGCATGACCCGGCTTCTGCCGGCTCAGTCGTGATATCCGAGTCAGCCTTGCCTTGATTGGCTTGCAGACCTTCGTCTTCTCGTGTCAGTAATGCAGAGGGCTCATCTTGGTTGTTGCGTTGGAATATTAAGAGTTGCGTAAAACATCTGCAAGTCCTCCTCATCACGCTTCTTCTTGAGAGCTTCGAACTCCTCTTTGCGCTTTCTCCTGATAACTTCATAGCCTTGACGTTGCTCATCTGATAATTCTTCTAGAGTTGGCGTAGTGAAGTTACCGCCTTGCCCCCGACTCTTTTGTCCTCTGACTCCTGCTTAAATATAGCCATTACTGTAGTGGAGTCACAAGGTTGCCCACTTTCGCTTAGCTCCTGGCGGATTCATCAATCTTCTTGCAATTGGCTCTAATCATCCGCTTCAGGTTCTCATCTTCTGGTCGGGGTTGCCGCCCAGCACTCTTGATTTCTTTTGGCCATGGGTTGCCAAAATTTTGTAATTGTGCAGCGTAAGTATCATACGCCACAGTATTATAAGCCGGCATGTGTGCTACTGTGGAATCTCCACTAATTCGGCCATCACCCTGATGGTAAGCCGAATTGCGAATATCATCAGTCACATAAGTTGCCGATTCAGTGCTCACATAAGGCGCAATATAAGTCGGCTGGGAGTAACCGGCCAAGTCGCTGGTACCAGCATAACCGATTCCCCCATCCATCGGCCTGTTTGGGGACGACCCCGCATATTGCGAGCCGGCAGCCGATGGATAAAACCGTGAGACATCTTCTAGCCTATGAAGTGTCCCATGTTGATCGTTCGAGTACTCAACGGTATTCATCGGCCTACAATCTGTGGCAGCCGATGTATGAGAACTCGAACAAGCTCGCCGTGAGCAGGTAAGGCGGTCCTCAATCGGCTTCTGCTCATAACTATATGGAAGATAACTAGAGCTAGCCGATAAAGTATGCCCACCTATACTGACGCAAGGGCCATTGGCATCTACATAATCAGCTTGATGAAACATGTTGTCGTAGTAGATTGCCGCCTCTTGATGCGCTCCTCGTAGCAAGAACGGGCCGGAGACTGTTTGTTTCATCCCCAGCGGAGTCGCCAAAAAGTGTGTTGCGCTCAAAACGCGTCACACGAACACGTCCTCATGTACCCGCGGCGCCGGGGGAGATGCTCCGCAACTCGCACCGCGGGAGGCCGGCTGGAAGCGCGATACGCAAGACAATCCAGCCGGCTCTTTTGATACCAGACGCCCCAGCCCCTCGGGACAAGCCCCGTCGGAGGAAGCCGGCGACGATTGGCTGCTCCAGGTCGACCTGATCGCCCCTAGAGCCTCGTGACCTTGCAGCTTGCCGCCATGATGACCGACTTACGAAGGAACGAGAAGCATAGGTACAGCGGTGAGGGATAAATTGAACACGCGAAGGTGTGATAGATTGATTTGTTCGATTGTTGTTCTTCAATCGGCCGTCACCTCTCACATATATATGAGGCGGCTGGACTTGCCGTACAAGAATAGGACTTTCTTTACAAGGAATATTACATCAAACCGTCCTAAAACCCTAGCCTAAGTCAAGTCGAACTCCTGTCCAGATTCGCAGGACCTCATGTCCTGCTTCTTGTCATGGCCGCCAAAGTTGCATACAAACCCAGATGGATATGGTCCAAAGATCAAACTTGTACGTCTCGACGAGGCGAACAACTCTTGCGACTATGATTTTTCCATCTGAGCCCGTCTTCATGACTTGCCGGATCCGTCTTTATCTTCAGGTCCAATTATGGCAGGTGACATGATAATCCGCCTAGCTCTTGTCGTAACTCTGTAGGCCGCATACTAACTCGGAAGAAGACACCTCCAAAAGCAATATTGTGCGCCTTGATGACACACACAACTTCTGTTTTAAGCAATTTCCCTTCTAAGGTTATCTTCATGGCATTTTGGATAGATCTCCGTATGCTGCTTGGTGCTGGCGGCTTGAGCCATCGACTGGATCATGGCAGCATGCATGCCGGCTTCTAAGACATGAAATGCCGGCAACCGGGGTAATACCGGATTCTGGATGATGGCGACGCCTTGGCCGGCTCCTGGGAGATGGCAGCGGCTTGGCCGGCTTGGCGGCGCCTTGGCCGGCTTGGCGGTGCCTTAGCCTGCTCGTAGGACAAAATGCCGGGTCCGGAGACATTGCCGGCTTTTGAGACATGAAATGCTGGCTCCTGAAGTAATGCCGGCTCCTTGGATAACGCCGGCTTCCAATGGCCAACTCTGGCTAAACGCTGGCTTCTAGAAGGTGTTCCTGGGAGAATACAGGCTGACTGTGATAATGCCGGCTCATGGAATGCCGGCTCCTACATGATGGTGGGTCGGGCCAGCAACTGGAGCATGCCGACTCTCGCATAATGGTGGCTCCGGCCGGCAACTGGGAGAATGCCGGCTTTTCGATGATTAGCCGGCTTGGCGGCACCTTGGCCAGCTTCCGTAGGACCAAATGCCGGTCCTAGGACATGGTGGCCTGCAGCCTATGGCTTTGCCAAATTGAGACATTGCTTGTCCCCTTCCTCCATCTCCATGTCTTGGCGTCTTCTCTCCTGGATCAAGGATATCTGGGGTCGGGCCGGCTAGGTGCCAAATTTGGGTGCGAACACGATGCTTAGCTTAAGAGTGCGCCCTTAGGTCTAATGCATTTATTTACATTACGCGTATTACTTAATGCGATTATCCGTTGCTTGCAACTTAATACCAACGGGGAACTCGGATGACAACCTGGAGGTGGATTATTAGTCATAGACGCTGTTAGATAACAGTCTATGTATTTTGTCGTAATGCCCACATGAATATCATAGTAATCATCATGTCATATATATGCATTGTCATGCGCTCAATATTTTGTCAATTGCCCAGCTGTAATTTGTTCACCCAGCATGTTAGTTATCTGTTATGGTGAGACACGACTAGTGAACTGTGGACCCCGGTCCATTCTTTTACACTGATAATACAACCAACTGCAAACATTGTTCATTTTCATTGTCTGCAATTTACTACTGTTTTCCACACCATATGTTTAATCCTTTGTTTTCAGCAAGCCGGTGAGATTGACAATCTCACTGTTTCGTTGGGCAAATTAGTTTGATTGTGTTGTGCGCAGGTTCCACGTCAGCGCGCCACTGACAACTTTCAGAAGTGATTTCTTGCTCCTACTGGTTCGATTAAACCTTGGTTTCATACTGAGGGAAACTGCTGCTACACTGCATCATACCTTCCTCTTGTGGTCTCCCAACGAACGTGCGATCCACGTCACAAGCAATATACAACTCAAATAATGCATCTACTGATCGCCGAACTTCATATATACCTCGCCGGACTTCGTTAAGGGTCCACTGGCTTCTCCATCATCGGAGCCAGCGCCTTCTCCATCATCGGAGCCGTCGGCTTCATCCTCACTTCGGTCGACCTCCATTCCATCCCCGGAGGGGTTCAGATACGACGACGGAGATTCGGCTGGATCAGCACCTGGGGCGTCGTGGATTATATTCTCGAGAATTTCTTCCTGTGTTAGGTCTCTGCGGATTGGACTAGGTGGATCCATAGTTTCTGCAAAATGCACACAATATTATTTCAAAATGCATAATATTATCTATTTTTCTATCCATATTTGAACATAGCAATATTTGCACTAAAATACACAACAAAAAATGCAATATTCTATGCAACTAAAATTGTACTCTATTTTTGAACATAGCAATATTCTATGCAACTAAAAATGCAAAAAACTTGTACTCTATTTTTGAACATAGAAATATTTTATGCAACTAAAATTGTACTCTATTTTTGAACGTAGCAATATACTATGCAACTAAATTTGTACTCTATTTTTGAACATAGCAATATTCTATGCAACTAAAAATACCCTAAAATATTTGCAACACAAATATTTCCTATTTTAACCACAAAATATTCTAAATGTTTAAAGTTCCTACTGGCCTAAAATACAAACACAAGCATCTCTAAAACTAAGCATCACAAACACATGGGGCAAAATTCTAGTGAAAGCTACTGTAATGAGCTTTCCAAATCAACTGGATTCATCAATTTTGGATTCATAAAACTCAAGACCAGTGGCAGAATAATAATTATCAAGCTCGCACAAATTAATATTTTTCAGATCTGCAAGTTGGAGATGATTCTAAACTTAAGGCTTTATCACTGTAATTTTTGGTTTGCACAAATTTCACATTTAACTATTTTACTTTGAATTAAACTAGTAATGCAGAAATAGCTAAACACAGAAAAGATTAAATCTGTTAAAAAAACAGTGAACTGGGCCAGATCCGCTGCGGAACCCGGCCCAGCATTGAGATTCAGCCCACGCGGCAGTGCGCGCGCTCGGAAGAGCAAGATTCCTCGCGGTGCCGTTGATCTGGCGATGGACGGCCGTGGTGCATCGCCTTCCTCGCGATACACAGAACGGAGGCGGAGGTCCAGCCATGGGGTCGAGCATGATTTGCTCACCTAGGGCGTCGAGCTGCAGTGGTTGGTGTCAAAGGTGAAGCAGGAGGTCGGGGGCGTGCTCAGACAGAAGAAGAACTCGTGCGCATGCTCCTGTCGACGGTGAACTCGAGCGTGGCCGAGCGGCGGTGGCAGGCGCGCGCGTGGAGGAGGCGTGGCGGAGTCGGCGGTGGTGAGGCGGAGGCGAGAGCGAGGAGCTGCGGCGGCGACGGCGAGGAGACGACGGCGACGGCGGCGCAGAAATTCGGCAGCCTGGCGGCGTCTTGTCTAATTGGCCTCCATTGTCTCGCGGCTCGTGGAACCTCCCGCGAATATATAGCCCCCACCCCTTTAGTCCCGGCCCGTGGCTCAAACCGGGACTAAAGGGGGGTCTTTAGTCCCGGCTGGTGCCACGCACCGGGACTAAAGGGGTGGGGAGGGCTTTTCGCGTTCCCGCGCGCAGCACGGGAGTTAGTCCCGGCTGGTGAGATGGGCCGGGACAAAAGGCCAAAAAATTGCGCGGGCTGGGCCAAATATAGCGCGCGCTGTACCGCTTTTACTTTTTTTTTAAATCTAGCACAATTTTAAATATTTGAACATTTGAATGAAACCGTTTTTGCATACTTATGAATTTGAGAAAACTTTTAACATGAAAAGTGCTTGAATTTAAATAAGTATTCCAAATCCATTTTTTGTTTTATAAAATAATTATTCTAACTCTACAAACTATTAACAATTTTGTCATTTTCAATTAAAATATGGATTAACTAACATTTTTTGCATATTTTTGAATCTCACTAAACTTTCAACATGAAAAGTGTTTGAATTTGAATAAGTATTCCAAATCCATTTTCTGTTTTATAAAATAATTATTCTAACACTACAAACTATTAACCATTTTGCCATTTTGAATTAAAAAATGCATTAACTTTTATCTTTTGCATATTTTTGAATCTCACTAAACTTTCAACATGAAAAGTGTTTGAATTTGAATAACTAATTCAAAACCATTTTCTGTTTTATAAAATAATTATTCTAACTATTCAAACTATTAACCATTTTGACATTTTCAATTATAAAATGCATTAACTAATATTTTTAACTTGCAATACTACCTCTTCCTAAGTATGATACACACGGGAATAATTTAAACTTGCCATAGTGAATTTTTAACAACATCCCACACAGTTACATAAAAGGATACATTATTACACATCACTAACAGTTACATTACTACATAAACGAACTTACTGGATCGGAGGCCGTAGGATTAGGGGGAACGGCGGGAGGAGCCAGCCCCAATCGTGGCCGCCTGGTTCTCGCGCGCACGTTTGTGGCGTAGGGCACGAGCCATGGAGGATGAGTCTTTCAGCGCCCAAGCCAGCTCAGAAGCCTCCTTCGCCTTGAGTTGGCAGGAAGTCCTGGCTCGCTGGACACGGTCATCGCTGACGGACTGCAAGGAGGCTTCAATGGCCTCCTGCATCTGCGGCCCGCCGCCCTCTTCCCCATGGTCGCTCCAGTCGAAGTCGTCGTCGTCGTCCTCCTCCTCGTCGGGAGGTGCGGCGGCTGCTGGTGGAGGTGCGGCGGCCAAGTCGCCGTATGTGGCCGCGGATCCCCACGCCACCCCTGCGGCGTACGCATCTTCGTCGGGGTCAGGGACATCAGACCACGCGCGCTCGTACGTCCTCCGCACCTCCTCCGGCACCGGAGCAGGAGGCCGGTAGCAGGGCATTCCTCTCCACGCCGGGATAGGCTCCCGCGGTAGCGCCCAAGCACGCTCGACCTCGTCCAAAAGGCGCTGCGGCGGGCGTGGCGGATCCATCTCGTGGAGACGATGCGTCCGTGGCTAGGAATGGTGGATTAGGGTTTACCCCGTCAACGACAATATATAAAGACCTCCAGGGCATCGCTAGGGGAGGACACGTGGCTAGGGCAGCGCTGGGGGAGGACACGTGACTGACACGAGTCGTGACCGCAAAGCCCGCCTTTAGTCCCACAAAACATGTTTAAATCTAACACTCTTCCTATGCATAGGAGTCTTGTAAGAAAACAAGTCAACGAAGCACAAAGTGACTAGCGTAGGAAGGCAAAATAAGTGCAACTTCAAAAATTTCAACATAAAGAGAGGAGACATAATATTATAGAGATATATGAAACCGTGTCTCCCTCTCTCATAATGACCAGTAGGTCTTAAAGAAACTATCATATAAAAGCAACACAAGAGAAAGCTCAAAACTTTCATCACAAAGAGAGGAAATTTAATAACATGAAGATTTCTATAACCATATTTTCCTCTCTCAAAATAATTTTCAGTAGCATCATGAATAGACTCAACAATATAGCTATCACATAAAGCGTTCTTATCATGATTCACATACATAAAAGTATAATTACTCTCCACACAAGCATAATAAATTTCATTAGTAATAGTGGTAGTAAAACTAGCACATCCATCATTATAATCATAAATTAGAGGCAAAGTATCATCAGAGTGAATTTCCTCCTCCAAAGCTAGGGGATTAAAAATAATATTTTCATCAAAACAAGCTTCCCCAAGCTTAGAGCTTTCCATGGTATTAGCAATAATGGTGTTCAAATAATGTATGCTAATAACATTGTTATTAACATGATTGTTATGTAAATAAATTTCCATATGCCTTTTAATTTTCTCTTCAAACACCTCATGTCCCAACTCAAGATAAATTTTTTGTGTTTTTGATAAATAAATCAAACAAGACTAGATAAAACTAAACTAAACAAGACAATAACAAAGTAAAGAGATTGAAAGCGTGAAACTCCCCTTGCAGAAATCCTCTTGCTCCCCGGCAACGGCGTCAGAAAAGTGAAGGCGTGTGGAAGGGGAAGTAAGGAGATTTCTGAACCGAAGTGCATCCACTCCCCGGCAACGACGTCAGAAAAGTGCTTGAAGACATGGATCACACGTTCGTTGGGAGACCCCAAGAGGAAGGTATGAAGCAGTGTAGCAGCAGTTTCCCTCAGTATGAAACCAAGGTTTAATCGAACCAGTAGGAGCAAGAAATCACTTCTGAAGGTTGTCAGTGGCGCGCTGACATGGAACCAGCACACAACACAATCAAACTACTTTGCCCCAACGAAACAGTGAGGTTGTCAATCTCACCGGCTTGCTGAAAACAAAGGATTAAACGTATGGTGTGGAAAACACTAGTAAATTGCAGAGAATGAAAAGGAACAATGTTTGCAGTTGGTTATATTATCAGTGTAAAAGAATGGACCGGGGTCCACAGTTCACTAGTGGTGTCTCTCCATAAAAGATAACTAACATGCTGGGTGAACAAATTACAGCTGGGCAATTGACAAAATATTGAGTGCATGACAATGCATATATATGACATGATGATTACTATGATATTTATGTGGGCATTATGACAAAATACATAGACCGTTATCCAACAGCATCTATGACTAATAATCCACCTCCAGGTTGTCATCCGAGTTCCCCGTTGGTATTAAGTTGCAAGCAACAGATAATCGCATTAAGTAATGTGCGTAATGTAAACAAATGCATTAGACCTAACGGCGCACCCTTAAGCTAAGCATCGGTTATTTTATCCCTAGTGGCAACAGCACATACACAATCTTAGAAGTTGTTGTCAATCTCCCAGATTACCGGAGGCATGAACCCACTATCTAGCATAAATACTCACTCTTGGAGTTACAAGCATCTACTTGGCCAAATCATCTACTAGTAACGGAAAGCATGCAAGATCATAAATAACATATAAGATAGATTGATAATCAACTTGACATAGTATTCAATATTTATCAGATCCCAGCAAACACAACATTTAGCATTACAATAAGATGATCTTGATCATGATAGGCAGCTCACAAGATCTAAACATGATAGCATAAAGTGAAGAGACAACCATCTAGCTACTGCTATGGACCCGTAGTCCAAGGATGAACTACTCACACATCTCTCCGGAGGCAGGCATGGTGATGTAGAGCCCTCCGGTGATGATTCCCCTCTCCGGCAGGGTGCCGGGAAGAGCTTCTGAACCCTCCCGAGCTAGGGTTGACGGCGGCGGCGCCTCTGGAACTTTTCGTGGATAATGGCTCGGGTATTTAGGGTTTTCGCGTCGGGAAGATTATATAGGCGAAAGGGCGGCGGCTGGAGACGTCCGTGGGGCCCACACCACCCCACGGCGTGGTTGGGGGTGGGGCTACACCGCCCCATGGTGTGGCTGGCTCACGGCCCCCCTCCGTCTCTCCTTTGGACTCTGTGTACGTGTTGGAAAAATAGGAGGTTCTGTCCAAGTTTCGTCCAATTCCTAGAATATTTCCAGACTAGCTTTTCTAGAATACAAAAACAGCAGAAAACAGGAACTGGCACTATGGCATCTTGTTAATAGGTTAGTCCCAGAAAATGCATAAAAATGCTATGAAGTGTATATAAAACATGTAACAGTTGGTATAATATCAAGATGGAACATCAAAAATTATAGATACGTTTGAGACGTATCAATACACATTCATTATTATTACAAATGCTCCTTACATAAAGGTTTAATACATTCCATAGAATGCATTACATAAAAGGTTTAATACATTATTACACATCACCAACATCCCTATCTATTGTTTCTGTTTTCTTCTGCGCCGTAGCCATGGAGAATCTTCATCATTTAACAGGATGATTGGGTCAGTTTTCACTGTGAAGGGCGGAATTTCATGAAACTTATTATAATCTTCTGACATATCTGTCTTGTTATCCACTCCCATGATGTTTCTTTTCCCTGAAAGAACAATGTGGCGCTTTGGCTCATCGGATGATGTATTCTTTTGCTTATCTTTTCTTTTTATCGGTTTGGTAGACATGTCCTTCACATAGAAAACCTGAGCCACATCATTGGCTAGGATGAATGGTTCGGTGTGGTATCCAAGATTCTTGAGATCCACTGTTGTCATTCCGTACTGCGGGTCTACCTTTACCCCGCTAGCTGTCAGGTTGACCCATTTGCACCGAAATAAAGGGACCTTAAAAGTAGGTCCATAGTCAAGTTCCCATATCTCTTCTATGTACCCATAATATGTGTCCTTCTACCCATTGTCATCTGTTGCATCAAAGCGGACACCACTGTTTTGGTTGGTGCTCTTTTTATCTTGGGCGATCGTGTAAAATATATTCTCATTTATCTCGTACCCTTGGAAAGTACATATAGTCGAAGATGGACACCTGGCCAACGGTGGAATTGTGTAGAAATGTGTAGTGTGCTTGAGTGAAAGAATGCCCGTCCCTACATACCGTTGCTTTCCTTCCTAGTGTGCCTTTTCCAGTCAGCCTCCCTCATACCGAGATTTAAGAACACCAATCGGTTTAAGGTCAGGAAGAAAATCAACACAAAACTCAATGACCTCCTCTGTTCCATAGCCCTTGGAGATGCTTCCTTCTGGCCTAGCACGGTTACGAACATATTTCTTTAAAACTCCCATGAACCTCTTGAAGGGGAACATATTGTGTAGAAACACAGGACCGAGAATTCTAATCTCTTCGACTAGGTGAACTAGGAGGTGCGTCATAATATTGAAGAAGGATGGCGGGAACAACAAATCGAAGCTGACCAGACATTGGACCACATCAATCTGTAACCCTGATAGACTTTCTCGATCGATTACCTTATGAGAAATTGTATTGAGGAATGCACATACCTTCACAATGGCCAGTCGAACATTTTCCGCTAGAATTCCGCTCAATGCAACCGAAAGCAATTGCGTCATAAGCACGTGGCAGTCATGAGACTTTAGGTTTTGGAATTTTTTCTCTTTCATATTTACTATTCCCTTTATATTCGACGAGAAGCCAGACGGGACCTTGATACTGAAAAGGACTTCAAAGAAGATTTCCTTCTCTTCCTTGGTAAGAGCGTAGCTGGCAGGCCCTTAAAACTGCCCTGGATGTATGTCGTCTCGTCCTTTATGACGTTCCTGGTCCTCCCGTGCTTTCGGTGTATCTTTTGACTTCCCATACAAGCCCAGGAAGCCTAGAATATTCACGCAAAGATTCTTCGTCAGGTGCATCACGCGGATTGCGGAGCGGACCTCATAGACTTCCCAATAGGTTAGCTCCCAAAATATAGATTTCTTCTTCCACATGGGTGCGCGCTTATCAGCGCCGTTCGGAACAGGTTGGCTGCCAGGACCCTTTCCAAAGATTAATTTTAAATCCTTGACCATACCAAATACTTCAGCACCAGTACGGGTGACAGACTTCGTCCGGGTTTCTGCCTTGCCATTGAAATGCTTGCCTTTTTGTCTTAAGGGATGCTTGCCTTTCCGGCTTGCCAAAATAATGCTTGCCTTTCGGCCACCTCATATCATGTTTGTCTTGTGTGAACTCAAGTGGCATCGCTCTAACAGGCATTTCACCGAACACCTCTAGTGCATATGAATAAGAAAAAAACTAGCACAAACCTACACCACCTCCCACCAGGAAAAAAACAAGAGAGAGGGGAGAGGGCTGCCATATATATAGGGCCAAACCATTAGTCCCGGTTTGAGATACAAACCGGGACTAAAGGGGGGTACCAGGCCGCGGCGGCCTGGTACCCCCCTTTAGTCCCGGTTTGTATCTCAAACCGGGACTATTGGGCCCTAACGAGCCGGGACTATTGGGTGTCGTACGTTCGGCGTTTTTCGGGGCGACGTGTCCGGACCATTAGTCGCGGACCAGGCCGCGGCCGGGACTAATGGTCCGGACGAAAGGCCTGTTTTCTACTAGTGATATGTCTCGTGCTCCGTTTGCGATGAGTATCTCCAAGTTTGGATTCCACTCATACTCCAACGTGACCACCACATCATCTGTAGCACGATGAGCGGTCCATTTCCCCCTGCCGTGGGGAAGGCATGACTCGAGTGATTCTGTGAGCATTAATTTTGGGAGCCACGAATATTCGATATATGCCTTGGCGGTCACGGTTATCCTCTGTAGCGCTGGCGCACTCGCGAGTAGCAGTTCTACCATGCCGAGCCAGCATCACTCATGTCCAGAGAAGCCGGCAAACTTCACCTCGCGGAGGTTCTCCAAGGAGATCACTTCATCTTTCCAGCTCCCACAGACGTCGCAATCGATGCACCCTTCCTCACATCGAGGGCCATACTTCATTTGGTGGTGATCCATTGAATTCAAACAAGAAATCTTAAATTGATCATCTTGCCAAAATAAATTATAAATGCTTATGTGGACGAGATATATGGAGCGTTAATTAGAATCTCACCCGGAAGTGAATTAGGTTGTCTAGGTGGAGGTATTCGAGATTGCTGCATCGTGCTAGGAGACTGGTTATGATTGCCCCCATGTAGTGGTTGTTATCTGAGCAATACTCTATGGTCAAATTTGTGACGCCGGGTAGCTGTGGTATCTCTTTCATTGCCTCATCTTCTTCCCGTTCCGTTAGTTTATGTGTAATTAAAGAATATTTTTAGAAAAAATAAGAACGTACTACTAAGTCACACCATGAGTTAATTTCAAAAGATAAAAAATTCACACCATGAGTTTAAACTTGGTGTGCCAACTTTAGGGGTTTAAATTCAATAGTTCGATTTCGCTAAACAATATGAGAAGGTTTAGGATAAAATTTAGTATTGTTTTGCTAATTAATGTCTTGTTCCAGATCTGCAATTAAAGTGTATGCATGAGATTACGAACGTACTCCTGGAACTTGTAGGCATAAGATGTAGCCATGGATGGGGCGGCATTGCTGCAGCAGAAGGATCGTGCGACTCTGGATTTCGAGCTGGATGTAGCCGAGTGTGAGGGAGGCTACGAGTTTCTCCAACGCCGGCGCCCGGACGGTGATGCTGGTGTCCTCTCGGTAATGATCGAACATGAAGTAGCTCTCCACGCTGAGCGTTGAGAGCCGCAGAGCGTCCACGTCCAGCCGCCTCACGCCGCCGAGGCTCGCCAGGTGCAAGGTCTCCAACGCTCCACTGTCGAGCCGTAGGTCGTGCAATCCATGCAGGTGCGAGAGTGTCAGCTTCGGCAGCCTCGGGCAGCAGGACGGGGACGAGAGCAGGTGGCCGAGGCGCGGGCCGTCGTCATCGGAGAACCATATGGCGCAGAGAGTTATCTCGGTCAGTGCGTGGAACTGGACGGCAGGCGGGAGCAAGAGGGCGCCGTGGTTAAGATATCCAGCGACAACGTTGCCACCCTGGTGGTAGTCGGGAGGCTATGTCGGGGCCGCAGCTTCTCCGCCAGGTATATCGAACTCATCATAGCAATCCTCGTCCTCCTACGCCGCAGGCGTGGCACACACACCTCGAACACCAAGGACGTCACGGCAAGCCGCATGGCGCGGCGGAGCCACACGTCCGCGCGCGACTTGTCCGGCCAGCAGCTCCATGAGCGCACCTCAAGCGTGTCGATGTCGGCGTCGGCACCGAAGTAGTAGGTGCGCCGCGCGAGCATGTTGTGCAGGAAGTCATTGAATTGTTGTATTATATTGATGCACTAGCCAATTATCCCAAAAGTCCGAACTGATGGGAAAGGGCTGTGCAATGTATATATTATATTTCTGACACTCCCCCTCACGTCCAGGCTGTGGATTTTTGGGTGTCCGCAGATATTTAATTTTTAATACTGCGTTGGCCAGGACTTGAACTCTAGATCTCTGACTCTGATACCATATTTGAAGAATAGGTTTAGGATTTTCGTGGGATCTATGCCTCCACCTCTCCTCTATATATATATATATATATACTTGACACGAACAGTTACAAGTACAATACGTACGGGTATACAACCTCACGTACGTGTATAGACCGATTCTAGCACACCCCCTCAATCTAAACTGTTACAAACTATTACATATAAGGTTTAGATTGGTCTTGAAACGGTCTAGCATCTGCCGAGTGGCTGGCTTCGTAAACACATCAGCCAACTGATCATTGGAGGAGATAAACCGTACCTCGAGTGCACCTGAAGCAACACGCTCTCGCACGAAATGAAAATCGATCTCTATGTGCTTAGTACGCGCATGAAAAACAGGATTGGCCGTGAGGTAAGTAGCCCCTAGGTTGTCACACCAAAGTATGGGTATACGCTGTTGGGTCACGCCGAGCTCCTTGAGCAATGAGTCCACCCAGATAGCTTCAGCAGCACCATTCGCCAGTGCCTTGTATTCAGCCTCGGTACTCGACCTCGAGACTGTAGGTTGTTTCTTCGAACTCAAAAAAATCAGGTTCGGCTCAACAAATACAGTGAAACCACTTGTGGATCGGCGGTCATCCACGCAGCCAGCCCAATCAGCATCTGTGAATATGCTAATGCCTGTGGAGAGGGACTTGTGAAAATGCAAGCATGTATGCATCATTCCTTTGATGTATCGCAGAATACGCTTAACCGCTTCCCAATGAACATCAGTGGGCTGAGAGAGAAATTGACACACCTTATTCACGGCGAATGAAATATCTGGTCTAGTGAGTGTCAAGTACTGCAAACCACCAACAATGCTTCGGTACCTGAAAGAATCCTCGGTGCCAAGCAACATGCCAGCACTCCTCGATAAGTTCTCTGACAATGGAGTGGAAGTGGATTTACAATTCTCCATGTTAACTCTATGGAGAAGGTCCAATGCATACTTCCGTTGAGCGACAATCATCCCCCCAGAATTGTAGGACGCTTCCAAACCAAGAAAATATTCCAGTTTG
Source organism: Poa pratensis (assembly GCA_947311845.1). NCBI lineage: Eukaryota > Viridiplantae > Streptophyta > Magnoliopsida > Poales > Poaceae > Poa > Poa pratensis. The sequence continues at coordinate 2,017,570 of CAMZMU010000042.1, forward strand.
CCCATATCCTTGATAGGAAAAGCAGCAGCTAGAGACTTAACAAGACCATCAACTGCAACTGATGTCGAGCCAGCAATAACAATATTATCAACATAAACCAGCATATAAATCTGAACCCCATCCTTTGAGAAGATGAACAGGGACGTATCGGCTTTGGAAGGCGCAAAACCGAGCTGAAACAGGAGATGACTGAGCCTCGCATACAATGCACGTGGTGACTGCTTCAGACCATACAGGGAGCGCTGAAGTTTGCAAACATGAGAGGGATAACGATCATCCTCAAAACCAGGCGGCTGCTGCATGTAAACATCCTCTGACAAGAAACCATGAAGGAAAGCATTGCTGACGTCGATCTACCGTAGACACCAGTCCCGAGATACTGCCAAAGAGAGAACTAGGCGTACTGTAGCAGGCTTCACCACCGGGCTGAACGTCTCACCATAATCAATACCATGTTGTTGGGTGAAACCGCGAGCAACCAACCGAGCTTTATGCTTGTCGATGCTACCATCCGGTCGATGCTTGGTCTTGAAAATCTATTTACTGCCAACAATATTAACACCGGGTGGACGTGGTACAATAACCTATGTCCGAGTATCACGAAGAGCAGCGATCTCATCCGCCATGGCAGCACGCCACGCGGGCTCATGCAGTGCATCGCGATGAGACGTCGGCGCCACGAAGAAAGCACGACGACGAGGATCGTAACGAACAGTCCCATCCTTGTACTCTTTCTCCTTGCGTGACCCATCACGATGACGTGTGACCATTGGGTGAGCGACAATAGGCCCAGCCGATGGTGTCGCGGCCGACGACAGAGGCGCGGCGATGGGCGACACGGGCGGGGCCCTATCCGCGGAAGAAGATGCAGGTGCCGGGAACGTCACGGCGGACGCAGGCGCCGGTCCAGCGCCTTCGTGCAACTCATGCACGTCTTCTGCCGGTCGAGCCGGCGATGACCCGAGGGTCGCCGGTAAGTTGCCGGTCATATCCGGCGCACGTCTATCTCCATCAGCGCTTGGAACGTCGAACACCTGCACAGGATATATTTCTGACATGCTGGTCGTCCATGGCGCGGCGGCCATAGCAGATCCAGTTCCCGATGTGGAGCACCGGGGCGCGCGTCCAAAGGCTGCGCCACCATGTCGAGAGCATCGAGGTGCACACCACGTCCCGAGCGTCGGGTAGGAAGCGGAGAATGTGGAGGAGGAGATCGTCGCTGAGGTCGCTGATGTAGTCCACGCCATCGCCGCCGTCGGCTTCGCATGCCGCAGCCTGCATCGAGTTTCCGCCGTGTCGATACCGGTCGTTGCTGGACTCTCCCGGGCAGGTTCGACCTGTAGCTTACGATGTGCGGTCGATCCGTCGATGCCTGACTTTGCAGCTTCGTATGTAGGCAAAGTTGAATCCTCGTTGACTTGTAAACAAATCAGGACTTATCGATCGAGGCCTGAAGCTCAGCCCATCGTCTTCTTGGCTTGGCCCGTGCGCCTTGTTTGCTCAGTTTGCTGCTTCCCAACGTGAGTGCGGGCAAATCCTATACAATAATACATCGCCCTGCGGCGATGCAGAAGGGCGCCGCCTAAAGGATTTCGCTACTGGGCCGGCCATTTGAAGGAATTTTCTTTTCTCCGTTTCATTTTATTTTCTTCTCAGTTTTCGCTTTCTTTTTCTGTTATCTTTTCGTTTTGTTTCGTTTTATTTTTCAATTTTTTTCAGATTTTCCATTTTTACATATTTTCAAATCTGAATAAATTTTGAAAAAAATTCAGATTTTAAAAATTGTTCGACGTAGACCAGAAGATGTCGGTGACCATGATCTCGAGATGTCACCGTCTTGGAGAAGTAAGTGCCGAGAAGTCCGGGAGATAATCCTAGCTCCGGCCAGGCGGAGATGGGGGACATCAAACTCGCAAGTTCCCCAACGAGACCGTACCTGCATGAGCTTCATCAGGCGGAGGCAGACCTTGTGGACACCAATACGCTGCGACATCATCCCCACCACTGTATGTCGCTGCCTTAGACAGACAATTACCACGCCAGGCCTAATAACGGACGATCGACTCCAAACTACCGCTCGTTGATGCTCCTCCAGAAAAGAACATCGATCTGGGGCGGGCTGAAAAACACTTTATTCGTATCGCTGCCGATGCCCCTACACAAGAGACAAAGAACTCAAAAACCCAAGTTTGAATTAACCTTAAACCCCTTCTTAACCAGTCATGATGGTGACAAGTTCTCAATTGCAAATTGTGTTAGTGCACTCAACCCTATGGAAGATCTCACAAGTGTGGAAAAACAAAAGGCAATGCGGCTTTTCAAATGCTAGTTGAATCGAGAAATTTCCTCAACACTAAGGACTCAAATCTCAAGCCTTCGATTTTTTTGTTTGAAACATGAAAATGCTGCCATGGGTAAAACATAAGGTGGGTAATGTAGAACCGCACTTCTATTCTTTTAAACTTAAGGCATTATGCCCAGCTTTAAATTAGTAAAGCCACAAACGGCCGATGAGATACAAAGTGCTGGGGAGAAAGATACAAAGAACACAAGCATTACAAACAAGCAACAAGATACCGAATGACAATCCGCCGGTAATGACGCTGGCCTACGAGCTGGAAAGCTGGGTCGCTGTTCGATTCATCCCTTCTCACCGTGTGTCTGCATGATCGCCGTTCGAGGAGAACCTGTGCTTGGACTGGATTCAATGGAGTGGCAGGGTCAGGGTGGACTTCTTTGGACGAGGCTATCTTGAGTGGCATTGGGAGGGCCTCGCAGACGGAGTGAGAGGCCAAGAGAGGTGCGCTTGCGGTGGAGCGGAAGGTGTGGGCGTGGCTTCCAAGAAGGATCTGTTCACCGGGGTTTTCGGCAGTTCCAGTCAGGAGGCAGGGCCGCAAGGGTGGCACGGTGGTAGAGGTCGTCACGCTGGGGATCCCTATGTATCACTCTTAACGAGACAAAAGATCCAACTCACCCGCACGATCACAATATGGGCCTGGGCGTTTGGCCAAGCGCGTCGCTCCCATCCGAGACGAAAAATAATGCATGAGGTCAAAGGGATTCGAACTCACAACCTGTACGAATAGGAATAAAGGAACCTCACCACTACGTCATTGGCTCACAACGTGACATATACAAGGCACAAAAGGTACTTGCAGCATATCAACCACATGTTTTTCATTTTTGTTCTTCTTTATTTTTAGATTTTTGATGATATTAAATGTTTAAATTTAAGATTTGAATAAACGTTCATTTTTTAAAATGTATAATTTTTTTGTTAACAAAATATTTTTATTAAAAATGAACCATTTTAAAAAATTAATATTTTAAAATCAGAACCATTTAAAAAATGGAACATTTTCAAAATTAGAACCATTTTTAAAAAGAACCATTTTTCAAAAAATACTAGCGTCCATAACTAGCTTTCCCTATTTTCCTTTTCACTATTGAGAGATAGTAATGGGTCGGCCAGTAAGGAAATCCCGACGGGCGAACCGAAGTTACTGCTCGCGCCGAGCGATATATAGGGTTTGCGGTCACGCTGGAAAGAAGCACATTGAGCAAGAAAGGCCCATTTGCACTACCCGAGAAAGGAAGATGACATTGCATGTTAGCTGGCCCAGGCCTGAGGCCTTTATCGATCTCACAAAATTGTTGCAGTCCGGATTTGATTACAAGTTACCCTAAAAAAAGAAATTATTACAAGTGAACCAGGTTTCAACTTATCTATACTACTATTAAAAGAGCAAACTTGTGTTGATACATTGAATCTGAGCCCTTCAGGGTGATCATCGCCGAAACCAACAGGTTCGTTCCGATTCAGCTGAGGGAGCAGATGCGGGAGGATGTACGAGGTTTTCTTATTGAATCTGGATGTGCTGTTATCGATTGGGATGATCATCCGTTTGGATTAGGGGTTTTCAAGCTAACTGATACTCTGCATGCGGATACTGCTATTGGTCTCACGTTCGAGGCTGATGAAATTACGACTGTGACATTTGTTAGACACGATCAGGCTAAGAACATGCGGCTAACCACTTTTGGAAGAGAAACCTGGATTCTGTTCTTAGGTTTTCCCCTGGACTACCAAACCAGCTTTTATATTAACAGAGCTGTGGAGGATTTTGGCCTTCTTTCTATCTGGCATCAGCCTCGGGGCAATTTGCATTCTGTCCTTGCAAAGGTCTGGATCGTTCACCCCAAATTTGTCCCTAAAAGCATCGTGGTTACTCAGCTTGGGGGTGCTCGACACAGCTGGACAGTCCCTGTATACATGCTGTGAAGCTCTGACTGGAATGCTCATGTCCATGATGTTCCCCCACCTCCAGAAGACCCAGAACCTGAAGATGGTAACCCTCATCCCCTTTATGGGGCAGATGTGTCTGCAGAACAGATTTACCAGAACCAGCTAGCACAATGGCTCCAACTGAACATGAACCACAATGCTCAATACAATAACCAGGGGCACCAGCACAATGGTCAGGGCCAGCACAACAATGCTCCAGTTATTCAGTTAAATGCACCTGCTCCTGCTGCTCCAATTGTACAAGAGGAAAACAACAATGTGCAGGAAGGAATTGGTATGTTGATTGACCCACCTCTTGTCAATTTCACTGCCATTCTTGGAGAGCATGGTGTGGCCATGCATATTGGTATGCCTCCTCCTGCCTCAAACACTGTGGATAGCCCATGCAAGCGTGGACTGATTCCATTAGCAGCCCGGAACCTGAAGTTGAGTAAATGGTTGTCCAAACTCTGCATATACCTGAAGCTGATGTCCTTACAGCAAATGCTGCTGCCTGCAGAATTTTAACAGTGATTGCCTATTCAAGATGTCCTATTTGCTGCTCAGGTGGACAGTTTACATTTTGCCCAGGCAGTGGTACTTGGTCTCACTCCTTTTACTGATGAAGCCATCACGCAGGTCTCCATTGTAGGAATGTGTGCCAGGAATGCTCTTCTGCCCTCACCATATCCTATCCACATGCAGCTGGTGCAGAAATTTTCCTTTGTTTCTCTTATTGCTGGCAAGAGAACTGCTGAAGCCATTACTCTGTTCCCTCAGCCGCCAAGGAAAGTTGCTCGACTTGTGGAAATCCTAGATGAGGAGACTGACATTACTCCTGTTGCTGAATATGCACATGGCTTGGCAGTGGCCATTGGTGCAGTTGATAGCACTCTGAATGGCTCCCCTGGTCCTTCTTCGACCCCACTCACCACTGCCTTTGTGAGAAGAAGCCCTCGTGCAAACAAATATGATGGTTTTAAAGTACCTGCAGTCAAGGATATTAAGCCCAAGAAATCCAAGGTCAAAGCAATTGTGAAGCCAACCATGGTAGATGCTACTGATGTTCCCCTCCAACACCCATCTCCACCTGCAGTGCATTGGCGTTCAGATGTGTGGAGTGCCTCCAGAGGATGTGTCTCCTGTGAAGCTGCTAGCCAGCCTGCAGGAACAGGAACACACTAAGGACTAGATCCTACTGTTCCTTTATCAGTTATACCCTTTATATTTTGTAATGAATTATTTAAGGAAGTGGTTTGTGTTATGCTGGAACATTAGGGGTTTAAATGCAAAGACTAAGCAACTAGCTTTACTGAATGCTATTAAGTTGAGTGGATGTGCTATTGTGTGCTTGCAAGAAACGAAGAAGTCCCATTTTGATTTGGCTTTTATTAAATCATGTTGCCCAAGTGATTTCGATGAATTTGTCTATGTCCCTCTAATGGAGCTTCTGGTGGGCTTATAATTATCTGGAAGAGTTCAGTTTTTTCTGGTATGGTGATGCACTGTGAACCATTTGCTCTCTCGGTTTATTTCACCTCAAAACAGGATAATTTTTCCTGGACTCTTGTGAATATTTATGGACCATGCTCTGGTGACCTGAGAGATGATTTTGTGAATTGGTTTTATAATCTGACTATTCCGGATGAGGAGGACTGGTTGATATGTGGGGATTTTAATTTCATACGTTCTCCAGATGATCGCAACAAACCTGGTGGGGATGTTGATGACATGCTTCTTTTCAATGATTTAATTAGAACTCAAAACCTGACAGAAATCCCATTAAAAGGAAGAAGCTATACATGGAGTAACATGCAACAGATCCTTTACTTGAACAGCTGGATTGGTTCTTTACATCCCTGCACTGGTCGACGTCATATCCTAATACTGTGGTAAATCCACAAGGCAAACCCACATCTGATCATACGCCATGTGTGGTCTCTATTCAGACTTCCATTCCAGCCTGCAAATTGTTCAGATTCGAGAATTTTTGGACAGCTCACACTGGGTTTCTGCAAACTGTTGCTACTAGTTGGAGCAAGCCAACTCACAAGAAGAACAGTGCTGCAAATCTCAATGCAAAACTAAAACGTCTGAGATATGATTTGAAATTCTGGAGCAAAAATATATCTCGGCTGACCATCTGCATCGAAAACTGTAACAAAGTTCTTCTGGAGCTGGACAATTTGGAGGACAGAAGAGGTCTTTCTGTTCCTGAGATCAATTTCCGAAAAATTATAAAAGATCATCTCCTCAAATTACTTGAGTACCAGAGGCAGTATTGGAAAAAGAGATGTACCATCAGATGGACTAAATTTGGGGATGAAAACACCAAGTTCTTTCATGCCATGGCTACTGACAGATTCAGGAGAACTTCTATTGCCCAGCTCTCTTTAGCTGATGGGACTCATGTGACCTCCCATGCTGATAAGGAGGCAATCATATATGCATCCTTTAAGGAAAGACTTGGTACTTGTCAGAACCCTATTATGGGCTTTGATCTGGCTGATCTTATTGAACCTATTAATGGTCTTGACTGTCTATCTGCTCCCTTTTCTCATGAGGAAATTGATTTAGTGGTAAAGGAGATGCCTATTGACAAAGCTCCTGGGCCTGATGGTTTTAATGGACAGTTCCTCAAATCATGTTGGCATATTATTAAAGAAGATATTTATCTGCTCTGTCAGGAATTTCATGAGGGGAAACTAAATTTAGAAAGCATAAATACAGGATATACACCCTGATTCCTAAAGTTGGCTCTCCTGCAACAGTAAATGATTTCAGGCCCATCACCCTCCTTAACTGTTGTCTCAAGCTAATCACAAAACTCCTGGCTAATCATCTGCAGAAAGTAGTTCTCAAAATTGTTCACAAGAACCAATATGGATTTCTGAAAGGAAGAACAATTCAAGACTGCATTGCCTGGGCTTTTGAATTCATACACCAATGTGAAACGTCAAAGAGAGAGATAATTTTGTTGAAATTGGATTTTGCCAAAGCCTTCGACACCATTGACCATAATGCTATGATTAAAATTATGAAGCAAATGGGTTTTGACTCAAAATGGTTACAATGGATAGAAGCAATTTTCAGCTCCGGTATGTCGAGTGTGCTGCTTAATGGTGTTCCTGGACGTCAATTCCACTGTAAAAGAGGAGTTAGGCAGGGTGATCCTCTTTCACCACTGATTTTTGTTCTGGCTGCGGATTTACTCCAATCTGCCATCAATAAAGCTTTTCGTGATAATCTGCTACAGGCACCTTTCTCCCCTGATTATGGGATGGACTATCCAGTGGTGCAGTATGCAGACGACACCATAGTCATTATGCCAGCTTGCACTGACCAAGTGATGAAAATGAAAGAAATCCTTGATACTTATGCTCAGTCCACTGGATTGCACATCAACTACCACAAATCAATCATGATTCCTATCAACACACCACAGCAGCTGGCAACTGATATTGCTGCCATTTTTGGCTGTGTTATTGGCACAATGCCATTTACCTACCTTGGTCTTCCTCTTGGAACCACCAGACCAACTGTTCATGATCTCATGCCTTTAGTGGACAGAATCGAGCGAGCAATGACTGCAAATTTCATGATGATGACATACAGTGGGAGAGTGACGGTGATCAACACGTTACTCACATCTATTGCCACTTTTTCTATGTGTGCACTAAAGATTCACCCCAAAATCATAGAGCATATTGACAAGATTAGAAGGCACTGTTTGTGGAACAAGAAAACAGAGGATGGAGAGCATTGCAATTCTCTGATTGCCTGGGAAAAGTTTGTAGACCCAAGAATAAAGGTGGTATGGGTGTTTTGAACCTAAAAATACAAAATGAGGGGCTTTTGCTTAAATACCTTCATAAATTTTATAACAAGCTGGATACACCTTGGGTCTCACTAATTTGGAAAACATACTATGTTGACAAGGTGCCACACTCCATTGATCTATGTGGCTCCTTTTGGTGGAAAGATGTTTGTAAATTGTCCCCTATATATAGAGGTATATCCCATTGCACAATTGGGGCAGGAGATACTGTTTTGTTTTGGAAAGATCCTTGGAAAGACCAGCTGGCTGTTGGTTCCTATCCTAGAGCCTACTCCTTCACTCTTAATGAAGATGTGTCGGTGAGAGATTTCCTTGCTGCAGATTCGCTTGGTGCTAATTTCCACTTACCTCTCTCTGCACAAGCACTCAGGAATTGAGACAGGCACAAGAAGACACTGCCACATTATTTTGGATAATGCAGCTAATGATCAATGGACTTACCTGTGGGGATCTGACCAATATTCTTCAAGCCAATACTACAAGTTTTGCTTCAGAGAGATTGTACCACATGAATCATTTGCTTGGATTTGGAAATGCAAGAGTGTCCCCAGAATAAAATTCTTCTGTTGGCTGCTTCTATCTGACAGACTTAACACAAGGAATATGTTGAGAAGAAGGCATTACCATGTGGGAAATACTTTTGACTGCACTATGTGCAATGCTGGGGTTGAAGAGACTATGGAGCATCTCTTCTTTCACTGTGATTTCAGTAAAAACTGCTCGGCCAGTCTGAACTTCCCCCTCTCCAATGATGTTACAGCTGACAGACTGGATCTGATTTCCTTCTCCAAGAATAATTGGAAGCAATTGATGTTCATGGATGTCTTTGCCACTACTGCCTGGAGCATCTGGAAGGAGAGGAACAATTTCTATTTCAATGGGTTACTCCTTCTATCTCTGCTTGGGCAGCTCGCTTCAAAGAAGACTTTCGACTCCTTGTCCATAGGACGAAGGAGAATAAGCATAGCTTTATTTTCTCATTAACCAGCAACCTTTGATCCTTATTCTTTTGTTGTAAATATGTAACTGTGCCTGCTTCCTCTTCTTGAGGTTCTTTAATATAGAGGCAGTAGGGGCCTTCCCTACTGTCATAAATGTCCAAAAAAAAAAATCTGAGCCCTTTAATATTTGGTCAACGGTTCAGATCGCTCTAATGTTTGACAACTCAACACAAATCCACTTTTGCCCATTTTACCCTCACACCAAATCACATAATACTGCTAATGTCATCGTACCGGTTCAATTTTATTTTTGTCATAATTACAAAGGATGCCACCGCCAAAACATAAGAAACGGTTCGAAAAAAGTTAAAGTCCAGTTCGTCGGCCGGCCGGACGACTCTCCACAGTAGTCGGTCGCTTCACACGCGCGCGCAGCCGCGCACGACGCCGGCATGCTCGCAGTAGCAGCTAGCAGCACCAACGCATGCACGCAGCAGCAGCGAAGGCACACACGCGATAAATACAGCGAAGGCGGGAGCGCGCTAGGCAAGCGGGACTGCCGACAGGCGGTGATGCGGGCCACGCGGAGTACTCGCCGGAGGTGGCGGCCGGGAACATGCGCCGCGTGGACCGGCCCCAGGGCCAGACCTTCCTAGACTAGATGCGTGTCTTCGTATACTCCCAGTCCTAGATCGCTGTCACAAATTCCACATGAGACATGAGATGGATCTTACAACTATTTCTGAATTTTGCTAGCTGCGTGCGTATGTCGACGAGGACCGTACGGCCGGCCGCTCCGTTCCTCTGTTTTCTGTTTTCAGATTTGGGATATCGTTCAGCTGTTCGCTTGCTGCTGCTGCTTGCTTATCTATCTGCAGTTTGGTCTGCTTATCTGTATCTGTTGGTGTGATGTCTGCTTATCGCTTTCAAATGACCATTGGCCGTTTATGTATATAAATCGTGTTACCAAGCATCTCCAGTGACGCTCCTCCTATATTCAGTTTGTTTGGGTGCGTGCGGATTATGGATGAAAACGAAACGATTCTTTTATTTTTCTGTCAATGAATGGAAATATGAAAGTGAAAATAGAATTTTACGGAACGGAAACGGATACGGCGTATTCCGATGGAGCGACCATGGAAAACAAAATTTCATTTTTCGGAAATATGAAACTTTTCGTTTTCACTACGCGGTGCTTTCCGAATTCAGCATGCCCAATAATTATAGTGGGAAGATTTAGCAACAATACAAAATCTGAATAAAAAATAAAAACATATGAAGCTACCATGTTTAGACAATATGTATTCGCATATCATCCCCTCTGAAATCGTTCCCATGTCCCATTTCAGTCATGAACTAGGGATAGGGAGGATAGAGGTATTTTTAATGTTGCCAACATTGATAAAACTTATGCATACTATGTTATATAATCATGATATCTTCTTATATTATATTTCATCTTAAAAACCTGGCAAGTTTGTTGGTTTGTTTGTGTTTACTTATTATTTAAGTATCACTTTATGTCCCGTGTCCACACATTTTTGGTTTATATCTATTTCTGACAATATTGTTTCCGCATTGGTTTCTGAGGTTTCTACCGTTTTTGTTTGTGCAAAAAAATTGTAACCACTCAGCTTTGTCCATGTCCACTCTGAATACGTGCGTTGCACACGCACATGCCAACTAGTAGCCCTAAAAAACCGTTCGTTCCGAATACTAGGTACGACACAGGTCGAACCTGCACAGGAGATTCGACGACACGCGGCGGAAACTCGATGTCGTTGCGGGCATGCGAGGGCGACGGCGGCGAATTGGTGGACCACATCAGCGACCTCAACGACGACCTCCTCCTCCATATCCTCCGCTTCCTCCCGGACGCCCGGGAAGTGGTCTGCACCTCCGTGCTCTCCACGCGGTGGCGCCGCCTCTGGATGCGCGCCTCGGTGCTGCGCATCGGGAACTGGAAGTGCTTTGGCCGCCGCTGCATGGACGACCGCCGGTTCAACGACTTCCTGCACAGCGTGCTCGCGTGGCGCGCCGACGCCTACGCCGACATCGACACGCTCGAGCTGCGCACAACGCTCTGGCCTGGAAAGTCGTGCGCGGACGTGTGGCTCCGCCGCGGCATGCGGCTCACAGTGACGTCCTTAGCGTTCATGGTGAGGGTGCCGCGGGACTCGAGTAGGTTTATGATGCCAGCAGACGTGGCGGAGAAGCTGCGGCGCCGGCATCTCCTCCCCGGCAGCACGAGGTTGAAGAAGTTGTCGTTGGAGCTTGACTACGCCGCCCTCGTGCTCCCGCCCACAGTCCACTTCTTCGGGCTCACCGAGCTGACTCTCTGCACCATATGGTTCTACGACGACGACGGCCCGCGCCTCGGACACCTCCTATCGTCCCCGTCGTGCTGCCCGAGGCTGCAGAAGCTGGAGCTCTCGAATCTCACCGGATTGCACGACCTCCGGCTCGACGGCGGAGCGCTGGAGACCCTGCACCTTGAGATGCTTGGAGGAGTGAGGCGGCTGGACTTGGACGCGCCGCGGCTGTCAGAGCTCCACGTCGGGAGCCACTTCATGTTGTACCGTGACTTCGAGCACACCAGCATCACCGTCCGGGCGCCCGCGCTGAAGAAACTGATATCCTCCGTCGACGTCGACAGCATCCAGCTTGAACTCCAGCGTCACACGATCCATCTACTGCAGCAGTGCCGTCCAGTTCACGGCCACGTCTTATGGCTATCTGTTCCAGAAGTATGTACTAGCTAGTCCCTCCGTTTCATATTACACGCACATTAATTAGGTTTGCTTAAAGTCATTAAAATTAATTTATTATATCTGACTAATTAAACGGAGAGAAATAGAGAATACCACAAATTCACATACACTTTAATTTTTAAATCTCGAAGAGCAAAATGATAAGAAAATCTGAGACTATTTTGCTATGTTTGCTCAAAATTAACTGAGCATCTCGTGTCTATAAACACCACGGTCTAGTTTTTGGGGCATTTTAGTTGAGGCACTTTTTAAAGTGTCCTAAAAGATTTTAATTAGGGGCATTTTTAGAAAGTATCACAATAGGTACGACCTTTTAAGGCACTTTGGAGAAATGCCCCAATAGTTATGACCTATTGGGGCACTTTGAGCAAATGCCCCAATAGATCATATCTATTGGGGCATTCCTCAAAACTGCCCCCAAATCTCAATAGCTATTGGGGGCACTTTGGAGAAATGCCTCTAAAGCTCAATACCCAAACTGACAACATACTATACTAGCAATTCTATGGTCCAATTTATAACATACAAAAGAATATTTCTCCAAGGTTCGTACATACTTGACAGTACATACGAAGACTAAGGAGTACGGACAAGTCTGCATGAGTACAATTGCAATCTCATGAATCTCAATACATATACAATGTCATTACTCCTCTATCTACTCCAAATTACTCATGTCTACTCCAAATTACTCCTGCGACCTAGCTACTCAGGATCAGCCAGAATTAGTTGTAGCGATAGCCAGAACAGGCAGCAGCCACCAGCAGCACCTATCGGAGGAAGCCGGTGAGCAGCGATAGCTGGAACCGGCGGCCCAGGGGAAGACCACCGACGGCCGGAACCCGCCCACAGGATGTCGCGGCCACGGCGAGCTGCGGCGTGAACAGGTGGACACCAACCACAATAGAACAAGCTCCATGGCCAGCTTTTACTTGTTCGATTTCCTGCAGCCAACCATAAATCAGCAAACAACAGACCTAGTACGATAATTAGCTCAAGGCAAAATAACAAAGTAAACTACATCCAAAATACCAGTTCTGCGATTGAATAGCAAATTCAGAAGAATTAAACAGATAGCTTTTCTAGAGGGAACCAAACAGACAGATAAAGAGTAAGCTACATCCAGTACCCGCTGCCTGACGAGCAAACTAAAAGCAAATTTAGCTGATGACCAACACTGTGCAAAACACAGTTAGGACAGAGCCTAGCTAATAATTAGCTACCACATTTATGTATTGTTAGGCTGCTCTTGCAAATGTTCCAAGATCTTACCAGTAGCAATGTATGATTCTGCAGCTACAGAAAAAAAAAGCAACGAAGAGGCGAAAGCATTATCAAATTACGGAAGGTGGCTACATATGTGATCGAAATTTTCAAGCATGATTAAATCCTATCTTACAAGGTCTCTCCAACTTATATCCTAACTTACATCAGAATAATATCTGAACAAGTAATGCTTATAGTTATGACCCAACATTATTCATCAACATAAGCAAGAAGAGCTTCGTTATATTCAATCTGATATTGCCTAATATATAGGCACATCTAACAGTCATTCCAATACTTATTAGACAACATGGACAAGCATACATATAACAAGCATTTACATCATCGTTACTAGCTAGAAGAACAAACAAGAAAACAAACCTGGAATTTCTAATTAGTTTATAAGCTTCGAATCTGGACAGACAACAGAGTGTTAGTTGCAGCAAAAAAAAAAATCTAGAACACCTTGTGCACCTAGCTACAACCTGCGGTGTTTGGGATCCAATCCTAAAACAGTGAAAGATTAAATGTTTTCCTACAATCGGGTAGTAGAAATGCTGCAAGGTGGGTTCATCCTGGAACACAGGACTCTGAAGACGGGAGTTCTCACCGGCTTCGCGGGTGCGGCCGGAGGATACGGCCGGGACGGAGCCTAAGCGTTGGAGCGGGCTCGTGGATCTCGCGTCCACCGGCGCCATCTCCTCCTGCCTGCATGATCTGTTGGGCTCTCCCTTCGACCTGTTGCGTTCTGGTGGCGTGCAGAGCCCTCCCTAGGTCCCCCCACGCGCGCGGAATGGTGGCCGCGGCTGGTGCAGCTAAGGTTAGCGGCGGCTCGCGCGACTGGAGGCGCGGCCACGCGGGGGGAAGCTGCGTTTGTGGGAGGAGGGGAGGGGTTGCTTGAGCTGCGTCAGAAGAAGGGCTGGTTGGGCTGTGCGTGGTCTTGGGCCAACCTGGGCTAACGGTACCTGGTTGGGCCAAGCCCATGTGCATCACTTACACAAGCACGGCAGGTCGGCAGCACGCAGTCGCGACGCAGCTCTCCCTCTCGATTCCCTTTCTCGTCTCTCTCGCTTCCTGCCTCTATCACCGGCGCCGTCGCCGTCGCCACCTACTGCTCCGGCCGGCGATGGCCAGCCACAGAGCTGCCACATTCTGGTTCCGTTCCTCCTCCACTGATTCCCCGCTGAAGATTCATTCCACGGTGCCCGCATGCAACTCCGAGCCCAACCCTAACCGCCATGGTTTCGGTCGGCGGCGTGGCTCTGGTGCCCCCACGCCCCCGACGCCTCCTTCGCCGGTGGCTTTGGGGGCCTCATCCTCTTCCGTACGTCCTCCCCCACCCCCATCTCCTTGCTCGCGAGTTTGATTGAAATGTGATTTTGCGATAACTGGTTGATCACCAGGTGTTTGTGCTATTTCCTATCTGAGCTATTGCTCGGAGTCTAAGGGAGCTGGGGGGTCCTCTACGACGGTGACGGAAACCATGCGCTGTGACATTCGCGGGGACGCCTCCAACGTGTTCCACTGCGTCCTCGATTCCTAGGTACTGCATCCTCTGCTCCTCTTTATCATGTCCGTCTTCTCGATTCCTCACAAAGCGGATTAAATGCCTCCTCTGCTAATACTGTCGGTACCAAACAGAGGAGCCTTTGTGCTAGCAGTATTTACAATAATTTTGTTACTTAAATGCTTTAGCATTGAGTGCTTGACTTGATTGTCCAAGTCCATCCATTTAAGAAGCCAATTGATATATACTGAAGATGATTTCTTAGTTTTCCAAGGTCTACTGAATGTAATAAAATCAGACGATTTATTTTGTGTCCTCTAAGTGGAATCTCAAATGGTTTTTCATCCATCTAATTGTTACTTTATGGTTAATAAAAATATCTTCATGTTTTTTTTCCATGTTTGAGAACTGTAAAATGATTCAGTTAGAATGTGGTGTTTCAGTAGACATAGAGGGCTTCAGAATTTGTAAGTTGGTTTGTTAGTGCCTATATCCTACATGCAGAAGGGATAAGCTACACAAGCTACACAGTTATCCTCTCACAATGTGTTAGTTTTTTTATTGGAGTTTGTGTTTAATTTTTTAACTCATTAAGCAAGTAAATGATAATTGTGTCCAACCAATGAATTAACTGTTTTATGTATTAACTATGCTTCCATCAATGCAAAATAAAGTACTCGCATGATGTTTGTTTGTTGTCATACATCTGTTCCTCTTTTGTTGCTTTTAGGAGAGAGAGACCCATCGGACTGCGCATATTTGATATTGAGAATGAATTTTGGCACCTAAGCCCCATTTCTTGGAATTGTTTTATATAGGTTATATTTTCTTAATCGTTTCAGGTTCAGTTTTATAGCCCTTCGACTGTAATTCTGGAGCCCTAAACAGAGGATAAACTCTTTGTTTCTCTTAGTCCTGGCGCTTGCGGCTTGCGTTCTGTTCTTCGGCGGTTGCGGTGTTCTCCTTCCTTTTCTAAGGTGTGTTGTTTTTCCAGTTTGGTTGTTTTGTTATCTTTTGTCCTGCTGATTACCGTGTGGCTGGCGTAGTTCAGTTGCTTGGTTGTGCGTAATGAGCGACCGATCTGTCGTGGTACTTTTCCATGTATGCCTTAGCGGTACAGAGTATACATGCTCTTACTGTGGTACTCGGTAGGAGATGCATAGTATAGGCTACCATGGTCTACTGAACTAAAACTGGTATGGTGTCAAATGAGCATATGATGTTCTTTGCTGATTCTCTGGAAGTGGTGTCCTCATGTTTGGGTCAGTGCCAACAATACCACATATGATGTTAAAATAGTAGTTTGTGAAATCCTTTGCATATACTAATGCGTCGTGTAATCTGTGTTTGCTCTATAATCTGCATTTTCCCCTCATTAATTTGGGACACGCCTACAAAGTAGATGTATTATACAAACTAAAATCACCTAAAAAACTTTTTTCTTTTCAGAAACGTATCCCAGTGGCTGCACCTATGCTTCTCCATCCAGTATACCATAGATCGAATCCCAGTCAGATCAAATCCACTCCTTTTTCCTGTTATTGTCATCCTAGCAGCCCAGCAGGCGACGTTATTCTATTTTGCAAATCCTTTTTTCTCTCTGTTTACATGATTAAAAAGAATATGTAGATTTACAGTGTTAGATATATAGCCAACTGTATTCTATTTTTAAATATATAGATCGTATTATTTCAGAGTACTACTGCATTTTTTAAATCTCCAAATATTTTTTAAGAATGGTGCCGGTTTGAAACTTCAACCAATTGAAAACACAGTATTCTATTTTTAAACAGGTAAAACAAAAAAAGGAAAAGAAAAAAAGGTCAGAGCAGCCCAACTGGGACGAAAAAAGGAAACTCCATCCAATTGAAAGCACAGTATTCTCTGTTGTAGACTTGTAGTGTCATCGTTCAGATTTAAATGTTGTCTGGCTGTGGACGCTTATATTATGCATGTTGCCAAGTAGATGCGGGTTGCCCTTGGCTATGCAACTGTATATGCACATGATGAAACTGGTGCAACTTATATGTGATATTAAAATGAGTATGCTGTCATTTTCTTACTAGGTCTGGGTTGCTGGATAAATGTTTCTTGGATGCTGGAAGAGATTACACCACCCCACCCCTCAAACCTGTATATCGATCGATGCACATAGCAGAACTAGAGGTTTGGATTCTCCTGACTTTGATTTGGTTTGGTTGAGCAGTGACCAACCACTAAGTATAGCATACATATAGCTGTCAATGTTACTTATAGGAGTTCTTCTGAATTATTTATATGCTCCTTGAAAATTATTTGTCTAACTGAAATAATATAGCCATATTGTTTGTTATTTACGAAAAATAATTTAATTTCCTAGCATAAAAGGAAAATAATCCATGGTTGTCTCTTCTCTTTAATTATGCATGCATGTTCCTCCTGAAACAGTTACTGAAAGCGATTATTAGTGCAATAGTCTGCAGCAGCACATGTACATTTGGCCTCATATTACATTGGTAATTAAAAACTTAATTATAGTAGCTCACTGCTAAAACTACTGTAAATCCATCTCTTGGTTATTTTGAGCATACATTGGCAGGAAGAGGCCAGTACCAACTTCCGACATGTTTTATTTTAATCTAGGCACACCCTTTTTAACCATGAGTAATTTCAGACCCCTAGAATCATTTGATGCTGATATATGGTCATCTCCTTGTGTGCAGTCTGGTGATATTGAAGGTGACCTACGATTTTTGAAGCGCCTGAAGAGGGTGCTTTTGGGCGTTTTACAGGATGTATCCAGTGTTGAGGAGTTGTCTTTCAGAATTATATGCTGCTAAACAGTCTAATAGAGTCAGCACATGTCAGAGTGTTACTTTCAGTTGCATGTTAATTTGTTTGATATTGTAGTGCTATGATCATGTTCTGAAGGGACCAAGATAGCAATTTGTAGGGTTATTAGGAAAGCTGATACTGCTGGTTGTACTGTGATTTGTACACTGATATACTTGGAATTGATGTATAATGTGATTTGAATAACATATTTTAGGGTACTTTCAGAAATATTGTTTGGGGCTGTTTTAGAGAACACCTCTAAATGAATTAGTGGCAGTTTCTCATAGTGCCCCTAAATGTATTTGGGGCATTTTGAGATAGTGCCCCAAGTTGAATTAGAGGTAGTTTCTCAAAGTGCCCCTAAATGTATTTGGGACATTTTGAGAAAGTGCCCCTAATTCAATTAGGGGCAAATCTTAAAGTGCCTCTAATGGTTACATTTTGGGGCACTTTTTGGGGCACATTATAAAGTGCCCCAATAACCTTTACCGCCATGAGCGCCCGTGGCACTTCTACAAAATATGGCACTTCTACAAAATGCCCCAAAAACAATTAGGGGCACAAAATTAACATATAGAAGTGCCCCAAAATGTCAACCGTGATGTAGTGAATGGCAGAGATACCACAGCTCCCCGGCGTCAAAGATTTGACCATAAAGTTTTACACACAAAACACCCACCACATGGGAGCAATCGTGAGCAGACTCCTAGCGCGATGCAGCATGCCAGCAACCTTGAATACCTCCACCTGGAGAACCTGATTCACCTGGTGAGTTTCTAACTAACATTCCATACTATCTCCGTTACATAAAATATGATGTATATTTTTAGTCAAAAATCAACCTAGTATCATCTTGACAAATCTTATATACAAATATATGAACATTTACAAGATTTAATAAACATACTATGAAAATATATTCTACAGAGAGTCCAATATTGATTTGCTATTCTAAATGTTCATATTTTGTCTATATGATTGGTCAAACTTATTATATGTGAACTTTTGACAAAAAAATATGCCTTGCTTTAAATTTATGGTTGATTCAGGGATATATATGTTTCTCATTTAAATTGAATTTAAAGGTTGATTCAAGAATTTTAAGGTCGCTAATTTGTATGTGTTACTCATTTGAATTGAATTGATCACCACCGAATGAAGGTTGGTCCTCGTTGCAAGACGAAACAGGCTTGCGCCCCGCTATATAAATATAGCACACAACCGATACAACCTTGCTGGGGAGCCAACAGCACAAACACGCCCAAAAGAAACGGAAGAGAAGATATAAAAGAAACAATGCCGACAACGGCGGATCGACAAAAGCGAACAAGCTCCAATATCGTTGCGCCCACTGGAGTACTCTGAAGCGCCGGTACCAAAACAACACCTTCAGGAAGGGATGCGACGATGACGACGCTGCTGCCTAGGGTTTCCCCCGGTACACTGTGGGGAGAGAGGAACCCCCGACACCCTTCATGAAGGACTAGCAGCACCCTCAGACGCTACCGCGTCGGTGTCAGACAAGCCGACTGGAATTTCTCCTGACCTCAGCACCCCCAACGCTCCGGAGCACTCCACCATACCACCCACCACCCAGCACACCACGAACATGAAGCCGCTCACACTGTCTCTCCACGGCCCAGAGAGAAGAGGCCTACACATCGGAGAAGAAGAGCCGGGACAGGGGACTGTAGCACCGCCGACACGCGGGAGGGACCGTCCTCCACCGTCAAAGACGGTAACCGACCGGACGCAACAGCAGAAGCACACCAGGCCCGTTGGCCCACAGGCCCGGCCGGACCTCGAGAGGCCCGTAAAGCTTCCGCCGTCGCGCTGCAGAAGGCACGCCATTGGCGCCGTCACCCCCCATCCGAGCTGCCCTCCATCTTCAACGTGTAGAAGACCAAGCCATCGAAGAATCCGGCCGGCCCGCCTAAAACCCAGATGGGGCCCGAGGGCCCAGATCTGGGCCGGGGGCGGCGTGCCAGACCAGCTTCACCACGGCCGCGGCCCTGCCGCCAAGGGGAGGCGCCGCCACGCTCAGACCGGCCGGAGCTGCGTGGAAGAAGCCCGAACCGCTGCAAGCCGAAGAGCACCGCCGCCGTGTGCCTCCCGAGACGGCACCACCGCGCGCGGGTGAAGAAGGTCCTGCCGCCGCCGGCCACCGCGGGGGCGAAGCCCGGCGGCGCCCGCCGGCGACGGCAGGGGAGACGTGGGCTAGGGAGGGACGGGGCGGGGCAGGAGATGGCACCCCGGTCGCCCCGCTCGGGAGGGCGACACGGGGGCGCGAGGGAGAGTGGAGGGGAGGGGAGGGGTGGAAGGGGCGGCGACGGCGGCGGCGCGGAGGGGCTGGGAACCCTAGGAGCGGGACTGCGGGAGCCAAAATCACCTGGGTTTCTGACGCGGTTTTCTTGTAGTTCCCTCGTTGCAAGAAGCGGTGTGGTTATTGTAAACTCCGTGGGAGCTTGAAAAACAGCGTGATCTCGTTGGAGCACCTTCGCCAGGTAAGGCTATGCGGCTTCTCTGGACAGGAGCACTGCTGCCTTGACATGTTGGATCTGCTTGCAAGTGCGCCATCGCTAGAGAGGATGATCCTGACCGCCAAGACATCCATGGAAGGTTGGCAGTGCCCGATATTAGTGCTAGCGGAATCGCTGGAGTCAAGCCTCCCGCACGGCAGGGGGAAGTGGACAGCTTGCCATGCTACTGGTGATGCGGCGGTAACATTGGAGTACAAGTGGATGCCAAACTTGGAGATACTTGCCACGGACAACGCAGGAGATGTGTCAAAATGATGAAAGTAGTGAATTAGTCAGGGTGTAGGTAACACCTTAATTTTGCATAAGATGTTGTGAAATGACATTTTTTAGTGAACTTGGGAGTACTTTTTTTTCACAGAAATCAAATGTGGTAAAGTACCGTGCAATACTACAATGTTACAAATATTTAGGCCAGCCCAACTCTCTATCTCACTGGACTGAAGCCCCAAAATGGCAAAAACACCATTCAACTACTCCGGGAATGTTGTCCCATCGATGGCCACACCGGGAATACATAGTATCATGCATTAAAAAGCTCACCTTCGTGACGTGAAGTATGGCGGCTTCTTTGGACGAGCGCGCTTCTGCCCCGACTAGCAGAAATGTCGCTATATTGAACAAGTGAAATATGTGAATTTGTTAGGGTGTAGGTATATACATGTACAATCTTATATGTGATATTGTGACATAACATTTGTGGTACTCCCTCCGGTTTTTCTATACTACTATTAAAAGAGCAAACATGTTGGGATATTTTAAATCTTATCCGTTCAATTTTCAATCAACGATCCAGATTGTCCCGATGTCGAGCAGCAAACACTTTAAATCTTGTCCGTTCAATTTTCAATGAACGATTCAGACCATCCGTTAGTTTCATCTGTACGGAAAAAGAAAGAAACGTAGCCCGATCGAACACGTCCTCGAGTTCATGTTGAGATAGGTTCGATCTCTTGTACGCGTGATCGTTCTTATATAATTAAAGACCTGCCAAACCTTCCCAGTCCAACGCAATCGATTCTGATCCTTCCCGGCCATGGTAACGCGTTCGACGTTGGGCTCCCGTCAGGTTCCAAGATGCGGCGAGATGGGTGAGTGGAAGCTGCTGAAACAAATACTACTACCGCATCGACTTGGCGATCCCTCGACGCCGGCAACCATCGGCATGATCCCTGTCAGCGACGCGCAGCGGCGACAACACCACGCTGCCCGCCCTGCCTCCGGTTCCCGCGCCCGCAACGGCGTTGTTCGTGTCAGCCACGCGCAACGGCGGCAGCATCACTCTTCCTCCAGCTCGTGTGTCACGCCGTTAGGGGCATCCCGTTGCTGCGGCTCACCTTGGTGCACGTCGTGTTGCCAGGCGTGATGATCGTCTAGGCTCTCCGCTCCACACTATCAACACTTTCGTAATTCATGTCAATGTCCCGTTCTTTCAACGTGGTCACCAACAGCTAGCTAGCCGCCATCGGCCGGCACGTTCTGACCTTTTGGAGGACCTCGCGTAGTACATGGAGCTGCTGCTAGACTTCCACTACCAGGTGGAATCAAAGTTACTAACCAATTTGTACCTCTTCTTTCGCCCACAAGGTAAGTCACGTTGTCGTACATGCTGCTTGAGCCCATACCACAAATCAGCTGTACAATTTTTGCCTACCAATTCAGCCATAGAAATTATGGGGGATAATCTGGTTGACTTTAGAAAAAAGATGTGTGCTTTTGTATTTCCAGGGGAGGGGATGTGAATCTGTTTTTGGATTTTGATTATTTTGTGAATATTGTTTGATATAATGAGAATAGTAAGAGAATTTCCAACTTGATGTTTGCTCTTATATAAGGCGAATAATAAGAGAATCGTCGTGCATCAGTTTCACTGGCTTATGTCTGAGATTTGTGTGCTCCATGATTCTTACATAAGCATGGACCTCTTTGCAATATAAATCTCGCATCGATACAAAAGTGTAAAAAAAAGTAATGCACATTGATCATGGTATATATGATATTTTTCTACTTGTAAATTGCCCCATTTAATTATGAAAACGTGCGCTTGCACGTACATGACAACTATCTATACTACTATTAAAAGAGCAAACATGTTGGGATACTTTAAATCTTGTCCATTCAATTTTCAATCAACGATCCAGATGGTCCCGATGTCGAGCAGCAAACACTTTAAATCTTGTCCGTTCAATTTCCAATCAACGATCCAGATTGTCCCAATGTCGAGCACCAAACAATTTTGACCGGTCCAACAATTTTTTCCATCCTTATATTGGATCACGACCTCCGTTTGGTTTCCTACGTTAGGTTTACCCTAATCAATCTTGGAAATCTTGGTTTTGTCCGTGGCATATGGCGTGGAGCAGAGTCCATTACGAACTCAAACAGGTGACATGCCTCATGTTTCTATATATCTGTTGGTCCCTGATCTGCTTTCTAGAGACATGATCGATTAATTGAGTCTCTAGGTAGGTCTCGGCATGGCGACAGGCGACGAAATCAGTCCATTACGACCTCAAACAGGTGGCATGCCTCATATTTCTATATATATCTGTTGGTTCCTGATCTGCTTCTAGAGACATGATCGATTAATTGAGTCTGTAGCACGAGATAGGTCTCGGCACGGCGACAGGCGACGAAATCAGAGGCGATCAGGCAAGGATGGCTGGGGTTTCGTCCAGAAATTTTTGGCTCGACTACCCGTCATCCACCCCGGCACCCCCTTCCATCCGATCCGATTTCCATTACGCCCTCAATGTTCGTGGGCATAGGCAAAACTGCTCAATCTAGACATGCAGTCCTGGATCGACAACATGGAGGGCGCCGCAACAATGGATAACTTCGTGATATGGAGGTGCTGGCGTGCTGCACTTGGTAATGGAGGCAGCTGATGGCGTTCGCGCATGAGGAAGAGCCGCTCATGCATGGCGTGCTTGTCGCCGGTAGCCAGCGTGACCACGTCCATGGCGAGGAACTGCTTCACGGAAACGTTCTGGTCAGTGTTGGCAGCCCGGATGACCAGATCGTTTATAGTCCGGGTGCGGTTAAGAAGCAGGACATGCAGCTGCTGCCGCAGGAGGAAGAGCGGGTCATGCATGGCATGCTTGTCGCCGGTAGCCAGCGTGACCATCACGTCCATGGCGAGGACTTGCCGACGTGGTCGATGTCCATGGTCTGTGCGCGGTGAAGGACTAGCACATGGAGCTTCTCCTGTTGGCATAGGAGGAAGAGCCGCCCATGCACAGTGTGGTTGGCGCCGGTAGCCAAGGCAACGTCCATGGCGACTGGCGAGGACGTGGTTGGCGCCGGTAGCCAGGGCGACTTCCATGGCGAGGACTTGGTTGACGTCCATGGTACAGGGAGCGGTGAATTGCCGGTCGAGCAGGCGGAGGGCTGGGATCGGGAGAGGAGCTCACGGGGTCTCGGCGTAGTCGTTCTTGCTCGACGCCGACGAACGGTGACAAATTTTGGCGAGGAAGCGCTGGCAGCCGGCCGACAAGGAAGAAGCGGTTGAGCGGCAGTCATCGTCGGCGACGCTGCTGAGTGGACGAACTACAATCCGGCCCCAACTCCAGAGCCAAGCAAACCTGTATCCTTATGTTCCCTGCTCTTTTTTTCAGTTCTATGGATTATCAATTATCATTCATCAACGAAGCCCCTAACGATACATAGTACTAGCCAATTCATGTAACCAACGGTAGCATTATGACAGTTCAATGCTATATATGCATGCTAGCCAATTCATGTAAAATCAGTTCAATGTTATATATGCCATTCATTTTTTATAATATAGTTCAATGCTATATATGTTATTTGTTTTAAAAATAAATTTGAATATATTTTAGAATAAAATTTACTAAACATATTTTTATTGCAGCCAATTCACGATAAACATTACAAATAAAGAAGCCGCTCGCCTTTATCCTATGAAAAATAGAAAATATGTCCCACAACTATCTAAAAATAACTAAAAGATACCTATAGAATTGGGGTCCTGTGCTGCGTGGGAGCAAGAAGCTTCATAATTGGGGAGTAGAGAGTGAGAAGGGCGCTGATTTGTTTTTTTAGATATAGGATATTTTGTAAGCCTAGAAGTCCAGAGGAGTGTCACAGGAGTTTAAGAAAATAAAGTCCTATTATTTGATGACGTTGAAGATTTCTATGAAATATCATTATTATATTTTAAATTATATTTATGGAAGTTGAATATAATTCACGAGAGATATTTTGTCTCACGGGAGAATTCTTAGTGACATGTGCATGGATGGGTGTGTTGCACGTACTCTTACATCGTCCTACCATAAACCATATTTAACTGCCTTGGTAAAAAAACTCAATGAGAAAATATATAATATAATAAATTATGAGACGACGCTACACGTTGACTAGTCTAAACTACTTATAAACGAGAGAACATGGCAGGAAAATGAAATCTCCACTGTCCACACACATATATCAAACGGGTCAGATTGGTTTGTTCTCCCTCCCGGAACTCACGGCCGCACTAAACCATCCCGAAAATTACGTTGCAAAACGCCCCGCATGCGCACCACTTAGCCGGGCCTGGACGCAGCCCTCCACATCGCGAAGCAGGGCTAACCGCCGCAAATCTGCTCTCTCCGGCATGGACGCTGCTGCCTCCACTCCCGACGGTCTACTATGTGTCTACCACACATGGAGGGCTACTACGATCTGGTGAAGCCCTTCGAATCGCGCCATCGTCGCTAGCTGATGGAGGCCGCCGCCGAGGCCGACCATCTTAACCACTTCCGGCCGCCGACGTCCAGGAGCCGGAACCACGCCGATGACGGAGACCGAGACGCCCTGCAGCCAGCCCGTCGCCCTCTCTCGCCTGTTGCACTGCACACCGTGTCTTCGCCCTGTTGTAGTCGCCCCAGCCGGTCGCCGCTGTAGTCCGCTGTACCAGACCACCGAGGTCGTAAGCTGGATCATGCAGGAGGATTGCCAACACCGTGGATGCGTTTGGTGTTTGTCTTCCCCAACATCGTCGTCGTTGTAGCACGTCCGGAGCAGAGCTCATCCCATTAAAGACAGCCATTTCTTACCTGTTGCATCGATTTTGCTTCAGCAATTACACGTGTACTGATATTCTCCTAGCACAGGTAGATTAACTGGTTTATACACCAACTGCTTGAATTACCAAGGGTATTCAATTGTTTAATTTTTCCTAGGAATTATCCAACTGATCAACAATCGAATGATTTTGTACTCCGTTGCTTACAAGGTGATGCCAAAAGAGAGGCAGAGCAACTGAATTTCGTTGATTGTGTTTTTGTAAGCATCTGTGGATTGTTATCCTCACAGTCAGCAGCTGACGCTTCACTGAATTCGTTGGTGATTCTAGATTCATGTCTATTATGATGCACCCTGGATGAATACTGTGACCCCAACTCAAATTAAGCATTTCTTGCATCATAGTACTGGTAACGATCCGTCTAATAGACTAGGGGTACGTTCGCTTCACGGATCTTTGTTACTGGATAATGAGTTAATGAGGGATTTACCATGCATCGATGCAAGGAATATGTTAAAATAAGCGAGTTGTTGGCTCCGTATGGTGAGAGTGATTTCCTTTTGTTTGACCTTAAATAGAGCTAGCTGACTCTTGCACTGCAAAGAAATCGCACCTGATATATTCTTATTGCAGCAAAGTCTAGGTATGCTTGTAACTGTCTCTCTGTCCAATTTTTTTTAACGATATTTTCCAATAGTCCGAAAAACAGTCTGCTATGAGAGTTATTATTTCCTTTTTCTGCTTAGTGAAAATGAAATAAGCCTGAGTTAATCGAGAAATTATGGGCATCTTTAGGAGGCCCAAATTTATCATTGCTTACTTGCAAAGACAAACAAAAACTACATAAAATAAACTCATAGGAAAAACAGGATTAAAAAACTATGTGGTATCATGGAGACGTGCGTTGCACGTGCACACTAACTAGTGTATACAAAGAGTCAAACTCACATTTTCAGATATCGAAAAAAAAGATATCAAGAGAGCAAATCAAAATATTTAATGCTTCAATAATTAATTGGCAAATTAAGCCAGCCATTTTTTACCGATTTAGGCAATAACGCTAATTATTGCTATGCATGCCATCTTGCATCCAGGCGCATCATGCAGGTCAGATTCATGCATGGAGAAAATCCTCTGAGTAATTAGGGAAAAATACGATCGCGATCACGATCGCATCCTCTCGCGCCGCCACTGCCACACTGCTTTGTCGACCATGGCCGCCGACCGTCTGTCCGACCTCCCCGATGACCTCCTCCGCCGCATCCTCCATTTCACGCCGCTCAAGGAGGCCGCCTCCACGGCCGCGCTCTCACGGCGATGGCGCGCACCGCTGTGGCTCTCCTCGGGCGCCGTAAACCTCGAGACGGGGGTCCAGAACTTCTTCCACAGCTCCCGCCCAGATGGCAGAGCCCGATTCTTCCCCTGGCGGGAGGCCTTCGACTCAGCGGCCGCGGTGGCGCTCGACGCCGCCAACGCCCCGGTCACCAGGCTCACCATGCGCCTACGGTCCGATCTCCACGTACCGGTGGGCGATTGGGATGCCCAGTACCGCGACCGCGAGGACACGGACAAGGTCGTGTCGCGCTACACGGACCTGGTCGACGCCGTGCTCTCCCGCCGGGCGGCGCGTTGTGTCCAGGACCTCCGGGTCGACGCCAAGGATCCGGACGACTACCTCCATGGTAAATTCGTAGGCCTCTACACGGTGACCCTCGACTCCCTGCCGTCGGAGCTTCGGTTCCTCCAACTCACTAACTGCAGGGGAATACTCTACCAGAGGCCGGCCGTGCTCACGCGGCTGTCCTCGCTACGGTTGAGCCACTCCGTCCAGCACCTAAGCTCTCTTCAACACGTTATCGACGCGGCGCCACGGCTTGCTGTCGTCCGCCTCGAGCACGTCCGCATCGATGCAACAAACTACGAGAAAGCCACAACCCACCGTCTCCGATGCCCCACGGCCACCGTGCTCGTGCTCGACAGTTGCACGTGGGAGGAGAGGAGACTCCACCACCATGGCTACCACTATAGAAAGACCGTTGGTGTGGACGAGATCGATGCGCCACGATTGGGCCGCTTCAGGTACACGGGGCCACTCCTCTCAATCTCATTCAGTCCACTGCCGCTAGAATTGGAACAAGTGGAACTGGATTTTTCTGAGCATGGCTACAAGGGGGATAACAAGGATTCAGACCGTGACTTGGAGACCTTCTGGCGATTTGCTCAGAGCTTCGTCAGCACCAAGGAGATGAGGCTTAGGCTGAACCACCTCGAGGATATGGGCGTTCTCAGCGAAGCAAGGAGGGTCCAGCTCCTGCCGGCTTTCCGCCGCCTCGAGCGTCTTGAGGTTCATGGAGCGTATTGTGGGAAAGGCAAAGATGCAGCACTGGCGATCTTGAACCTGCTCCGCTGCTGTCCTGTGCTCTGTGCCCTCTGGATGAACCTCACCGAAAACCATGAGGACACCTCAAATGAAGAAGGTGCACGCACACGAGTTACTCAGAAGGAAATTCAGATCGCTTCCTTGTTTGGGCCTCACAACTCGCTCCGGTGCTTGCGGAGCTCCCTCAGGAGTGTGGGCTTGCAATTTCCGCTAGAGAAGTCAGACTGTCTTGGTGTCAAGATGATAAAATTCTTCGCTGAAAATGCGATGGTTCTTGAAGAAATACGTATTGACGGTGGAGACAAAAAGTTGTGCAAGCACATGAGTCCCAAGATAGAAAAGTGGAACTCAAGAAGGAAAAAGTTAGGAGGGACAACATTTGTGGTCTTACCTCTTCAAAGTTGACTCTACAGAGATGGAGAATTTGGTACGTATACTCATGATCCTATTTAATTAGGTAGTATTTTTATCAAGAGTTTATACTATTGAATAGAAGGGGAACTTCGGGCTAGAAAGTGCTGGGACAATTTGACTTCATAGGTATAGTGGTACCGTGTATCGTTTATTCAAGCTAGCTATATGCTTCTTTGAGCCATCGCTCATAGGGACAAGGGTTGGCCAGTCGATTGGTTGTTTTTGTTAACAGTTGGAACTTTGTCTGTTTTGCTGCCCATCGTTTGTGTAACTGTTATCTGTTTTGTGTCGAATCTCAAGATGATTAGATTAGATCTTCCAAATTTTGTGCTAAACAACTTGTTTCCAATTCTCAAATACACAATAAGTATGATGTATAAAAATGCTGCAAAGCAAAATATGAGGCATAATACCATGTTACATGTTTCGCCAATGCAGACCTCAAGTTGTATGCCATTTACGACTTGGAACATGTGTATTTCGGAGCACCCTTCTATTTGCTTGTAAAATGAGGTCATTCCATATAGCAGATGGGTAGCTGATATTCTATCCTGTCAGTGCGTGTTGCTTCTGGAGGCCGATAAATTTAGAAACAAGGCAAAAGCTTTTCCTTTTATATTGATATAGAAGGAGCAAACAACATGGCCTAGGCCAACCGAATAAAAGAAAAAAAACATAACTAGAGAGTTAGACAATAATTTCGCCTAGTTTTTTAGCACCCGTGAGGATCCGGTTCCTCCCTTCGTCTTTGATACGAGTGAGAAGTTGAGCCGGTGTAGTGAACTTGTTATTGAAAATCCGGGCATTCCTTTCCTTCCAAATTTCCCATGAGACGAGAATAATCGCCGTCTTAAGCCCCTTCTTAGAATCTGATGGTGTAGCCGCAACAGCCTTCCAGTAATCGAACACCGTCGGCCTGCCGTGTCCCATATCCAGCATGAGGGATGGACATTTTAGCCATGTCGCCGCCGCCGTCCAAATGTGTCTGGAATAACGACACTCGAAGAGGATGTGTCTAGCCGTCTCTGGTTGGCACCTGCAAAGCTGGCAGGTGGGGTTATGGGGCCATCCTCTAATGGCAAGACGATCTGAGGTCCACAGTCTGTTCTCCACTGTGAGCCAGGCGAAGAAGCTGCATTTGGGAGGGGCCCAAGTCTTCCAGACAATGCTCATGAAGGGACAGGAGGTGGTGCCAGAGAATTGCGCCTTATAAGCAGAGCTCACACTGCACTTCCCATCAGCTGTTAAGGTCCACATTATGGTGTCGGCAGTATCCAGAGTTAGCTGCACCTCCTGGAGAAGCTCCCAAAGGTGGACGAACTGAGCGATGTGCTGAGTATTGAAGTTGTCAACCGAGAGGTCATTTATCCAAGTGTGATTGGTGACAGCGTCATGCACACATCTTCCTTTTCGTCTTGATGCCTCAAAAAGATCCGGGGCAATGGCCTTTGGAGGCATGCCGTCCAGCCAAGAAGAACTCCAGAATGAGGCTTTTTTTCCATCCCCGACAGTCACCTTAGTAGCCGCGTTGAACAGGTTCCTGTCTGTTTGATCATTAGGCGTTTCCGAGCCCACCCAGGGTTTGTGCTCGGCGACCCATTCAACCCATAGCCAACAAAGGCGCAACGCCCTCGAGAACTTCTCCAAGTTTAGAATTCCTAGCCCACGCAGCTTTTTGGGTCGGCAAACCTTGTCCCAGCTAACCTTGCACTTCCCCCCTGACACCTTCTCGCTATTGTTCCTGAGCATGCCACGTCTGAGCTTATCAAAAGCCTTAAGGGTACGCTTATTCGCCTTGATGGCTGTCAACATGAAGATGGGGATCGAAGACAGGACCGATTTGACCAGTGCTGCGGACCCCGCCCTATTGAGGAACTTCCCCTTCCACGGCTGCAGGCAAGAGGCGGCTTTGTCTACCAAGCGATAGTGGCAACCCAAGGTACTTGATGGGGAACTGCGAGACTGTAGCCGGGAAGTCCGCCATGATCAGTTGAAGGTCAATCTCAGAGCACCTGATGGGGGATATGGAGCTTTTTGCAGCATTTGTGTGCAGACCAGTCACGTCGCCCAAATATTGAAGCGTCTCAGCAAGATTAGAGATGTCATTTGCGGTTGGTGCCACAAAAATTGTCGTGTCATCCGCATAGAGAGAGAGTCGCATCGACGCCAAACTATCAGGAATGGGCTGCAGAAAACCTGCCTCGGTGGCCAGCTCCAGAGTTCGGTTGAGAGGGTCAATGCCAATATCAAACAGCAGCGCTGAAAGTGGATCTCCTTGACGTAGTCCATGGCCATGGATAATGTCCAATCCAGGGATTCCATTTAGCAGGACACGCGATGAGGCGGTGGAGAACAGAATGTAAATAGGGATATAGGCTGCAGGTTGGTGTGAGAGAGCTGGAATCCAATCTTTTTTTTTGTGGATGGATCGTGGACGGTGCTTTCATCTTTCTTTTTTGGCACAAGTTTTTGTTGTTTACTTAATAGAAGTATAATAGTAATTTCTGATCTGGTGTGTAATATACTAGTATGATCTGATACGAAATCCTGTTTTTGTAGCTGGAGACGGTGCACCTGGCGGCACGAGCAGCTAGCGAGCAGGCGTGGTAACACACGAGAAATGCAAGCGTTGCACTGGCTGCACGTCCTAAGTTAACGGCAAATAACGGTGCATCTGGAGAGTTGACGTACATGTTTATTTATTTATGAATTTTTGTTGACGTAGCTGCTGGGACATGAGCATATCTTAGCACAATAAATGAAATAATAAGGATGGTTTACTGTCCTTGTGCTGTGGGCCGAGTCCACTTTAAGTTGGGGGATACCGACGGCTAACTTGCACACCAATTGCTTCTGTTTTGCGAATAATTCACGAATTTTACATATTTTTCTATACACAATAGAAAAACATGTAAAATTAGTGAATTATTTGCAATCCACAAAAAACATTTAGATACCGTTATCTACGAGATGTTTCGTGTAGAAGTTTATGGCGGAATGGGAGGTTATGCAGGAAAAAAAAATTGAACCCCTCTCACACTGTCCCTACGGTGCCTAGTAGGATTCTTTTTTTTTTAGAGGAAGATCCGATGCATATATTCAGACAGCTCAATCCACTTTACAAAAAGGTCCAAAGAAAAGCAGAAATACAAAAAGGACCCCGCAAAGTGCAAGGAGCACCCTGAGCTATCGAAGGAGATCACAATCGGATCCAGGCGCACCCCAAGCACCTAGACGTATGGGCTGGGTAATGTTGGTGTTGTCGTTAGAAAGGTGAATGACGAGGGTACGGTGGCAGCGGTGGTACTCTCGTATGACTAGACATACCTCGGAGCATTGACAATTGTTCTTGACGAAAAAACTAATGCTGAAACTCTTGAAACAGTTTCGATGTCTGCGAGTTATTAACACCCTGACTTATGGTTTGATAGGTTAATATAGCCATATTATTCATGAGATCAAGGCTAGGTCCATGAATTCCGCCGAGGTGTTTCCTATCATGAAAGGGGAACTTCAAATAAAGAGCCTCGTCATTCGAATAAATAAATAAAAACAAAGAGCCTCTTGCTAGGAGTGCTCTAAGCGATGTAAGGCAGCCATAGTGTATGCTATATTGCGATGCCAAATGTTGTCTTTGGCTTTTGGAGCCAGCTCTATACGCTGTGGTGGCTGCCAAAGCCAAATCAATTGGGAGCCGGCATACCTACAAGAGTTGATGCCAAAACTTGTTCACCCAATATAAAATTGTTGTCTTGCTCCTCTCTGTCTCTCCAACTAATGCATGCACCTCCGAGAATCTCAGCTAATTGTCCATTTTTTTCTTGTATGGGCCCACTTTATAAGGTATTTGGCTATGGCTACGCTGTGGACAACCAACAAATTTGGCACCGTAGCCAATTGATAACTACGTGGCAATTTTGGCTTTGGCCACACGGTGGCTGCTCTAATAGGCCGTCAAATTCCACCTCCTGTAGTTTGTATCCCGCACCTAAAAGGGATGCGAAAGCTGCTAAAAAAAGGCCTCTTGGCTGGCTATGTAAGGAAGGTTGTGCTGCTCCCGACTGTAGTTGGTACAACTCATATCGGGCTCGTGAATCGCAATCTGCTGCTGCTGTACAACCATTTCTGTTTCAGGAGTCAGGACACATCGCCTGGGCTGTAAAAATGGAGCGTATATGCATTAATCTGTCCATGTTGCCAGCTACGAAAAACAGTTTAGAAGCCATGTGCTGACAATTTTCGAGAAGCCGCCTTGGCTTGCCGGCGACGGCATCGTGTGGATCGTTTGCTTGATTTTCGCCGGGTAGTTTCCTAGTCGCTTCGTATTCGGAACGATTTCAGTTGTAAACAAATCAGGACTCCAACGTATTAATTAGCCTGAAGCCCAAAGCCCAGCTAACGTGTAGATCACCCTGATCGCGCCGCCGCCGATCCTAGGCAATGGCGGCCGGTCTCCACGACCGCCTGTCCGAGCTCCCTGACGACCTCCTCCGCCGCATCCTCCACTTCGCGCCGCTCAAGGAGGCCGCCTCCACGACCGCGCTCTCGAGGCGATGGCGCGCTCCGCTCTGGCTCTCATCGGGCGCCCTAAACCTCGAGGCAGCCTTCGACAACAACACCCGCTTCTTCTACCGGCCCGACGACATCTTCACCGCGGCCAAGCTGACGCTCGACGCCGACGACGCCCCCGTCACAAGGCTCACCCTGCGCCACAGCAACAGCAACGTCGTGCCGGACTACCGCTACACAGACTTGGTCGACGTCGTGCTCTCCCATCGGGCCGTGCGCCGCGTCAAGGAGCTCCGGATCGTCGCCAAAGATCCCAAAGACTACTACAAAGGCCTCTACGAGGTCACCCTTGACTACAGGCGGTTGCAGAGACTCCGGGTCCTCCAGCTCCACAACTGCCAGGGAATCCTCTTCAAGATCAGGCAGCACGCCGTGCTCCCGCGTTTGTCCTCACTAGGGCTCAGCTACTGCGTTCAGCACCTAGGCTCTCTCCAACGCCTCATCGACTCTGCCCTGGCGCTCGCTATCGTCCGCCTCGAGTCTGTCGTCATCGACGCAACACCGGAGCAAGGCAAAGAAGCCACAACACGCCGCCTCTCATGCCCGACTGCCAATGTGCTCGTGCTGGACAATTGCACGTGGCAGGTGAAGGATGGCCACTATAAAAAGACCGTCTATGTTGATGAGATCAACGCGCCAAGGCTGCGCCGCTTGAAGTACCACGGGTCAATTCGCTCCTTCTCATTCAGTCCACAGCCGCATGAGTTGGAACAAGTAGATGTGTATTTTTTCAAGCAAGAATCATGCCCGTACGAGTGGAATAACAAGAAGGATCCAAACCGTGACTTAGAGACCTTCTGGCAAGCGGCTCGGAGCTTCACCAGCACAAGGAAGATGAGGTTGGGGGTGTACAAACTCGAGGATATTGCCGTGCTCAGCGCGCCAAGCCGGGTCGAACTCTTGCCTACGTTCCACCGGCTCCAACATCTCGAGGTTCAAGGACTGCATGTCGAGGAAGGCAAGATTGCAACAGTGACAACAATCTTGAACTTGCTCCGCTGCTGTCCTGTTCTCTCTACCCTCCGGATCAACCTCACGGCAAAGAACAATGACACATCAAACAAAAAAGAAGGGGTACGCACACAGGTACCTCAGAAGGAAATTCAGATCGCTGCCATGTTGGGCCCGAGCCACTTCTACCAATGCTTGCAGAGCTCCCTCAGGGGAGTGTGCTTGCAATTCCGTCTAGACAAGTCAGATTGTATTGGTGAAAAGTTGATAAGATTCTTTGCTGAGAAGGCGATGGTTCTTGAAGAAATGCTAATCGACGCTGGAGACGAAAAGTTGTGCGAGGAAACGAATACCAAGGCTGAAAAGTGGAACACAAAAAGGAGAAAGTTAGGGGCGACAAGTTTTGTAGTCTTACCTCTCAAGAGACGACTATACCAAGAATGGAAAATTTGAGACAAGATATTGCTATTTAGGTATGTAGTATTTATTCAAGGGTTTGTTATTTTATTGGAAGGGGATTTCGTGTTGGAATGTGCCGGTACATCTTGAATTCATTAGTAGAGTGCTAACGTGTAATGTTTATTCAAGCTGCATTCTTCAGGCAATCCTCCACATCCATGGCTCCCATCATTTGTAGTAGCCAGTAGTTTAGTTATTAGGTTAACAATAGGAAGTTTCTCTGTTTGACTGCCCATCATTTGGCTGTAACTGTTACCTGAATCATCATGTAGAAGCTTGAGATGATTAGATGACTAGATTATATCTTACAAAAGCTATTCTAAACAAACTTGTTTCAATGGCCTCAAAATAGGCTATAAGTAGGACGCATCACCGAATGAACATTTGTCCATAATGCTTAATATTAAAATATTAGAGATAAAACCATGTTACATGTACTTGATAGAAACAAAGTTGTTCTATCTTGTATGGAGACCTCAAGAGTAAAAATGAATCAGCCCATATTTTGTTTTTCAGATAAATGTATGCATATCATCTTGTCATTTAATTATGACTTCTAACATGTGTATTTTACACTCTTCTACTCTCTGTAAAATCATGGCATTCCATATACAAGGTGAGTAGGTGGTATTAAATTGAAATGCAAATCTTCTTTTCTGGATCTCATCTTTCTTTTTTTGTGCACAATTTTGTGTTGTGTACCTAACAGGAGTATATAATAGTACTTTGTGATCTGGTGTCTAATGTAAGACTAGTTTGATCTGATATAAAAATCCCTTTTTGTAGCTGGAGAAATGGTGCACGTGGTGGCACCGCACGGAACAGGCATGGTGACATGGCAGAATTATAGGTGATGCACTGTGTTCGGTTCACGTTAAGTTAACAGCAAACAGTGTGCATCTGTCTGGGCTTGGGATATGGTAGAAAATAAATTAAAGCAAATGGTAGTTTATGTTTACTGTCTGTCATTGTGTTTGTGCAGCAAGTAAAGTTCACTAGTCCCATTGTGGTTTGGGGATTTCGACGGCTAACCGTTTGCTAAACCTTCCATAATACTTCAAAACATCAATAAAATGCCTCTTGTTGTGGCACCATATACATCAAATATTCAATGGAATTTTCTTCATTTGAAAAAGAATATACAATATGTAGTTTCTACAAAAAGAAAGAATATACAATATGTAGTTATGACACCATATTTGGTATTCCATGAAAATTTCTTTTAGCCTGCCAGAGACCTCTCGCTAAAACACACGAGACAGAATCCACCGTTGGCCCAAATATTGTAAATGTTGAAAATCGCAGGAGCGGAGCATCACAATTTATTTTTTCCTACCAATTCTTTGGTTAGTGAAAATTTGACATTATATAGTTGACTATCAACGGTTGCTAACCAATCATAGCTCCAATGCATAGCACTATGGTCTAATTGTAAGAAACTAAGAACTTGTCTAAATAACCAACAATGTCGCTCCACTGGTAGAAAATGGGCCTATGGTCCCGGTTCGGTTGGGCCATCAGTCCCGGTTGCCCAACCGGGACTGGCCAATCGGGACTAATACTAGTCCCGGTTGGGCCACGAACCGGGACCAATGGGTGGCCACGTGGCCAGTTCTGGCTGGGCGTGGGGAGAGACTCATTGGTCCCGGTTCTTTTACGAACCGGGACCAATGAGTGTTTTTTTTTTGTATTTAGGGTTTAGGGTCTCCTCTCGCCGGTGCCCCCTCTCCCTCTCGCCGGTGCCCCCTCTCGCCGGTGCCCCCTCTCCTTCTCGCCGGTGCCCCTCTCCTTCTCGCCGGTGCTCCTCTCCCTCTCGCCGGTGCCCCCTCTCCCTCTCGCCGGTGCCTCCGTCGTCTCCCCTTCTTCGCATCGCCGACGTGCTCTCCATCGTTTCCGTACGCATATTATACGCTCTACTATATACACACTACATGTTGATGCATATATAATTAATATTCGATCTCTTGCGAGAATACAACTATTTAATTACATGGAGATAGATCAAGCCATCAAGGCATATGTAGTTCATCGTCCGAAGCATAATGTTCTCCCCTTTCATCGATGACCTCCCTAAGCAGAAATCCCGCCAATTCCTCTTGAATTGCTCCTACGCGCAGTTCTGGGTCGATCTTCTCCCGCATTTTGCTGAAAGCAGTTGTTCTCCGCTCAGTGGTCAACTCGCGAATGAACTCGCAAACGTAGAATCCACATAAATTACTCCCCGGTGGCTGCTGCGGACTTTTCACCGTTTTATAAGTTAGCTCATCTTTGAATGGACCTTCTACCTTCTGTTTGAAAATTGTCCAACACCTGCTTTGGCAAAGAAAATGAACAAAGGAGTTATTAATTACTTGACATCAGGGAACGAACGAAAGAGGGCGATATAATGCGATAATGATTGAAATTACTTGTTGAGCATTTCTTTCATGTCGGACCACAACGCTTGGTCCCAACTTAATGAGTCGTGGACTTCAACTGTGGACTTGTCAGGTTGAATGCTTAGCAGAATCCAGTGGAACCTGCGGACGTTTACATAAAGCAGACATGCATAGCTCATCAATTACACTTAACATCGAGAAAGCCAAATAAAAATATGTACAAGACAGAAACACTCACCTGAAGTTGTAAGGAAATAGTATTTCCGTACAGAAATGTTGCATGGTTAAAAAGGTGGTCAGGTCATGCTCCACGTCTTTGGGGTGATTGACTAACGTATGTGAATTCACGATATATGGGTCAACGAACCCAACCTCAAAAACTTTAGATCTTTTGCATTCCAGCATCTTCATTCTGCATAATAGCGTACAAAAGGATATATATATATAGGCAGGATAATATAATACAGGCAATGAACGAGCTGAGCTAGAGACTTAATTACGAAAATAAATCACTTACAGACAATAGCAAGAGAGGATAGATTTGTCGAGGGCGCGCTTTTGGAATAACTGGAACAGTTCAGTCAGTTGAACCTGTATAGTGTAACGTTTGAAGAAATGCTCCACTCTAACGTCCAGCGGAAACCACTCTTTCGCGTCCTTCTTTGATGTGTGCACCAGGTACCAGGTATGCAGATTTCGCATATGTGTTGATAGACCCGTCATCTCCTCATTACTGACCATAGGCTCCCCTTGGACATATTTCCGTGCCATCTCTAACATTGGCGCATGTTCATAGCCTAAAAGTTGACCAAGGCTCATACCCAAGGCGGTAGCCTGTTCCTTGGCCTGAGATACAGTGACACCAAGTTCTTTAGCAGCAGCTATGGCTCTGGGGTCCAATAATTCCAGGTCTTTATCCATAGCGACTCTGAAGTCCTTGTCGACATCGGAACACACTATGAGCGGGGGGACCGATTGATTTTTCTGCTGTCCGAGCTGGGCAATTTGTTTCCCGCTTTTTGCACTTCTTCCCTTGTTCTGCTCAGACTGGGCACGTGCTAGCTTAGTAAGTTCACGACCATAGTCAGATGGCAGATTCATCGATATCTGGGATGGCTGCTCAAGGAAGGACTTTCTCCACTTTTTGGATTTTTCATCGTATACCGGCTTCTGCTCGGGCTTTTTTGGTGCAAAAAAAGCCTTATTGTAGGCAGCCACCTCCGCGGCGTTTTCCGCTACAGTCCTGTCATAAGGTCTAATGGGAAGATTCTTATGAGGTACTGTTGGGAGGGGCGACCTTTTACGTTTCGGTGATCGCTTACCCCTCATAGTACGAGCGGTGGGCGGAAACGGCTGACGCGGCGGCGGAGACGGCTGACGCGGCGGAGACGGCTGCGCTGGAGACTGGTGAGGCGGTGAAGAGGACTGTTGCGCTGGAGAATGCTGAGGCGGTGAAGAGGACTGTTGCGCTGGAGACTGGTGAGGAGTCGATGGCCTTGGCTGCCAGTTCGGAAGCACGATGAATTCCTTTGGCCATAGAATGGTCGCTTTCTTGGCTTCTCCAAGTTCAAGCACCTCCCCATCTTCACCTGCAGGGTGTTGCAGCTTCAGCTCCTCATAATCTTTCATCACTTCATCCACCGCGACAACAGCGTAGCCATTTGGAACCGGAGAGAAATGGTAAGTTGGATTAGGTCCAATTGGTACGACATAGCCGACCGCCACCTTCACGGTTAAGTTAAAAACTTTCACATGCATCTCACAAGGTGTGCTCTCCGTGATATCATCCACTGGGTAGCGACGAAGTGGAGCCACTGCATCATCATTACCATCCTGGAGCTCCGTGGAAGCCACGCTGCTTTTCCGATTCGATGGGCCACCGGTACCATCGCATGCAGCTTCTACCATGTGCCGTTGAGATTGGCCGCTAGTACCTTGCTGGCTAAGCACGGCAATTTGTTCCTTCTGCAGCTTTAATTCTTCTTCTATATTACGCAGCCGGTCTGCAGCAGCGCGTGCTTCCATTGCCTCCCTTTCCTTTCTCCTCTGATGGCTTCTATCAGGAAATTTCTTCCTGTGCTCGGGAATCGCAATTGTCTTGGGCTTGGAGCCAGGTACGCCTCGTAACCGTCCGTCGTGTTCCTTATTCCCAAGGGCGCGTGTGAGCTCGTCATCCTCTCTATCGGGAATGAACCGTCCCTCTTCAACATCCTTTACTGCTTTTCTAATTTCTTGGATGGGTAGTAGGGGATTATCTTTGTGTCTTCTGTTATATATGCACTTCCCTTCTGCGTCCAACGTGCCCCCATGCCCGTAAAACCAATTTCTTGCCCGTTCGATCCACTTGAGTGGCTCTGGAGTGATCCCATTAGCCAGCAGGTCCGCCTCAAGTTTCTCCCACTTAGGCATGCTACCAGCGTAGCCACCAGGCCCCATAGTATGGTGGTACATCTTTAGAGCAGCATTTGCCGCATTTTTTGCAGACTTTTCCAGAGCTTCCTCTGATTTCTTGTACGCCACAAATTCTTCCCAGTAGTCCTTTATCTTCTCATACCCTTTATCGAAGTCTGGAGTCTTATTTTTCTTGACAAACAGTTTGTTCAATCTTTTCTTCCAGTTCTTGAATAGCTCGGCCATCTTCTTAAGTGCCCAGTCCTTGACTTTTTGCTCCATGATTTTCCGGGCAATCTTTTCTGCCTCATCTGGATCCTCCTCATCTGAATCCACCTCTGGCGCCGGCAGGGTGAAATTAACCATGAGCTTTCTCCAAAGTCTTTCTTTGCCCTCATCGCTGACATATAGCTGTCCTTTCTCGTTTGGCCGATGCCATTCTCGAACGGTGATCGGGATGAAGTCCCTAACAAGAACTCCGCATTGCTTTACCATTTTATTTTTAACACCAGGGGGAGCAGTCGGTGTGCCGTCTTCAGCGACTCTTTCGATCGTGTACCTTTCTTGGTCGCCCAACTTTTTGGCTGGGCCTCGTTTTGTCCTTACAGAAGATTTGCTCGATCCGGAGGGCTAAAAGAAGAAAGAGCGTTAATATATGTATATAGACATCAGAGACTTAATTAATACAATCTTCGGCTTCATTAATATATGTATATGCACCTCGCCGGAGTTTGCAACATTTAATGTTCCACCGGAGCCTTCGGCTTCTCCCTCGTCGGCTTCTCCCTCGCTGACTTCTCCCTCACCCCGGCCGTCGGGTTCTACCTCACCGGAGCCGTCTCTTCGGTTGAGAGACTCATCTCCCTCACCGGAGTTGTTCAAAAACTCCGTGGTGACATCGACAATATCTTCCGGCCCGCGGATTATATCCTGGAGGATATTTTCCTGATCTTCGTCTCGTTCCATAGTTTCTGCAAATTAAGAACAATGCACAAAACTTTAGTTGGGTAACTTGTTCCATATGTCAAGATACATCTACAATATCATAAACCCGTAAACTCGTATCGTAAACCCGTAAACTCGTATCGTAAACCCGTAAACTCGTATCGTAAACCCGTAAACTCGTATCGTAAACCCGTAAACTCGTATCGTAAACCGTAAACTCGTATCGTAAACCCGTAAACTCATATCGTAAACCCGTAAACTCGTATCGTAAACCCGTAAACGTATCGTAAACCCTAAAATCCTAAAATGCTATTTCCTATACAAAATGCTATTTCCTAACACTAAAATTTCCTATACTAACACTAACACTAAACACTACATTTCCTAACATTTGCTACATTTGCTAACACTAAAATCCTAAAATGCTATTTCCTATACATTTCCTAACACTAAAATCCTAAAATGCTATTTCCTATACAAAATGCTATTTCCTAACACTAAAATTTCCTATACTAACACTAACACTAAACGCTACATTTCCTAACATTTGCTACATTTGCTAATTGGACAAAAATTTGCTAACATTTGCTAAATTTGCTAATTGGACTAATAACATACTAACACACTACTAAAATTGACTACTAAAATCTTACATCACTAACAACATTTTAGTAATATTAACATGTTAACAATTGCTAAAATTTGCTAACATTACTAATATTACTAACACTACTAATATTAATTTTGCTAGTATGGACTTAAACATTTTGCTAACAACAGGAGGCGTCGATCGGGTGGCGCAGGAGACGGTGGCGCGGCGGCGTCGGGTGGCGGCGTCGTCCGGCTCGAGGCGGGTGGCGCGGGCGCGGGTGGCAGCGTCGGCGGCGCTTCGACCGGAGAAGGGAGGAGGCCACGGCCGGGCGCGGCGAGGACGCCACGGGCAGCGGCGGCGCGGCGTCGGGGGCGGCGTCGACGGCGTGGGGGCGGCCGTGGAGGGCGCGAGCGGGGGGCGCGGCCGTGGAGGAGAGGTGGCGCGTGTGGAGGAGGTGGCGCGGCCGTCCAGAGCGCGGCGGACGTCGACGGCGGCGGCGGGGCGCGGCGTGGGGCGGCGCGGGCGTCGGGCAGCCTGCCGGCGTCGTTTCGCTCTGCGTCGCGTCTCCGGTCCTTAGTCGATTTGCGTGAATGGGAAGAAGAAAGAGCGCGAGCAGTTAAATAGCAGGGGTCTTTGGTCCCGGTTGCTGGCAAGAACCGGGACCAGTGATCCTTTGGTCCCGGTTCTTTCCAGCAACCGGGACCAAAGAGTGGGTCATTTAATGCCAGATCGCGGCGCGCATCCATGGACTCTTTGGTCCCGGTTCTTTCTAGCAACCGGGACCAAAGAGTCCTTTTTCAAAATTATTTCGAACTTTTCAGTTCTGAAATGTTGTTCCCGCCTTTTTTTTCTTATTTAGGTGTTTGAATATGAATTTCAAATGGTTTTGAATCTGAAAAGACTTTCAACATGAAAAGTGTTTAAATTTGAATAAATAATCCAAAACCATTTTCTGTTTTCTGAAATAATTATTCTAACTATACAAACTATTAACCATTTTGCCATTTTCAATTAAAAATATATTAACTTTATTGCATATTTTGAATTGACAAAACTTTCAACGTGAAAAGTGTCTGAATTTGTATAAATAATCCAAAATCAATTTTACAT
The DNA here is from genome assembly GCA_947311845.1 of Poa pratensis. NCBI lineage: Eukaryota > Viridiplantae > Streptophyta > Magnoliopsida > Poales > Poaceae > Poa > Poa pratensis. The sequence goes on from CAMZMU010000042.1 coordinate 2,058,750, forward strand.
TATTATTGTCATTTTCAATTTAATATGGATAAATTCATATCTTTAAATCCGTAAGTCGAAATTCGACAAATAATCCGTAAGCAGAAGTAAATGCAGAACAACGTCTCACAAGCGCTTGAAAGAAACAAACCCCTGATCCAACATCACCAACATTATTCTACATAAACGGACTTGCTGGCTCGAAGGCCGTAGGATTAGAGGGAACGGCGGGAGGAGCCAGCCCCGTGGGCGGCCGCCCGGTTCTCGCGCGCACGTTTGCGGCGGAGGGCAAGATCCATGGAGGATGAGTCTTTCAGCGCCCAATCCAGATCGGAAGCCTCCTTCGCCTTGAGCTGGTAGGAAGTCTTGGCTCGCTGGACAGGGTAGTCGCGGACAGACTGGAAGGAGGCTTCCATGGCCTCCTGTATCTGCAACCCACAACCTTCTTCCCCGTCGTCGCTCCAGTCGAAGTCGTCGTCCTCCTCCTCCTCCGCGGGAGGAGCGGCGGCGCCTGGTGGAGGTGCAGCGGCGCCAGGTGGAGGTGCGGCGGCACCTGGTGGAGCAGGAGGCCGGTAGCTGGGCATTCCTCTCCACGCCGGGCTCGTGGGCATACGGCGGGATAGACTCCCGCGGTTGCGCCCAAGCGCGCTCTGCCGAGCACGCTCGACCTCGTCCAGAAGGCGTTGCGGCGGGCGTGGCGGATCCATCTCGTGGAGACGATGCGTTCGTGGCTAGGAATGGTGGATTAGGGTTTACCCCGTCGGCGACAATATATAAAGACCTCCAGGGCAGCGCTGGGGGAGGACACGTGCCCAGGGAAGCGCTGGGGGAGGACACGTGTCGTGACCGCAAAGCCCGTCTTTAGTCCCGGTTGGTGTTACCAACCGGGACTAAAGAAGCACACAGATCGTGTGTTTCTTTCAATCGCTTGTGAGCCGTTGGATCAGGGTGTGTTTCTTTTGAGGGATTGTGAGCTGTTGGATCAGCAGTATCACGACCACTTCGTGAGCCACATGACCCGGTTGGTGTTACCAACCGGGACTAAAGAAGCACACGGATCGTGTGTTTCTTTCAAGCGCTTGTGAGACGTTGGATCAGGGGTGTGTTTCTTTTGAGGGATTGTGAGCTGTTGGATCAGCAGTATCACGACCACTTCGTGAGCCACATAAAGGTTTAATACATTACTACACATCACATAAAGGTTTAATACATTACATTGATTTACATAAAAGCCATGAACCCTTCTTCGCGTATGTCCCTGGCCTATGATCGCTTCAGCCGTAACCATGGAGCATCTTCATTATTTAACGGGATGCTTGGGTCAGTTCTCACTGTGAAGGGCGGAATTTCATCAAACTTATCATAATCTGCTGACATGTCTGTCTTGTCCTCGACTCCCACGATGTTTCTTTTCCCTGAAAGAACTACGTGACGCTTTGGCTCATCGTCTGATGTATTCGTTTGCTTGTTTTTTCTTTTTTTTGGTCTGGAGGACATGTCCTTCACATAGAAAACCTGAGCCACATCATTGGCTAGGACGAATGGTTCGTTCTTGTAACAACCAAGATTCTTGAGATCCACTGTTGTCATCCCGTACAGCTGGTCTACCTTTATCCCTTCTCCATTCATGTTGACCCAACTGCACCGAAACAAAGGGACCTTAAAAGTAGGTCCATAGTCAAGTTCCCATATCTCCTCTATGCGACCATAGTATGTGTCCTTTTGCCCATCGTCGTTTGTTGCATCAAAGCGGACACCACTGTTCTGGTTGGTGCTCTTTTTATCTTGGGCGATCGTGTAAAATGTATTCCCATTTATCTCGTACCCTTGGAAATTCAATACAGTCGAAGATGGTGACGCGGCCAACAAGTAGAGCTGTTCTCCGACAGTGGTGTCATTCATGAGCTGTAATCGCAACCAACTGCCGAAGGTCTCCATGTGTTTTTCTTTAATCCAGGAGTCATCCTTCCCCGGGTTCTTGGAGCGTACATAATTCTTGTGTTCCTCGATATACGGAGCCACGAAGGTGGAACTTTGTAGAACTGTGTAGTGTGCTTGAGTTAAAGAATGCCCGTCCCTACATATCAGTGCTTTCTTTCCTAGCGTGCCTTTTCCACTCAGTCTCCCCTCATGCCGCGATTCAGGAACACCAATCGGCTTAAGGTCAGGAATAAAGTCAACACAGAACTCAATGACCTCTTCTGTTCCATAGCCCCTTGAGATGCTTCCTTCTGGCCTAGCACGGTTATGAACATATTTCTTCAAGACTCCCATGAACCTCTCGAAGGGGAACATATTGTGTAGAAATACAGGACCGAGAATGGCAATCTCGTCGCGTAGGTGAACCAGGAGATGCGTCATAATATTGAAGAATGATGGGGGGAACACCAACTCGAAGCTGACAAGACATTGGACCACAGCCTTCTGTAAACTTGGTAGAGTTACTGGATCGATGACCTTCTGAGATATTGCATTGAGGAATGCACATAGCTTCACAATGGGTACTCGAACATTTTCCGGTAGAAGCCCCCTCAATGCAACCGGAAGCAACTGCGTCATAATCACGTGGCAATCATGAGACTTCAGGTTCTGGAATTTTTTCTTTGCCATATTTATTATTCCCTTTATATTTGACGAGAAGCCAGCCGGGACCTTGATACTGCTCAGGCATTCAAAAAAGATTTCCTTCTCTGCTTTGGTAAGAGCGTATCTGCTTAAGTATTGACGCCCTTTATCCGTCTGCTTGTTGTATGGGTCTTTCATACGTTGCTGGTCTGCCCGTGCTTCCGGTGTATCTTTTGTCTTCCCATACACGCCCAGGAAGCCTAGCAGGTTCACGCAAAGATTCTTCGTCACGTGCATCACGTCGATTGAAGACCGGACCTCTAGGACTTTCCAATAGGGTAGCTCCCAAATATAGAGCACTTCTTCCATATGGGTACGTGGTTGTCAGCGTCATTCGGAACAGATAGACTGCCAGGACCCTTTCCAAAGATTACTTCTAAATCCTTGACCATGTCATATATAACATCACCATCAGGGAGGTTAGGCTTCTTCCGGCGATCTGCCTCACCGTTGAAATGCTTGCCGGGCTTTCTTACGGCATGACCGTTCGGAAGAAATCGACGATGCCCCAGGTACACATTCTTGTTTCCCAAATGTATACTTTCAGTCTTATCTAAACAGTGCGTGCATGCATTGTATCCCTTGTTTGACTGTCCTGAAATGTTACTAAGAGCAGGCCAATCATTGATGGTTACGAACAGCAACGCTCGTAGGTCAAATTCCTGTTGTTTGTGCTCATCCCACACACGTACACCTGGTTCGGACCACAACTGCAAAAGTTCATCAACTAATGGCCGTAGGTACACATCAATGTCGTTGCCGGGTTGCTTCGGGCCTTGGATGAGCACTGGCATCATAATGAACTTCCGCTTCATGCACAACCAAGGAGGAAGGTTGTAGATACATAGAGTCACGGGCCAAGTGCTATGACTGGAGCTCTGCTCCCCAAAAGGATTAAAGCCATCTGTACTTAGACCAAATCTTAAGTTCCTTGCGTCATCTGAAAATGTCGGGAACTCTCTGTCGATTTTTCTCCACTGGGACCCATCGGCGGGGTGTCTCAACTTCCCGTCTTTTACGCTCTTCTTTGTGCCATCGCAACAACCTGGCATGCTCTTTGTTTCTGAACAGACGTTTCAACCGTGGTATTATAGGAGCATACCACATCACCTTAGCAGGAACCCTCTTCCGGGGGGGCTCGTCATCGCCCTCAACATCACCAGGGTCATCTTGTCTTATCTTGTACCGCAGTGCATTGCATACCGGGCATTTATCCATGTTCTCGTACTCACCGCGGTACAGGATGCAGTCATTAATGCATGCATGTATCTTCTGCACATCTAATCCTAGAGGGCAGATAGTCTTCTTTGCTTCGTATGTAGTCTCGGGCAATTCGTTATCCTTTGGAAGCTTCGGCTTCATTATTTTCAGTAACTTCTCAAATCCCTTGTCAGAACAACCAGTCTCTGCCTTCCATTTCAGCAGTTCCAGTGTGGTACCGAGCTTTGTGCTGCCATCTTCGCAGTTTGGGTACAGCAACTTTTTGTGATCCTCAAGCATGGCCTCCAACTTTAGCTTCTCCTTTTCTGTATCGCATTCTCGCTTTGCATCAGAAATGACCCCACCAAGACCATCAGCGGGCTCATCTGATGCCCGATGTTCACCTCTTTCTTCTTCAACGTCTTCCATAACAGTATCACCGCATTCCTCAGGGAACATAGGATAGTTGTCATCATCCTCCTCTTCTTCATTGTCTTCCATCGTAACCCCTCTTTCTCCGTGCTTGGTCCAACAATTATAGCTGGGCATGAAACCTTTCCGAATCACGTGGTCTTGAATGGTTCTCGGGTCAGGTACTCCCTGACGTTCCGACACTTCTCACATGGACAAGGCATAAAATTATTCACTTTGTTTGCCTCAGCCACATCGAGAAATTTATGCAGGCCTGCAATAAACTCGGAACTGCGTCGTTCGCCGTACATCCATCGCATCCGTGCATCCATCTGCATCATAATATAATTAAGTTTATCAAATACCATTACAATAACATCTTGAATAGTGAAATGACCACCGTACATCGACACGTGCAATATTTCTGTATCAATTACAGACGAAAAGATAAAGTTGCTAACTCGGTGCGGGTCGGGCATTTCATCGAACACATCTTGTGCGTGGCAAAGAGAAAAAAAACTAGCACCCCCACTTCCCACCAATCAGGAAAAAAAAAAGAGGAGAGAGGGGGGTGGGGGCAACAATATATAGGCAGGGGAGGGGTATTGGTCCCGGTTCTTGGCACGAACCGGGACCAAAGCTCCGCGGCATGCCACGTGGTCCGGCTCTGGAGCTTTGGTCCCGGTTCTTGGCATGAACCGGGACCAATGCCCCACGGGGCCCTGGCAGCTCGAATCGGGACCAGTGCCAGGCACTGGTCCCGGTTTTTTCCTGAACCGGGGCTAATGGCAAACAGTACTCCGGACGAAAAGTCCTTTTTCTACTAGTGCTCCTTTTGTTTGGAGAGTGAATGGTGGTCTAGCTCTGATCGGTTCCCTCCGTTCCTATGTTTAAGGCGTAAATTTTGTGGCACAGCGATTAAGGAGGAATCTGGCACAACAATCAGGATACAAAGTTTCCAATATTGCCCCTCATCATGCGCACATATCTCTCCTTATTTTTCTCTATCGTTAATTGCCAGCTGCCTGACTCCTCGTTTCACGACTCGCGCTATTGCCTATCCCGCCCACCATCGTCCCTCTCTCTCTCTCCCATGTACGCATGCGCCATGCACAACTAATTAGCTGAGCCCGTATGAGTTTCCTCTCTCTCTCCCTTTAGCCATATAATCCATTAGGATTTCTTTTGCCCAATCGGAGAAAAAGGTGTTCATTTTTCACTGGGGAGTACTCCATGCCACAGATATGATGCTGGGGAATTAAATCAAGCGCTGAAGACGAGGTAAACTCGCGAAAGGTTCAGGGCCGGCCCTGAGCATGTGCGGCCTGTGCGGCCGCACAGGGCCTCCCGACTCCTTAGGGCTCATCCAGATTGGTCCATCCTCTAAACAACATGTTAGATTAGGAAAAAATGTTACGAGTGAGCCCAATTAGTAGCAGCTGGTTAGGGCCCTGTACTCGCGTAGCTCGGCTGAGAAGAAAAAGGCCAAGCCTTGTACGTTCGACGCTCAGCTCGATTGTGTATGTGAGCAATTGTTGTCATGTAGGGCCCTTTTTTCTTTGTCTTGCACCAGGGCCCACAAATGCCAGGGCCGGCCCTGGAAAGGTTGGCCCCCCGGCTTATCTCCACCGTCCATATTCAGTTTTTGGTTAACAGGTCAAAAATTTCGTCATTTTCTATTTTAGCCCCTGTGAAACTTTGAATTCAACCCGCAGTCCACCATGCCTATATATAGTCATCCAACCCTAACACAGAATCCACCACCTCCTCTCCTCTCCATTCCGCTGCCGCCGCTGATCCCCGCCTCCTCTCCACCGCGCCGCAGCCGCCGACGCCGAGCCGCCTCCTCCTCTCCGTCCCGTCCACCGGCTCGAGGCTCCGCTCCACCTTAAAATGATGGTGCGACCACGCCACAGACTGCCGGATCCGTGCCTCCGGTCGCCGGCTCCGTGGGCTCCGGTCGTCGAGCCGCCTCCTCCTCTCCATCCCGTCCCGCCGCCTGCAGCTCCACCGCGCCGCCGTCGCCGTCAACCACTCAAGCGAGGCTAAGGTCAAGCTCGGCCACTGCGGGAGGGATCTTCTCATGGCGGCGTCCAGATCTCGCGTCACCACCCTGCTCGGCCGGCACCGGCGCCGCCGGCAACCGCTCAAGCCCTTACCAACCCCGTACCTCCGCCATGGATAGGGCCGACCCTCCTAGGTCAGCCCCTCCTCTTTTCCTCCCGACATCGCCTCCTCCTTCCATTCCATTGCTCACACCCTTCTTTATATTCGCAGGACAGCTTCGGTTTTCATTCCCATCTGGACGGCCAAAGGGCGCACAGAAGCATGGACGGCGCAGCCAGGAAGAGGAAGAGACGGCCGACATGGACGATGCCCACCGACGACCATCTCCAACACCCGCTCGCAAAAGGTCCTGCTTTCCGCTTCTTCTCCTGCTGCAAATTACCCTAGCTAGCAAAAATGGTTAGTTACTGCATCTTCTGGGCCTAGCTAATCCGTCCTTGTCTTTTTTTCTATCTCTTGCAGGTCACCAAGATGATGAAGAAGAAATGTTTATTGCTGAAGCTAGCAAAAATTATCTCTTGTTTTGAGCACTGAATAGGTTTTTCTGTTCATGCATGCATTTTCTTTGATTGACGAATGGTCTCGGCAGGGAATCGATCTAGGCCTGGGACTGCCCTTTTTAATCCAGTATAGCGTATATACGGTTGTTAGCTTCTTGATTTGTTTACGTTTATACTCATTGCTGTTAAATTGGGTTTTTATTTCTCTGAAAATTAAGGAAATGCAGAATGAATTTTTTCCTGTGTTTGGATGGATCTTTTGTTTGTTTTTATTACTTTTTATGTTTAGAATTTTTGATTCGAATCCGATTTAGGCCTGGGACTGCCCTTTTTTTAATCCAGTATGGCGTATATATGTTGTTAGCTTCTTGATTTGTTTACGTGTATATTCATTGCTGTTTCATTGGGTTTTTATTTCCCTGAAAATTAAGCAAATGCGGAAGGTATTTTTTTCCTTTGTTGGGATGGATATATTGTTTGTTTTTATTCCTTTTTATGTTTGGAATTTTTGATTCGAATCTGATTTCCTGTTGAAATATTTGTGAAACTAATCTGAAATAGTTGTGAAATTAATCTAGATCTTGGCAGGAGACCGAGAGCAGCAGGAGGAGACCGAGAATGTAACTGTACCGGATGAGTCCATACTCTGGATCTGTGTTTCATTTGGAGATTCATTTTTCTGTGTATTTTTATGTCCTTTTGTTATTAATCTATATGCAATTTTCTGTGAAAATTGTATGATACAGATCGGAACATCTATTTTTTGACTGTTAATTGTGTATGAAATTTGTATGAATATTCTCTGAAATGTTCTGTAAAAGTCGAATGGAAATTATTATGAATACTCTGTGATTTGTGTATGAAAATTGTATGAATAGATGTTCAACAAAACTTGTATGGAAAATTATATGAATACTCTTGGGTTGTGTATGAAAATTATATGAATATTCTCTGAAATGTTCTATAAAACTTGTATTAAATATATTTGAAACTTTTCTGAATATTCTTGAAAAAAAATTGAAAAATGTTTATTGAAAAAATGTTCACCAAAATCCTATATGAAATATTATTAGAAACTTTCTAGAAGTTATCGAATATTCTTGAAAAAGCAATATTGTTCATATTGTTGAATATTTTCTAGGAAGAAATATTCTCTGAAAGACTCTTCAACAAATCTTTAAAAATGAATATTTCTTAGTTTCTGTGAAAAAGATTTGAAAATTTATTAGTTTCGCTTTTGTACAAAATGGATATTTGGTGAAACTTTGTTAAATCTACAATGGTTTTGGAATTACTGTGAATTTTTTGTTGAATATTCTGTTAAGTTAAAAATCTGTTGTAAAAATTGTTTATTCAGATTTTGTTGAATATTCTGTTAATTCTTTTGGAAAAGAAAATTGATGAAAACTATGATCTGTGAGTAGAGAGAAAAATAGCAACTTGTAGAAGGTTGGAAAGACAAGGTTCGTTTTGCAAAATGCGTGTGAGTAGTTTGACCAACATGCAACCGTTGGATCTCAACGCAATGGACGGACAGATAAGCCCGGGGGCCAACATAAATGAGGAACTGCATTTTCGTGGGAAGATTAGCAACAACTGCCTATCCGCGCCTTGTTCTCTGGTGTAAAATCGATTTTTTTTTACGCCTTAAGCATTGGAATGGAGGGAGTAGATGCCACTCGTACAATGATAATGGAGCATATATGTGCTATGCATTTGCTTCAGTAGTTCCCACTTGACATTCACTACACGCCAGTACTCCTTCTCCCGCTGGAGCTAGACTACGCCGTCCTCCTCCGGCCCGCGGTCCAGTTCCACGCGCTCACCGAGCTGGCTCTCTGCACCATATGGTTCTCCGATGAAGACAGCCCCCGCCTCGGCCACCTGCTCTCGTCCACGTCGTGCTGCCCGGGGCTGCAGAAGCTGAAGCTCTCCAACCTGCACGGAGTGCACGACCTCCGGCTGGACGGAGGAGCGCTGGAGACCCTGTACCTGGAGCGCCTCGACGTTAGGCGGCTGGACGTGGACGCCCCGCGGCTCTCGGCCCTCACCGTCGACAGCTACTTCATGTTCTACCGTCACCGTGAGAAGGATAGCAGCATCACTGTCAGGGCGCCGGCGCTGGAGAAACTGGATGCCACCCTCGCGCTCGGCTACATCCAGCTCGAACTCCAGCTTCACACCATCCATCTGCTGCAGCAATGCCGCCCCATCCATGGCCACCTCTTACGCTTACAAGTTCCGGAGGTACGTATACGTTCTCTCATGCAAATATGGAAGAAACCATTAATTCGCAAACCGAGTAGCTCGTGTTGTACATACTTTCCCGTATAAAAATCCTACTATTTCCCTGAAGAAAATATTCTACGATCCATTACACAGAACGGGAAGAAGATGATGAAGCGATTTTGGAGATACCTAACTCTAGTAGAAAAGGAGGCTTTGATGCGCCACCTTTAGTACCGGTTGTACAAAAACCGGTATTAAAGGGGGGCATTAGCACCGGGTGTGTTCGTGGCACCGCGGCGAGGACCTTTATTACCGGTTTTTATTAGCAACCGGTACTAAATGGTAGCCTTTAGTACCGGTTGTTAATAGAAACCGGTACTAAAGAGTTGGAGGCCACGCGGCCAAACGCGGCCGCGGTTGATGGCCCCACGGCGAGACCTTTAGTACCGGTTGTTATTAACAACCGGTACTAAAGGTTTCGGACACTATAACCCTTCTTCCACCCCGAGCCAGAAGCAACTCGACCCAACTCCATTTTTCCTCTCTCCCAAGGTCTAGTTCACCGCTTTTTTCTCCAACATTTGTCAAGATTGGTGGCACCCTATACAAGGGTTAGCAACTTCTTCATCTTCTCTTCCGTCATTTCAAGTTTAGCTCATTTTCGTGCAAGTTTAGCAAGTTTGATTTTGTGGTGCTTGCAAGGTGTTTGATGAAATGACTAAGTTAGGGATTTTATTTGTTTTACATGCATTTTGAGCTCAAATTAAAGTATAATTTGTGGTTTTATATAGTGTCCCCTTTCTCACCGCCGTCGATCGCCCGCGCCGCTCAGTCACCGACACCACCTCGGTGAGCCTCTTTTTTATCTTTTATTTTAAAAATTGTTAGTTATATGATTTAAATGCATAATTATTTCTTGTATAATTTTCTTATATTTTTTTATATATGTATAGTGTCATGGTTTTGATATCCGTCCCCTTCGGCCCTCGTCCGGTCTATGATTCGGATGTGGTATATCTTTTTAACTATTTATTTTGTTTCGTGTTTATAACAATCATGCCGACCAACTTGACGTAGATATATTTTTATTTAGGAGGTAGTTGAACCGGAAATTCCGGCCGACCCTATTGTCGAGTATTTTAAAAAAGAAAACGACAATTTGAGAGCAAAATTGAAGATAAGTGAAGATCTTCGTCTCCAATGCCTAGAAGAGAAGATGGAATTGGACTTGAAGATTGCCGACATCGTTGATGCTCACGGGGTCGAGCTTGCCGACGTCGTCGCTGCTCACGAGAGGAAGATGGATGCAATGCGCGCCAAGCTTAAAAAGATTAGAAAATATGCCATTAGTCAAGAGGCTTGGTATCATTATGCTGTTGGTTCAATAGTTACCTTGGTTGCGATTCTGATCGCATTTGTTGTTGGATTTAAATTCTTTAGATAGTTGTATGTTAGTTTCGATTGATGTATGTTTCGTGAGAACTATGTATTACATTTGGGCACTACTCTACTTTGATTTTAATGTGATGAACTTGTATAAATTAATTTGGTCACGTATCTCTATTCATTATTTAGCTGGTGTAATGGTTTTTGATATATTTATGTAATGCAGATGAGCCGAGAATGGATGTACGGTGATCGACGCTGTCCCGAGTTCATTGATGGCATGCATCGTTTTCTCGATGTGGTTAAGTTAAACAAGCTGAAGAATGGTTTTATGATTTGTCCATGTGATGAATGTCGGAATACGAGGAATTACCCGAGCGTAAGAACCATACACTCCCACTTGTTGCGACAAGGCTTCATGCCCAATTATTTTTGTTGGACCAAGCATGGAGAAAGAGGGGTTATAATGGAAGACCCTGAAGAAGAGGATGATGACAACTATCCTGTGTTCTCTGAACACGGTGATACTACAATGGGGGAAGACGAAGTTGAGCTCGAGGTCATTGTTGATCAGTCCGATGATGATGATCTTCGTCGGGTCATTCTTGATGAACAGATGAAGTGCGGAAGTGAAAACGAGTGGTCGAAGTTGGAGCGCATGTTAGAGGATCACAAAAAATTGTTGTACCCAAATTGTGAAGATGGCCAGAAAAAGCTGGGTACCACCCTGGAATTGCTGCAGTGGAAGGCAAAGAATGGAATATCTGACAAGGCATTTCAGGAGTTGCTACAAATATTTAAGAAGAGTCTTCCAAGGAATAATGAATTGCCGCACAATACATACGAAGCAAAGAAGATTGTCTGCCCTCTAGGATTAGAGGTGGAGAAGATACATGCATGCATCAATGACTGCATCCTCTACCGCGGTGAGAAGTACGAGAATTTGAATGCATGCCCGATATGCGGTGCATTGCGGTATAAGATCGGGCGAGATGACCCAGGTGATGTTGAGGGCGAGCCGAGCCCCAGGAAGAGGGTTCCCGCGAAGGTGATGTGGTATGCTCCTATAATACCACGGTTGAAACGTTTGTTCCGAAACAAAGAGCATGCCAAGTTGTTGCGATGGCACAAAGAAGACCGTAAGGAAGACGAGATGATGAGACACCCCGCTGATGGGTCTCAGTGGAGAAACATCGACAGTGCGTTTGGGGAATTTGCAGCTGACGCAAGGAACTTAAGGTTTGGTCTAAGTACAGATGGCTTGAATCCGTTTGGGGAGCAGAGCAGCAGTCATAGCACCTGGCCCGTGACTCTATGTATCTATAACCTTCCTCCTTGGTTGTGCATGAAGCAAAAGTATATTATGATGCCAGTGCTTATCCAAGGCCCGAAGCAACCCGGCAACGACATTGATGTGTATCTGAGGCCATTAGTTGACGAACTTTTACAGTTGTGGTCTGACGAAGGCGTACGTGTGTGGGATGAGTACAAACAGGAGGAATTTGGCCTACGAGCGTTGCTGTTTGTAACCATCAATGATTGGCCTGCTCTTAGTAACATTTCAGGACAGTCAAACAAGGGATACAATGCATGCACGCACTGTTTAGATAAGACTGACAGTATATATTTAGGTAACAAGAATGTGTACCTTGGTCATCGTCGATTTCTTCCAAACAGGCATCCCGTAAAAAAGCCAGGCAAGCATTTCAAAGGTGAGGCAGATAACCGAACGAAGCCTACACGCCCTGATGGTGATGTTATATATGGCATGGTCAAGGATTTGGAAGTAATATTTGGAAAGGGTCCTGGCAGTCTAAATGTTCCAAAAGACGCTAACAAGCGCGTACCCTTGTGGAAAAAGAAATCTATATTTTGGGATTTACCCTATTGGAAAATCCTAGAGGTTCGCTCTGCAATCGACGTGATGCACGTGACGAAAAATCTTTGCGTGAACCTGCTAAACTTCTTAGGCGTGTATGGGAAGACGAAAGATACATCGGATGCACGGCAGGACCAGCAAAGTACGCACGAACGAGACAACCTGAATCCAGAGAAGTACCAAGGTACTGCCAGCTACGCTCTTACCAAAGAAGAGAAGGAGATCTTTTTTCAAGTCCTGAGCAGTATCAAGGTCCCGTCTGGCTACTCGTCGAATATAAAGGGAATAATAAACATGGCAGAGAAAAAGTTCCAAAACCTGAAGTCTCATGACTGCCACGTGATTATGACACAATTACTTCCGGTTGCATTGAGGGGCTTCTACCGGAAAACGTTCGAGTACCCATTGTGAAGCTATGTGCATTTCTCAGAAGGTAATCGATCCAGCAACTCTACCAAGTTTACAGACGGGTGTGGTCCAATGTCTTGTCAGCTTCGAGTTGGTGTTTCCACCGTCCTTCTTCAATATTATGACGCACCTCATAGTTCACCTCGTCGAAGAGATTTCCATTCTCGGTCCTGTATTTCTACACAACATGTTCCCCTTTGAGAGGTTCATGGGAGTCTTAAAGAAATACGTTCATAACCGTGCTAGGCCAGAAGGAAGCATGTCCAAGGGCTATGGAACAGAGGAGGTCATTGAGTTTTGTGTTGACTTTATTCCTGATCTTAAGCCGATCGGTGTTCCTCAATCGCGCCATGAGGGGAGACTGCGTGGAAAAGGCACGCTAGGAAAGAAAGCAACAACATGTATGGACGGGCATTCTTTCACTCAAGCACACTACACAGTTCTACAAAATTCCAGATTGGTGGCTCCGTATATCGTGAAACACATGGATATTTTACGCTCCCAATACCCGGAGGAGACTAACTTCTGGATTAAAGGGAAACACGTGGATACTTTCGGCAGTTGGTTGCGTACACATCTCATTAATAACACACTGTTGGACAAGAGCTATACTTGTTGGCCAAGTCACCATCTTCGACTATATTGACTTTCCAAGGGTACGAGATAAATGGGAATACATTTTACACGGAAACCCAAGACAAAAAGAGCACTAACCAAAACAGTGGTGTCCGCTTTGATGCAACAAACGACGATGGGACAAAGGACACATATTATGGTTGCATACAGCAGATATGGGAACTTGACTATGGACCTTCTTTTAAGATCCCTTTGTTTCAGTGCAAATGGGTCAACCTGTCAAGCGGGGTAGAGATAGACCGGCGGTACGGAATGACTACAGTGGATCTCAAGAATCTTGCGTACCGCACCGAGCCATTCGTCCTAGCCAATGATGTGGCTCAGGTTTTCTATGTGAAGGACATGTCTTCCAGACCGAAAAAAAGAAAAGATAAGCAAGCCGGTACATCATACGATGAGCCAAAGCGCCACATAGTTCTTTCAGGAAAAAGAAACATCGTGGGAGTGGAGGACAAGACAGACATGTCAGAAGATTACAATAAGTTTGATGAAATTCCGCCCTTCAAAGTGAAAACTGACCCAAGCATCGTGTTAAATGATGAAGAATGTCCATGGCTACGGCGCAATCAGAAGAAAGGGACACACAAGAAGAAAAAGTGAACACTAGATAGGGATGTTGTTGCTGATGTGTAATAATGTATTAAACCTTTTATATAACTATGTCCTGAAAACTCAGAAGAGAGATCTAAACACTATGTCAATCAGCTGCAGTTTTACCAACACAATCGCGTGGTCGTGAGACGGCAAATCGGCCTTCGATCCAGAGAGCGGCAAGACGTCTCTGATGATTTGCAACAAGTGTTGGGGATGTTGCTAATCATCAGAGCGTCTTGCCGCTGCTTGGATCCGACCAAACGGTTGCAGGACGTAGCTAGGGAACCCGAATGTTTTGTGTTTGAGCGCCACTTCGATCCAAACAGCGGTAAGACGTCTCTGATGATCTACAACCGTCCGCAAGACATCTCTGATGATCTGCAACCGTTTGGAACGGTCACAGGTCATCAGAGACGTCTTGCCGCTGGTTGCCCAAAGAGTCTTCGAGTGACGCTGGAATGTTTTGTGTGAGTGAGTGAGTGACGCTGGAATTCGGGAGGGGGCTATATATAGGGTACGTGTGCTTCTTTAGTCCCGGTTGATAACACCAACCGGGCCATGTGGCTTACGAATTGGTCGTGATACTGCTGATCCAACAGCTCACAATCCTCAAAAGAAACACACCCCTGATCCAACGTCTCACAAACGCTTGAAAGAAACACACGATCTGTGTGCTTCTTTAGTCCCGGTTGGTAACACCAACCGGGACTAAAGTCGGGCTCACCCCTGATCCAACGCCTCACAATCGCTTGAAAGAAACACACCATCCGTGTGCTTCTTTAGTCCCGGTTGGTAACACCAACTGGGACTAAAGTCGGGCTCACCCCTAATCCAACGTCTCACAAGAGGTTGAAAGAAACACACGATCCGTGTGCTTCTTTAGTCCAACACCAACTGGGACTAAAGTCGGGCTTTGCGGAGCCACGTGTCCTCCCCCAGTGCTGCCCTAGCCACGTGTCTTCCCTAGCTCTGCCCAGGAGGTCTTTATATATTGTCGCCGACGGGGTAAACCCTAATCCACCATTCCTAGCAACGAACGCATCGTCTCCACGAGATGGATCCACCACGCCCGCCGCAGCGCCTCCTGGACAAGGTCGAGCGTGCTCGGCAGAGCGCGCTTGGGCGTTACCGCGGGAGCCTATCCCGCCGTATGCCCACGAGCCCGGCGTGGAGAGGAATGCCCTCCTACCGGCTTCCTGCTCCGGATGCGTACGCCGTAGGGGTGGCGTGGGGATCCGCGGCCGTACCTCCACCAGTCGCCGCCGCCCCTCCCGACGAGGAGGATGGCGACGACGACGACTTCGACTGGAGCGACCATGGGGAAGAGCGCGGCGGGCCGCAGATGCAGGAGGCCCTTGAAGCCTCCTTCCAGTCCGTCCACGACGACCGTGTACAGCGAGCCAGAACTGTCTGCCAGCTCAAGGCGAAGGAGGCTTCCGAGCTGGATTGGGCGCTGAAAGATTCATCCTCCATGGATCTTGCCCTCCGCCACAAACGTGCGCGCGAGAACCGGGCGGCCGCGAACGGGGCTGGCTCCTCCCACCGTTCCTCCTAATCCTACGGCCTCCGAGCCAGCAAGTCCGTTTATGTAGAATAATATTCGTGATGTTGGTGATGTTGGTGATGTATTAAACCTTTTATGTAATGCTGGGGAGGACACGTGTCCCCCCCTACGTATTGACGTCGTTGACAAATAGATAATAGATACAAAAACAGAAAACAAATAGATAGATAATTATTACAATGTTGTAGACAATTAAATTAAATATATATTAAAGAAAAAGAAACTAGAGAAAAAAAACAAAATAGATATAAAAAAACAGAAAACATAAGAAAGAAAAAAAAACTAGAGAAAAAAATTCAAAAAGCCCATTAGTACCGGTTGTAATCTACAACCGGTACGAAAGGGCTGGGCTTCGCGCGCGAATTTTCGTCGCGGCCCAAAAAGAACCTTTAGCACCGGTTGTAATCTACAACCGGTACTAAAGACGCTTTAGTACCGGTTGTAGAGCACAACCGGTATTAAAGGGCTGTTGGCTGCATTTAAAGCAGGGGATCGACGAATCGATCCCCAAATTCGCCTAAGTACTTCTTCCTCTCGACGACGACGCCCGGAGCTAGACGCCGCCGAAGCCCTGCCGTCCACGCCGTCGACGCCCCCCGCCGTCCGTGCCGTCGACGCCCCACGCTGTCGACGCCGCGCGCCCGCTCCACGCCGTCGACGCCCCGGGCGCCCACTCCGACCACCGCCGCGCGCGCCCTCTCGGCCGCCGCGCCATTTCCGCCGTCGCGGGCCCGCGCGCCCACTCCACGCTGTGGACGCCCCGCGCGCCCACTCTGGCCGCCGCGCGTGCTCCACTGCCGCGATGCTCTCCACTCCGGCCAGCCACACATCAAGGTAATGTTTTTTTAAGTACTGTTTTTATTAAGTTAATATTGTTTAGGTTAATATTGTTTAGTTTCTAAATTATGTTTAGCTTAAATAATATTGTTTAGGTTAATATTGTTTAGTTGAGCTAAGTTTTGCTAAGTTAACAATTTTGCTAAGTTTTGCTAGTAAATATGTGAATTTTGCTAAGTTTGAAATTGTAGTAGCAAAGTTTCAAAATTTTAGCTAAGTTTGAAAATTTGAAATATTGTAAAGTTTGAAATATTGTAAAATTTCAAATATTGTAAAGTTTGAAATATTGCTAATTCATTTAGATATTTTGAAAATAACATTAGTAAAAAAAAATTGTCAAGTTAGAAATATTGTAAAGTTTGAAATATTGTAAAGTTTGAAATATTGCTAAGTTTGCTAAGTTTGAAGTCATTTAGGTTATCAATTTTTAGTGTAGCAATTTTGAAAGTTAGAAATATTTACTTATTTACTAGAATTTTGTTTAGCTTAATTTTGCTAAGTTAGAAATATTTACTTATTTAATTTTGCTAAGTTAGAAACATTACTAAAAATAACTTTGAAATTTTTGCTAAGTTAGAAATATTTTGCTAAGTTACTAAAAATAATTTTGCTAAGTTAGAAATATTTTGCTAAGTTACTAAAAATAATTTTGCTAAGTTAGAAATATTTTGCTAAGTTAGAAATATTTTGCTAAGTTACTAAAAATAATTTTGCTAAGTTAACTTTGAAAATTAATTTTGCTAAGTTAGAAATATTGCTAAATAGAAAATTTTAGTAGCAAAGTTTGAAAATTTAGCTAAGTTTGAAATATTGCTAAGTCATTTTTATTCTAGTAAATATGTGCATTGTCATTTTTTTAATTCTAGTAAATATGTGAATTTTGCTAAGTTTGAAAATTCTAGTAGCAAAGTTTCAAAATTTAGCAAAGTTTGAAATATTGCTAAGTTTGAATTACAAATTTGCAGTGATATTGAGCTATGGAGGACGATTCCCCCATCATCGACGCCCCGGACTTCATCCGAGACTTGGAGAAAGAAGAACGCTTTCAAGCACTTATATTTGATAAGACCCTTGGACCCAATTCCGATGGAGAAGATTCCGACGAAGAAGACGGCGAAGATTTCAGCGCGAAATGCTTGAACGACTCTGGTGAGGGACTTGAGTTACAAAACTTCAGAGACGACGACGAAGAAGAAGTGCCGTTAGAAAACTCCGTAGAGAACTCTGGCAAGGTATATATTAAGTCTTGTTGATCACTAGCTAGATGCATTAATTGATTTATATGCGTACTTATTAACGAAACATTTTTCTTTCAGCCCTCTGGATCTACGTCAATCCGTAAACGAGGCCCGGCCCAAGGGTTAAAGCTGCCGGATGGTGCAAAGTTGACTATCGAAGCAGTTAGCATAAAAGGCAAACCGGAGAAACCCGATGGAATCTCCACTAAATATATAGCTCAATGCGGATATCTTGTAAGGGACATGGTCCCGATCACCGTTGCAGAATGGAATGAGCCGAAGAAAAAAAACATTGGCGCAAAATATGTCAAGGAAAGAATTAAAGAAACCCTTTGGGAGTCGATATTGGGTTCTTTCAGCCTACCGGCAAATCTCCCACAGAGGAAGGATAAAGTGAAGAAGTGGACTCTTAGCAAGATGGCCGAGCAATTCAACAACTGGAAAAAAATATTGTGGAGAAAATATGAGAAAAAACTCCAGATTTCACTGGACATCTTGAGAAACTAAAAGATGACTGGCCTGAATTTGTGGCGTATAAGAAATCGGCCGTCGCTGTGGCCCGATCGAAACGAAACAAGTTGAATGCTAAGAAGAAGAAATATTTCCATCGTTTGGGCTCAGGTGGCTACAAGACTGCCGTCCCTAAGTGGGAAGCCTATGAAAACGAGCTGCGTAAAAAAGGGATCACTCCACAGACACATGACTGGCCCGACAGGTCCAAGTTTTGGTTGTTCGCGCATGGGGCAGTGTTGAACCCAGACACAGGGCTGATTGTTGCACAGGGAAAATGGAAGAAAAGAATTAGAAGAGTCACCAAAAAACTAGTTGACGCAATAGAACTAGTCCGACAGGGAAAATATGTTCCCGATAGAGAGGACGACGAGCTTTCACTCGCCCTCGGGAATAAAAAACACTGGGGATGATGTCGAGGCAGAGGAGGCGGGGTTGGTTTTCTTGAAGGGTTTCCGGAGGACGCTGCAACTTATAGAAAACATTGTAGAGGTAAGAAGAGGGAGGCGGAGAGGTTTACTGCATTAGAACGCCAGATACATGATGTGAAGGAGCAACTGGCCTTAATTACCCAGCAAAGGGAATCTCAGCCGTGAGTAGAAGATCATGCAGTCGATGTCTGCCCATCTCAGCGGAAAAGCAGCGTGGGTTCCACGCAGCTACAAGATCCTGTAGTTGATGAACCGTCGGCGGCGCGCTACCCCGTGGATGATATCACGGAGAAGACAAATTGTGAGTTACATGCGCCAATGAAGAACATTAGTTTTCTGGTGGCGAATGGCTATGCTTTACCACATCAACTTGGATCAACCTTCCATTTTGGTGAGATTCCGGCTGGATTTGCTCGTGTCGGGGTGACGAAAATTATATCGGGATTCAGCTCAATCCATCTTGACATTCCCAGAGCTGAAGGGGAGAAGACATTGGGAGATGTCGAACTTGGTATCGTTCTATGGAAGAAGAAATATATCAAATTTCTAGACTCGGCGCCAAGGCCACCGACTCCTCCGGTTAGAAATTCACCACAGCAAAGTCCACCCTCCTCCCCCAACGATTGGGAGCCCACCGCGAGTCCATCGCCCGCGCCGTCCCGTCAGCCGACTGCTGCGCCCACTAGTAGTTTGACAAAGCGGAAGCTGTTCACGTCGTCCCCTGTCAAGAAACGTGCAAAAAACCCAAGGAAGTCAAGGCTCCTGAGAAGTTAGCTGGCGAGATGACTCAGGAGGAATTAGAAGTGAGCACACGTGAAGAGGCGAGAGCCTTTTTTGAACAGAAAAAAAGGAAAGACTGGAGGCAAGACTGGACCCCATGAAGGAACTTCTGAAGACTATACCAACTGAGGTAAAAGATCACACGGTTGACAACCTATATGACCCTTCACCACCGCCCCTTTCAGACTATGAGCGAGGTATTGAAAAGGTACTTTCCTCACAGATGGAGCAAGAAAAAGCGTGCGGGAAAAGAGTTGCCCAGCTCGGAGAACAAGAAGCACAATCGATCGCCCCGCTCATTGTGCCTTCTGAAGCTCGGGAAATCGAGCATGGAGAAGTTGTCATTGGCGACACAGGTTGCCCCATAGCGCAGATAACAATTCAATATAAATTTGAACTTGGGATGCCTCCGGTCGAAAATCCGAGTGCTCTAACAACACAGTTATATAAATTGCATAACTGGTACATGGCCGCCGCAAAAGAAGGGAAAATGTGTCTCATGGCGGGAGTTAAGGAACAACACTACTTCCGACAATATGGTGTGGAGGTTGCGTTCTCCGAACTTTTTTAGATGTACAATCAACTTGCTCTCGACAAATCTATCGTCAGCTGCTATTGTCTGTAAGTAATTTATTCGTGTAATTTAATTATTTATAGTTAAGCTCGTTCATTGCTTGTAATTATCCTCACAACATTATTTTGTACGCTATTATGCAGAATGAAGATTCGTGAATGCCGAATGGGAGGAATCTGGGACATTGGGTTCATTGACCCGGATAAAGTTCATGAAGTCACCATACAAAGTCCTCTGTATGCCCAGAAAACAGAGGACGTTTTGCTAACGTGTTTTAAGCGACAAAGTACCAGAAAGGCGCCGCTCGGTGTGAGAGCACGACGTCGACCACGTCTGAGCGTTTCAAGACCTCCTCGTCACTGTGGCGGCGCACGATGAGCCTCGTGACGGGGGCGTCGGCGGCGTCGAGCACGCCCGTGGCCGCGGAGATGAAGGCGTCGCGCCTGGTGAAGAAGCGGTAGTGGCGGGTGGGGTGGTAGTTAAGGCTGGACGACGAGCCACGAGCTTTTAGCTCGCCCCGAGCTTTTGGCGGCTCGCCCCGAGTTGAGCTCGGTTCGCCATAAGGAAGGACCGAGCCGAGTCCGCTTTCTTGGACCGCAGCAAGCTCGGTCTGGCTCGGTCTGGCTCGCGGTCTGGCTCGTTGGCTCGCTCTGCGTACGCCGCCACCACGGCCAAAGTAACGCCGCTCGCGTTCCCGGCGATCTAGCACTCCAAATAGGAAACACTTGTGCCAGAACATGTTTCCAACCATATTACGTTAGTTGGTTCAGTAAGATAGAGAAAAAATAAGGTGTGACACGCCAAATCTACACCAACATCATGCACACAAGCTGTTTGACGAAAATGCACAAGCATTTCTAACACAGAGAACCCTAAATGGGAACGTCGAAGAGCACGTGCATGACATCTTGGTGGTCTCCTAGCTCGCGGAGGCTGCTCCTTGACGTCGAAGAGCACGTGCATGGCCGCCATGACCTCTTGGTGGAAGAGTTCACAGGTGCTCTGGCGGCGCGACGCCAAACCTGCTGGTCTACCATGGGTTCCACCTGTCAGTGACTAGAAGCGTCCATCTAGCGAGCCAGCCCGAGCCAGACCGAGTTTCGGCAAAGCTCGGTCCGAGCCCATTTTCATGGACCGAGGGCACAACGAGCCAGCCCGAGCCGAGCTGAAAAATGGCGAGCCAAACACTGGCTCGCACCGAGCTCTGCCCGAGCCAGCCCGTGTCCACCCTGAGTGGTAGTAGCTCTCGACGCCCGTCTCGAGGTTTACAGCACCGGAGGAGAGACAGAGCGGCGCGCCATCGCCTCGAGAGCGCGGTTGTGGAGGCGGCCTCCTTGAGCGGGGCGAAGTGGAGGATGCGGCGGAGGAGGTCGTCTGGGAGTTGGGACAGCCGGTCGTGGCCACCGGCGGCCATTGTTTATTTCGGCGGCGCTAGAGAGGAGCGGTGCGATCAGGGTAATCTCGATGGGTGCTCTCTAATAAGTGCTCCTACAGAATCGTTGTCGGAATCCGAATAGTAACCGACAAAGGAGTTTTTTTTGTGTTTTTTTACGAGAAAGGGTATTACGGATCTAATCCGAGTATATGCTGGCCTCGTAGTGGTACCCATGGTTTTAAAATTCGGTGAGATTTCAACGAAATTCACTGAAATAATTATCTTTCGATCAAAATATTTCAGCAATTTCAGTACTACACATGATTTCAAAAAATATTTAAAATATTTTTTATTTTTTCAAGTACTTAAATGAATTTAAAGAGAAAACAACATACAACAACATCACCATATTTATGATTTTGTATAAAGAAAATACTATATATGTTATGATACAAAATGTCATCTAAATCAACGGGTGCACATGTATACTCACAACTTTCAGTTGTTCAATATTGGAAAATCTTTATGCTCCTTTCGAGGCTAGCATCTCAAAGTTTGGCGTCCACTCATACTCCAACGTGACCGCCACATCATTAGTACCACGGTGAGCTGTCCACCTCCCCCTACCGCGGGGAAGGCTCAACTCTAGAGATTCCGCAAGCGCTACTACTACGCCCCACCAGCCTTCATCCGAGTAATTGGTGGCCACATCATCCTCTTCAGCACTGGCGCGCTCGCGAGCAGCAACTGCAACATGTCGAGTACTCCTGCCCAGAGAAGCCGCGAATTTTCACCTCGCGGAGGTGTTCCAACGAGATGATGTCGTCTTTCCAGCTCCCACGAAGGGCTGCACCTCTCCTCGCAGACAGGGTCATACTAAATTTGGTGGTGATCAATTAAGATTGGAAAACACAAACAAATCAGACCTTCTCATATCTTTTTTTTTTGAGAAACACCTTCTCATATCTGACTTCGATCATCTTAATAAAACAAATTTATGTACGGTATATGTTTGAGAAAGGTATATAAGAGACTCACCGGGTTAATCATGTAATCTAGGTGGAGGTATTCGCGGTTGCTGCATCGTGCTAAGAGTCCGCTGAGGATTGCTCCCAAATAGTGGGTGTTATTTGAGCAGAACTTTAGGATCAAATTTGTGACGGCAAGGAGCTTACACTAGTAGAGAACAGGGCATCAGTACCGGTCTAATTGGGCCTTTAGTACCGGTTGTGCAACCGGTACTAAAAGGTCGAGACTAAAGGGGTACCCCTTTAGTACCGGTTGTATATACAACCGGTGCTAAAGGCCCTCCACGTGGCCGAAGCTGCGCGCGCGCAGCTGAGAACCTTTAGTACTGGTTGTTAAAACCAACCGGTACTAAAGGTTCCTATTTTTTTTGCCCCCTCCTTATTTTTTCGGGGGGTTAGGTTTTCGGTTTTTTTCTTTTCGCTTATTTTTCAGGGTTTAGGGTTTCTGTTTTTTTCCTTTTCGCTCATTTTTCAGGGTTTTGGAGGTGATCGCGTATAAAGTACTCACTACACATATAAAGTACTCATTACACATATAAAGTACTCTCGTTACATATAAAGTACTCATAATTACAATGGAGATCACCGCTAGCTAGTACATGCATGGAGGGAGTCTATTAATCGACATAGTGGAATTCACCGAATTCATCTACGACATGTGTCAGAATGAATCCCGCCAATTCCTCCGCAATAGATTTTACGCGGTTTTTTAGTAGGAGCTGGTTCCGCTTCCTTGCCATCTTTAAAAGAAGGAGATCAAATCAGTTATGATCGAAACTAAACATGATTGATGGTAGCAAAATAAAAGTTGTGTATGATGTTTACGTACCTCTCGATTTCTTATACTATTGACTCTCTCATTGACCCTCATGTGAATATACTCATAAACGTAGTATCCACATAGTTCCGTCCCCTGTGGTTGTCGCAGACACCACTATACAAGAATTTAATTTAATCAAATAATAATTAAGAGAATGATTATGGTATTAGAAAGATACACAAACCTAGATACGTAGTAGTACTTACATTGTTAGCCTTGAACTGCAGCTTAGGTTTCCATTCACCGCGTTCTTCCGCGATGAACCTTTTCCAAACCCTGCCCGGAAAAGAAAATGAATTGAGGAGTTATTACTTATAGTTTTGATATCCGGAAATGAACAAAAGAGGACGATATAGTGCGATTGAAATTACCTCTTGAGCATTAGACGTACGCTTTTGTAATCATCTTGATCTTTCCTTAACGAGTCCCATACTTCAACTTCTCCTTCCTCGAGTCTAATGATTAGCAGAATGAAGTGGTACCTGCGCACATTTATAACCAAGCACATGGTTTTTCGACCGACATTGAGGCATTGAGGTAGAACTATGTGCGTAAGAGGGGTAAAGGCCTCAATGCCTCAATGCCGAGTCTTACTGGAACTAGATCTACCATCTCTACCAATCTCGGCATTGAGGCCTTTACCCCTCTTACGCACATCCTCTATGCGACTAGGGCGAGCAGCTACCGGGGTAAAACCATGTGCTTGGTTATACTCACAGAGAGTTATCTCGAACTCTCTTCTCACCTCGGCCATCGCGAGAGCCTCCTGATGTAGGCTCTGACGACGCGACTCCAACTCTGCCTCCATTTGGGCAGCATCTACACCGGCAGCTACCGGCACAGCCAGCTTCTCGATTATCTCCTCGAGAGGAGCCGGCCTAACCGGTACCTCGGATGTACCCGCCTGGTCGCGGAGGTTCTCCCTCCGCTCCAGCGGCACTTTCGCCGATCTGGTGGTCTTGGGGCAGGTTGGCCGGCATCTCCTTTGCCGGTTTCTCCTTTACCGGCACCACCCGCAGAGCCGGTCATCATGACCTCTGCGCAGCTTCCGGGGCGAGCGCTACGCCGGCCGCGAGCCGCACAGACAGCAGGAGGATCCTCGGCTACAAGCACCTGCTCCGGGTACTTGCAGACGAACTCAGTGGCAACGTAGATCTCGAACGTCCCGAAGAGGACGAGGCAGCCGTTCCTCGGCATCGGCCTGCTACCGAAGCAGCCCGCGTTGTCGCTGATGAAGTTCAGCGTGCCGAGTCTGTGGATAAGGCCACTGACCACGCGCTCGCCGGAGGCGATGATGGAACCCGTCCGGATGAACACACCAGCCAGCGCCGCTGCTGGCCCCACGGTGGGCGCCAACTGTCGTGGTGGTGTCACGGCAGATGCCATGGGATGGCTTATGTTGGGGCCGATGGACGCTGGTGGAACCGGGGAGGGCTAGCGCGCTAAGGAGCGCACAAGGAAAAACAAGCACACACACAATATACCCAGGTTCGGGGCCCTCGTGAGGAGGTAACACCCCTACTCCTGCCTGCCTCTCTCTATATGTCGGTATCTCACAAGTACAATGGTGGTCCTTGATCTGTATCTTTGCAGCTATGACAATGAGCTCTAAGGAAGAAGATGAAACAAAGGGGGGAAATGTCTCTCTCTAGGCGTCGTCTCTGGCCGTCCCTCACGCAGGAGGGGGTGAGGGTCTATTTATACCCCAGCACTAGCAACGGTCACCTCGCCGTACCGGCACTGTAGACGCGCATGCCTGCACGTCATGATTGTACACTGCATAGTGGACAGGACGTGGCTTGCCCATGCCCTGTCCCATGTCTCTGCTCCCATGTACAGCGGAGGTCAGCGGCGTCCTTCTCCTGCTCCCACGCCCGTCCTTGGTCAGCAGAGGTGAGCCCGGTCACCTCAGACATGTGCCATACCGCACGCCACGCTCTCGTGTCAGACGGGATGTGACAGCAACGCTGACCCCCGTCCGACATAAGGTGCCTCCTCTCTATAACCCGGCATGGATATGCCGGATTCCCTTTCCTGAATAGCCTCCCCTGCATATAAGAAAACGGACAGGATACCGACATACATATGTCGGTCATTATACCTCGGTCAGAATATGTCGGCTAGGTATGTCGACCACCGTCTCTCGACCACCGTATCTCGGTAACCACATGTCGGTTTTTACCAACACCATAACCCGGCCCCTCCTGGGCCCGGGTATATCGGTTTTTTATGCCTCAGTCCAGTCTTGGACACAGCATATACCATATCATGACCCTACCCGGGTAGCCCCCGACATGCATAGATCAATTAATGTTTGGGATAGCGAGGTCAGCACGAAGCGACACGGGAACCATAGGCAAGCAAGGTGAAGGACAAGATTCCTCGATCCAAACGGAAAATGGGAAAACGGATCGACGCAATCGACATGATCGATCGAGACGGGACGATTTTTCAGCTCGACGCAACGTGGTATAAATGCGACGGATCTCAAGAGTGGAGTCATGCACGGAGTACAGCATCCACTCTCCAATAATTCAGAAATGTCACCGTGGTTTGACTCGGGTAAACATAACATGTTTGTTGAACAAGTGTCCTAGTGCAAACATGTTTGTCAGTGAACATAGTACAAGCGCTTGTTATCAGGTTCGTAGGTTTTCTTTTCGCAAAAAAAAGTTCATAGGTTTTCTACGTCGCACATGATTATTTAAACGTGTCCGTATTTGAATTTTGACAGTATCACACATGTTTATGTTAATCCAGTCCTGCGTGTAAAGGTAAAAACAGTATGCCCATACGAATAAACGGCAACTTCAGTCGATACATGTTTTCTTTATGCGTTCACAAAATGCATTATAATCAGAGTGTCTCCTTTTCACGGCATTATACAGTTATGTTTTCCGCCGTTAAAATTCTCATCTAACGGCTACCTCGCTACAAGTACAAAGTCCCTAACGAAATACCTAATTCCAATTCCATTCCATCGCCCATGGAAGCGGCGGAGGAGCAGTCCCCACAACGAGCTTTACTGCTTTACTGCTAGCGACTTTTTAATTTCTATATGTATAATTTTTCACGATTTTTGAAAACTTAAAAATGTCAATTTCAAATTTTCAAAAAAACGAGCTCCGTGTAGCTCGGGCTTCATTATACGTTTTCGATATAAATGTCTGGTATTAAGTTGTGCTAAACTGTTAAGTATTTGGTGGGTGAACCAGGACAATTGAAAGATATATAGACCCTGGTGCACAGCACGAGCATATCCCCGCAAAGGCAGGGCGAGCTGGTCCCGCAGGGGCTGCTCGGCCACATTCTGGCGACGCATGCGTACTGGTCTTTAGGATAGGGCTCCTCCAGCAGCTGAAAGGAAAACTGATATTCTGCAAAAAGAAAAATTGTCTAAAGGATTCCAACTAATTTAAGTACTTATTCCAAACTCACATATCAAATTTCCTTTCTTTCTTTTTATTTGGTTCATGCTCAAGCCAGACGCTCTCTTTTCCCCGTTGATTAATAAAAGAAAGCACCTCGGTTTGGCAGCCTTTGTAAATGCTTTTATAGAAGATCTCAATGCTTCAATTTTTAGCAGAATCTCATAATGAAACCCTTCCAACATTCCACTTGTTGTACATTCGCCCATTTTTAAAGGGGAAAAGGACAATTTTATTTGAGAAACAACATAAAATTATCTCGAACCTAGGCTCAACTAACCCACTCAATATGGCCCATTAGAAACAAAATAAAATCAAATATTGTACAACCCAGGAATCCCATGAGAAGGGCATTGCCAAGCCATGAGTCCTCCCAGAAACGAATATCTGGACCATACTTACGAGGAAAGATCGAAAGTGAAGAATTCTTGCATTTTCGCCATTACACCTGCCTAAAAGTGAGAACCCCTTGGTTTCCAGTAAAGTTGGAGATAACTTTTGAACCAACATATTGTTTTTCTCAGAAGTTTTTGCCATTTGCCATCCTCACTGAGTAACTTATATAGCCATCAGGACCTAATATTTTGTTGGATGATTCTTTGAAATCATGATATGATAATTAATTACATGACATCTTTGAGACTGCTGGTGTAACTTAATCTAGGAAGTTACTTCGATCTCGTTGGCACTCGGATTACAGATATGCAAGAAATTCAACCAAACATAGGAATAGAGGGTCAACCATTAATTTTAGTTTCCACGAGAGACATCAAAAACAGGATCAAGTATTTACTTATGTAGTTTGTCTAACCCAGGATTTGCTCCATTAAAGGCTGTCTAAACTCTAAAGATACAAGAGACATCTAAGAATGGAAAAATGTATCAAACATTTTGTAAACGGTATAAAAAGACTGTTAGTATTTTTAGAGAAAAAATAGACCAAAAAATTGAGAAACAAAAGAGAATTAAATATGCAAGGTACTCGAGCCCGGGCTCAACTAGCCCACCGGATATGAGCAGGACCATATCCAGTGGGCTAATAGACACTAAGTATATGTGTTCTTTTTTCTTTCATGCATCAAGATTGACAATATTATGAAATTTCGTGATTTGAACTCCAGATAGATCAGGTTGATCTAATGACACCTTAGTCAGGTTGATCCGATAGCACCATGGAAACCCTCTTGTGTCGTAGAACAGAACATTGGGTAACCTTCACGATTTCTACAGTCATCGACGCCTCTACAGGGTCACCCTCGACTCCCTGCCGTTGGAGACACTCCAGGTCCTCAAACTCACACACTGCAAGGGTATCCTCTACGAGAGCCATCACCACGCCGCCGTCGTGCTCCCGCGGTTGTCCTCCCTGCGGCTCAGCCACAGCGTCCAGCACTTAAGCTCTCTCCAGCACATCATCGACGCGGCGCCGGTGCTCGCTGCCGTCCGCCTCGAGTCCGTCCTCATCGACCCAACAGACGATGAAGGCAAACAAGCCACAACACTCCGCCTCCGATGCCCGGCTACCAACGTGCTCGTGCTAGACAAGTGCACGTGGGAGGAGAAGAAACGCCACCCCTCTGGTTACGAGATCGACACGCCGACACTGCACTGCTTGACGTATAAGGGGCCACTCTGCTCATTCTCATTCAGTTCACGACCACCGGAGTTGGAACAAGTGGATCTAGATTTTCTCGGATATGACTACTATAAGGAGGTGAACAAAAAGGATCCAGAACGTGACCTAGAGACTTTCTGGCGATTTGCTGGGAGCTTCACCAGCACAAGGGAGCTGATTTTGAGGGTGAACCACCTCCAAGATATCGCCGTCCTCAGCGAGGCAAGGCGTCTCGAGATCCTACCTGCGTTCAGTCGGCTCCAGCGTCTCGAGGTTCAAGGAGAACATTGGACAAAAAGCAAGACTGCGGCAGTGACGGCCATCTTGAACCTGCTCCGCTGCTGTCCCGTTCTCTGTGCCCTACGGTTCAACCTCACAGCAAAGCACGAGGGCGTCTCAAATAAAGAAGGGCTAAGCACGCGAGCTTCTCAAAAGGAAATTCAGATCGCTTCCGTGTTGGGTCCACGCCACTGGTTTCCATGCTTGCAGAGTTCCCTCAGGAGAGTGGGTTTGCAATTCCAGTTAGAGAATTCAGACTGTCTTGGTGTCAAGCTCATAAAATTCTTCGCTGAGAATGTGATGGTCCTTGAGGAAATATGTATCAACGGTGGAGACGAAAAATTGGTCGAGCACATAAATCCCAAGATGGAAAAGTGGAACTCAAGAAGGAAAAAGTTAGGGGCGACTATTTTTGTGGTTTTACCTCTCAACAACCGACTTTACAGTTAATGAACGGGAAATTGGATATGGATATTCGTGGCTTGAACATGCGGTAGAATGCTATTGCGTGAAGTTTATTCAAGCTATATGCTCCATCCATATGTTGTTTTGTTAGCAATTAATTGAACTTTCTCTGGCCATCGTTTTACTTTTACATGAATCATGTGGAATGCCAGAAGCTTGAGATATTCAGATGACTAGATTATATCTTTTACAAGAGAAAGTGTAATCGCTTGCACAAATATCCTCCGGTTGTGGTCCACCTTACAACGGGTTGGGCATCGAGGCCTCTTTACGGAGGCTTGTGCACGACTGTAATAAGTGGCGAGGGATATTTTTACGGATGGCCACTTGATCGCCGATTGGTCCCCCATAAGCTTTCGCATTCATCTTGCGCACTGGCGTTTTACTTTATTCATGTCTGATGATTGTAATACGGCTAGTGCTATATTTTATTTACTTTTCCTGTTGGACGACGGCTGCGTGCATTATTATGCAGAGTCTGGATGTAATGCTTAAACTTTAAGTAATAAAGCCCTTTATCTAAAATAGTGTAATCACTTGGGACACTTCTTTTGTAAACTTTGGTGTTGGAGTAAGTTAAAGAAATTACTTTGACATTGGAGTTGCTTTGAAATGGCTAGTCTTGGTTTTGGGTTTAGGGATTAGTGATCGGAAGAAGTTGTGGACAGGGACACCTTTTTTGGACCACATTGATGAACTGTATCTTTGGGTAAGACATTATATACGTGATACAATATGTATTTTTGTTTTGATATTTGGTTACAGAGGCCACGTTGATTGGTGAAAATTGTCATTTCATATTATTTTTATGAGTAAAGAATTAGGGTCTAAAACACTTATGTGAAATCTCAAACTAAGTTATTCCATATCAGCCTATATTTAAAAAATGCATTTGACTCGTAGCATCAGCTTCTCGCACGGTCGAGAAACTCAATCAAAAGATCAAAATCCTGATTTTTCTAGTGTTAACCTCCTTGTTGTAAGTGCGCACACAAAGTTTCGTGAAAGAATATACTTTTATGGCACGTGTAAAAAAATTAAATTTTTTACGAGACTTTTTTTAATCTTTTTACGCATTTTTTTGCGCGATTTTTTTATACGGGGCCACATAGAACATGATTATGAACACCCAATCTTGTTTGGGAATTAATTATTTTCTTCTTGTTTGTAAGACCATGTCATTCCATAAAGATGAGTAGGTGGTGTATGAGATCCTGTACGTGTGACGTGTTGGTTCTAGAGACCGGCAGAAGGGGAGACGGGCAGTGTCGGCGGTCGGTGCAAAGCCAGCCAAAGTTGAAGCTGTTGTTGGTTTAATATTCAACGGAAATTCGTCGTTTTCAAGGAGGAAGGAGACCTTGTCGATCGTGGACGGTGTTCACATTTTTTTTTTATAATACTACTACTGACTGATGTGTGATATTGTAGTACTATTTTGATCTGGCGAGAAATTCCTTTTTTGTGCTGGAGAACCGTGCACGTGGCAGCGCCCCCGTGAGTAGTGGTTGTGAGACGAGCAGAGATGCAGATGCTGTCCTGGCTCCTGGCTTCACGCCTAAGTTAACGGCAAACAGCCTTTGAGAGTTTACTGTTCTTGTGTTGCAGAGCAAGAAATCCATGAGTTGATTATGACCCGAGTGAGTGAGAACTGCTGATCTGTGATTTGGACAGCTAACTGCTCTTTTTTCTATCCACCAGCGTTACTATCTTCTAAGGAAAAAAAAAGGTTTCGACAAACAAAATTCTTAGATTGTCGGGTGGAGATGAATCGGCTTAAAATTTCGGCCACATTTCAACATTCTATAGTAGTCTATAAATCGACAAATTGTGCACAGAACAAAGTTTTTGACATAGATATTGCGCTGGTAGCTTCGTCTACTATATCAGGCTCTCTTTGGTTCGGATTAATTTTGCTTTTTAGGCAGGGCCGGTCCTGAGATTTCGGGGGCCCGGGGCGAAACTAGAATCTAGGCCCCTTAGTTTAAACATCACATCAATAATATATATATAGAATTGTTTTATAACACTAAGTGCATCAGGAAACAATATCAATATCACACAACCAATACACATTTTGTTATTTTGTTCTATATCAATATAACTCACCTATCACGTCAACTCTGACTCTGACCAAAATCATGTCATCGTGGTAGCCGGTGTGCATAATAAGATCTTCTCTCGACAGTTGGGCGTCTCCTCTCAGCGTGGATGGATGAGGGCCGACGAAGGGGGCGTCTCCGGGCAACGGTCGAATAGCACAGCACACGCACAGAAGATATATAGAATTAGTCAATTAGACTTGTACCTGGCCATGACATTCAAGTTTTGATCATTCTTTGAACTACTATAAACTAAAATTCTCTTTAATTCTATTTTGCTTCAGATCAAATCTTCTGATAGTTGTCGAATTATCGCCTGCCGCCATGGCTCTATCGTTTAGCTTGACCATCGCCCTGGCCTCTCAGATCCGCTGTGTTGTGTCGTGGATGTGTTTATCACACTAGTGTTGAGTGTTGCGTCTTTGTAAAAAAAAAGAAGGAATCAACTATACTTTTTTAGGGAAAATAGAAGGGGAACTAAAAAACACAAACGGCTCGCTTTTGTGCTGCAATCCTTGATCGTAGTCAATCACATCGGTCCCAAGTCCCAACTCCCATCTGATTTATCACCGCGTACCTTTTTTTAGGGGAAAATCAGCTCGTATCTTACTAACCAAAGGAACAGGTCAAAAACATAATCAAAGGGAAAAAAAGGCCCAAATTAAAAAGGGCCATCATCAAGCCCACCAGAAGATGTAACGCTTCCAGCGTTTCCTTCTCCTACCTGAAACGCACATACGGGAGAAAAACCTCTGACCTGTCTCTCATGGAGCTTCTCTCCAAACGCATCTAGATCGATGGGGCCCCTAGGATTCGGGGGCCCGGGGCGGCCGCACACCCTGACCCCCCTCAGGGCCGGCCCTGTTTTTAGGGTTTGTCTTATGAGTCATAAAAACTCGAGGTACTTTTAATTTTGGCTTATAACATCATGTGACATTGTCAAGTAAAAAAGCCAAAAGCCAATTTGCTTTTGTGGCTTAAATAAAAAAACCAAAAGACAGAAATAAACATGTAATTCATGATATAGAGTTGTGCGCACCCGAGTACTGCTATCTGCAATTATTTATTTTTCGCCAAAGAATTAAAATGCCACATTTTCGATCTGACCGAACATATTAGAAATATGTATCAATTCTTTATCAAAACATATGAATTTCCAAGACGAGAGAAATCCGTGAAACAAAATGTTTTTCCTTTTTCCATGGTGCGAGTAGAGGATTATGTGGCAGTGTAAGAAAAACTGTGTGATTTTATTACTTATATTTTCCAATTTTCTAGGAGTGAGTAAATTAAAAAAATATGTTGTTGATGGAACGGCTTCCCTTTCCGTTCCCACGCCGACGCCGCCGACCTCCCTCTAGGGGTGAAAACGGTACGGATTATTTCCGACCGACCGACCGACCGGAACCTCACGGAAGGCAAATACGGATACGGTCGGATAGTTGCCGGATACGGTCACGGATATGGATAGTAACTAACGGATACGGAAAAGGATGTGGTTTTACTAATATCCGCCCGTATCCGAAGATATACCATATTTCACGGTTATATCCGACAAATATCCGGCGTAATATCCGACAAGTAATACCTCGAACTTGAGTTGTTGGGCACGATAAAACTTATGTACTTACACAACTCTTGAAAAGTCTTTCCTCAAGTCACTAGCATATTTGTGAATCACATTTTTGGGAGGCACCCTTAGGTCATGCAAGGGCAAAATTAAGTAGCCACTTGGAAATGGAAATATGAATATGAAAACATTATCTATCTTAGTATATCACAATACATAGAGTTAATTTGGAGTAAGTTAGTTCATACTATCTGCTATATACCAGTCCTATTTTCAATGCGACATCCGACGAAATGTTTATCCGTAACCGAACCGTATTCGTTCCGTATTCGATCCATATTCGTAACCGACAAGATCCGATTCCGTATTCGTATCCGCACACTATCCGCTCCGACTCCGTATCCGGAAAAAATATGGTCACGGACATGGTTTCACTACTATTCGACCGTATCCGCTCCGTTTTCACCCCTACCTCCCTCCCTTCCCAACGCCATTTTCTCCGGTCTACATATACTCTCGTCTCCCTTCCAATCCCCACCACTCCCCATCCACCCCCGCCATTTCCTTTCGTCGACGAAGGTTCCTCTCCCGGCGCCTCCTTCAATCTGGTAGGTACCGCTGCCATCTCCACTCCGCTCCAATCTAGAGTTCCATCCTCGCGACCGCCGCGGCTTGTAATGTAGTTAGTGCAGTTCGAAAGATCGATTTAGATCTAGAACCAACCGACACTATTGATGTTCCTTCCTGTCGCTTCATCGATTCACTGATTGGGGATTCGTTCTTGGCTGTTGCTTGATTGGTTGCAGATTCGGTAGAGCAGCGAAATGGGCCACGAGGGCAGCAGCAAGTACGGCGACGACCAGCGCCCCAACTGCGACTGCCTCCTCTTCGGTACGCACCCAGTATCTGCCGAATTTCATCGGGTTTCAGACCGTCTTGTGTGGTAATCTGATGGAGTATGTGTTCTGCTCTGTTTTTCAGACCTGGATGATACGCTGTACCCGCTGAACTCCGGCATCAGCGTCGACATCACCAAGAACATCCAAGGTACGTACTGTACATCACACTAACCAAACCGCGGCATTACGGAAATTCAGTTTGTTTGCAGGAACTGATGGCTGGGTTATTGATGTTTTGTATTGTTCAGATTACATGGTCGACAAGCTCGGCGTCGACAAGAGCGTCAGCCTGGAGCTCTGCATCCTCCTCTACAAGCAGTACGGAACCACCATGGCCGGTCTGCGGGTGCGTCTGAATCTGAGTCCCCTGATAAAAGACTGCTTCTTTTGTCTGAATCTGCTCTTGACAACGTTTCTTGTGGTGCAGGCTGTCGGGTACCAATTCGACTACGATGATTTTCACGGGTACTAACCTGCTTCTCTCTAAGCATTTATTTTGGCCAGTAATTTGGGGGAAGGGGAAGCCACATTCTTAATGGAGTTGTTTGTTTTGCAGCTTTGTTCATGGAAGGCTGGCGTATGAAAAACTCAAGCCTGACCCGGTGCTCAGGAACATTCTCCTGAGCTTGCCCATCCGCAAAGTTGTATGTATCACAAGATCAAGAATTTATATTATGTCCCACTAGGATTTTATATTATGTGCCACTAGGAACATTCTCCTGAGGTGCTCAGTAATGTACTTATAATTGTGCCACTAGGTGTTCACAAATGGTGATAGGCTCCATGCATCAAGGGCCCTAAAGAGGCTCGGAATCGAAGACTGCTTCGAAGGCATTTTGTGCTTTGAGACTCTGAACCCGACATCTCCTGCTCCTGTGCCAGCCAATGAAGCCAAAATCTTTGATATAATGAAGTATCTGGCTGATCCAGAGCCTGGGGTTGAATCACCGAAGTCACCAATCATCTGCAAGCCATCAATAGACGCAATGCTGCATGCCCTCAAGCTTGCCAACATCAATCCTCTGACAACCGTAAGTGCCAAATTACTCACTTGTCATGCTCCCAGATTCATAGGTACCTCATGTTCTATGGTTCTCTAACTGAATACGAAACACAGATATTTTTCGATGACAGCATCAGGAACATTCAGGCTGGGAAGCAAATCGGAATGCACACTGTCCTGGTAAAATCTCACGTCTGGTTAATGCTATGCAACTGCGGTTGAAGATCAAGTGTTCCTAATTTTAGTGTGTTGAATCAATGCACCTGGCAGGTTGGAACTTCTGAAAGAATCAAAGGCGCAGACCATGCCTTGGAGAGCATCCACAACATAAAGGAAGCGTTGCCTGAACTGTGGGAGGAAGCTGTGAAGGATGAGGATGTCAGGAACTCCAGCAAGGTCGGGATCGAGACATCCGTGATCGCGTAATATTCTCATGAACTGACTCGTTTTCAGGCGTAAGAGCACATGAGACAAGCTGTGTCATTATCAGAGAGAGTCTATGCACTATCTATCTGTGTAGATTGCTAATATGTTAGCACGAGAGAACATGTGGTAATCGTTACAGAGAACTGATGTCACTTTCTTCATACTTGTCCCAGTAATAAAGAAATATATGCTCTCAGCGTTCAGTGTAATACAGTTCACATGGCAAAAGATCTGTTGTGATAATACATTGACATTACAGAGCTTGATATTGCCCAGAGAGCACACATGTTCAGAAGAACTCCGCATCTTTGATCTGTCACAGTGCAGACAAATATTTCTTCATCATGGTGTCCACAGTTGTTAGGCATTTTCTCTGTCTCTCTTTGGAGCGTTCCTCCCATCAGCCCTGCCAGTCAGAATATTGTGGTGGTGTTCCTCAATCTCTGAACTTTTTTTAAGTAAGGCTAGTTCTTTGGCCTCCCTTGATCTCTCATAGCCACTCGCTTAACAGTTAACATGACCAAATGAATTCTTTTGACAAGAATTAGCAATACAATAATAATGTATAAGTAGCACGAAACCCATGTAAATAAAAGCCTCATCCGCCGAAACTGTGCGCCTGTGCATCTACACTGGACAACTCGGTAAATCAGTCAGCTGGACAATGGTAAATTTTGATGTGACGATTTGGTAGCTGCATCATTACTCACTATCAAGATAAGAACAACACAGTGTCAGTCCTAACATATTCTTAAGTACAGTTTATTTTTGTAGAACACCCCTTATGTGGTCTTTTTTTACAAGAATTCCATGTTTCTTTTTCTCGACTTCCAGTTCAAAATTATCATATGTTAGCAGTGAAGGTAGTCCAGCATTTGCATTTCTCCAGCACAAAAACAGGATATCCTATGTGATAAGATTAGTGTTCTATTAAACAGCAGATCAAAAAGTACGAGTATTGGACATACGAATTGTACTCCTAGTGTTAAGTAAACAACAAAAGTTGTCGACCAAGAAAGAAAGAACTGAGCACTGTCCACACCAACAAGATTTCATTTCAGCTCACTCCCTGTATGGCTGTATTGATGTATTCATTTGTGTTGGCCTCATGTTCGATCGTACTCCTTTTTTCTCAGAATGCATCTGATGATTCCATCTACTCATCTATACAGAATGACTTGATTTTACAGCAAAGAAAAAAGGGTGCTGCAAAATGATAAAACACGGGCTCATTCTTGTTGAGGTCTGTACAAAAGATAGAATAATATGAAATGTATATGGTATTATCTCTAACGTTTTACTAGTATAGCGCGTAGTCATCAGAATAATATGAAATGTCATTCATGAATGAACATGCGTCATTTAATTAAATATCACAACAAAAATACACATTGCATCCATAATATAACCTCCTATTCAAATTGATACATTTCCAATATAATAAGAAGTGCGCCAAGCAATTACAATATCTTGTAACATTGTGAATGTAAATTCTGTCAAGATGGACCAGCACATTCTCGTTTGAAATTCCCTTCCAATAGGATAATGAAACCTTGAGAAAAACACTATCTAGATACATACCAAATTTCCCCTTTTAGAGTCACCTACTAAGAGGTAACAGAACAAAACTTGTGGCCCCTAACTCTGTCCTACTCGAGTTCCACTTTTCAATCCTGCGGCTCATATGCTCACATAATTTTTCGTCTCCACTGTCGATACGCATTTCTTCAAGAACCATCGCATTCTCAGCGAAAAATTTCATGAGCTTGACACCAAAACAGTCCCTCTTCTCTAGCTGGAACTGCAAGTCCACTCTCTTGAGGGAGCTCTGCAAGCATTGGAACAAATAGCGTGGACCTACCATGGCGGCGGCCAGAATTTCCTTCCGAGTAGTTCGTTTGCGTACCTCTTCTTTATCTTTATCTGATGCCTCCTCGTACACTGGGGTGAGGTTTATTCGGAGGGCACTGAGCACGGGACAACATTGGATCAGGTTTAAAATCGTTGTCAAAGGTGCAGTCTTGTCTTTCGTCCAATACGCTCCTTGACACTCGAGACGCTCGAGGTGGCGGAATTCCGGCAGGAGCTGGACCTGCCTTGCTTCGCTCTGGACAGCGATATCCTCGAGGTGTTTCACAGTCAGCCTCATCTCCTTGGTGCTGGTGAAGTTCCGAGTGAATCGCCAAAAGGTTTCTAAGTCACTGTTTGGATCCTTTACCCTGTAGCCTTCCTCGAAAAATTCCAGATCCACTTGTTCAAACCAATGAAAAAAATAGAGCGATATATCCCCGCTAATAGCACGCTATAGCTTGTTGAGAATGATCCCGCTAAATAGATCAGTGTACAATGTCTCGCTAATAGCACACTATAGCGCGAAATAGCACGCTAATAGCATATTTTGAGGCCGGCGCTATTTTTCTGTAGCGCGCTATTTTTTTGCTTGGTTCAAACTCTAGAGGCTGTGGACTGAATGAGTACGACCGGAGTGACCCCTTGTAGCTGAAGCGGCGCAGCCTCTTCGCGTCGATCTCCAAACGATCGATGGACTGTTGGAGGTGGTACCATATTGCTTTTATGGCTTCCCTGTCTTTAATGGCTTTCTTGTGTTTAATGCGGACATTCTCAAGTCGGATGACGGCGAGCGCCGGCGCGGCGTTAATAATGCGTTGGAGGGATGTTAGGTTTAGGCGGCAATGGCTGAGCCGTAGGGAGCACAGCCGCGGGAACTTGGTCTCCCTGTGGTCGAGTAGTCCACTGCAGTTGGTGAGTTCTAGGATCCGCAGTGTCTCAAACTGCTGCAAGTTGGGGATTTCTGTTTCTGGCCAGTAGGCCCACGGATTGGAGGGGTTGCCCTTTGAATCTTTGGCGACGAGCTGAAGCTCCTCGACGCGGCGCGCAGCCCGGTGGGAGAGCAGGACTTTCACCTAGTCTTTGTAGCACGACGTGACCTTGTCGTTGTCGGACATGGAGTACCATGTGGTTAAAGTGAGCCTCTTGACGGGGACGACGGCGGCATCGAGCGCCCCCATGGCCGCAGACACGAAGGCATCACATCCAGAGAAGAAGCGGGCTCCTGGAGAAGAAGCGGGCGCCTCGTGGCTTTTTCGTTGTGGGCGGGGCTTCTTGACGATGACAACGACGACGCCAGTGTCGAGGTTTACGGCGCCCGAGGAGAGCCAGAGCGGTGCGCGCCAACGACGCGAGAGCGCGGTCGTGGAGGCTGCTTGAGTGGGGCGAAGTGGAGGATGCGGCGGAGGATGTCGTCGGGGAGCTCGGACAGGCGGTCCACGCCACCGGCTGCCATCGCCTACGTATGTAGAGAGGATCCGATGCGATGCGATGTGAGCTCGATTGGATTCACACGTGGTGAAGTGTACATATGTAGAGAGTACAACCTAACCGGACTAGACTAGTACTACTCCTCTCGAACTAGTACAATTTGAAAACTACAAACCGACTCGTACACAACTAACTCACCTGGACATGCAAACCTTTTTTTTAGATAAACGAAAAAATAACAAGGCGAATTACATATCAAAATGAGAAATTGTATAAACGTCTATGGTGGTGGAGGGTCGATCCGCAAATTATGCTGACATCCATGTAGGGATAAAAAGTCTCTCGTCGTATCCTCCAGTCTTGTGCACACCTCCAAAAACAGGTCTCGATGCCCCACACGTTGCAACTGAGACCACGAACGGAGTGTAGCAGTAGTCCTGCAGATAACCTGCATAAGAGAACAATTTTTATTATTAAAAGTCTTGTCATTTTTACATAACCAAAGCGACCATATTACGCAAGCACTGCCACCCTAATAAGTTGTTTGAACCTATTATCCACTCCATTCAGCCAATTATCAAAAATATTAGTAATGCTTTTAGGTGGGTAAATAGTAGAACCTATCTAGATGATGGACCATATAGAACTAGCATATTTGCACTCGAAGAAAAGGTGTTTGATTGTCTCGTCTTTATGACAGAAGACACACTGTTTACTCCCATGCCAAATGCGTTTTGCAAGGTTGTCTTTTGTAAGAATTACTCCTCGACGAAGATACCATGCAAAAATTTTATTTTTAAGTGAAATTTTTATCTTCCAAATTTTTTTATTATTATTTACTGGCACATCCGGCTGAACGAGTGCTGTATACATGGAGTCCACTGAAAATTTACCGCAATTGCGTAAATTCCACCGAAACTCATCAGTCCCTTGAGTCAAGTTGACAGAAGACTCACGTATGCTTCAGCAAGCACAAGTCCTAAACGTACACACTAATTAACCAATTATGGAAAGATAATTGCTAACAATCTCTCCCTAATGGGGATGGGCGGGCGGACCTCTACGGTATGCACCCACTATTCGCCGCATTTCATCAGGTTCCAGACCGTCTTGTGTGCTAATCTGATGGAGTATGTATTCCGCTCTGTTTTTCAGACCTTGATGATACGCCGTACCCACTGAGCTGCGGCATCAGTGTCGACATCACGAAGAACATCCAAGGTAGTACATGTACATCACACCAACGAAACCGCGGCATTACTACTCAAGACAAAGGAAATTCAGTTTGTTTGCAGGAACTGTTGGATGGGTTTATTGATGTGTTGATTGTCTTCTTCAGATTACATGGTCGACAAGCTCGGCATCGACAAAAGCGTCAGCCTGGAGCTCTGCATTCTCCTCTACAAGCAGGACAGAACCACCATGGCCGGTCTACGGGTATGTGCGTGTGATTTTTGTTTGATCAGCTTGACCATGTTTTCTTCGATCCACCGTATAAAGACCAGACCTTTTTATTTCTAGTCATAATTATGCTTCTTGTGGTCCATTGATGCAGGCTGTTGGGTACCAATTCGATTACGGTGATTTTCACGGGTACTAACCTGCTTCTCTCTTAAGTGTTTATTTTGGCCAGTAATTTGGTGGAATGGGAATGCTAAATTCTTAGTAGACTCTTGTTTTGCAGCTTTGTTCATGGAAGGCTGGCGTACGAAAAACTCAAGCCTGACCCGGTGCTCAGGAACATTCTCCTCAGCTTGCCCATCCGCAAAGTTGTATTTATCACAAGATAAAAGTTTTATATTGTGTATTGGAATGGAATGTACTTATAATGCTGTAATTGTGCCACTAGGTGTTCACAAATGGTGATAGGCTCCATGCCTCAAGGGCCCTAAAGAGACTCGGAATCGAGGACCGCTTCGAAGGCGTTTTGTGCTTTGAGACACTGAACCCGACATCTCCTGCTCCCGTGCCAGCCAATGAAGCCAAAATCTTTGATATAATGAAGTACTAATTAGCACAAGAGAGAACATGTTGTAATCCTTAAGAAGTGCTGTCACTTCCTTCACACTTGTCTCGAGTAATAAGAAATACATGCTCTCAAACGTCAGTGAAACATATTTCACGCAGCAATAGATCTGCCATGCTAATGTTCAATAAACAACCTACTGTTCGACATTAATGTTTTGTCAGTAGGACGGTTTCTTCAGTTTCATCAGGTTCTTTAGTTAGACAGTTAGATTTTCAACTAAAATTCAGTTATCTTTTCTTGACGTTTTGGTTCGGTGGGCTAAAAAGAGATGGATAAAAACCAATGCCGAGCTTGCAAATGTTGCCCTGACAGTCTTCGCTTAAAACCTGGTGGTCGAGAATCCCCAAATGTGTACCCAAGCAAACTCAGAAAAAAATGATGACAGCCTGCTATATTGTCTGGCACCATTGGAAATAAAGAGGCAGAAAAGTTTTCGAGGGCAAGACCGTCAGTGAAGCTGGATTAGTTCAGTTGATCAGAGATGATGTTGCTGCTTTAAGTCTTGCCTGGTTTTTTTGACCTGTGGCTATAGTGTCTTGTTTCTTTCTTCTTTAAATATATCCGCCATTTTCTAGGCCTGTACAGTGTTCCTCCTTCTATCAATGTAAAGCAGAGATCCTGCCCGGCTGCCCTTCAGGCTCAAACAACCAAAATACACATTGCATTGATTATATAACCTCCTACTCAAATTATCAAATAGGCAGTTTTCCAATACAATAAGAAGTGCACCAAGCAATTACAATCTCTTGTAACAATGTGAATGTTTATTCTGTCAAGATGTACCAGCACATTCCAGCTTGAAATTCCCCTCCAATAAGAAAATAATCTCTTGAGAAAAACACTCCCTAGATAGATAAGAGAATGCATACCAAATTTCCCCTTTTAGAGTCACCTCTGAATAAGAGGTAAGAGCACAAAACTTGTGGCCCCTAACTCTGTCCTACTCGAGTTCCACTTTTCAATCCTGCGGCTCATATGCTCACATAATTTTTCGTCTCCACTGTCGATACGCATTTCTTCAAGAACCATTGCATTCTCAGCGAAAAGTTTCATGAGCTTGACACCAAAACAGTCCTAATTCTCTAGCTGGAATTGCAAGTCCACTCTCCTAAGGGAGCTCTGCAAGCATTGGAACATGTAGCACGGACCTACCATGGCAGTGGCCAGAATTTCCTTCCGAGTAGTTCGTTTGCGTACCTCTTCTTTATCTTTTTCTTGATCTGATACTCCTCGTACTTTGGGGTGAGATTTATTCGGAGGGCACTGAGCGCAGTACAGCAGTGGAGCAGGTTCAAGATCGTTGTCAAAGGTGCAGTCTTGTCTTTCATCCAATATGCTCCTTGACACTCCAGACGCTCGAGGCGGCGAAATACTGGAAGGAGGTTGACCTGCCTTGCCTCGGTGAGGACGGCGATATCCTCGAGGTGGTTCACCTTCAGTCTCATCTCCTTCGTGCTGGTGAAGTTCCAGGCAAACCTCCAGAAGGTTTTAAAGTCATGGTTTTGACCGTCGTTTGCCTTGTATTCTTGCTCGCAAAATTCTAGATCCACTTGTTCCAATTCTAGAGGCGATGGACTGAATGAGTACCGGGGGAATTTCCCCTTGTAGCTGAAGCAGCGCAGCCTCAATGCTTCGACATCCAAACGAGGGACGGTCTTTGGCCCGTACCTGCCGCTAGGACACTGCGTCGTCCACCTGCAACTGTCCAGCACGAGCACGGTGGTTGCGGGACATCGGAGGCGGCGCCTTGTGGATTCTTTGGCTTCCTCGTCTGTTGCTTCTATCTAGACAGACTTGAGTTGGACGGCAGCGAGCGCCGGCGCCGCGTCGATGACACGTTGTAGAGAACTTAGGTGCTGGAGGCAATGGCTCAGCCGTAGGGAGGACAGCCTCCATGGCCGCGGACACGAAGGCGTCACTTCCGGAGAAGAATCGGGCTTCTGGAGAAGAAGCGGGCGCCTCGTGGCGTTTTCGTCGTGGGTGGGGCTTCTTGACGACGATGATGCCAGTCTCGAGGTTTACAGCGCCCGAGGAGAGCCAGAGCGGCGCGCGCCAACGCGTGGAGAGTGCGGTCGTGGAGGCTGCTTCCTTGAGTGGGGCGAAGTGGAGGATGCGGCGGAGGATGTCGTCAGGGAGCTCGGACAGGCGGTCCACGCCACCGGCGGCCATGGCTAACGTCGGCGGCACGAGAGGATCGTGATCTCGATCGGATTCAGGCGTGGTGTATATTTTGTAGACGTCCATGAGTCAATTTGGGTCCTCAACGCATTGGGCAGATCGAGCTGAATACCAATCGGGCGTAAGTTATACCTTCTTTTCTGCAACATTTTTTTCTTCGAAATTCCGTTCGGCCCTCTGTTTTCTAATTCGGTTCGGAAACAGCCGTTTTTCTGGCCTTTCAGTCGTTCTGTTCAGCGCGTATCTTTGATGTCACGATGTCGGATGTGTTTCGATTTCCAGCGCTCGCTTTTTCTTCTCGTATTTCTTTTCATTCCCTTGTCCAGCCGGTCTAAAATGCTTTTCTCAAAATTTGAAAGTCGTCTTAACTCTTTAACTCCTTTTCAAGTTTTAATATTCCTTTTTCATTCTTTGTATCAAGGGTGTGTTCACATTATTATATTTTTGAGACGGATGTACTCACTTTGCATGACAAATGAGATTGACTTTGCTCCTACTTCCGTTCCGGCCATGTCTGATGTTGTTCGTCCAACACGTATGCATATCGGAAACAAGGTAACGTGCTCCATGTCTGTAGTTGACAAGCAGGCTATAAATATACTTTCTGTGTGTGTCCATTTCGTCACTTCTATCCTCTTTACCCTCATATACCGTTGTAGTTTTTCTCATTCACAGGCTTTTACAAAGAGCCCCACTCTAGGATTGAGGTTTGTAATCATTTCTATTTATGTGATCATAGTTAAAAAGAAGTATTATGTGACAAATAAAATAAAAAAATCCATCTTTGAGATACGGTATATAAGCCCGAGGTTCAGTTGTTCTATCTTACTCGTTTCAATGTGCATGCCTTAATATTTGACAAGCAAGAAGAAACCCTAGCCCCCGCGCCGCCGCCACAGAGACCCACCAGCTCCTCGCCCCTAGCCCTCGCCGCCGCCG
Organism: Poa pratensis; assembly: GCA_947311845.1. Taxonomy (NCBI): domain Eukaryota; kingdom Viridiplantae; phylum Streptophyta; class Magnoliopsida; order Poales; family Poaceae; genus Poa; species Poa pratensis. Next base: position 2,102,030 of record CAMZMU010000042.1, read on the forward strand.
GAGGAGGCCGTTCCACGGCGGACGGCGGCGGCGGGGGCTCTCCTCCGGTCGCTTCCCCAAAAAATCCAAATCCCACCACCAAATCTCCCCATTTTCGTCCGTCGGCCAAGCTTCTTGATCCCGCCGGTGCGTGCGCGCCTCTGCCCCATGGCCTCGAGCTCCGAGGAGCCAGGGCGTGGTCCGCTTCGGCGACACGTGCCCCGCTTCGGGGGCTCGCTTCCGCGTGCACGGCCTCCTCCTCCATCCTGCCCTTCGCGCTCCCCCTCGCCTGGTCGTGCCAGCGGCCGCCTTCCTTTGCCGCTCGTCTGTGTCGCCAGGCCCTTGGAGATGGCGCTCCTGGGCTCCCCATGGTGCGGCAGCAGCGGCTTGAGCTCTGGTGACCACCTGCTGCGCTCGCTGCTGTCAGGTTCGTCGTCAGGCTCTGCATCGCCCTTTCGCTGACCAGCGTGGTGCTGGGCGGTGGTGTCTCCAGCGAAGCCAGACGGCCCGGCCTGCTGCCCCCTGCCCCTGGCCCGGACAGGTTTGCTGCCGGTGTTGCATTTGCAGCGTACTCAGGGAGAAAATCCCCTCTTGGACCTCATGTCCGAGACAACCACGGCGGCGCTGATGGCGTCGTTGACCTTCATGGAGGCGTGGTTGTGAAGCTGCTTTGCGCTCCGGTCTGGTTTTGCGTCTCTGCGGTAAGCGCAAGACACTTTCTCCTCATGGTGTTTGGATGTGGCTCGGAGCGAAAGCTCAGCAATGACGGCGCTTGTCGGCGTCGTTCTCCTTCCTGAAGGCGTCGCGTGTGAGTGCTTGTCCTTGCCATTGATGTGGGTCTTCGCACTTGGCTAGCGGCGACATTTGAGGCTCGGTGGTCGTGCTTCTGCCCGTGCCCCTTGTTATCGGTCTGTTGTGAAAGCTTCTGTGGCTGTACTTGACCTTTGGTTCTGGGTAGGCTTGTCCGGCTCTGTCAGATGGCGGTGCCCGATGCCCTGGTGCTGCTTTCTTGCTGTGTTTGCTGAAGACCCTCCTATGGTTGGCGCTGTGTTGAGTGAGCTTCGTGCTCCTGGTGTCGTCTCGGACTTCTTTGCTCAATGACGACGCAATGATGCCTCCCCGACCTGTTAATCGTCTCGACTTCCTGTGGCGGAGTCTCAGTCAACGTTCGTGCTAGGTGCTAGGCTTGGCACTCGTTGATTGTGGTTGCTCCTGAGTTGTGCCGGGCGTTTCGATATGCACGCCGGTGCGGTGCGCTAGGTTGTTTGTTGAATCTTGGTATTGTGTTCCTTCGACAGCACCCCTCGTATACTTGTTCATCTCATGGTGACGGACCTTCTGCTGCTAGCTTTCTTGATGATGGGCTAATGTTTTGCTCAGTAGTGTATTGTCAGGTCGCTACTTCCCCTTTCATGTGTTGTGATTGTGTGTGTGTTTTTTCGTTTATCTCTCTCCTTTGTAACCCCCGTACTCTCTGGTTCACTTGAACCCATCTTGTAGAGGCTGCAAAGTCTCAAGGCAATTTTGAAATATATTCAGGTGGGGAACCCCCCCCCCCCCCCCCCGGTTGACCTTTCAAAAAAAACATTTTGGCAAGCAATACCAATTAAGCTGCAAGTCTAACTCAACGTTTACATTTGTTAATCCCTCTCTAGTTTGTACTCTACTCAGACTAGACCAATAATCTGTACAAAAGTTGTCGTCAAAATTAGTCTTCAGTTTTTTTCTTGAGTATTTATTCTCAGTGTCTCTTTCTTCAGTGTTATTTTAGTTTTCAGTCACTCATTTATTTATTTTTTCTCAGTATCTATCTTTCATTTTCCTGTTTTGGTTGGTTCTCTGTCATTGTCTTCCTATGTCTATTGAATTCTCTCAGTTTTAGGTTTCTCTTTCATCAGTCTTGTCATTGGGTCGGTTATTCAGTTTTCATTCATGTGGTCATTGTCATCAGCCTCATTTTGCAGGTGTGTGGATAATAGGGAGCGAGAGATTATTGTATCTATCATATTCATATATTTTCTTTCATTTTTGTTCCCTTCATTCAGTCCTGAGTTCTTCTATATATTTTTCTTTTTAATGTCTCTTTTGTCATTTCCTTTATTGAGCCTTTATCTCTTTATCAATGTCATTTTATTTAGTCATTTGTCTCATTCTTCACTCTCTCTTTTTTTCTGTCCTTAAGTGTATAATTATGTCCTCATGTATCTCTAGTTATTTTGAATATTACTATTTGTTCATATTACATTTCAGCCTTTTCTTCGGTCTATTTGTTTATTTAATCTTTAGTTTTTCAATTCCTCTTTGCAATATTTTTTATTTGTAGTCCATATTTATCCATCTTGTCTTTCATTTTATTGTACATTCATTTTTCTATTGCTTCACCCTTCTTGATTGGTATTTCTTCATTCTCCTTCTTCTAAATATTTATTTTTCCTTAGTCTCCATTCTCTTTCTCCGTCCTCATTCTTTAGTCTTCAGTATATCAGTTTTTAGATATTTTGTAACTTAGTTTTGTCAATATTCTCCATGTCATCTTCAATATCATTTCTTATGGCCAGAATTCATATTTTATTCTGTTTTGTGAACCATTCGAGGCCATTTGAACCAATCTCCTTGAGAGCACATTGAATCTCAGTGTACTTTCTCCAGTTCCTGGTGTGGGCGGAAATTTATGCATTTTCAAATCTTTCTCGCACCACCGTTCTATTATATGAGGGAAAAACATGCCATCTTTTTTCAGAGTTACGGCGCTAATTGATGAAAAGTTTTCGGCGGATATAGGGCTGGATTCGCGGAGAAGGCGAGAGGCAATGTGCGGTGAAGAAATGTGGAACGTTTGCGTCTCCGCAACGAAAAAAATCATATGACTTGTCCGGATCAGGCAACAAGTAACCTTTGATGCTCCCCTTTCGAAGAGTCGTTGGACGACAATGTGCTCCCAATCCTCCTCTCCCCCGGTTGCACGATGGAGACGCAGAGGAAGCAAGGATGAGCGAAGAGGAGAAATGATGTGCCCACCTCAGTTAGCAGGACCACGTGATGCGGATCACGTGGCATGGAAGCCTGTTCTCGCGTTAAACGCTAGAGTGAGGTGGGTTGGAAATTAGAATTTGTGTATCTTGTTAGTTTTTCTTAATAATTTCATGTTTCTTTTTCTCCACTTCCAGTTCAAAATTATCATAAGTTAGCAGTGAAAACAGTCCAGCATTCTCTAGCACAAAAACAGGATATCATATCTGATAAAATCAGTGTTATACTATTAGACAGCAGATAAAAAATTACAATTATTATATATACCAGTAATACTCCTAGTGTTAAGTACTCCCTCCGATCCGGATTAAGTGACGTACCAAAATAACTATGCATGTACGTTTCGCACGCTACGCTCGCGACAATCTTTGTGGATCGGAGGAAGTAACAAAAGTTGTAGCCTAAAAACAAAGAATAGTAGACCTTGTGGATGGTGAATAGTTTAAACCTAGCATCCACACCATTTAACCAGCTGCCAAAAATGTTTGCAACGGTATGTGGAGGATGCAAGGTAGAACCTATCTGGATGGCTGACCATATAGACCTAGCGAACTCACACTGGAAGAATAAGTGTGTAATAGTCTCGTCATGTTGACAGAAGACGCACTTTTTACTTCCGTGCCAATTGCGTTTGGCAAGGTTATCTTTTGTAAAAATTACACCTCGACGAAGATACCACGCGAACATCTTAGTTTTTAGCGGGATCTTCATCTTCCAAATTTTGTTATTATCCTTAATATCGACTGGTACTTCAGGTAAGATTAACGCTCTAAACATAGAATCGACCGAGAATTTACCATTTTTCGTAAGATTCCAATGAAATTTATCTGGACCTTCCGACAATTGGATAGTTTCCAAACGGAGGAGCAAAGCATTCTAGGATGCTTGTCTTGTTCCAAGTAAACTTCTTCTGAACGAAACATTAGGAGGTGAGGTACCCAACACCTTTGCGATCGTGTCGCTCTTATTTCACACAATCGTATACAGAGCCGGATATTGTTCTCGTAGAGTGGCTTGTCCTAGCGATTTATCCTCCCGGAATCTAATTTCCGATCCATCCCTAATTGAGAAAGATCCATGTGGGAAAAATTACTTCTTCGTAGCCATGAGGCCTGCCCAGAAGTGTGAATCGCCAGGTTTCCAAAGAACCTGGGATACAGCTTGAGACCCCACATACTTTTTTCTAAGAAGGGTTTGCCAAACTCCATCTTCAGACAGAAGTTTGAAGAGCCAGCCATGAACTCCGAGCCCTCCTTGGCCTTTAGGGCAGCAAACCACACTCCACTTAGTCAGACGATATTTTTCTTCTCACAATCCCCTTGCCAAAACAATCTAAACCGGAAGTAATCCAATCGTTTTAAGACTCTTTTGGGCAGTTGGAAGAATGAAATTATATACAGTACCCTATTCGTTAGTACCGAGTTTATGAGAACCAGTCTTTCACCGAGGGATAGGAGTTTGCCTTTTCAGCTATTTAAACGTAATTGAAATCTTTCCTCCACCTTTTTTCACTCAGCATTTGTAAGTCTCCGATAGTGAATCGGAATATCGAAATAATTGATAGGAAATTGACCTTACTCATAGCCGAAAAGTTTAGCATACAAGGTGGCGTTTTCTTGAGCCTCGCCAAAACAAAACAGTTCACTTTTATGGAAATTAATCTTGAGGCCCGAAAGTTGCTCGAAGGCTGACAAAATCAGCTTTAGATTACGAGCTTTTTCGATGTCATGTTCCATAAAAAGAATTGTGTCGTCGGCATGTTGAAGAATCGATAGCCCACCATCTACTAGATGTGGAATCACTCCTTCAATTTGGCCCTCAAATTTAGCGCGTTCGATCAAGATAGCCTGCATATCAGCCACTATATTAAATAGTATCGGCGATAGCGGGTCACCTTGTGTAAGGCCTTTTTTCGTTTGAAAGTACTTGCCAGTGTCATCATTGAATTTAATGGCTACACTACCTCCCGAAACAAAGCTGTCTACTAAAGCTCTCCACTCAGAAGAAAAATCTTTCATCCTGAGGGTCTGCTGAAGCAAAGACCAACTGACTTTATCATAAGCTTTCTCAAAATCGATTTTAAGAATTACCCCGTTTAGCTTCTTCCTATGTAGTTCGTGCACTGTCTCATGTAGGATCGCTACCCCGTCAAGAATATTGCGACCTTGCATAAAAGCTGTCTGAGACGGACGAACCACATGATCTGCCACACTATTCAGTCGAATCGTAGCAACTTTGATAAATATTTTAAAACTAACATTAAGAAGGCATATAGGTCTGAATTATTGAATCCTTTTTGCCTCATTAAGCTTAGGTAATAAAATTATCTCACCAAAATTGGGACGAAATAACTCTATCTGTCCAACATGGAGGCAGGCGAACAGTTGTAGTAAATCAGACTTGATGACATCCCAAAAGTTCTGGTAAAACTCAGCCGGGAAACCATCAGGTCCTGGTGCTTTATTATGTTTCATTTGGAAAACCATCTTTCTCACTCCATCCTATGAATAGGGTTTAATAAGCAGGCTATTTTCCTCATCTGAAACCAGGGGTATATCCTCTGTTCGAGACTCATCCAGGGTGAAGTTTCCTTCTTCTGGGCACCGAACAGGCCTTTATACTAATTTGTAATATACGACTTTACGTGTTCCTGTCCCTCAATTGTGCTCTCCTCCTGTATTAGAGAATGAATACGTTTTTTCCTGTGTCTGTCATTGGCAATACTATGGAAATAGCGAGTATTCAAATCTCCTTCTAGGATAAATTGGGTTTTGCATCGTTGGTACCATCTTAACTCCTCCTCACGCAGCAGTTTCGCTATATTTGCATTTGATTGGCTTTTTAGCTCAATCTCTTGCGTTGATAGCAAACGAATCTCTGCTAATGCCTCTAAATTATCAATTATTGAGGATAATCGTATCTTTTCTTTTTTAAATAAACCAGTAGTATGACGAGACCAACCAACGAGATGTGTGCGTAGAGCACGGATTCCTACCCCGGCCACCTTCCGCAGGTCGTCGCCGACCTTGAATTGGTCGAGCACACGCCACCCAGCCTTTATGCCTATTCCTGCCCCGGTCGACCTCAAGCTCTCACCCTTCTTAAGAACAAGGCTGTCTATACCTTTTCTGCATGCATTGGTCGATGACTTTACTTCCTGTCCTAAACGCATTTGCCTAGATGTATAAAGAGAAAGGAAGTATATCTATAGCACGTACATGTGAAGAGCAAGCGCGGTTGCAAGGCCGCAGATTCCGCCGCCGACGATCACAACACCGTGAAATTCCTCTTCTCCAGTTGCAATCTGATCATTACTCAATGCCATGCCAGCAGCCAGCTTCGAGCCTAGCTAGCTAGCAGTAGCAGCTCTTGGAAATCAGATGAAAAGCTGCTGCTTTTGCCTGATAATGTAGGAGCGACTGGATCTGGCCGACCAGCATATCTGGCCGACCAACATATCCTAGAGGGCCATGCATGGCATACGTTTAGATGGCTCTGCCGCTAGCGACGACGACGATAATGGAGAGATTCGCTCACATCACATGCAAACAAGTTCGCCGGTCACGGCCTCACAGGGATAAGCAGGGAGACGACATCGGAACCGAGCTGGAATCAACCTGCTCCACAAATTTCATTACCGCCCTTAGGGCATCTCCAACGGCATGGCGCAAATGGACATGCAAATATGTCCGTTTGGGACAGTCCGCGGACACAATTTATACATATATCCGTTTGGGGTTGAAGGTGCCTCCAACGGCACCCCGCAAATTCCAAAAAAAAGCATAAAAATGAATTTCAGCTAGCTAGCATTCATCGATCGGTAGAAACTTCAGCTAGATGGCCACACAAACTACATCGATTGATTTGAGCTACCTAGTATCCATCGAGGAGCAGATCGGGGCGTCGCCGTGCTCCCCGTTGTACTCCGCCGTGCGTGCCGACAGCAGCAGCCACTGGCCGGCCACCCGACGCGGATGCATGTCCGTCGAGAGCGTTGTTGCTGCTATTTCTTGGGCGGGACGGGGACCGCTCCACGCCGGCGCGATGCCAGCCTTGTTGCGCTCCCCGCGCGCATCCTGCCGGAGCACGCACGCACGCATCCTGCCGGAGCACGCACGCACGCATCCAGGGAGTTGGCCGCCTCGCCTTGTCGTCCCGAGCAGCGCCTTCTTCCGACGGCCACGGCCCTACCTTCGAGCTCTGAGCAGCGCCTTCTTCCGACGGCCACGGCTCCGAGCTCTGCGTTCTCGGCGTCGATCTGGCCGGCGGCGGCGTCAACCGGGCGGCGTCGATCTGGCCGGCGGCCGCCGCGATCTGGCCGGCATCTGTGGCGGCGCGCCCATGCTCGAGTCTGGAAGAGGAGAGAGGGGTAGATGGGCGGCGGCGGCGGCACGGTGCTGGTCCTCGGCCGAGTCGGGTGGGGAAAGAGAAAAAGAGAAAGGAGAGAGAAGGAGTGGGGGTCGGTGGAGGATATGTTTGACTGACGGATGGGCCAGGCCAGATGTCGAGGTGCGCCCTCGGCAATTCCCATGGTTGCTATGCGTAGGGTTGATTGTGTGGTAGAGAATGCGTAGTATCGGTGGAATCGACGGCTTGACAAGCTGGATTTACCCAGGTTCAGGGCCTTCGAGTGAGGTAAAACCCCTACTTCCTGCTTGTCTGTGTTTATGATATGAATATGAGGGTTACAATGGTTCGACGAGCTGTTGATCTCGTCGGGATTTTGGTGGCGATGGATTCCTTGCCTTGATCGATCACCCTCCCAGCCTTTTTATAGGAGGCTGGGTCTCGGGAAGCATAACCGACCAAGGTTACATGTATGGAAAGTCCTAACCGACCATAACTTGATGTAACTTGGAAAACACTCTTTGTCTTGGGACTTTCTTCGTAGGATTCGATTAATCTTTAGGCTTCTTTGATCATCACGTGCACCAGATACCTCTAGACTGGGGTACCCGCAGAGTATAACCTCGTCATTAGCCCCCGAGTACTTGCTTGACTCGAAGAATCGAGCATGTGCTCCCTTCATCGTGCACGTCATAATCTTCTGAGCTTGTCCTTCTGACCCGATGTAGTTCTTCAAGCTCTAATTTGTTTCAATTGTATGTGTATGCTAATCGAGGGATACTGATATAGTAGGCCTGATTTACTCGAATATCGAGATCAGTTAACTGCTTACTTGAGCAAAAATCTTACTAGCCTTCAGTCAGACTCGAGTCTCTGGGCTCGAGCTTGGAACGCAATCGAAAGATTATGCCTAGGGATATTGACATAGTAAGCCTGATTCACTCGAATATCGAGCTCAGTTACCCGCTCATTTAGGCGAAACCATACTAGCCTTCAATCAGGTTCGAGTCCCCGGACTCGAAGCTGGAACACTTTTGCAACTTTTGCCTAGGGATATTGACATAGTAGGCCTGATTCACTCGAAAATCGAGCTCAGTTAACCGCACATTTGGGCGAAACCATACTAGCCTTCAATCAGGTTTGAGTCCCCGGACTCGAAGCTGGAACATACTGGACAGACTCGACTCAAGCCGTTGTAGGTCTTACTGATTCGTTCTGCAGTTTAACTTTTGATACCTAACGCGTCCGTCAGGATTTTCATCATGTCTGTTGATACGGGAAATTTCAAGGGAAAACACTGTTGGAGCGTCCCTCGGCCCATCTCGATTGCTCGGCGGGTCTTACCTTTGCATTTGCGTATGCAGCATCCGAAACATCTGCGATTGGCATATTCCGGGAATTTATGAAGTTTGATTCTTTGATTTGTGAAGTACTTAATGCATTTTAATCGAATCTGTAGTCGAGTGAATTTTCTTACCTTGTTTTGAAATCTATGGGGGCGCGACAGCGCTCCCATGGGAGTAGCCCCGAGATTGTGGTTTATTGTCTTGCAATAGAGGACAATCTCAAATCATCCTTCTGTACTGCTTTTTGTCAATCGAAATAATTTTGCTCCTTTTTTATCAATCGCAAGAAATTTTTGATATACTCCCATGGGAGTACATTTGCCAGTCGAATCCTTTTGTCGATTGTAGTCCCACCACTCGAACGTGGACGTTATCTCTGCCCCTGACGTCATTCGTGACGTCTTAGGCGTGCGCTCGCCATTTTGACAAGACGTGTCTGTGTGGGCCCAACGCTCAGAGTTTTGACCGCAGAAGACGCCGTTTCAGCTTTGATTTGACCGGACGTGGCGTATTTTTCGCCGCGCCATCATGACCTCCTAGGGTTTTGTGCGTAGTGGGCGACGTGGGACTCGACGGTTGCTCTCTGCGCTCGCCACGTGTACAGCCAGATACTACGCTCATTTGGACGGACGGTTATGATGACGTTTTGCGTTGTGCGGTAAGTAGCAGGTTTTGCGCAAGATTTTGATTTGCTTGCCATTCTTTTCCTCTGTTCCTCTTCTTCCTTGCGCACCACACACCATTGCTCTGCCTCCCAAGCTCCTTGCTTTCTGCTCCTTGTGCCATGGCGCCCAAGAAGATCAAGCGTGCTGCTGCAACCGTCCCCGCCACCGATCCAACAGACAAGGGGAAGGATGCGGCCATGGCGAGTGAGCCTGCCGATGCGCTTCTGAAGATCCCCGGTGACTGGACGAGATCCTGCGTAACCGAGGACACCTTGTCTGAGTATCGTGAGAAGGGTTGGCTGCCGCCAGCTGACCAGCTGGCCGCGCGTGCTCCAGGTCTGGAGGTACGCCCTGATCCTCACGATGGCGAGCGCGTCTGCTTTGCTGAGTTCCTCCCCCGTGGATTCTCTTTCCCTTTGCATGATTTTGTGCGAGGGCTACTGTATGCCTATGGCTTGCAGATTCATGATCTTACCCCCAATAGCATTATGCATATCGCCTGCTTAATGGTGCTATGCGAGTGTTTCTTGGGGGTGTCCCCCAGCTGGGCATTGTGGAAGCATATCTTCAAGGTGCGCCACAATTGCCGGGGTAAACGCCCTTGCCCGGTGGGTGGATTTCAAGTCCAAGTGCGAAGCGATTCGCATTACTTTAGCTTGAAGACAGTCGATTCTGCCCAAGGCTGGTGGACCAAATGGTTCTACGTGCCAGTCGACCAGGTGGTGCTCCCGGCCTTCTCGATTGAGAATTCTCCAAAGAAAACGCTGGCCTGGGATCACCCTATCTCTCCTGCTGAAGCCAAAGAAGCCACCCCTTTGCTGAATGAGATTGGCAAGCTGCTGAAGACTGTTTCTGGTATTCAGTTGATCAGCACTTATTTGAAGATGCGAGTGTGGCCCATGCGCCTTCGTGCCCACCCGATGTGGTAGTATGAGGGTCCACTCGACAGCACCAGGATGAGTACCACCGAGTTGACGCAGAAAGAGCTCAGTGCTCAGGTGAAGAAGATCACGAGCATCAAAGCTTCCACGAAAATCGACTTCAACTTCCCGCACGTCCCCTATGGGCCAGAGAAGCCTTACCTGCAGTGAGTGATTCTTTTTGCCGTTTTTATGCCTCGCCATCTGCCTTTGCATCCTTTTTCTTTTGTTCTTATGATTATGAATTGTGCTTGTTACATAGGGTCACTCGACTGCCACCTCTCTGCCTCCTCTACCCGAGGCCGGGCCTACTTGGAGACGGCAATGCAGGAGGAAACCAAGCTGCCCATTGCTGACCCTGCTTCTGCCCACTCGACCCCTCAGGATAATCCCGAAGAAACAGGGGAAGAGGTGGAACAGGTTGTGGCGGATGCTTCAGATGAATCAGATGCTGAGCAGGGTCCTCGCAAGCCTAAACGCCAGCGTTTGGTTCTTCATGAGTCTTCGAGTACAGAGGATGAGCAGGGGATACCGGTAATTCAGGTATCCCTTCTCCTGCTAAAAGCCATCCCTTGACTGTCTCCCCTCTGGCTTCTCGTCCTCCTGCAATTTCGAGTAACACCTCTCGACTGGGTGTTTTCTCCCTTGGTGACGAACCTGATTCCGATGAAGAAGATGAGCCAAGGTTTGCTTTATGATCCATTCCTTTATTTGTGGCCGCGCCTTTATGGTTTTTGTTTTTTGAGTGGATGTATTTTTGCTTTATGATACCAGTGGCAAGTCGCAATCTCCACCTCCAGTCGCGGATACGTCGATTGTGGCGCAGCCATCTATCCTCCAGAAGCAGCACAAGGCACTATTCTTGAAACGGCCAAGGACACAACTGAGCTGATGGTTGCTGATTTGAACAAGGAGAAAGCTGCCCCAACCGCGGATGCCATGGCTTCCTCCTCCAAGCCTGCCTCTTGGACTGATCACGTGAGTGCTTCTGTCCCTACTTGTACTCGAAATTTTTTGTTTCTTCTACATGCGTTGGTAACATGCGTACTCTGTTTCAGCCTATGTATGCTGCCATGGCCCCGTGGATTCAGGCCTTTGTTCGGGTGGAGCAAGAGAGGAACTCCCTGCAGTCAACTTCGACTGAGCTTGCGCGTAAGCATTTTTTTTGCTAAAACTTTTTCCCTTCTTTTGAAGTTATGACATTAATCGGGAATGTTTGTGAACTCCGCAGAAGATAAAAAATCTGCTGAGGAGCGTGTGGGGACCTGGAGAAACAGGTGAAGGACTTGCAGGACCAGCTCTTACCCAGCAATCTAAATCGAAGAAAGCACTTGCTGATGCTCAGTACGCCACCACTCACCGCGATAAGGAGCTTACTGCACGTCTATCGAGTATGGCCCATGCTGCCAAAGGTGAACGCATTGTCTTTGTGAGTAGTAGCTCTTTGGCCATTTTAGTAGCTTTTGCTCATGGCTTCTGCTTTCTGAATTTTGAAGGTTCTGAAGGCGCCTCTACTTCCACTAAGCCATCGAGTGATTCATTGTCACTCGATGATGCAATCATGGAACTCGAGTCTGTGCTGTCCAAGACCAAAGACGATATGGCTAACGTGACCAGTACCCTTAGCAATTTGCACGCGGGGATGTGTCCTAAAGCTGGCGCTCCTTCGACTGCTGAAAGACTTGTTGCAGCTTTTGGCGAAGGATCATCGATTATGGCGGATTTTGCCCGCGAACTCACGGTACGCGGCTCGGAGTACACCCTCAGGTTTTGTTAGGCAATGGTGTAGAGGCTGATTTCAACAGTGCTTTATCGGACTACCCGAAAAAGCCTGATGGAAGGCCGCTATCATTCAGGGGTGTAACCGAGCCAGCTACGCGACTGAGCGAAATCTGCGTCCAGACTATGGAACGCCGAGCTGAAGCTGTTAGGCTCAGTCGCGTAAAAATAGGGCAGGATCCATCTCGCAGGCCTAGGAACTTTTTACTCTGTAATTTGATTACTCGAACTTGGCATGTATGCTTTTGCTACTTATGTTTATTCTAGCATATACTTTTGGGTGCTTTTGCTTGAATGAAATTTGCTGAATCGCCTGAATTTTGCAACTTCATGTGTCTGGGCTTCTGAATATTGCGTTTTATGAACCAGCCACAAGAATGCGAGTCTGGTGGACCTTCTCCATCTCGTACTCGAACATCTGGTCAGACAAGAATGATGCGAGGGTACTTGATTTTGCGAAGAATCGAGTGAGTGAACTAGAGCAAGAACTCAAAAGCACTCGAGCTGAGTTGGAGCTGTTGCGTTCCAGGCCAAGTTTTGCTACCCAACGCGAGGAATATGTTCTTGACGAGATGGACAACATAAATAGGCAACTCCAATGTGAGTTTATGACATCATTTTTCCTTAAAAAGTTTTCATTTGTTTGCATTATGCTTTGGACCAGTAACTTTGGCCTTTTGCAGGTTTTGTGCCTGATGCCCAGCAGGAAAATAGGAGGGTCAATCGACTCCTCGATAATGTTATTGATGTACCAACTACTGGCAGGCAGCATTTTTATTTGGACAAGGTGCACGCTCGCACTCTTGCAACTTTGAAGGATCGAATATGGCGAAACGCCCAAGTACTCGAGATTTGCAGGCGTATCTTCACTCGCTTAAATTACGCGCTCTTCCCGTAAGGACCTCAGCCTCAAGGGTTGTTTCCTTTGATTGATATCTTTCGAGTAACAGATTCAGTCAAAGAATCTTTGATGCAGCTTGCTATTCTTGGGTCAAATGCCACAATGGTTACATCCACAGCCGTAAGCCAAATTTTGCGATTCGTCCTCCTGCAATTAGCACACTTGTATCCCAATCACATTTAATCGAGACACGCTCTGCTGCTGAGGAACTCATCGATTGCTGCAAAGAGCAGCTTTTTGGTCCTATACTGGATACAAAGGATGAGTCAGATTCTTAACTTGTAGACTTTTTGTATAAACGGGGCATTCTCCAAATGTAAATATGTACTATTGTATTTTCCAAAAAAATATGTACTATTGTATTTGTGGCGAAGTATTTTTATGCGTATATTTGTGACAGCCCCCGAGTCTATCGAGTGGGATTTTTGAGTTTTTATGCTTGACCCAGCCCCGAGTATATCGAGTGGGATTTATGTAGTTTTTATGCTTGACCCAGCCCCCGAGTATATCGAGTGGGATTTATGTAGTTTTTATGCTTGACCCAGCCCCCGAGTATATCGAGTGGGTAAACAATAAAAGGCATATATGAGAAATATGGATGAACATGTATCTTTATTCGAAATATGTGTTCGACCAGCAAGTCGCCTCATTAAAAACCTTCCAGTCCCCTTAGGTACCCTGGTAAGGGAAAAGAGTGCGTCTGAAACCTGCTGGTTCTTCCGACATTATGCACTTATTACATATATATGCATATAACTGACGCAGGTGCGCCCCTCTATGTACTAGTGTGACTTGACGACATGGTTACCGTCCCTGAAGGTCCAGTCGGGTGCCCCTTGTACTCCATCGCGTCGTTGGTGGCATTGAGCCCTTGACTTCCAATCGACCACTTCGAACTCAATCGACTCAGTTCTGAAGTGAGTAGGATCTCCAAACGTAACATCGAGTTGTATGGTGCCTGCTAGGAGCACTGCTTTGCCTGGGACGATACCATGGAAGGTACTTGTGGATTTTGGCAGATTTTCGACTGATTTGTTCATTCTGCGTAGCGTATCTACAAAGATTATGTTGAGTCCGCTACCTCCATCCATGAAGACCTTGGTCACGGCATAGCCTCCGATTTGGGCATCGAGTACCAAGGCCGCATGCCCTGGTCGATATACTGCGGGTGGATGGTCCTTTCGATTGAAGACAATAGGAGTTTCTGATCCTTTCAAAAAAATTGTTATAGCTGGGGGTGCCATGACCGCCATATTGACGTGTCGAGTGTGTAACTTTTGCTCTCTATTGGAGGGACATCCTCGCTGGATCATGTTCATCTGCCCGCGAGTCATGGGATATTTTTGTTCATCTCCTTGCTGCACATGGTGCACGGCTGCTGCCATTTGTGTTCCCGTAACGGGTTGTGCTAGCACCATATATATTGGCGTCGGTTGCGCTGGTGTTGGTGCAGGATATACCTGAGTAGGCTGTATTTGTGGTGGTATGGAATATACCTGTGTTTATTGCACCTGCTACGGCGCTTGATATGCCTTAACAGGCTGTGTTTGTGGTGTAGTCGATGGAGTCTGCGTCAATTGAGGGGGTGTACGTCCATCTCTTTGCTGTCGTAGTATATGTTCAATCGCAAATTGATCGAATTCCCTGCAATTTCTCAACGAGTGATTAGAGCGAAGCTTACCATCATCCCCTTTGTAAAGATGGAATCTGCAATAATCGTCCATCCTTTCTTCGATTGAGCGCTCGGGATCTTTGTCTGCTCGCCTGTGCCACTCTGGCCTTCTGTAGCTATCGCGGTCGTCGCGTCTGTGGTCTCGGCTATCACGTCGATCGTCTGTGCGATGGTCTCAATTAACTCGGCGTTCGTTAGTACGATGATCTCGATTATCACGAGGATCGTCGGGTCGTCTGTCAGTTTGGTCGCGGTTGTCCTTTGACTGGACAAAGCCTGCTGCGATGAAGTTTGGGTGGTCATCATCGTGATAACGATGCTTGCGCTTGCGCCTTCGATCATCTCTGTAGCTATCTCTACGGTCTCGACTTCCGCCCTCGTGATTTTCATGTGAGGGTGCGGCTCGAGTGGCTCGTACGGAGTCTTCCCATCTGCCCATTTTGTTGCGAGTACCATGAGTGCCGCCATTGTTTTTGGATCTTCTCGACCAAGTGTTTCTTTGAAATCTTCTCTCCAGAGTCTGTTTTTGAAGGCGTCGATTGCCATATCTTCTGATACGTTGCCTACTGAATTACGGATGGTGGTCCACCGCCGTATGTACGATCTCAGAGATTCATCTGACTTTTGCTTGCAGGTCCGGAGCTCCTTGAAAGTTTTGGGGCGCTCACATAAAGGTTCGAAGTATTTGATGAAATCACCTTTGAAGTGCTCCCACGAATCGTAGTATGATTCGGGTAGCGATTTGAGCCAATCGCGAGCTGTTCCTTCCATCATGAGTTGTATGTACTGCATAGCTCTAGTTGTGGTGCCACGCTGACATCCGACTGCCAGCCTGTAATCTTCTAGCCAGCCTGATGGCTCTTGTTTGTAGTTGAACTTTGGCGTGGTAGCTAGCGAGAATTTCTTGGGCATACGAGCCTCCCAGATTCGTCGAGTGAAGCATAGCACTCCACAAGGTCCGATTTCTGCTTCTGAGTCTGAGTTGTTTCTGTATGACCTCCTTGAGTGGCTCCTGCTGGAGCGATGACGGTGTGAGCTTTTTCGACTGCTCCTTCCCCGATGACTTCGACTGCGACGGTCCCGATCTGTATCTCTCCTTGGAGTTGCTTGTGGCTGCTGTATGGCTTGTGCTGCTATTGCCAGTTGTTTGTACAGTTGGAGGTGCTGATCCCACTTTGGGTCTCCTGCAGGAGGTTCGATTGTTCTGAGATAGGTGCCGAGCGTCATCAGCGCCCCGGCTGGCTCAGTAGGTATGGGGACTCCTTCCGCGTCCACTGCCATAAAGGCTGGGTTTAGGTTTCGAGTGACCGCTGCACGATCTGTGTCTCTGAGGTTCATGAATCGTGACCTATTCGCGGGGTCGTTTCTGCCTATTGAACTTGTAGACAGTGCTCTTCGCCAAGCACTCGATATGCTGGCTTGCTTTTTGCGTTCTTCGAGTACCGCTCGGTAGTTCTTCAACCTTATTGATTCTTGCCACTGGAAGTATTGTAAGGTTAATACCTCCTCCGGAGTTGCGTTTGCTGGTAGCATTGTGCAGCGTTCGATTACTTTGCTCACTTTTTCCGCCATCTCTGCCGTGTTGGTCAGCGTGGTTGTTCCGTCAGGCATGGTGACTGTGCAAGGGTATTCAGTAGGTCGACGGCATGTTGCAGCTGCTGACGTTTCTGCTGTACTCGCGGTGTATACCTGATATGGAAACACTCGATCTTCTGTCCATGTGTTGCTAATGCGCATTATGGATTCGGCGTCGTCATCCAGGCTGGGGTTGCTTTGCTTGCCGGGGTTTCTGCCGCAATTGAGTTGATCTTCGAGTGCCTTGTCCTGGCTATTTGCATCGCAGGTGAATATCTCGTGGCCAGCACGGATTTCTGGGCCGTTGAGATCGGCGAGGTATATGCTGTCATCTATGTTCTCCTCGTTCCCCGCGATGTCGTAGCAGTCAACGACGTTGTCGAGTGACTTGATTGAGTTGTTTGGGCGGTACGCAGATTCGATCTCGCTTCTTCCAAATCTTTTTGCCACCTCGTCACGGAATTCTTGCGAGGTCATGGATGTTGCAGAGTCGCTTGGCGATTGGATTGGGACGATCTGTGATGATGTCGCACCCAAGATGGATGGTGTTGCAGTCGAAATGTTGTCCATTGTCTCCGTGTCGAGTGTCTCCATGTCGAGTGGGTCTAACAGGTCCTGCACACCATCTTTATCAACAAAGAGGTTAAATTTTCCAACTGTAATATCCAAACCTGATTCGAGTGCGGCAAAGGCTTGTTGAGCCTCCATCGAGTGCGGCGTGAGCCTCCTTGGAGATTTTGGCCATTGATCGCTTTTTGAATTGATGCTGGTCGATCTTGCCGGCGAGTTGCCGTTTGTAGCGGTGGTCAGTGATTTGCTTTTTGATGATGTAGTAGGCGAGTTACCTTGTGCAGATGCGATCGGTGGGTGGCTGCTTGATGATGAAACTGGCGAAACCGTGAGCCCAATACTACCTGTTCCCACAGACGGCGCGAATTGTCGAGGTGCGCCCTCGGCAATTCCCACGGTTGCTATACCTAGGGTTGATTGTGTGGTAGAGAACGCGTAGTATCGGTGGAATCGACGGCTTGACAAGCTGGATTTACCTAGGTTCAGGGCCCTCGAGTGAGGTAAAACCCCTACTTCCTGCTTGTCTGTGTTTATGATATGAATATGAGGGTTACAATGGTTCGACGAGCTGTTGATCTCGTCGGGATTTTGGTGTCTATAGATTCCTTGCCTTGATCGATCACCCTCCCAGCCTTTTTATAGGAGGCTGGGTCTCGAGAAGCATAACCGACCAAGATTACATGTATGGAAAGTCCTAACCGACCATAACTTGATCTAACTTGGAAAACACTCTTTGTCTTGGGCCTTTCTTCGTGGGCTTCGATTAATCTTTAGGCTTCTTTGATCATCACGTGCACCAGGTACCTCTACACTGGGGTACCCGCAGAGTATAACCTCGTCACCAGACGTCTGGCCGGACAAAACGGACGCACGGACTGTCCACGGCTACCCCAAATCCAGACCAAACTTGGGGCAGCTTTGGTCCAGAACGGACAGTCCGCTAGCAATATGTCCGTATGCGCTAGGCCGTTGGAGGTGCCCTTATGGTGTTTGCTTTCTCATATAAACTCACCCATATTTCATCACCGCCCTTACGGTGTTTGCCTTCTTTTTCCGGTTGGGCCTCCCAAGCCTTCCGAGGGGCCGCAGTAATTCCGCTTGTAGGTGGGCACGCTCGCGGCGGCCCACCAAGTACCCACCTGAGCCCATTTAGCGTAATGGGAATTTGGCTTCATTTCCAATTGTATCCGGTGCTAGTTGGCCTGCCGTGATTCCCAAATAAAGCCACCTAGGCCTTGTTCGCTCCAACAAATATCAATATATATGTACTGTAGATAAATTTTAAACCATTTTTTCCTACATTTTTGTACATCGACTAGCACCATCAGGTCCAAACAGCAATCAAACAGAGAGATAAATTCAAAAAAAATAGAGAGAGATAAAATTTGAAATCATATCTCAGAACATAAACTTGGTGAAATACCGACACATCATAATCTCAAACAAACAGAGATACAAACAGCAACTCCAAACAGCAAGTATAAGAGACATACAAACAGCATCTCCAGGTAATCTTGATCATTTCAAGTATCAACACAACAGCTACCAAAGTTCAACGATTAAACAGAAGAATTTGAATACCACACCATCCGTACGTGTCTTTCTTCTTCTGGAGCTTTCTCATACAGAACTCATGTTTGTTGCCCTCAAGATTGTACCGATAGTTTAAAGATAAAAATGTAAATAAGTGATAACAAGAAAGATCCTACTCTTTCACAAGTAACATTTATCATCTATACAATTGTCAGTTCCTAAAACAGATCATTGCAATTCTAGGATTGCTCTCAACTCCTAGGATTCCTCATTTTGTACAGTTCTGGAATGAAAATACACATAGTGAGGGTGATCAAGTAGGCGTGATATCTTATTTGCTACTTCCTGGAATTTTTACAAGTAGTTTTAAGCAGTTAGCTAAAAGTGTCGAAGTATATTTAGTGAGCAATCCTAGTATTTTATTTATCAAGTAGGCGTGATATCTTATTTGCTACTACCAGGTAGCTATAGCATATTAGCATGTTGGAAAAGCAAATTAAGCAGCAACCAAAACTAAGTGGCACATACTCTCCACCGTCAAGAAACGAGACCCTGACGTGATATTTTCCACTAGCAATGCCAAGGAAAACAACGACACAAATACTACAAACAAATATTCTGCAAAATGGTCACGGTAACAAATATTCTGAAACAGGTTTATTGCTCCTGAATATTCAGCTAAGTGGTGCACACTGCACTGAATATTCAGACATTCAAGGGACAAAAACAGATTTAGAAATACCAGGACATGAATCGATGAACACATCTGAATAAACAACACAAGCACAACCACACAAGGAAGAAGAGAAGAGGTTACACTGCCACATACCCAAGAGAAAATGTGTCCATAGATGCCTGCAAAGGTGCACCTGCTGAAATTTCTTGGAATCTTCTCTAAATAAGCAAAGTCAACTCAATGGAGCTAAGCAGAAAGAAGCTTCTCTAATGAAATACAAGTTTCCTTTCAAGATACAGAGTTAAGCAAAACCAAGTAACCATGTTGTTATAACCGAGGTGTTGCAAACATGACATTTTAACAGGATGTACAAATACCGCAATTGACATAGCTAGATGTGTTGAATATATAAGCAATTTTGCAATAGATTTAATCCACGAAAGCATTAAATAGTTTATGACTAGAGTAAACAGAATTAAACTAATCATGCGATCTACTACAACTGTAGATAAACAGAACGAATCTAGAGCAACTACTACAAGTAGAAACTCTAGCAGCATATCAAACAGAGATATCACGAAGACATACGATGCGGCAGCAGCAGCAGCGGAACCGGCGTCGCCCATGTCGTCGATGAAGAGGTTGGCGATGTCGGGTAAGAAGTCGTCGTTGGGGAAGAACTCGAAGCCAGTAGTCGCGCGAGTGCGCTCCCCAAAAAGCTGATCGCCCCTCTCCCGTACAGGATCACAAGAAGCGGGGTTCCGGAGGCCTACTGTCCATTCAACCGGTGCACGCCGGAAGACGGGATGGAGAAGACTTGGAATAGGGCGGCTAGGGTCTTCCTCTGCATATATAGAGCGGTCGGGTAGGACGTGGGCTGCAGCCCACGGTCGAGTCACTAACGTCTCCACCAAACCCACGGTTAATTATTAATTAATGACTCAATAAATTTCCTGAACTGCAAAAATATAAGCTCGGCTCGATTCCCGCAACCCGTGGCGCATCGTGACGAGACTGACGGCGGCGGGGGGAGGAGGAGTGCGCACGAGAGAGCCTTCCTGTTCTCACATGCTTACCAAGTGCTAGCACAACTCACTATATAAAGTGGTGTAACACTCTCCCAACTAGCAGTATGGGACTAAAGTTTAGTCCCCAAACCAGCCAAATAAATGGGCCATGAGATTTTCGGAATTTAATTGGGCCATTGATGCATGTAAAATGCATACATGAACTTTACATTTTATTACAAGTTATTCCATGTTATTTGCATCATATAAGGGTTATATTCATGATTTATATTGAGTTTTGGGGATAATTAACAACTTCCCCATTTTTCTGGAATTAACCCTACACTGTCAGAAAACCCCTTTTTTCTATATTTTGATGTTTCAGGGACCCAACCGACGTCCAAATGAACTGAGATTTTATGGGGAGCACTTTTTTGGAAGGAACGAAACGTAGGCGCAAAGGAATCGAAAAAACGGAGACCAGAAGGTTGAAAGGGGTGGGCCCACGCGGCCAGATTCCCTGACCGCGTGGGACCCACCAAAATGGCCCTCGGGCCTCCGCTGCCATCGGTCTTTCTTCCCGAAGCTTTGTCTTGACCTAAAAACGACTATATATAGACCCCCCAGGGCTTTCGCGAAAGGGAGCGCCGCAGAAACACAGAAACCACGAAACAGAGATCTGGAACTGAAGATTGGACGGGGAAAACTCCGGCGGGGCGCTGCCGGTGTGGTCTCCTTCCCCTCCAACAATATCTCCACCGACACCATGATGAAGAGGGAGTAGTCCACCCCTGGACTATGGGTTTGTGGAAGTAACTTATGTATCTCTCCTCTCTATGAGCTTCACTAATTAGTACCGTATGAGCTGCTGAACATGATTACGGTCATCTATGTAATTACTTTGTGGTGGATCTTTATTATGAGTTAATACATTTTTGAGATTGCAATGGTTTTGTTTCAGTTATGAAAGTAGATGCATATTATGTACCCCGTTCTTATTTACTTGTCATGATCAAACATGTTTATGAGAGCATGTGAGGGGGAACGTGTACTTTAGTTGGAGTAACGGGGGGTGGCTAGTGCAGTGAACGTGAGAGAAAGTTCTGCGATCCACTTGGGTTTTCTACCTTAGTTTGTTGCCTCACTAGGGATAAACAAAAATACCATGCTACCGAAGAGTGGATGTGACCTTGGCCACTATCTCCATGACTAGATCTAGCATGTTCTTATTTTAACTTTATGTCATTGAACTTATTGCTATGCTTTGATTTATCTTAATTACTAAGGTGTTATGATTTAGTTCGCATCTTGGTGGAGCATAAGAGAGAGAGAGAGAACAACTTATACTTGATATCTCTATGTTAGTACGTGATGCCCATATTATTAATAACTTGTTAAACCATGTCTTGTCATCTTACATGTTAATTTTAGTGTTGCATTGTCTACCACGTTATCAAGAGAGAGTGTATTTGTGAAACCATGAACTCCGGTCCATTTTTAATCATAAGAAACACCTTTCCAACACTTTTATCATCACTTTTGTTTGCTGCCATTATTAAATCCGAAAATACAAAAACACTTTTACATCTTGCATTCATCATAAAAACCCAAAAATATCATTTATCATTACTACCATCATCCTTTCATATTTATTTTACCATCATTGCATATTTACTACTGTTTGCATATTTATTTTATTATCATTCTCACACCTTGTGCTTGACAACCACTTGGTGAGGTTGAGAGCACAAAACAATTCATTTTGTTGCAGGTTCTCAAGAGAAGGATAAGGAGATAACACCTGAAATACTGGTTCCACGAGAGTTCGATATTAAACTCTCGAGTCACCCCTCGTGGGGAAAACTGTATTCCACTACTACATACACTCTACACTCTGAGTCTCAACCTAACCCATTTACTTTTCACGCAGGTAACCACACGAAGGGCCGTCAAGACCGTTTTCTGGCGCCGTTGTGGGGTAACTACGTGAAGGGCCATCAAGACGTTTTCTGGCGCCGTTGCCGGGGAGCCATAGCTGAAAGGTTTATCCAAGGATCACTCACATCAAGTCAACTTCATCACCAACTTGTGTAACAAGCTAAGCTTGGGGAGGTTGCACCTACGTGAGCATCATCTTATCCATCTTTACGTACAATCATTTTATTTTGTTTTGTTCTTGTCTTGCATATCATCTTTATATTTCGATTTGCATATTTATATTCAGTTTTGCATTTTGTGTTGCATTTGTTATTTCGAGATGCATTAGTGTCATTTTACTTTCAGTTTTGCATAAAAATTTAAAAACACATAAAAACTTGTTAAAATGGGAGATAGAACTAAATTGTGTGACTACACAAACACTCCTAATGATCAAATTATTGCTAAGCCTATCACCACACCTGAGATTACTGCTAAGAGTTATGAAGTTAGTCCTAGTTTGTTAAACTTGCTAACTAGGGAACAATTTGGTGGTAGTGCTGTTGAGGATGCCTCTATGCATCTTCATGATTTTATTGAAATCTGTGACATGCAAATGTTTAAAAATGTTGAAAGTAATGTCTTAAAACTGAAGTTATTTCCTTTCTCACTTAGAGGAAAAGCTAAAGAGTGGCTACATTCATTACCTACTGGTAGTATTAATTCTTGGGATGATTTAAAAGAAGCTTTCATTAAGAAATATTATCCCCCTGTTAAAATACTGCAAAATAGAAACGATATCCTCTCTTTTAGGTAAAATGAAAATGAACATGTTGCCATGGCTTGGGATAGGATTAAACTCATGCTTAGAACTTGTCCATCACATGGGGTGAATGAATGGACCATTTTACACTCTTTTTACAATGGTCTAAATTACATGTCTAGAAATATACTTGATTCAGCTGCTGGAGGTGCTTTCATGGGAAAAACTGTTTTAGAAGCTAAGAACATTTTGGAAAGTATCTTGCAAAATTATAGTAAATGGCATACTGATAGAGCACCTAGTTCATCTAAGAAAGTGAACTCTATAGAAGAAACAAATGATTTGTCATCTAAAATGGACACCATTCTTGCTTTTATTAATAAACAAAATTTTGAAAATATGCCTTTGTAAGAACTAGTTGGTAATAATCCTGAAAATGTTGATGTCAACTTCATTAGGAACTATGGTAATAATGGGTATGGTAACAACAATTATAACTCTTATAATAAACCCCCATATGTTCCTAACAACCGTCCTTTAGTGCCATATCCTAATGCTAATGATAAATGGAAGCCTATGTCATCAAGCAATGATAATTTCGAAGCAAATAAAATTCTTATTGAACAAGTTGCTAGTCATAATACCATGATACAAGAGTTGAATAAATCGGTTGCTTCTATTAGTTCTGATATTAGAGGTTTACAACTCCAAGAAGCAGGACTAGACAAAGCCTTGTCAAAACTAGCTGATAATCAAGCCACTTTATTGAGTATGTCTGCAGGGAAACCACAAGCACCACCCATGGTTGGGATGAATTCTATTAATATTGCTGAAAGTAACCCTTCTACTTTAGAGGGAACTCTTAATGAACTGCTTGAATATCCTAAATATTTGTTGCCATTTATGTCTAAACTTGTTGTTTTAAAGGAAGAAGTTAATGAAACTAAAAATGATGAATCTCTTATATTAGTTATGTTAGAGAAAAACGCATGATTCAAAGGAAGGGAATATGAAGTTTCAGTTTCCACACAAGAAAGGTGCCATTATTGATTCAAAGGAAGGGAATATGAAGTTTCAGTTTCAGTTTCCAAACTAAAAATGATGAATCTCTTGTCGTACTACAGGTGCCATTATTGATTCAAAGGAAGGGAATATGAAGTTTCAGTTTCCACACAAGAAGAGCATGGAACACTTCCCAAGGAAGAGGGACACAACAAGGTTTAAGCTCCCTCATGAGCTACGTCCCCTTTGATTATCAAGTAAGTAAGCCTAGCTATATGGTTATAAAGAAAACGCTTTACGGGAGGCAACCAGGTTGTTTTTGTTTGAGATTTTCTTTGAGTCCTCTTACTGTAACAAGAGAGTAGTTTGTTAGTTTTGTTTCTGGGATTTTTAATAAAGAACAAAGTTTTACCTATTTTGGGTTTGAAAAGTTGCTATTCATTTTTGGAGAGTTTTCTGCCTACACGAAGTCTGTGCACGGTTTAATTTGTCATTTTTTATATGTAACTCCGATTAAGCTGTAATTTGAACTGTAGCTTCAACTTTTCATCCTCTGTATACGTGAATTTTTGTAGATTTTTCTGACGAGTTTAAGTAGGGTAGAAAATAGGTTTTGCTACTGCTGTTTTTTGGACAGATTCTGTCTTGATATTGTTTGATGCATTCTTTGAGCTTTTTGCTTGAATCTTTTTGATTCAATTGAGTTTATGAGTATGCATACAACATTATATACTCTCTGGACATTCATATGAATTTTTGCCTAAGGATTTTATGCAGCAGGGAACTTATTTGTTTATCACTACTAATATCACCCCATAGAAAAGAAATGGGAGAAACGGTGTTTTGAAGTTTTTCACAGGGATTAGAGGAGCTGTACCAAGAGCTATCCAAGAATGGTGAAGACCATAAGCTTGGGGATATCAAGACAACCCCACTAGACCAACACACTCTCGGTTTGCACATGTCTAAATTATTTTTCGATCAAAGCACTTTATCGTATAAACTTGGAGCGTATGTTTTCTTTTGCTTTTGTTATTTCGGTTTGTTAATAAGACCACCACTATCATTTATATATGAGAGAGCTACTGGAAGTTTGGGTTGAATTATGTTGGATGCTATTAAATATATTGGGATAGGGATGTTTGAGTTGATTTTAAAAGATACATATAGTTGCATAATTCATGTGTTTTGAACGACTATTAATTTGCAAGTGTGTTGTCAAGAGCTATCTTATGCCATGTTTAGATGTTGAATTTTAACTTTACTTGGTTTAACATGGATTGATTAGTTCTATGGACACTTATGCATGCATTTAGATGGTCAACTTTCTCCCTATTGCTAGCCCAAATATTACAACAAGTAAAAAGCTTGTTTCCCAACACCTTCAACCAAAGTTTTTCCAGTAAGTCCACCATATCTACCTATTAGTTTTATGCTATTCCAAGTATGTTTATCATGTTATATTGTGTTATCTATATTTCTGAATTCAAATGCTTATGTTATTGATTGTCATGGGAAAAATTGGTTAAAAGCTCTCACGAACTTGATGCACAATTTACTTTTATTGCATTTAATAAGCATGAACCATTGTGATTAAAATTATGAAGTTGTGGGCTTGACAATTGTTTTGGTTGGGAGTTAGCCCATATGTGCTGTCACATGGCAAGCTTTCAACATTGCACTTATTTATATTTAGTTGATGTCATGTACTTTTGTTTATGGATGCCTATCATGGGTGAAATGAATGTGGATACTTAGTAAGTTCAAATAGTTTGTATAAATGGTTAGAGAAATGCCTGGGCCGCTAATCTAAGCCATGCATCATTCATGGTGGAAATTTACAGCATAACCATAATGTTCATTCAGTGATGCACCTCATAATAAAAAGCTATACCAGTAGTAAATAAAAGAGTGCTGAGATTGTTCATTGTCTGTTTGTCTTATTGTTTTGACATGGGCTTGTTCATGTCAAGGGGCAAGAGGTAGCCCAGTGCAGTTCTTGATGATACTATTATTACTTGCAATGACCTTTATTTGAATTTACTTTGTGGACCAAATTGGGTAACACATGGTGTAGGTAATTGTATTCAAGGGACATGAGACATTCAACCAATACATTGTCAAGCACACCACTCATATTTGTTTTCACTTTAAACATTAATCATTCAAGATGCTATGATAGGGGTAATGAGAGCTCCACACCAATGACTACCACATTGCAAGCATTAACTTAAGTAGAAGTGTTTGGAAGTTAGATGAAACTTATTCATGCTTTACCTCTACTTATTTATCTATCCAAAGTGTCCACCTTTTATATTCAGTTTTCATAAGAAGTACTCTATGACCACCATAGGATGTTTTTACTTTTTATTATGCATACATTTGGTCCATAGTACTTTCTTCTATGTTACACTTTGTGGATTTATCATTGAACATCTTTACATTGAGTATTTGATATCACTTCATAATTTATCTTGCATATTGTTATTCCTTTGAAGAATGAATCATTTGACTCTAAGTAGCAATAGTAATCACCTTTGATATCCATTGATAGTATTAAAATGCAAAGTCCATGTTAGTTTTATCACCTTCATACTCGGGACGAGCATGGGTTAAGCTTGGGGATGTTGATGCATGTAAAATGCATACATTTTATTACATGTTATTCCATGTTATTTGCATCATATAAGGGAGCATAAGAGAGAGAGCAACTTATACTTGAGATCTTTATGTTAGGACGTGATGCCCATATTATTAATAACTTGTCAAACCATGTCTTGTCATCTTACATGTTAATTTTAGTGTTCCATTGTCTACCATGTTATCAAGAGAGAGTGCATTTGTGAAACCATGAACCCCGGTCTATTTTTAATCATAAGAAACACCTTTCTAACACTTTTATCATCACTTTTGTTTGCTGCCATTATTAAATCCGAAAATACAAAAACATTTTTACATCTTGCATTCATCATAAAAAAAACCAAAAATATCATTTATCATTACTATCATCATCCTTGCATATTTATTTTACCATCATTGCATATTTACTACTGTTTGCATATTTATTTTATTATCATTCTCACACCTTGTGCTTGACAACCACTTGGTGAGGTTGAGGACACAAAACAATTTATTTTGTTGCAGATTCTCAAAAGAAGGATAAGGAGATAACACCTGAAATACTGGTTCCCCGAGAGTTCGATATTAAACCCTCGAGTCACCCCTCGTGGGGAAAACTGTCTTCCACTACTACATACACTCTGCACTTGGAGTGTCAAACTAACCCATTTACTTTTCACGCAGGTAACTACACGAAGAGCCGTCAAGACCGTTTTCTGGCGCCGTTGTGGGGTAACTACGTGAAGGACCAACAGCCATGGGCAAAAGCTAGGCTAAAGCCCATAAATTCCAACAATATGTGCTAGAAAACTTGTTCTGATCTGTCATCTAACCTATAATACTGACAAGAAAACGTGTGCCGTTGATGTCCATATGCTACACAAACCTGTCTAAATCTACCTGCAGTGTCATTCTGGACTGAACCAACGCAAAGCTGCAATGATACAGTTAGGCAACTAACACCACTATCAACGACTATTGCACCACTATCAAGAAACACTCGTGTTGCAGCTACTACTCACCATCTTCAGAGATTTGGAAAATCCTAACATAAGCACATTGATTAATTCTGTGGTGTACGTGCTGTATGGATCTCCGTCGGGTAGCAGTACGCTGTTGTTACTAGACAAAATATGCTATTTTGTTTTGATAGCACAACGGAATGATGCGAGTGATCCTGACTAATTCAGTGTACGGGTACCAGCAATCAATCCAGCAGTTCTATCTACCGATGATTTCATCACTGTGGTTCTCAGATATAGAGAGAGTGTGAGAGAAATAAAAAAGCTACCTTGGAGCTTATCCTCTCCCGTCTACAGTACAGAGGAGCAACTTTTGGGCGATCCGCGTCGATCCACCTCGCCGGCATCGGGTCGGTGGGTTCCTCACCCTCCGCCGGCTGCTCCGGCAGCGGGAGGATGGGGAAGCCCCGATCTACGGCGTGTAAATAGTGTAGGTTCGGTGTGGGTGCTAGCCGGCGGCGTTTGGGAGCGGTTGGCGCGGCCGGAGTGGCGTTTTGCGACGGAAGGTCTCTGCTCCGGTGGTGGTGGTCCTTGGAGCGCCGCTGCTGTTCTTCTGTCTTCCGCGCACTCGGGGCTCGGCGGAGCTGCTGGGTGCGAGGCCCCCTCGCCGGAGTTCGCGGGACGGCGTCTCCGGGCTTCGTTTGGTTCGATTCGAGCTGTGTTTGCAGGGCGTTGGCTTCGATGGCGTTGGATGGAGGCTCTTCAGGACCGAGTTCGTCGACTTCCCGGCCGTGGAGGGGCTGCTCCGTATCCAAGGCATGAAGGGAGCAGTGGCGGCGGCGCGCCGGCGTACGTCCTCGTCGTCGTCTTCGTCAACGGGTTGCTGAGGGACTTCGTTGTATTTTTCTCTTTGTCTCAGGACCTTTCTGTAAGAACTCTGTAATACAGCTCGTTTCTCGCAAAAAAAAGAGAGAGTGTGAGAGAGGGAGGATGGGGTTTTACCTTGAGCCGCTCCTTCTTGGACGAAGCCAGCAACCTGAGCACCTTGCCGCCCACCAGTTCTTGCCCCAGATCGCCAGACGCCTGGATGACTTGCTCCATCGTGGCTTTCATCGTGATGCCGCCGCCGACGGCCGGAGAAAGGGAGCCGACAGGACGACAGGGGAGCGGCGCGGTAGTTTTCCCGGCCATGGAGGCAGAGCTTGCCGCCATCGCCATGGAGGCAGGGCGTGGTGACGACATCGCCATGAAGCCCCGCGGCGGCGTGGCGGCGGTAGCGGATTACCCGATTGTGCCCGACTCATTTTTTTTCGCCTACCTGTGGGTGTCCAATAACTCAAAATAACTGGGTTCGGCCCACGACACCGTGGGTCTCCCATTCCCACCTACAGGCTGAGCAGTAAATGCTACACGGATAAAGTATATATTTCACCCCCAAATCTATCACATTGGAGTAGGGAACCGCAAAAGAAGGAACCATCGACTATTACTTGGACTTCAACGAGCAACTAGATGGACGTCTATCTGAAGATTGTTACATCTAGGACAATGTTATTGTAAATGCTTGTAAGAGTTGAGTTGTAATTTGTTTTGTAAAAATGTATTCCATTGTTAAAGTATTGAATCCATTGTCGTGCTTCAGTTATGCTACTCTGATGGCAAGATGTTGGTAAGGATACTTTTCACCCTGAACTTCAAAACCGGATAATTTCAACCCTGAAATGTACCATACCGGATAAATAACCTCCTGGTTTTGCACAATTTAAACTGTTTTGTGTGATGACGTGACAATGACATGACAATGACGTGGCAAAAACTTGACAGATTGAATAGAGGGCCGTTTCTCTTTAATTCTTTTTCTTTTCTTTTTTACCTCAAAATTTTCGTTGACCAGTCGACAGGTAGAACTCTCGGCCGGCTCCTGGCTGGCCTCACCGAGCTGCTTGACCACCCGCAGGCGCAGAACACGTTCCGACGCTCGCAGTGGCGGATCTTCAAGGCGGCGGACCAGTGAAGGAGGAGACCAGCGAAGGCATGGACGATTGGAGGGCTGGAACCATTGGGGAGGAGTCGTCGGAGGGCTGGAACCGTGCGAGCAGCCGGGATCGGCGCGGCGTCGAGCAGATCCGGTGGTGGAGGAGTGGCAGGTCCGACCTGGCTGGTGATCTCTGTTAACTTGCCCACGCTCTAGTAGCCTTCTGTCATGAAAAAGCAAAGAACATCCGAGACAGCTGTTTGACCTCCTTACGATGCTCTCAGATTTGATCAGGATCGGTAGGAAGATATATATAGCAGCTACCTGGATGTTTACTTCTCGAGGCAGAGTAATTCTAAATCATTCCGGAAGTACAACAATATCTGACACAAAGAGATTACTTGATCAAGAACATGCGGGGCTCATGGAGGTAATAGAACAATTTCAGATTGACATGTCATGGTAATTACAGATGCAGTACTCATCTGTTACACCGTTACCAGCTCCATGATCTTAGTTTTTGTTTTTGACTTTAGAGTCGAAGAACTGTCACTGTTTTTTGGGCTGAGCTTGAGAACATAATCTCCATTCCCAACCTTGGGTGCTTCTGATTTTTGATAAACAGAAAGTATTTTAAGTATTTTGTGACAGATCAATTGACTGCATAAATCTCTATTGGCTGCGGAAGCTCCAGAAACAGTCGCCGACCTTGACTGATTTGTGAAGCTTGCCATCGATGATAGGAGGCTGGCCCTTTAGACCGACCTTGAGATGATCCTTCTTAATCTCGCAGACCACAACGCGTGACTTGGTTCCTTCCAGGAGAGGAACAGAGAGATTAACCTCTGGTAGCTGCTGAGTCCAGGAGTACTTCTCCAGGTCAAGTCCGTTGCCAGAATTTGGTTGCTTCGCTTTGGGCTCCTCCTCCTTGTCCAACTCCGTGCAGCTGTCCTTCTCCCCGGAGCTCGCTGCACCCCGCTCCTCCGTCGCCTTCTCATTCTCAGGCTGCTGCTGCGGCGACGTCTCGTCCTACTGGATGTAGGAGATGATCGCCATGGCCGCCGCCCCTACCTGCTTGCGTTTCGATTCGGGGACTCGCTCGCATGTGGAGATCTCAGATTGGGGCGGATTTCGGACGCGGACGGAGCGCTGGCCGGTGGCCGCTGCCTCTGCCGCGCCGGACGCCCGCTCGGCAGTTGGCAGGTCGCCGACCATCCCTCTTGGCCGCAGAAGCCTGCTCTGATCGTGCCTTGGTTGCGGCTGCATGCGCGCTCATGGCTATTGGTGCCGCCAGCTTCTCGTGCCCCCGCTCGGCCATCGGCGCCACCGCGCTCACCAGCCGTGCCGCGTCGGAATCTCCGCGGCCAGCTGGTCAACGACATCTTCGTCCTGACAGGTGGGGTCCACAAGCAAAGTAACGGTGTCAATACAATGTGCCACGTCAGCCTGCCATGTCGACTAGCAAAACAGATTAAATTTGCCCAAAACCACCCAAATTGATAAAAAAAACCACTACCAGGGGTTATTTGTCCGGTATCGTACATTTCAGGGTTGAAATTATCCGGTTTTGAAATTCAGGGTGAAAAGTATCCAATGTGATAGATTTGAGGGTGCAACATATACTCTATCCATGCTACACATATGTGCAGACGTGGTCACCTACGTGGGTAATTTGCTCATCCCTTCCAAAGATAAATCAGACAAGAAAAACAAAAAATATCCCCACATCTCCCGGGCAACAGAGCGGCGAGCTGTTCCTCTTTGGCGACGGCGGCGGCGTGGCGACCTACACCTCACCATCAGCGGCGATTTGATCTGCCCCTCTTCTGGCAGCTGGGCGGCGACCTACCTCTCAAAATCGGCGGCACGGCGAGCTCACCTTTCTCTGAAGCAGCCGCGGCGACGTACCCCTCTCCGGTGAATACTTGGCGGCGGCGCGGCGACCTACCCCTAGCCATGGGTGGCGATTTGAGCTGCCCCTCTTCCGGCAGCTAGGCGGCGACCTCCACTTCAAAATCGGCGGCGCGACGAGCTCGCTGTGATAAGTCGATGGGAAATTCATTAATTCAGTTCTGCATTAATTCGTTAAGTATAAATTGTTAGCACTCATAGACAATTTTGTTAAAACTTTGTTGACAAGTAGGGCCATCATCTCAGTCCTTAGCATGACCCTTGTGTAAGAAGGGGAAGGAGGTGAACGAATTGTCGCCACCTATTGATGCCTCTATTTTTTTTTGAAACACGGCAAAAGATATACCATATATATTGATTGATACATTTATACATAAAAGAAAGAAAGCCTACCAGGTCTGCCCTTGGTGGCATTGATATAGTAGAAATTTTCCTTTATGAGAATTTTTTTTGACGGAAAATAGGAAGAGCTCTTTCTATGCATTATTAGAAAGTAGAATTGATCGAGTTAATTAGGGAAACCGGATCCAAAACTATACAATTCACGGTTAAAGAACTGCACACTCTAACTCATGAAACGTCGGGTCGAACTCGGGTCCCTAGGTTTCGCTACTGCGACCCAAGCAACTAGGCCAATGCCCCGTTGATTGATACATGTATACGAGTAAAGATAAATATTCATACATGTGTGGCATGTTCTCTATTGTTTTAGGTCTCTTTTCGGCCATGCTCTTCGCTCACACCCACTTTTAGAAAATTTATTAGTAAAATGCAATAAAAAATATTACAATCCGGCAGATTATCCCATGTTACACTTGTCAACTCCACATCATGCTAGCCGCAGATCATGAGTGGGAACAAAACAGTTAGAAGAGGAGTGCGTGAATGAAATGGACGATGCAATGTACAGTGTACACCGACGCTCTAAGACGCCACTTCAAAATGTCCGCGCATTATATTTCTCAGAAAATACAAATATCTTCCTAAGTTTCAATTTCTAATTATAAGATGTTTTACGTTTTTCTGATTCATATATATCTCGACGTCTTTTGGTGTGTAGTTTCATTCATTTTATTCCATATGTAATTTATATTAAAATATCTAAAACATGTTAAGAGCGTGATAATCTTGCCAAAAGAAAAAAGAGAGGAAAAAAATAGCTAGTTAGCCGGCCCTTCCCCGGGCTGGTCCGTCCCCCACATGAGCCGATCGTGCGGTGACGTCTCACGGTGGGTCTTATCAGAGTTGCCACGCCATTTGACCGCGCCACCGTCCCCCATCCTCCATTGCTATAAATAGAGCATGGGTCCCCTCCTCCATGAGCATCCAACAAGCTCATCAGCAGCAACTAACACTCGTTGTATTCGTTGATCGTCACGGGTCTGTATAACTTTGCATTTCGCTAATGGCGCCTGCTCAATGCGTTCGTTTGCAGCGGGTGTTCCACTTCGGCAAGGGCAAGAGCGAGGGCAACAAGGCCATGAAGGACCTGGTGGGCGGCGGAACGGCAACGCTGGTCCTCACTAGCAATTTGGAGCATGAGACCCATGAGAAATCGAGCTGGAAAAAGGAGGACGGAGGGAGGCGCAGTTGTACGTCGGGTATCCGGGCCAAACAATCTTGGTTTCTAGGACAAATCATGGACATTTTGGCTCCTGAAACTTGAACTAGTGCTACAAAACCCATGCGTGGAGCACAGCTCGCCTTCTTTCTCAAGGATTAGGCCCGTTTGTTTCCGAAGGTCCAGCACGCTCCACCATACTATCATAGAGTTGCCGGCCGTTCTGTGATCCGAAGATGAATTAAATTCACTATGTAAGAATGGAGATGTTGAGCTTAATTATGGCTGACTAGTGAGCTTACGAAAATCACAGGGAAAATGAATCTGGGCTTCGGGTTCTAATTTGTTTGTGTCTCTTTGAAGTAAACCAGGATACGAAATTGTGGCCACCATAGTTCCCAGTTAAGGAATTATGAGTACAAATGCTCAATAGTTAGAAAATATTGTAAGGCTTTTACCAGAGTAAGATAGATTAACTGGACTAGATAGTTCAATCATTGGTCCAAAATGGATGTCGTTCCAGCATATCAAACCAGGAAGGAGTAAATAGCTTATTTTTCACAAAGACTGGCTAAGTAAATACTCGTGCTTTGCTATAAATTCCAGAACAACAAAAGAATAATCTCATGAGAAACACACAACCCAAATAGGAGTATGCGTATCGAATTTCCCCTTCTGTCGAGTCACGTCAGAGGTAATAACACAAAACTTGTCGCCCCTAACTCTCTCCTGCTCGAGTTCCACTTTTCAATCCTACGAGTCATGCGCTCAACACGTAACTTTTCGTCTCCACTATCGATATGCATTTCTTCTAGAACCATCGCATTCTCAGCGAAAAATTTCATGAGCTTGACACCAAAACAGTCCTTCTTCTCTAGCTGGAATTGCAAGTCCACTCTCCTAAGGGAGCTCTCCAAGCATTGGAACAAGTAGCGCGGACCTACCATCGCAGCGGTCAGAATTTCCTGGCGAGTAGTTCGTTTGCGTACCTCTTCTTTATCTGTATCTGATGCCTCCTCGTACTTTGGGGTGAGGTTTATTCGGAGGGCACTGAGAACAGGACAGCATTGGAGCAGGTTCAAGATCGTTGCCAAAGGTGCAGTCTTGTCTTTCGTCCAATACACTCCTTGAAACTCGAGACGCTCGAGGCGGCGGAATGCCGGCAGGAGCTGTACCTGCCTTGCCTCGCTGAGGACTGCAATATCCTCGAGGTGGTTCACCTTCACCTTCATCTCCTTGGTGCTGGTGAAGTTCTGAACGAATCGCCAGAAGGTTTCTAAGTCACCGTCTGGATCCTTTACCCTGTAGCCTTCCCCGAAAAATTCCAGATCCACTTGTTCCAACTCAAGAACCTTTGGACTGAAGGAGTACCAGCGAAGTGCCCCCTTGTAGCTGAAGCTGCGCAGCCTCATCGCGTCGATCTCCAAACAATCAACAGTTTTATTAAAGTACCCGCAGCCCCCTGGCTCTATCTTCACGTCCCACCTGCAACTGTCAAGCACGTGCACGGTGGTTGCCGGGCATCGGAGGTGCCGCCATGTTTTTTCGATTTCTTCCTTGTGTTTTATGACGACAGTCTGGAGTCGGACGACAGCGAGCGCCGGCGCCGCGTCAATAACGCGTTGGAGGGATCCTAGTTTGAGGCAACAATGGCTGAGCCGTAGGCAGGACAGCTGCGGGAACACGGCCCCCCTATGGTCGAGTAGTCCCCTGCAGTTGGTTAGTTCTAGGAACCGAATTGTCTACAACTGCAGCGACGAGTAGGAGCTCCTCGACGCAGATAGTCCACTGCACTTGGTTTGTTCTAGGTCGACTGTCCAGACAAGCCACGGAGCATAGGTGTTGCCGTCAGGATCTTTGGCGACGAGCAGGAGCTCCTCGACGCGGCGCGCCGCCCGGTGGGAGAGCAGGACCTTCACAAAGCCTTTGTAGCACGACACGACCTCGTCGGTGTCGGACTTGGGGTACCAGGTGGTTAAAGTGAGCCTGGTGACGGGGACGACGGCAGCGTCGAGCGCCCCCATGGCCGCGGACACCAAGGCGTCACTTCCGGAGAAGAAGCGGGCTCCTGGAGATGAACCAGGCACCTCTTGGCGTTTTCGTCGTGGGTGGGGCTTCTTGACGACGACGACGATGCCAGTCTCGATGTTTATGGCGCCCGAGGAGAGCCAGAGCGGCGCGCGCCAACGCGTCGAGAGCGCGGTCGTGGAGGCTGCCTCCTTGAGTGGGGCGAAGTGGAGGATGCGACGGAGGACATCGTTGGGGAGCTCGGACAGGCGGTCCACGCCACTGGCGGCCATCGCCGACGGCGGCGGCGCTAGGGGAGAGGATGCGATGCGAGGTTGATCTCGATGTATGGTTCGACCTGATCGGTCTGCAAACTAATCGGACTTCCGTTCGGCCTGCCGCCGATATTTAACTTCCGTTGGGAAAGATCGGAAACCTGCAGGAGTCCAACACATGTCCCAGTCCAAACTCCAAATAGAATACGTGTCCGACTCGTTTTTGGTTATGCTTAGTTGCTCCAGGCCGAACGAGTATATACAAATATGCAGGGCTGCAACATTAAATTGTTGTACCTTGAGGGCCTAATTAAGTGAAAGCTACACCAATATGTTTTGGTAAATGTGCGTTGTTATCTCTTCAGACACACAGTCAAACTATTTTCCCTTTAGGGAGCCCATGCGCAATCTGAGCCGTCGGATTCAGCGATCCGACTGCCAGGATTTATCGTTGACCCGTCAGATTTTCAACGGTAAATCTTGGCCGTCGGATCGCTGAATCCGACGGCCCAGATTGCGCATGGGCGCCCTTACGCATGGGCAACTTCTTTTTCGCTTTATGACATACTAGTTGAATGTCCGTGCATTGCTATGGGCTCTCAATTTCATGTCTCGTCGCACGTTAAAACATGATGTATATCAATATTCACAAGAGGATGTAATTTGGATCAATTTCTTTAAAAGCAAAATCATCCACAAGAGGATGTAATTTGGATTACTCAAACTACAGGTCGTGCTCCTGATCTTCTATAAAACAGAAACATGGATTATTCTCGGTACGAAGTACGTATTGGTTTGCAATGGATGGAACTTGGCGAACACTAACGGAGTCGACTAGCTCAGCTCCGGATGGTAATAGGAAATTGTGGGACTTGATTTGGAAGTCTGATGCACCTCCTAAAGTTGCGCATTTTGCATGGCGCCTTGCTATGGATTCCCTTCCGACCTGGAGGAATAAATATAAACGCAATCTTGAGGTAACAGACCGATATCCAGTTTGTGGAGTTGAAGCAGAGGATAACTTCCACCCCTTCTTTCGTTGCACATTGGCGAAGGAGCTATGGAATTTTATGTCCGAGAAGTGGAATATACCTGCACATGACTCTGTTGTGCATACTGGATCGGGCTGGCTGCTGAATCTAATTGGCAACCTGTCTGGTACTAGCATCAGCATGGTACTGATGATACTATGGCGACAGCGGCATGTCCGTAACGAGATTGTCCATGATAAAACGCCTCACCTGTAGAAGCTTCTCGGCAGTTTCGGATGAGCTACATGGAATCTTTACTTCAAATTAAGCACCATCCTGTAGAAAATATCGTGAAGGGAAAATTCATCTAGACCCTGAAGAGATGCATTTCCATAGATACAAGGAAAAACATACTGAGCAGATCCTGCATTGGTCCCCGTCCCCAGTAGGCTGGTGCAAGTTAAATACGGATGGTTCCTTCGGAGCTGAAGGAGATGCAGGAGCTGGTATGGTTCTTCGAGATCATGATGGTGCAATTGTATTGTCATCATGCCGCCAGTTACTCTCTTGCAGAGATGCTTTGCAAGCAGAATTGAGTGCGGTAATTGAGGGGCTCTCACTCGCGCTTCCATGGTGCAATCAACCTTTGATCATTGAGACAGACTGTTTGGAGATAGTCAAAATGCTGCAGAATGTTGAAGTCGATCGATCAGTTTACATGACAATTATAGAAGAGATAAAGACCTTGATGAAGGTTCGTCAGGTTTGTATTACTCATGTCAAAAGATGTCAGAATACTAGTAGCCGGCAAATTATGGTAGAGCCCATGCCTATACGGCAGTGTGGCTAGCCTCTGTCCAGAGGGCCTAGAAAACACTTGTCAGATTCATTGTAATACCTGATGTCTTTGAGTAATACAATATATTCGCAAAAGACAGAAATAATTTTCTTGTGGAATAATTACTTTGCCAAATTGTAAAAAAAGACACCTAATGCACAACAATTCTTGACCATAGAGAACTGAAATACAGAATTTACTGGCAAAAATATGAATTTATTGTATTTTCTTCCGAACAACAATAACATCTCCATGGTCATGTGTGTCACCAAAAATACAAAATTCTCCCGTAAATACCCTAAATCCTGGAGAGAGAAAAAACAAATACACGAGCAACCACTCAATTCAAAGACCATATAGTCAAATTTTCTCTAGGGAAACATATAGTCAAATTTTCTAGTCGGAAATAGAAATATGATTTCAAGGACTATCCAATCTCACGGCAAAGCTCTCTACACTTCCCAACATCAACTCTCCTAGTTAAAGCAATGTGGTAGGAAAAAACGGCCGTTCCGTAAGTTTATCAAGCAAGATATGGCAGGGGCGGTACGACCGGGTATCCGGACCAAACAATCTTGGTTCCTAGGCCAAATCATGGACATTTTGGCTCCTGGAACTTGAACTAGTGCTACAGAACCCATGGAGCACAGCTCGCCTTCTTTCTCAAGGAGGCCCTCTTGTTTTCGAAGGTCCAGCACGCTCCACCATAGTATCATAGAGTTGCGGGCCGTTCTGTGATGCGACGATGAATTAAATTCACTATTTAAGAATTGAGATGTTGAGCTTAATTATGGCCGACTAGTGAGCTTACGAAAATCACAGGGAAAATGAATTTGGACTAGTGATACTCGTGCTTTGCTATAAATTCCAGAACAACCAAACAATAATCTCTTGAGAAAAACACAACCCAAATAGGAGTATAGTACCAAATTTTACCTTCTGTCGAGTCACGTCAGAGGTAACAACACAAAACTTGCCGCCCCTAACGCTCTCCTGCTCGAGTTCCACTTTTCAATCCTACGAGTCATGTGCTCAACACACAACTTTTCGTCTCCACTCTCGATACGCATTTCTTCAAGAACCATCGCAATCTCAACGAAAAATTTCATGAGCCTGACACCAAAACAGTCATTCTTCTCTAGCTGGAATTGCAAGTCCACTCTCCTAAGGGACCTCTGCAAGCATTGGAACAAGTAGCACGGACCTACCGTGGCAGCAGCCAGAATTTCCTGGCGAGTAGTTCGTTTGCGTACCTCTTGTTTATCTGATTCCTCCTCGTACTTTGGGGTGAGGTTTAATCGGAGGGCACTAAGCGCAGGACAACAATGGAGCAGGTTCAAGATCGTTGTCAAACGTGCAGTCTTGTCTTTCGTCCAATACGCTCCTTGACACTGGAGACGCTCGAGGCGGCAAAATGCCGGCAGGAGCTCAAACTGCCTTGCCTCGCTGAGGACGGCGATATCCTCGAGGTATTTCACCCTCGGCCTCATCTCCTTGGTGTTGGTGAAGTTCCAAGTGAATCGCCAGAAGGTTTTTAAGTCACCGTCTGGATCCTTTACCCTTTACCCTGTAGCCCTGCTCAAAAAATTCCAGATCAACTTGTTCCAACTCTAGAGGCCGTGGCCTGAATGAGAGCTTGGGGAGTGACCCCTTGTAGCTGAAGCGGCGCAGCCTCATCGCGTCGATCTTCAACGGATCGACGGTCTTGCATCCACGATTCTTTATCGTCAGCGACCACGTGCAATTGTCTAGCACGAGCACAGTGGTTGCAGGGAATCGGAGGCGTCGGCTAGTGGATCCTTTGGCTTCCTTGTCTGTCGCGTATATTCCGACAGACTTGAGTCGGACGACAGCGAGCGCCGGCGCCGCGTCAATAAGACATTGGAGCGAGTGTAGTTTCTGGCAGCCGTGGCTGAGCCGGAGGGATGACAGCCGCGGGAGCATGGCCTCCCCGTTGTAGAGTAGTCCACTGCAGTAGGTGAGTTCTAGGATCCGGAGTGTCTCCAGCGGCAGGGAGTCGACGGCCACTTCACAGAGGAGGAAACGGTCAGGATCTTTGCCGACGAGCAGGAGCTCCTCGACGTGGAGCGCCGCCCGGTGGGAGAGCAGGGCCTCGACCAAGTCTTTGTAGTCATACTCTAGGCGCCGGGTGATTAATGTGAGCCTCTTGACGGGGACGCCGGCGGCGTCGAGCGCCCCCTTGGCCGCGGAGACCAAGTCCTCGCTCGTGGAGAAGACAAGGGCGTTTTGGTGGCGTTGTCGTCGGCGATGGGGGGGTGAAGAAGCGGGCGTTGTCGTGGCGTTGTTGTCGTCGACGACGCTGGACTCGACGTTTAGGGCGCCCGAGGAGAGCCAGAGCGGCACTCGCCAACGGCGCGAGAGCGCGGTTGTGGAGGCTGCCTCCTTGACTGGGGCGAAGTGGAGGATGCGACGGAGGATGTCGTCGGGGAGCTCGGACAGTCGGTCCACGCGGCCGGCGGGCATCGTCTACGTCGGCACGCGGCACGAGAGGATGCGATCGTGATCTGGATTGGATTCAATGGTGGTGTATACGTAGAGACGTACATGCATGAATCAGTTTGTGAGTCCTCAACGGTTTGGGCGGATCGAGCTGAATACTAGGCGTGAGTTACCTTGTTTTTTGCACAACATTTTTGTAATCAAAATTCCGTTCCGCCCTGGATAAGTTAATTAAATCTACGTTTCCTTTTCAGTGTTATCTTCTGCCATATTAGGGCATGTACAATGGGATGACTTTAGCTTAGAGATGCCATGTAGGATTTTCGCTTATTTGGAGGAGAGAACGAAGGAAGGCTAAGCTTATGAGAAGACTATTTTGTCCACTGTACCACATGACTTCTCTTAATAACACAATTTTATACTAAAATTTAATTAGTTCTCATTACTGGGTAGAGATGACAATAAGAGATAATTTTGTACGACTCTTATTTATTTCCTTTTCTATATAACGTGGAGTGCCCTTAAGATTTTATGACATGTTCAAGCCATTCGAGACAATAACTCGGAAATATGCCTATTCCCTCAGCCACTGATGAGAGACCTTGTGTTTATTTCCCCTGGATCCCCGGCCTCCTCTGCCATTTGACATGTGTCCAATCGTCTCCTCAATCCAGCAAATGCTCCATTAAAAAAAACACAGTTGCGTCACTCAAGCAAAAAATGGTTACCACAACTAAAGAAACCCACTGCAAAGTCTCGCCGGAGACCTCGTAGCAAATTTGTTTTCTATTGTAGCATTGTTGCAGCATTTTTTCCGCGTAGGTTGAAACATAATAAAGCGATTCACATTGTATAGCTTATGCATATAAGGAGGTCAAAGGAGGAAACCCCAAAACGGAGGCCGAGCTATATGTAGCCCTTTATTTTGCCAAATCCCAAAATCATATTTTTAAAGTTTCAAAAAATTCTGAAAAAAATCTCGGACATAGACAATAGTGCATTCTACCAAGCTGCAAAATATCAACTCAAAATAATTCATATTTCGAGCTACACAAAAATAACAAAATCTGACAGATTTTGGAGAGTTCAAATTTGGCACTATTCACTACTTTCAGATTCAGATTTTGTCATGTTTTCGCAGCACGGAATACAACATATTTATTTTTGTGATTTTACACGTTGGTAGAAGACAACATAGTATATGTGCAGGATTTTTTTCAGATTTTTTTGAAACTCCAAAATATGATTTTCAAAATTTTAAAAATAAAGAGCTACATATAGCCCGAGCTACATATCGCTGCTCTCGGTCAAAGGAGTATAACATAAAAAATAAGAAGTAAAACTGAATACAAAGGGTTGCATTTTTATGCATAATATATGTTTTGCCTGTAGCCCGAGGGCTAGGCGCCCTTTGAGCTAGGCAGCCAGGACGAATGGGAGGCGGATCCTCTTCGGTGACAGGATGAGGGTACCGTCAACGAGGTAGGCTTTATACTATTCTTTCGGGGGGGGGGGGGATACTATCTCTTTTAGGCCACTTAACCATTCTCCCGCACCCTGGTTTTCTTTTTGGTTGCTTGTAAAAGTATGCAATATATGCGTTCTGCTCAACACCTTGTACCTTTTGCGGTATTTGGAGTTTTACTACTCCCTCCAATGAAACGCATGTAGCACACTCTTTTTTCATGTTTTAACTTTGACCACTAGGGCACTAAATTTATTTTCAGTTTGTACTAGTCACGTTTATTAGTATTGCGCTAATAACTATCTCGGGGAATTAAAATTGTTCAGATTTAACAAAATTCAAATTTCAAAAAAATCAGGGAATTAAAATGTTTGACACTTTAAGAATGTTAAAATTTACAATATTCGGATTTAGGAAAATGTTAAATAAAAAATGTTCATAACTGAAAAAATTCATATTAAAAAAATGTTCAATTTACAAAATGCACATATTAAAAAATTGTTTAGACTTAAAAATGTTCATAATTGAAAATTATTCAAACTTAAAAATATGATAAAATTTTAAAAAATGTTCAGAAATAAAAATATTAAAGTTTTAAAAATGTTCAAATTAAAAATTGCTCACATTAAAAAAAGCCAAATTTTTAAGTTTATAACTGAAAATTAATCAGATTAAAAAACAAATCCCAAAAAATGTCTAGATTTAAAAATGTTCAGATTAAAAACTCAAATTTTAAAAAAGGATTCAGGAATTGAATTTTTCAGATTTAAAAAATAAATTTTATTAAAATTCTGAATTAAAAAATTGTTCAGAATTAAAAAGGCTCAAATTTAAATATTGTTGGGATTTAAAATGTAAACATTTTTGTAAATATGAAACTTATTCAGTTCGGAAACATCTTTAGAAATTTGATTATTTAAATCTAAACTATTTTGAATTCTCACCATTTTTAAAATTTAAATAATTTCTTTAAAAAATGTATTTAAAAATAATTGAATTTCAAAATGACCTAATTAAGGTTTTTCTTTTAAAAATATTCAATTTTTAAAAAAGTTGAAAAAAATAGAATTGAAAATTGTTAAGATTTAAAAAAATGTTCAGAAAGGCAAATACGAATCTGAATCTGAGATTTAAACAGTATAAAATTCGAAATTTTCAAGTTTCAAAAAAAATGAAAAAAATTCCGAATGTTTACAATGATTATTTATACTAGTGTGCAAAATTTGAGTGTGAAATATTGTGTAGTTTAGTCTACGTAAAAATGACAAATTTCGGGATCTAAGGTCTAGATCTAGATCTAAAAAATTCGAATTTTTCAACTTTTAGATAAAAATGTGAAAAAATTTCCAGATGTCAACAATGAAAATTTATTCTTATGTGCAAAATTTGAGTGTGAAATATTGTGTAGTTTGGTCTTTGTAAAAATGACAAATTTCGGGATCTAATATCTAAATCTAGATCTAGATCTAAAATATTCCAAATTTTCAAGTTTTAGATAAGAATATGAAAAAAAATCCTGTATGTCAACAATGAATATTTATTCTTATGTGCAAAATTTGAGTGTGAAATATTGTATAGTTTGGTCTATGTAAAAATGACAAATTTCGGAATCTAATACCTAGATCTAGATTTAGATCTAAAAAATTCAATTTTTTCAAGTTTTAGATAAAAATGTGAAAAATATACTGTATGTCAACAATGAACATTTATTCTTATGTGCAAAATTTGGGTGTGAAATATTGTATAGTTTGGTCTGTGTAAAAATGACAAATTTTTGGATATGAGATCTAGATCTAAACAGTACCAAAAAAATCGATTTTTTTCAATTTTTGAAACAAAATGTGGAAAAAATAATGAATGTTGATAATGATTATTTACAATAGTGTGCAAAATTTGAGTGTGAGATATTGTATAGTTTGGTCTGTGTAAAAATGACAAATTTGTGAATCTCAGATTTAACGCTATTTAACGAGATTTAAACTACAAGTGTGTTATAATTTGTCCCCAAAATTATAGAAAATTTAGCGAGGGCTTCCCATAATCCTCCTCTTCCTCCACTCTCAAGCATGCGAACCGGAATGGACCGAGACATCGGGATCGACGCCATCATTCTCGTCTTCGGCCGCCGGCCGCCATGCTTGATTCGCCTCTTCTTGACATCCCTGACCTCTCTGTCCACTTTGTTGTGTTCCAAGTGAGCCTTTGGTGCTAAATGGCAAGGTTTGATGCGCGAGGAGAGGCTTCTCCGATGACCACAAGCGAGCAGCACTGACGGACTTTTGTCGAACACGTTGGGGGCATGCTCTAGACACGCCTATAGCGACATCCGCGCGTTCCCGTCGATTTAAAAATAATTAGGAAACAAAAGTTATATTTCTGTGCGCCAAATTGAATGTTCTTCAAGTTTCTAGTTATACTTTTTGCTAGTTTGAAACTTGCTCTATTGATGTTTTTTGAAAAACAGGTCCAAATGGCATTGTCAAATTAGAGCTGGTAAATGATTTTTTAAGACGGTGAAAACTTGTCAACTAGGAGTGACTAAGAAAGATCCAGGTTTAGTTTTTCATTTTCATGTTTTAAACTTGTTTAAATGTTGGTCAAACATAGGTTTGACCAATATTTGAAATGAGCATAAAAATTTCAAAAAAAATCAAAAAATGAAAAAACCTGCGCACATAGTCTTCATATGATATATACTAACGACTCAAGTTGATAACAAAGTCTACATAGATTCAAAACGAAAAATGCATGTATCAAGTGTGATATCTCAAAACTCAAACTATGAAGTTTAAGGTTGAAGAGAAGTGGTTTTGGATTTGCAACATGAAATTTTCTAAAAACTCACCAAAGCTTCATTTTTGAGTGACTAAGAAGGATCCAAGTTTAGTTTTTCA
The DNA here is from genome assembly GCA_947311845.1 of Poa pratensis. Classification (NCBI taxonomy): domain Eukaryota; kingdom Viridiplantae; phylum Streptophyta; class Magnoliopsida; order Poales; family Poaceae; genus Poa; species Poa pratensis. The sequence goes on from CAMZMU010000042.1 coordinate 2,145,650, forward strand.
TTTTCATGTTTGAACTTGTTTAAATGTTGGTCAAACTTAGGTTTGACCGATTTCAAAATAAGCATAAAAATTCAAAAAAACATCAAAAAAATGGAAAACCTGTGCACATGGCCTTACTATGTCATATACTAACAACTCTTGTTGATAAACAAGGTCTACATAGATTCAAAATGAAAAATGCATGTATCAAGTGTGATATCTCAAAACTCAAACTATGAAGTCTAAGGTTGAAGAGAAGTGGTTTTGGATTTGCAACATGAAATTTTCTGAAAACTCACCAAAGCTTCATTTTTGAGTGACTAAGAAGGATCCAAGCTCATTCTAGTCGAAAGTCATACATCTTTGTACCTCGAAGCTCATTTTTAAGAAGGGTTTTTCACAAAACTTTCATAACCCAAGTTTATATTTTTTTTCTAGGTGGTAGGTCACACAATAGGACTCCACGTGAAGATTTACCATTTATTTGACTTTTTTGAATTAGTTGTGCCTAACCCTAGCCCTAAACCGTGACGGTAAACCATAACCCCAAACCTAAAGCTAACCATATCTCCGTTCCAACAAAAAGCGCCAAAGATCTCTAAAGAAAGTACATCTTGTGGATCTAAAAGTAATTTTTGCAAAAAATTATAAGCAAAATTTACGACACTTGTAGTTCAAATCGGACCCACTTCCAGTGAAATCGACAGGAACTTCACCGAAATCTGAGAACTACCTAGAAATGTTTTTACACTCAAACCCAGTGTCATATGTACTTATAAAGGGGTCTATTATTTTTATGCCTTTTTGTGTTTCGTTTTTGGGGTGTCGTTTTGGTAGTTGCTTCACAAAAAAACCATTTTCGACACTCCAAAAAATGAAAAATAGGTTTTCAGCAAAAAGAAAATAAAAATTCCCTTCTTCACTACTATTATACATCCAAGATACATGAGTGTGTAAAATATGGCCTCGTTTCGACAAACTATGTCATGGTTTCCCATTTATTTGATTTTTTAATTCAATTAAAATAGGGATTTACACCTACTTATCTACCTAAAAAGTGAACCATTTTTCTAAGTGGGTAAAAATAAGTAAAAAAGAATAAATGGCATATTCTAGTAGCCCTCTAACTATTTGACAAGGTTTTACATTCCGAAAAATCCATTTGCCTACTCAAACATGGCAATGCCATTTGGACCAGAAATGTTTTTCACAAAATCGCAATATAGATAGTTCCAAACTAGCGAAACCTTATAACTACAAAGTTTTAGTATTTCCCATTTGGCGCACAAAGATATAAAGTTTTCTTCCTAAATCGTTAGGAATATCCCGGAACGCATTGATGCCGACATGGCCATGTCCAGAGCACGCCCACAAGGTGCTCGACAAAATACCGACGGTGCCGCCCGGTCGTGGTCGTCGGATAAGCCATCCCTCGCGCATAAAAACTTGCCCGTTAGGACCATAGGCTCTCGTGGAACAAAATAGAGTGGATTTAGAGGTCGGGGGAGGTCATAAGGAAGCGAATCGAGCACGGCGACCTTCGGTCGGAGACGAGGAAGACGGCGTCGATCCCGACGTTTTAGTCCATCCCGGCTCACGTCCTTTCATGTGGAGGAATAGTAGGACCCGGCGGAGCCCAACGTGGCACTGGTTCGAGTTGGGGCAGTCGGAATCAGCTCGTCCCCTTCACCACCGGCCGAAGCTCGCCGCGGATGATATCGAGCGCCTTAGAGATCCTCCGCCCCAATTGATAATACTAGAGTGACTAGGGTGAGCAACTGATCCTCATATGCATCTTTTCCCTGTCGCTTGCCTCCTGAGGTCATCGTGGATGGCGAAGACCGCGGGGTGGAGCTCCGGGTGAGGGAGACGACCATGAGCGGATGGAGCGTCGTGGACGGAGACGCCAGCACTTGAAGCGGCAGTTGGAGCAGGACACCACCGCGACGCACATCGCCGCCGTTTCGGCCGCGCCGCCCTCGCTCCGCCGGCGTCGAGGTCGGCTCTGCTCCGGTGTCGAGGGCCGCCGGCATGGCCAGGACCGTTTTTCTATTTCCCTTTGTTGCCTTTTTTTTACTTGCCTTTTGTTGCCTTGGTCCCACGTTTAAGAGAGAGAAAGGTGGGTGTGTTTGTTTATTTTTAGCAAGGGCATGTGGGTCCCACTCGTCAGCAGTTAACGGTCAATGCATTGACCCGACTGAAATTATTAAATCCATGACATGTGGGTCCCACCCGTCAGAGGTTAACGGTCAAACGGAATGGACTTCAGACTTACCGTTTGGCAGTAGCTGCGACCGAACTAAGGGCAAAACTGAGCACGATTCGAAACTAGGGGCAAAATGAGTTCCGCGAGGCTGCTAAGGGCAATCCATTAAATGACCCATAAATTAGTATACACATTAAATGTCACTTAACCCATGCATGTATAAGAAAGTCAAGGAATCATAATGGTATTAAATGCTATTTATTGCCTAGCATGTATGCCCCTCTTAAATGACAAATATTCCTCATTGCATACACATGTATTCCTAGTTAATACTGCCTTTTCACCTCATTAACACTATCTTGTTTCCTAATCATGAAGCTAGAAGGAGCCGTTAGATTCTCTTCTCGCGTGCCTCAATGTGCCAGTGTTCTCGTCCATGTCCTTTAACCCTATAATGTATGTGTTTTGACACGGGACACCATAGTATTTTATTTACAAATTGTTGCATAGATATAGAACCACCCTTGCCAGATACACACGACCAATCTTGCCACTACCATGCTCGAAACGGATACCAACAAAGAAAAGGAGCTCTCTTCGGCATAAGCCATAAGCAATTTCCTAGGCTTAGACATGGTCGAAAGAGGGTAATCCTCATCTGCGTGTGGGAAGACTGTTTTTATAAATTAGATGAAGCTCAGCCAGATACGGTTCCATCGGCGAACTTGTGAGTTTTGTGCCTCCACCGTTGTCTGGTCGGAGTTGTGCTTATCTCCCGCCCCTTCTCGATGCTAGCCTTTATAGGACGGCGTTCTTTCAAAATCACGGTCGCTAGCGTCTTCTGGTCTATATTAACATGTTTGTTCTTACAACTTGTTTATAGAAATGGGAGAACAGGTACCTCCACTACCTCAACGGCGTATGGGGTAACGTATTGCTACACAATCCACCTCTCCTTTGTTTACCATGCTACTCCCTCTGTTTATAAATATAAAATGTTTTAGGTGTTTCAAGTATGGTCTAGATACGGACCGAAATAGATAAACATACTCACTAATACGTGTCGAAATACATGTGGATTTGAAAAAGGCTAAAACATTTTACGTTTAGAAACGGAAGGAGTAGCACAGAACAAGTAGAACATCTTGTACCAAGTTGTGGCTCTTTGTGAAAATTTTAAGATCATTTAGTGTATCGGACGCGAAAGTCCTCACACGTACGGGTCAGCACCACTTAATCAAGCCGCCATAGCAGCATCCACGATCAATGCACGTAGAACATTAAAAGAAGTGTAATAATGGCTGCTCTTGCACCGTCTGCGTCGTCTCAGGGATTCAACAAAGTGGAAAGCAGCGTACAAATGCTGTTCAATTTTGATGTCCTTGTTTGGCATGCCAAAAAGAAGGGACGCTGATGTTATTTGTGCAAGCCATTTTGGTGTCATTATTTAGCAGAGTCAATGAGTCTTTCTCTTTTGAGTGCAAGTCAATGAGTCATGACAATGGCTTCACTACAGGTAGACGACGCACCTACAGTGCCCTGCAGTTGGACCTCCTGCGCCGCATTTACCTTGCACCTGGGCCGCGCTAGCTATGCTACGCGGAAAAGTTTACGCCTTGCGTATTAATTCCGTTTTAGATGGGGATACATCGGACGCCAATTTCTGCAGACGTGTTTTCTTATATTACACCGCACACGCGGAAATTGGCATTGGCACCCGGGCTCATATGCTCCTGGTATTTCCGGGAGCATCAAAAAATTTAAAAACGTTTCAAAAAATTTCGAAAAAAATCATGCACATACCTGAGCATGGTACGCATGATCGTGTGAAATTTCGCAGCAAAATGTCATCGTGTCCGCCCTGGGAAAAATGACAAATTTCTGACACAAAATTCAAAATTTGCGATCTCATTTTCTGTCAGAAATTTGTCATTTTTGCCTAGGGCGGCCACTATGACATTTCGCTGCGAAATTTCACACGATGGTGCGTACCATGCTCAGGTACGTCCATGATTGTTTTCGGAATTTTTTGAAAAGTTTTCGATTTGTTTCTATTTTTTCCAAAATACCGGGATTTCCGTCTTCAGAGAACTTGTCTGTGGCAAGATGGTTAGGTGGGTGGTTGTACCCCCAGCCCACCAGAGTTCAAATCACAGGTTTGACGCTGGTGTTTCTCATGTAAGGCGGAATATTCTTCAGTGGGAGGCGACGTTCCCGTCGACAGCGAGGCGCCCGTGGTGACTTCGTCAATCTCAAGACTCCATCCGTCGACTCAGTCTTTCGGAGGTGCACATAGGGGTAGGGTGTGCGTGCGTGCGTTCATAGGAATGAGTGTGTGCGCGTGTATATGAGCGCTTGCGTTGTACTGTGTTTCGCAAAAAAAAACTTTTCCGTCTTCAAAGTTTGATAATATCGCACATGTCCTTTTTTTTGTGAAACTCGCACATGTCCATATTAATCGAGTCGGGTGTGTGAAAATAAAAACAACAAAATTATAAACGGTGATTTCAGTCGACTCTTGTTTCTTCTTCTTTCCGTAGCTAGTCTTCCTCCTGAGTTATTGCCGAAATTTCGTGTAGATGCTTTAAGAGGTGGTTAGCAGATCCTCGAGATGAACTATATCGTGGCCTTTTCATGTGGATTCATGAATCTAAAAATGCGTGTTAACGGATGAGTTTCTTTTTAATGCATGCCTCAAATAATTGTTGTTGATGCATGGATCCAAACAATTTCTGTTAATGCATGGATTTCCTGCTTATACATGGTCCGAAAATTATATTTTAATAAATAAATCCGAAAATCATGTTAACGCATTGATCCATAATTAGTTTGTTAATACATGGAATTCCAGATTTGTGTTAACACATGGACATGATTTGTTTGGTTAATACATGGATCTGACTTTTTTTATTAATGTATCCGAAATTACTGTTAATATATACATCAATATCCGAAATTCATGTGTTAAGAAAATTTCATGCATTAAAAATAGCTCTAGATCAAATTTCATCTAGAAAATCTGCTAAACCTGGAATGTTTTTGGCAATCTGTTAGGCGTTTCAACAAGAGTTGTGTAAAGCTGAGGGGTTTTACTGTAAAAATGTTGTACCAAACTTGACTAAATGGACGGTGAACGTCCAATTAGCTGTGGTTTGTAGCTTTCGCGGGAATAAATGTGTTTCAACGCAGTCATCTCTGCCCATGTGAGAGTAGCAGCCGATGATGCTCTTTCCGCTTTCCGGGTCTTTTCTTACTCCTGTAGCTTTCCGGGACACAGCTCCCGTTCGCACTTCCGGCTACTAACTACTAGCGTCCACATCCCATTCAATTCGCATCGCTTAAATCGATCCTCTGGAGAGCAAGGAAGGAAGAAACAAGCTACAAGATATACCGTCGATCCTTCCATTCCATCTACTGGTTAGTTCCTTCGTGCTTGCTGCTTGTCCATTATATATGCACAACTACATGCTGCTCAGAAGAAGCATCTCTATTACTACTTCGCGTTTCCCTCCCAGGTTCTTAATTAAAATGCTTAGCTCTTGTCTTGTACTTAAATAATGCCCAGCCATTTCGTTCTTGGGTTAGCCTGCATGGATCCTAAGTTGAATGGTCTATCCATGCATTTTCACATTCAGAACACCCGTCATTGTCTTCTTCTTTCTGTTTTCTCTTCCTGTAGACCAGCCGTCCGTGGTAAACCCCAAAGAAGGATACATCATGGGAGCAGCCGCAGGACAAGGAGAGTCACAGATGGACAAAGAGCTCCTGAAAGCAGCCTCATCGGGTGATGCCCGGTCAATGCAAGCCATGGTTTCACTTTCACAGCAGGGTCCAAGCATTCTGCTTGGAAGAACTCCTGAGGGGAACACATGCCTTCACATATCTTCCATCCATGGTGGAGAGAACCCCCCCCCCCCCTCTTCGCCCCCCTCGTCGCCTCCCCGAGTGAGGCGACCGGGGCTCTCTCCCCGCCCCTCTCCAGCCACCCTCCCCCTCCCCTGCCCCCCCTCGCCGCCGTCGGCAGCCACCTCCGGGTGTTGCCCGTGAGGTGCCGGCGGCGGCGGGATTGTCATTCCCTACGCGCGGCGGTACCCTGATTCGGGCGGGTGAGGCTGGCGGCGCGGTGCAGCTCGGCGGGCAGCGGTCCGGCGGTGACTCGATGGGCCCCGGGTGGATGCTGGGCGACGGCGCCGCTACTTGGCGGCAGGGCACGGCTGCAGCAGCCGGCGGCGTCCGGAGCCCGCTCGGCCCAGATCTGGGCCCCTTTGGGCCCGATGTGGGTTGGGCTGGGCTGGCTGCGTGGTGCTTCTAGAGGTACGGTCGGGGCATCGTCGGGACAAGGTTGGTGGCGGCGCTGCGGCTAGCCTACTGCAGCGTGGCGGCGGGGGCTTTGCGGGCCCAGATGGGCTCGGCCGGGCCAGGTGGGCCTGGTATGACCTTGCTGCCGCGTCCGGTCGGTTACCGCGAAAGTGGTGGAGGTTGTTCCCTCCCGCCGGCTGTGGTGCTGCCGCCCGTGTCCTGGTCTGTTCCGGTCTCATCCTCTAGGCCTCGTGTCGGTGTTCACAGAGAGACGGCGAAGAGGTCCTCAAGACTGGAGTGGCGCATGCTAGTGGGTGACAAGCTGGGTGGAGCACCAAGGATCGTCCGGGTTGTGGTTGTTTGGGGGTCGGGAGAAATCCTTGTCGACTCTCCGGTCGACACCGACGTGGTGACACCTACGGGTGTTGCCGGTCCTTCTTGAAGGGCGTCGGGTGTACCCCTTCCCCACTTCCCTCTGCATATCGGGGGAAACCCTAGGACTAGTCTGGGCAGCAGCGTCGTCATCGTCGCTTTCCTTCCTGAAGGAGTTGCTTGATACGCGGCGATTTGGAGTGCTAGGCACGTGGTGGGAATCCTTCGGAGAGGGCGCAACGGTTGCGAGGCTTCTTTGTTTTTCGTCAATCTGCCATTGTTGGCTTTTGTTTCTCTTACCTTCTTCTTATTTTCTTTTGGGCTTTGTTTGTGCTGCGGCCCCAGCGGTATCGGTGTGTATGACTTGGGGCAGTTGCTTTATTTATAAAGCGGGGCGAAAGTCTATTTCGTGTATATCTTCCATCCATGGTCACCAGATATTCTGCACGCAAGTGGTGACGCTAGAGGAATCTCTCCTCATGGCAATAAACTTGGACGTGGAGACGCCGCTTATCGCTGCGCTACGAAGTGGTCATCCCTCCTTGTCTTCTTCTTTGCTCAGGCGCTGCCGCCGCCGCCAACAAGCACTCAGGCAGGCGATCTTGCAACAAGACATCCATGGATATAATGCACTGCACCATGCCATTCGCAACGGCCACAAGGATCTTGCACTGGAGTTGATATCAGCAGAGGCCGCGTTGTCACAAGCTGTCAGCAAGCAAAATGAGTCACCCTTGTTCTTCGCCGTGAGGAGAAAGTTTACATATATCTACGAGAAACTAATGCAAAATCCTGATTGTGCTTATTCGGGGGGACTACACGGTTACAACTGTCTACATGCTGCAGTCTTGAATGGGGATCAAGGTGAGATCGATGTAATACATGAATGGAGTGCAAATTACAATTATAAGCACCAACTTGTTTCAATATTAAGCTCATGCCTGGATCATTTTCTTGATAGTACTTGTTAAAACGATGATGGAGAAACGTCCTGCACTGGCAAGAGAAACTGCCGTGTACTCCCGTACTCCAGTAAGAATGGCTGTACATCATGGCAAGGTCGACATGTTAAGAGTAATGCTGGAACATGATTCAACTCTAGGGTATGAAAAAAACAGCAGCGGCGATCCTCTCCTTGTTGATGCCGCATATCGAGGTCAAATTGCTACTGCTCGAGAGCTTCTGAAACACTGTCCCGATGCTCCTCCTTACAACAAATCAGATGGTCAGACGTTGCTTCATGTGGCTGTACGGTATGATCAATCAGAGTTCGTTGAGTTTGTCCTCAACACACCACTACTACGCAAGGTTATTAACGTGAAAGACAACAAAGGTAAAACCGCTCTACATTATGCAGTCAAGGAGTGCAATCCCAGATTAGTTGCTGCTTTACTGTCTCACGAGGATATAGATGCACCAGTGCTTGACAACAGTGGTACTTTAGCAGCATGGGAACTGTCGGACGTCACAACAAATGCCAAGACATTAAACTGGGTACGTTACTTACGCATGCATGTTACAGATAATATATCGATCACAGGGATTTAAAAATACTATGTTGTAACTCTTCCATCTATTATACAAGCAAACTAATCATAGAATTGTTCTATATTACAACGTACAAAACATATTTTAGTCGATCCAACACAAAAGGTTGGCTGTTATTAGCTCTTAGAAAAACAAACAGTAAGAAACATGTTAGGCTTTAGCTCACATGAATAAATTTTACGTGTTTGTCTTCCTCTGTTTGTGTCTGTCTCCAGTGTGTGTGTCCAGGTACCATTTGAGCGCTGGGTGTGTTCATTGTTGTTTCGGCTATCACCCTTGTTCACGCGTCTTCACTTGTGTCTCTTCGGGGCCGCCATGTGTATGGATAGTTTGTTTTTCAAAACCTTGTATGTTGTTTCTTGGAGAATTCAGGGGCTTAGCGACAACAACAAATGAGTTGTTTTTCTTTGAAACGAGGCAAAAGTTTTGCCTTTATATTGATATAGAAGGAGCAAACATGACACGACCTAGGCCAAATAAAAAACTCAAAACAACAGGGTTGTTTTTCACAAGCGGCCAATCCCATGATCGATTGTATCCTGGAGACGAAGCTTGGTTTGCTCGATCACTGCCCGATCCTTTCCCACCTCCTGCCTTTCTTGCTTCTCTATCGGAGATGAGAACAAAACTCGCCGCGACATCATCACAGCTTGGGACCCCCGCAATTTTCTCCCTTGTCTCCTCCAACCCCTCAAAATTTTCACCTTCACCACTATTCTCTGCACCACCACCGACCTTCATATCACCCTTACCAATGTTTACACCCCCGCCGACCTCTCCCTCAGTCACGCCTTCGTCGCATAAATGACCGAGTTCCTCGCCTTGATCTCCGGACCATGGCTCATTTGCTTCGATTTTAATCTCATCCCCCTTTCACCCCATGGCATCCCAGTGATATCGCCCGAGCCATTCGAGCCCTGGAAGTCATTGGCGGTGTCATCATTGCCATGACAACAATGTTGACGCCCTTCATTTCTACTCTGAGCTGTTGGGCCGCACGCGTCCACCTCCTTCGACCTGGACCGGCTATACCTCAACTCATCTTGGGTGGATACTAGGGTACGCCTTGTGGCCCAATTCACGAAGGCCGGATCAAGGCTGTGGTGGCCGGGCTTGATGTTATGCGGCTTGTGGCGAACTTCTACCGCTCAGTCGATGTGGTATGCATCAATCGAGCCCACGTCCTCCTACTCCCCAAGGGCGACGCCTCACTGCCGCCGAGCACCTTCCGCCATGTCTCGCTTCACAATCATGACATGAAAATCATCTGCAAGGCCCTAACCTTCCGTCTATAGGCGTAGATTGCTGACATGATCGTCGTTGACCAGTTGGGATTCTTTGCCGGACGCAACATCTCAGACAACTTCGTCTATGTAACGGAGATGGTCCAATGCTTCTTCAAATGCATGGCCCTGACGGCCTGACCCTTGTCGTCAAGCTTGACTAAGCCAAGGCCTTCGTAACAATTGACTAGGTGAGTTTACAACAGGTGCTTCTGGTTTGAGGTTTTCCCCTTTTGTGGTGCGACTGGATGGACGTCGTCATCCAATCCTCCATGTCGGATATGTGCTGCTCAATGGGATCCCCATGCCCTGGACCAACTTTAATCGAGGGTTCCAGCAAGGGGACCCCCTGACCCCCTACATTTTCCTCATTGTCGACATCCTCCAACATCTCATCAAGCAGGATAGCGATTTGTGGCATCCCCTGGTGGACAGGTTGTCCTATCTTGTCCTCCAATATGTCGACAACACGTTGGTCATCCTCTGCAGCGATTATGGCGTGACCAAGAGTTTGAAGAAAATCCTTGATGATTCGGATATGTCCGTGGCCGCTAGTCATTCTCGGATGCGCGTGGGAGGGTTTCCCTCAAACCTACTTGGGCCTCCCTCTTTCTTATGTGACAAGCTCCTCTAACCGGCAAGTCACCTCGTACTCATCAATGTGGTGACATGGCTCTTATATATGGAGCTACCGCCTGATGAGAGACGCTCGCCGAGGATCATGGCTCGGGGGCCCAATCCCTGGTTGATTCGGATCGGGTATTCATACCCAAGGACGAAGGTGGCCTTGACGTTTGTGCACTGGCAGTTCAGAATGCATGCCTCCTAGTCAAGCTTCTTCACTGCCTCCACGTCTGACGAACACTCTGGGAGCCACCTGACTCTTTTCGGAAGACAGCACGGCCTCAATGGTTGTTGAAGCTCGGAGCGCCGCCTCCGGTAATGACTAGGTCGACCTGTGCAGGTTGGTCCCCCTCTACCATGCTCAGACCTTCTAGCTGCGCACGACCTTATGGCACAACGATTGGCTTCCGGCGGTGATCTCGCGCTCACCACGAAGGTGTTGTTCTCCCATACTACCAACCCAAATGCCACTTCATATGTGGTCAGCACGGGCAGCGACATCATCTGTGTGCCCGGAGTGGGTGTTGGCCGTCCTCCGGGTGCCTATGGATCTATTATTTGAAAGAAATTTTTTCTTACATTGTATGTGCATGGTGAAGGTCCCAAAAACATACTAAGGTGATTATTTCATGATCAAATTAAATAAAAATTGCTATATTTTCTCGTTGCACACGTTTGCATTAAACAAATAAATATGACTTTGGTATTTACATAGTAGAACATCTCATATTTATTGTTTATACTATGAGCATCATCTGTAACTTATTCCTTTGGGATTATGCAGAATGAAGTGTTCATGCTTATGTCGAGAGCTTTCCACAAGATGCTCCCATTCTACATAACCTTCATTTGCATGCCAAGGAAATGACAACCGAAGCATCAAGGAAGGATGCAAAGTCACTAACTCAAACGTACACAACCAACACCTCGTTGGTGGCTATCCTCATTGCAACAATCACCTTTGCTGCTGCTTTCACTCTGCCTGGAGGATATAGCAACAATGCAGGAAGCGAGGGACTTCCAGTCATGTCTAACAAATTTGCTTTCATGGCGTTCTTGATCTCTTACACCTTAGCCATGTGCTCATCATTTGCGGTTGCCTTCATACGCATCATAGCAAGGTGGGAGGATTATGAGTTCTTGATATCTCATGTGGTTTGCATATGTGGCAACAACTACAACTTTCTCAACTGGTTTATACACGGTGTTGGTCCCAAGTCTCAACGGGTTGGCCATTGCAATTTGTGTTCTGGTAGCTTTGTTGCCCATTATTACTTGGTTGTTGGGCGAATGGCGTGTCTTGAAAATGAGATATCGGATGGGTAAAAATTTCAACTACGATCTCCTTGACATGGTGTGACCTCATCGATTAGTCTTATGGTTCTGCTTTCTGATATTAGTTTTTAGATTATATCTGTAATAGACATTGTTTGGTTACTCATATGGTATTTCCAAAGGAAATAACATATTTCGGGATGAGAAACAGTTGTCTGGTCAACTATTATGTAAAAAAATCCATAAAGTTATCAATGCCCGCTGGCCCCTCATTTCTAGTTGCCCATTCTCACTAAGCAGCTAGGCTAATGACTTGTATTGAAGCTCAACTTTCCACTGGTTGAAGCTTACAAATCCAATCTCCTAGACACGGTCTGAACTCGTAAATTTCTCTTATATATTGTACTGCTTCCTGATTATATTTTAAAATCTATCGGTAATAGACATTGGATAGTTTATTCATCACGATAAAAATATGTTGTTGTCAATTCTAGGGCTGAAATTTGAAGCATGTGCACTATCATAGATTTCCAAATAATAGCTGAAAATGAACTGTAGCAAAAACCCCATGTTGTGGTTACCAGATAAATACCATAAGGGCCACATAGGTCATGTGATCAACATCGGCAAACACGAGCGTTGAAATATCTCTCCACCTTAACAACTAGACTAAGAGGCTGATATGAGACATCATGTGCAGTGTAGTGCAGTGATCTTGTCTCATGTGCAGTGTAGTCCAGTGATCTTGTGCAGTATGAAGAAAAAATTGGGAACTGACCTTCTGATCTCAAGCTGCTTAATGGCTCCCTAGCACCTCCACCTCAGGAAAATGGAAGGGCGTCCTTATATGTGTTTGTCCGATGCCAGGCCGCCATGACTTACAAACAGGCACGATGGCTAGAGGAAATCCATTTCCTCTGCTGTTATGAACTGGAGAATTTTGCACTTCACTAACAGTATATGCATCCAGCATCCCCATTCTTCTTTTATTTGATCCGATCATTCATCCCATAATTGCAACTACGGTATTTTCCAATAAGCAGTTACCAGTCAGGCAGTCAGATAGTTGGCATACAAGTGTAACTAACTGTCTGAATGAAAACATCTCAGGATTACTATAGCAAAGTCTCATCCTCCCCAAAATAAAGTAGTGTACCAGAACTGACTTAAAATAATAAGAACCGTCAACCGTTCTCGTGAAGCAAGATACGTTCAGAGGTATTAGGCGGATACCCAGAATTCTTAAGTAGAGTTGTCAAGTCATCCAGTACTGCATATATCACTTCTGCCTCCGGGTGCTCTCGTCCTTGTGCAATGCAATGAAACGTTCCTTCACTATGCCGGCACAATCCATCCCCTGTCTGAACTTCTGCGCATCAGCCCACAGTCCTTTAGAGGCATAAATATTCGGCATTAGATCAGAGGGGCCACTGTCTGTAGGATCCGCCAAGAGCGCCATTTCAGTGGCATACCTCCCGATTTGAACATATTACCAAATAGATAGATGACAGGCACTCAGCAAGCTCGTCCAAACGGCCGTGGATGGTTCAATTGGCATCCTCTCCATAAACTCCTAGTTTGCCTGAAAGATCAAAAGGTTGACCACAGAAGCATAGTGCTCTGTTGACCAAAGTTTTCCCTCGTGGATGATGCCAGAGTTGTATTCAGTTTGATGCACAACAGGGACATGGTAATCTGGAATGCTATGATTTTACAGAATACTTTGACTGTTCCCGACTTGACGATGAGACAATGAAACTGCTTGCTCAGTTCAATGCATTAGGGAGCAAAACAAATGTCAGGAGGCTTGGCTTTAAGGAGCAATATCTCATTTTACCGAATACTTTAACTGCTCTGTAAGAAACTGCATCATCCTCTGCCAAGGCTTCAGTTAACTGCCGATCTTGCTTCAGTTAAGTGCTCACATTTAGCATACATAACAATGAGAGAATTCCTGACATAGTCATCAGACTCCAGATTAGCATTTATGGCATGAGCATGTACCTGCCTTCCTAGCCATATCAGTGCTAAAGAGCCACAGCAGTTCAAGATGCCACCCACCCGGGCTCAGCTGCCAGAACATGGCCATGGCTTCAACATCGAACAAATTTTCTGAATATAACCGGTCCAGGACACAAGATTACGGTTCTCCATGCAGTCAAACAGCTTGTGAGCCAAAGAGAGCCTGGAGCATAAAGTACAAACGCATAGCCGTGTATTTGTCTGGCACCCTCTAGAGCAGAGCAAGCACTGCGGCGCTCACCAGCACAAACCTGTCGGGCTGGGCACCATCGAGCCCCATCATCGCAAACAACTCAAGGCAACCCTACCCGTGATCACCGGAGTCCAAGTAACTCCAAGGCAACATCGCCGCGTCAATGCAGGCAGCCTTTTCCGGCGTAGACATTCCCATCCAAGCCAAGCTACACGGCATGGCCCCGCACCTGCTCGCGGAAACATACCACATTCAAATGCAAGCAAGATCTCAGCGCGCTGGCGATTGGCGAGCAGGAAGTCGTTGGGCAGCTCGCCGGAGGAGGCCATCCAAAATGCCGCGAAGAGGAAGGGCGGTGGCGTCTTCTTGGCTGAGCCCCAGGAGACGAGGTTCCGGCTGGGCATTCCGTCAAACAGGCGGCCGGCGTCATGGAGGCAGCCAAGCTTGCAGTAGCCGCGGAGGAGCAAGTTGGCGAGGAAGATGTCCAGGAGAGATTGGCGCGGGCGTGCGCCGCCAGGCGGAGGCGGTCGCCGGGAAGGCATGAGAGGAGGAGCCGGCAGAGCCAGAGAGCCGGCCGGCGGACATGGACTGTTAAGTGCTGGACGCTAGACAAATGGGCTAGTTAGCATATTTAACTCGTCTTTTTTACCTCAAAAAATATTAACTCATATTTTTTACTCAAAAATTTTAGTCGACCTTTTTTACTACAGATTACCAGAATCCAATCTCTCTAAAGAAAAAACAATCTTTTATCCAGTAATCATATGTACGATTAATCTATCTCGTTTTTTTCTCTTTTCCCCTACAAAAATTGTTAACTTTCTTTTCTGCCCTACGAAATTTAACTGTCTTTTTTTACTACCAATTACCAAATATTCAAAAAACAATCTCCAAACTAAGACTGTACAACAACTAATTATAGAGGGAGAATGTGCAACAACTGGAACTGTTGAAGGTTTCATATTATGAGCTTCTGGTAAAAATTCTGAAGCATCCAAATAGTTTATAAGACCATTTACAAAGGGCTGCCAGACCCGGGTGCTTTCTCTTATTAATCAACAGATAAAAGAGAGAGCGCCAGGCTTGAACATGAACCAAATAAAAAAGGAAAGAAAATAAATTTGATCTGTGAGTTTTGGAATAAGTACAGAAATTAGTTGCGGCCTCCTTTGGACAATTTTTTTTTACAGAAGTAGCAGTGGTAGTAGTATCAGTTCTCTCAGCAGCTGGAGGAGGCCTGTCCTGAAGCCTTGCTCAAGAGCTGCTGCTGGGACCAGTAGGCCTGCGCCGCCAGCACGCGGTCGAGCAGCTCCTGCGGCACCAGCTCACCCCGCCTCTGCTGCGGGGATATGCTCGCGGTGTGCACTATGGTCTTCCACTTGTCCTGGTTCATCAATGAAACATTTCACGGTTTAGCACGTCTGAATATCAACCATTCATGTACTCTATTAACAGAAAGAAATGAAAAGGTAGCTAACAGTAGGCAATGAGCAGTGCAATACATAAAGTGTTCATGATCAACGACAGCGATGGCACCAAGCTGTCGTCCTAGATTCACCACTAATAGCTCGAAACAAACTGGCACGAAGGTGAAGTTGTGATTAGTGAATTACCTTAAGGTCAACATAGGTCCTATGATCAGTGTTGTCAAACGCGAGCATCTTAACGTCTCTCCACCTGAACAGAACAGAGCAAGAGGCCAACACATGAGAACTCGTTTGTGGCAAATGGCTGTGTGCCAACCAACACAGAGAGTAGCTAACATTTGGGCACGAACCTTCCTGTCCCGAGCTGTTCAACAGCTTCCACTAGCGCCTCCACCTCAGGCAAAGAGAAGGGCCTTCTTATGCGTCTTTGCCCAATAACAGCCCGCCTTGACCTGCCAACAGGCACAATGGCTAGGGCCTCTGACTTTGGAGAGGCGACAGGGACGATGGCCTGTGAGCTCGCTGATGTTTCTTGCATCGTCATTTTGACAAAAGAATACCGGCTGTTATCGCTGGCCTTAGTTTCAGAAAAAGGCTCTTCACACTTTACCCTGCAAATCACGGGATATTAAAACCATCAGCGGTCTTCAGATTTGGTTATGCTCCAGCCAGATGCATCTTCACAATTGTCTTCCTAACCAAAACTACCATATGAAAGCACAAGAGATAACTTCATTTCGCCTTACATAGCTAACGGTTTCATGGCATCTGCACCAAGAAAATCCATTTCATCTGGTGTTCTGACCCTATCCATTTCATCTGGTGTTCTGACCCCAGCGGAAGAATTTTGCGCAGCTTCACATTCCAGTGTAAAGTCCACGTTATCCAGATTTCCTCCGTGGCAAATTCTAGCTTGACGAAGTGTCTTGTTCTCATCTAGGATATTCTTTCCTTCAAGATGAACACCAACCCGGAGACCTCCTTCAATTATACTAGTAACAAGATCCATTATTGTTCTCTGCAAAGAAAATGAAGAATATTACTGGGAATCATTCATAGAAGGAAATATTTAACTGAAAACACATGCAACTGGAGAACACTAAAGACTATCATGAGAAGACAAATTTTACTATGTAATAATAAATTTGTTCAGTTGCTTAAATTGAGAAATTTGACCACGGCCTTGCGACTCAACAATTACATGAAGTGACTTCTGGGTTCCTTAATTATGTACACAACTATGTGAACAGAGTACAAAAAGCTAGTTAAACGAAGAATTGTTGCAGATTTCACCAAAAACAATTTATAATGAAATATCACCAACAGATTAACTTCTAGAAGCCGATATAGCCTTTACCTTCAATGAACCAACTGTTGCATTTTCAGGGATCTCAATGAACAGATCTGGAATAGCGAATGACTTGATTCTGAGCTTAACTGAAAAAAAAATGATAAGCTACCATTGTTGACGAAGTAAGTAACAAATCTATATATCCACGAATACCATTGTAGTCCTCAGATCCAGGATTTTGACCTTCCACTGAAAATGATGCCCCGCTGGCTGAAATGGCAAGCAGCATTTTCTTTCAGGAAGTATACCAAAATAAGGATTGAGGCTACCAAATGGCAGAAGGCAAGTTTTAATGCCTGTGCAACATAATAAATGTAGGTGAAGGTGAATTGGTAACGCAATATACCTTCAGTTAGAATCTCTTTAGCTGCAGATGGTTTAACATGACGGCGGACTATCTTTTTTCTCTTGAACATTGCTCTCTGCACCTTTTGACGTGTGGTGGATATCTTCTTTGCACAGATAATTTGCTTGCTACCTAGTTGAATGATAGAAAAAACAGTAGCCGTTATTTAGTCCAAGTCCAGCAATATTTAGTGCCATAATGGTGGAGAAAAGTAAAAGAAGTATGATTCTCCATATATGGCAACTATAAAGCATGTGGATAAGCAAATGGATAACTCTGTGAGGATTGAATACCTTTATTGGACATCTCCCCACACATCTTATTGCGAGCAGCCTTCCTGAACTTGGAGGCAAACAATTTTCTTAAGCTTTTATCACCTGTATAATGTGGCAAGTCACTTTTATTTCCTGTGGTGCATGGATGAGTGCACCCGGAAGAGTTGTCGTCATCATCTCTATCTGCAGCATGCTGCACTTCGGCATGGCATAAGGGGGAGGTGTTGTGATCCTTGTCATGGCTGCACAAAGGCATTCCTGAGCTACTGTCAGAGCTAACCAGAGCAGGAGGTCTGCCATCTAGATTCACAGAGCTAACCAAACTGTATAGAGCTGCGGTGTCACCTTCTACAGGTTGCTGCACCTGCACTCGGTTAGCCTCTAGTGACAGTGCAGAACCAGGACCGCAGTTACACGATTTTGTACAGCTAAACAACGAGTCCTTAACCAACATATTTGGTTCCACAGTTAGCGACTCTAATACCGAGTCAGTTCCATTCAGTGTCGACGAGTTTTCTGCCAAGCAGATGTTAGTTTGCCTAGGGGAGGCAGAGGCACCACCAGAACCCACTATACAGTTCCCCACACCCACCATGGTTTCAAGCACCGGAACATCAACACATTGTTCGGCTTTAACCGACTTCCTTCTCCTGGCATAGCTCGAAGCCGATGTACCGATGTCAGGAACACTAGACGAGTTCTCCTGGTCCACTAACAGCGACCCTGCAACGGTGGCAAGCAAATCAAATGCGCACATCCCATCTTTCTTTCTCCCCCTCGTCGAGCGTTTCCCCTGAATTACCGTGGATCGTTAATACATATATCCAATGCGCAAAATGTGGTTCATGACAGACAGGGCAGGCACAGGATCAGATATGTACCCGAGCTGTGCTTGGAACACGCGGCATAGCGGGAACCTGGTGGCCGCGAGATCCATAATCCAGCCTCTTCCGCACCACCATATCTTGATCTCACTTAACAGAACGGCTTTCACAGGCAGTAAACGAGTAGAAACTGCACATAGATGGTCTTATCTGCAACAAATTAGACCGAATTCAGTGAAGATTCCTGGTTACCGATTGCTGAAACAGCAAAGCTGGAACTGCTGAGCCCCAAACCAGAAGAGAGAAGACAGCAAGTGTACTGGTACAAGGGAAAGAGGCCATCTTTGGTGGTCAATCCCAGCAAAGCAAACAATAGTTATGTATGTATGCCAGGGCAACCTGAAGTCGGATGGTTTGATGCGGAAGAACTTGCCATAGCAGCAAGAAACGGTGGAGATTTTTATAGGAGAGTGAGATCACCTCCAAGGAGCATCTGGAAAGAGTCACCCAAGAATGAGCACCTGCGTTGCAGGAATCCTTTTCATCGGTTTCTGTAAACAAAGTCAAATACATAGAGAAGACGTGAAAAAATTATTCAGCTGCAGGAAAAATTCTCTTGTGTGAGGAAACAGAGGAATCAACAGGGCAAGGTTACAGATCCAAGAAAGATACTACATGGATCATCATCACAGCAGGTCAAATTCTGAATCAAGAAAACTAGAAAAGAACCCAAATCCCAACCACATCATTCATATGAGGGAGTCACACTAAACAGAGGCAATCCTTTTTCCTGGACGATGCAGAAGGACGGAACAATCCTTGCACCAATCGTAACCCCAATCAAATCCAAGAGACCAGGAGTGAAACATCAGAGAACATCGCAAAATTAAGCCAATAGAAAAGCCTGAAATGGCAAGCGTTGTGTTCATTTCAGGACAGGACTGGGATAATCCGCAGGGAATTGGGAAGCTTCGTCAAACCATGAAGTCAAAATTGACCCCGAAACCAAATCCCGGACCATAATTCGGTCGGTTCTTACCAAATTCGGCGCACAGATCTCCTCAAATCAAATACAGAATGAGGAAACGGTTGGTCGGGGTAGCATCTGGCGGCCACGTATCTAGACGGAGGAAACAATTCTAAGAACCCCAAATCCAGGAGCCGGAGACTGGCCGCTCCAACCCCAAATCCGGGACCGGAACTGCGACTCCCCTGCGCCGGCGGAAGAACGGCGCTCGATCCGCTCGGAATCAATCCAGGGACGCGCCACCAGATCAAATCAAAGCAGACCTACCAAAAGAGAGGAGGGGCGGATGGGGGATCCAGGAAGAATTCGCAGGGAGGAGGAGAAATTGCCAAGAAAAAATCGAAATTTTCGCCCCTGTTCTACCGGTTAAGATCTCCGGCGGTGCCATAGATAGGTACATACCCTTGCGGCGGTTCCGTCCTGGCTGGAAGAAGCAAAACCTCCTCCTTCACCGTCTCTCTCCCCTGTCGATTCTCTCTCTCTCTTGTGTGTGCTTAAACCCTCGGCTCGGCTATCCTCTTCTTTATACCACCTACTCCATTTTTTCCCATCCTCCCCTTCCACCGGTTTTTTTCTCACTCTCTAGAGCCGGCCCGGATGGCCCGTCGGTCCGGTCCAGTCGAACCGGCATCTTTAAGTTTAACCATTGTTTTGGATTGAACCAAGACTTCAAAATCAGTATTGGCCTAAACTTAGGGTTGGGGTGCCAGTGCTATTGTCGACGTCGAACTTAGGGGGTGGGTGGGTGTGGGGAGCTACCGGGGTTATACGGATGTTCGGACGGGAGGTGGGGGGCTTATGCGGATGTTCGGACGGGAGGTAACAGACCGGTGGCGTGTGGCGACAAGGTGTCGCGGGAGGTTAGGCCGATGGAGGTGCGCGATTCGGGAGGCGTTAGATTCGCCGGATTTGGAGAAAAGCGACAACCAAGATGGTATTGATGATGTGATGAGGTTGAAAACCATAGTGATAAAGTACCTCGAGAAAGAAGTCTGAGGGTGGAAACGAGAAAGCCGCGGAGGATGTACTTTGTTAGCATTACTCTTTCTTTGTCTTGAGGATTAGGAGGCGCATCTTCCGTCGCCGCACGCCGGGCATAAGTGTTCCTCGTCGGAAGAAGGCCTTTCGCCGAAGCATCGATCGATCTTCCTCCGTCACGATAGAGGGGATCCAAACACCTTTCGGTGGTTTCGCAGACTTCGCCGCCGTCGTCGTCGCTGTAGTCGAAGATGATGCCACCGAAGATCGTTGCCTATGATGGGATTGTGGTGCGTGCTTTCTCCTTAAGGAAGGTCCAAGACAGAGTCTGCCAGAAGCCCAACTACTATGCGCCTTGGTGTACAAGACACGACACCTTAAGCAGATTAGTCTACTACTCTATCTCTTTATCGGTGACGGTTCTCATTGTGACTCTAGGTCTAGCTAGCCGCCTATATAAAACCATACCATGGGAACCTTATGCTAATCGATCTATGTAACATGTACGTGTATTCTCTGATAGTATTTGATAGCGACACGTAAGATCCCTCCACCGTCGGGGAGTCTGAAACTCGGTAAACCTTGGGCACAATCCCAAACTGAATCATCTCCCGCCTTACAGCCCTGTCTCTCTTCAAGCAGAAGATTCGAGAATGAGTGAATTGATTGATCAAGGTAGAAAGTAGCCAAAAAGTGGCGGAATGCTCTCAAAACCTATTCACTTGAGTGAGACAAAGGAGCAACCCCCAGGTTTCAGACGCAGGAGTTCACTTTCCTGTATGAGCATTCGTCCTCTATGTGAGCAACCATACATGGCTCATGTTGTAACTTTCCCGCTACATGCCATTTTGTCTTATGAAGTTGGAATTAACCGTGACCGGGAGACTGCAAATTAGCCCTCCCGTTCGAACTATATAGATATAAGTAATTAAACAAAAATTGCTAATTTTTTTGCTTTTCACCGGTAGTGCTACTTTTATGTGGCATTGATTAATCTTACTTTTTGTTGCATCAAGTGTTCAAAGTAACTATATAAAAAAAGAAGTGTTCAAAGTACATGCGAGTAAATACAAGTAATTAAAGACAAATTACCAAAAATGTGCTCCATTTTTTGGGGTAGATTTATTTAATAAGTGGCAATGATTTATTGTTACTTCTAGTTGGAGTATACTTGTGGCAGTTGTTAACTACATGGTCAGTGGGTGTAGATCTACCATTGGTTACTATTGTAGGGAGAGGAGGTTTGGTATGATCTAGATCTACTTTGGTTTTTATTATCCTCCTTTTCAGTAGTTTGTTGCCTAGTCTAAGCTCAATCAGATCTGATGTGTCACAAATGCATGTATACATGCTCATGTGGGGTTATAAGTCCATATCAATAAAATAAGATAAGATAAAAAACACTGCTGCATGCAGTGTTAATTAATAATTAGGCCAGGGTTGATTAGTGGCGTGTCTACCTCCTACTAGCTAGTAGCTGGTGGGTATGGTAGGTGCACTAGCTTGTGCTAAATGGAATTGTGAATTCGCATGTCATTTGTTTCTTTCATTTTGTAAAATATAATTGCTTCATTATTTGCACAATAAATGACCATGTTGATTGAATTGAGCAAATCAAACTCGCCATGTGTTTTTGTACTTTCTTTATATACAGCATGCAATATTTAAGATCAACTTTACCTATTTTTGTTTTATTTGAGAACAAAAAGGTGGGTGAGATTTTCTTTCTTGGCCATGGGAGGAAACTAAAGCTGTCTAGCTTGCACATTACATGGGACAAAAATACTTTGTTGATTAAATATTAGCCCTAATGTCATCAGCTTGTAAGGCTATTCAAAACCCAAGACTTGCCAGGGATATACTGTTAACTAATTGATCATACTGCACAAGCAGACACGCGGAGCTGCTTTTGTATTAGGCTAAGACAGGCTGTGCATAAGAAGATCCAGCACCATTAAAATTTACAGCATTAGGTGTCAAAGTAGAACTTAGTGGGTAACAAAGCTGAATGAAGTAGAGAATGTTAGTCGCGCGTCGCGGGCTTTGGTTTTGACAAAGAAGTTGTAAGTGCCCAAACACAAAACACATATCTGGTACATATTTTTTTCAAAGTTATTATCTACCTCCCATGTTCTTCTAGACTGACTATGAGCAACAACTTAATTCCTTGTACCTCCCTTGTGGTGCGCAATGTCTCTGTGAATGGTAGCGCATCGCTTTCAACGCAAGGAATCTCTCTTATAATGATTCCTCTCAAATAAATAATTGAACATAGAATGTATGTTGATATTTTATTTTGTGAGCCACATCTTACTGAGCATCACATAACTGCTACTAAATGTGTGTCCCTAACTATGACAACCAACAAAGTATTATTGAAACCCGAGAATAAATTAAGGGCAAGCTAATTCATCGTCAACTCGTTTCTTTCATACATTGGACAATTATACTTAACTTTCCAATTTTGTAGTATGAGGTTAGTTTTAACAAGCATGAAAGAAATGCATATGTGCAGTTTCCGTTAAATGGGCCAATATGTTGGTTTTTTTCAACCATAACTTCCTTGGCCACACTTGAAAATAAAGCATGTCGTTGTCAATATAAGGCAGTTCATATATGTGGAAGAAGCTCGCAAAAAAAGACTTGTGCATGCATTTTGGTCTGAATTAAATCGCATCTCATTATTTAAAAATTGGCATTGGGATAAGGTGACAGGGATGGAGATGTGTTTTTTCCATGGATTATGATGTGTGGTGAGAGGACACATGGATGGAGTAGATAAGGATTTGTTTGTGGATTAGACTATCTCTATGTTCCATGTAATTTGCTTGAGGCACTGCCATGTGGGCCCACACATGCACCAGCAAGGTCACCAACAACCTGCTTGCTGATCAACTGACGTACACCTCATCCTGGAGTATAATGTGTATGTATCACAGGGGCTGAATTGGTTCCGTACTGCCATACTGTAAAAATGCCTAATACTCTACATATGGACAGTAAACAACACAGTTTATGTAACTGTCGACCATTGACTTCATGTCAGGTCAATCAATCAAAATGCTTGTCATATTCATGCGGTCTAATTATTCAGTAGTACTATGTACTTTGTGTAGTTATATATGCATTAATGCATTAATTAAGTCCTCAACTGGTGTGACATCTTCAACTAAAAGTTAGATTCAACTCAGCTTAGCTATCTCTTGTTAATAAGTGTCATGACACTCTTTCTTTCTTTTCAATAACAAAAATAACAGTATGGGCAAATCTGAATCTGCAGTTGGTTCAGTGAGCAGAATTTATCAAGACTTGTGCTAGCTGCTTTGAAAATAATTCACACGAATTAATTTGTAGTAGCACACAGATTAACACAGTTTAAATAAAGAGATCGTATACGTGTTCCAAATCTAACAACTATTGTAGATTGGGAAGAGATGAATGGTAGCTAGCTAGGCAGTGGTCGGTTCGTATAGCTAGGAGTTTGGACGATAAGATATGGAATAGGCGTTAGTATGGTGGGGGGGACAACCACACAACTTTTCTAAAGAAAATGATGACGACGACGACCTTGATGATCTGATCCAACTGATTTTTGATTGTGGAGACACCTCCGATCCCATCTCACCTTCGCTGGTGACATCTTAATTTCTTTAGGATTTATTTTTCTGCCACATGCCATTGATTTGAAGTGATTTTATAGGAATTTTTTACAGTTTTGATCCTTGGAATATTTACTATTTACATCATTAGATTCATAAGATTTGAAGACGTATGGATTTTTTCTAATGGTTGAGTTGCACCATGTTTGGAGAACAGTTTACATAGAGCTAGTTTAATTTCCCGTTTTATTTCCGAACCTGTGCTCTAGGCAGGATGTAATGAGAACAATGTGGTTTAGTTAATAAGCGCATGTCTTCATCTCCAGATTTGTAGGTTGGTGGTGAGTGCGGCTGCTTAGCTTTTCTCCTCAGGCCTTCATGGTGAAGGAGGAGGCGAGTGGTGGACACGGCTCTTCATATTCGCTATGCTCGGTGGAGATGTCTCTGTTGAGCTCCTACAAACCTCAGAGCTTCTCAATGTCGGCTTGTTGGGGCTGCCGTTTCTTGTGTCCAAAGAAGATCTTCACCAATCACGATGTAGGGTTGCTCGCCGGCTCCCCCCAAGTGGTACGTCCCCAGTGGTGTTGCCAAATACTACGTCTCGAGATCTTGGTGGTGCGATGGTGAACAAAAAGGTCTTGATCGTGTTTCAAATTCTTTTTCCAGAGTCTTGTGTGCAAATTTAGGGAGCTATGTTGCACTTTTGTATTTCTTTGGGGTACTCTCTATAATTTTTGCACCAGATTAATGTAGTTCCAGTCCCTTTGAGACTAAAAGAAAACCTAGTCATTGTCTTTGTTGCAATCATTAGTTGCTTGTCTCGTTAATTTAGCTTGTTTTTCTTAGCAACCTCAACATGTATTTTATGAGCATATGCATGGTAGAAAAGTGGTTGATTATATTTCCTACAACAAAAACACACAAATTAATGTGTCACTCTTTTTAACGTGGTTTATGTCAACTTCTAGGTAAGTCAAAATAGATAATATTTCATATATTTCAAACTAGGAACCATTCATACATATATAATTCAAACTACAAACATGCAAATATAGATAGCAATACTACATTTTACAAATAAACTAGAAAATGCTAATTAAACATTCTTCTTATGAACGTCTACGGGCCACAGGAGCGCTCATTCCAAAGTGACTTCCAATCAACACCTGATTCATCATCACCGCAAGAAAATTCTGAAAGTCCTGTTGATGAATCGGAATCCTCGATCTTGATAACCGGAGTCGAGGGCCCAACAACCATGGAGGGGCCTGCCTCCTTGGTCTTCTTCTTCTTCGCATCCCGGCTCGGCCAAATCTCGTACTCCGTCCTTAGAAGATCGGGGTTCTCCTCACGGAACCTCTCTATTGCCGCTGCATCCGTCTGCTAGGCCCTGATCTACCGCAGTGCATTGCACTATTCGTCATGCGTGGCACGTGAAACAACACGAGAAACCAAAGCGACAAAATTTTGGCTCTAACATTTCGATGTCGGGGAAGTTCATCTTCGACCACGGCGGTGCTCCTCGGCGGCCGCGACCTACCGATCGCCCGGGGCTGCCCTTCACCTTGGGCTTGCGGTGCGGCCACCCATCGGAGTCAACACGTGGACGGATGAGTGGATCGGGTGGCCATAGAAGAGCGCGCGAACAGGGATGTAGCCGGAGTCGCGGCGTGGGAGGACCTAATCTTTCTGTTTGGGAGGGGAAGGGTGAACAACAATGGCGGGGGTGTTCGGAATCGACAACGGCGCGATAAGGTGGCCGACGCGACGCGCGACTCGGCAGGGAAAAAAATCTTAGAAGCGGTCGGTGATGAGCGGCTAGAGAAATGTTTTAGGCATGCAAGGCCATTTTTTGGCTGCCTAAAATAAAATTGGGCACCGTTTAGGGATTGGACACCTGTTGTAGACCCCTTTTTCGCCCAAATGCCTTAAAAAGTTTTTTAGGACACCTCTCTAATTTTTAGTGTCTGTTGGAAATGCTCTAATTTCGGTTAGAACGTGCATAAAAAAAAGGATTTGAGATGGATGGTGGAGTTAGACGGAAAGGATGGAATACGCGAACCATGTTCGAAGGCGGAAACCAGGAGGAAGGCGTCGGCGCCGTGGACCCGCTAGTAAACCACGACTGAGGAAGTCCACCACCACCAGCATTAGCAACGAACGATCCCATCTCGCCGCCGATTCCGAAGATGAAGAAGTCCAAGGCGGCGGCAACGGCGGCGGCGGCGAGGCAGCCGAGCCACGCGGCGCAGAGCGGGCACGTGCTCCCCTCCAAGCTCGCCAGGTACCTCGACCCTGACGCCTCCTGGGACAAGGTATGCGCGCTACTTCTACTTCTACCGCCGCCGACGCCGCCGGAAACTCTATGATGGGATTCTGATTCGTGGTTGCGACCTGTGTTCTGGTTGCAGGATCAGCTGCTGGACGCGGTGCACTGGATCCGGCAGGCGGTGGGGCTGGCGTGCGGCCTGCTCTGGGGCGCCCTCCCCCTCGTCGGCGCCTTCTGGATCGCCCTGTCAGTACCATCCCCTCCCTCCCTCCTCCAACCTCCAATCAATCAATCTAGCTCTCTCTTCCCTATTACTCCTAGATAACAAGAGGATTTGGTTGGCGATTCGCTTTGTCCTGTATTAGAGGTACCTTCCCCTACCTCCCTCCCTCCTCCAACACCCAATCAATCAAACTAGCTCTCTCTTTGCGCGTTCCGTCTTGTTTCTGACGACTGGGTAACAAGAGAATTTCGTTGGCTATTCGCTTTATTCCTGTTTTAGATTAGATGTTGTATGTGCTGTTCAAGTGATCTCTGCATTGTTTGGCATGCTGGTAAACAAACCAACACAGCTAGCGCGTATAGTGGCATGGAGCTTCTACCTGGTTGTTAGAGCATCTCTAGCAGAACCCGCAAAAGGGGCAAACCCGCATAATAACCGCCCGATGCGGATTTAAAACTGCAAGAACGCGGAGAATAGAACCCGCAAAACTCACCGGCCCGTAAAACTTTTTGAGGGGGCCTGCAAATTTCACCCTCCAAACCTTAAGTTCACAGATTTCGCGTCCGATTTTGCAGTGGCCTGTATCCACGCTGGGCGTTGGCGGGCTGAATATTCAGCATCCGCCGGTGACCTTCCGCCGTGGACCTCGCCGAAATCGCCACCGGAGTCGCCGGAAATTCGAAGGCACTGCCCGCCGGCCTCGGGGACCCTACGCCAGCCCGAGTGGGCTCCGTGAACAGCGGCAGCGACGGCCGCGACGAGCAGCGGCGGCGGCTCGACGACGAAGAGAAGCAGCGGCGGCCTCGAGGAGCAGCGGCCGCGGAGGGGCACCGAGGAGCACGCGTCGCGGGGGGCTTCCTGCGCCGTCCGCCGGGGGGCTTCGTGCGCCGGGCGCCGCTTGCCGGCCTTCCGTCGTGGGAGGCTTCGTGCGCCGGGCGCCGCTTCCGTCGTGGGAGGCTTCCGCCGCCCGGTCGCGAGGTCGGGAGGTTGGCGGCGGCCGTGAGGGCAGAGCGGTGGCGGCGGCCGCGAGGTCGGTGGCGGCCCTGAGGTCGCGAGGTCGGGAGGTCGGCGGCGGCCGTGAGGGCATAGCGGTGGCGGCGGCCGCGAGGTCGGCGACGGCTGTGAGGAGCAGCAGCCGCGTGAGCTGATTTGTTGACCAGGGGAAGAAGATAAGGAATATTCCTGAAATATTCCTTTTTACAGTTTGTATATACGGTTTCTGTTCCGTGTCGCCTCGTTTTGAGTCAAAAAATGCGCGTTCCGCGACCCGCAAAACTGTTTTGCGGTTCCGCGTTTTGCAGGCTCTGCTAGAGATGCTCTTAGTGAATAAATTGGCAAAGTGCTGATGTATGATTGCCCGCCCGCGTCTTGCTAGAAGGAACTTGGAAAGATCTGCATTCTCAAACCAGATGCGAACTATGACATCCTAATATGAAGTTTCTAGGTGGCTGTTTAGTGAATAATTTGGCATGCTTTGCTTGGCGTGCTAGTGTTCCTTGGAAAGATTACATTCTCAAACCAAATGCGATATTTGCCATCCAAATATGGAGTGTCCTTTATTCATTCTCAAACCAAATGCGATATTTGCCATCCAAATATGGAGTGTCCTTTATTCATTGTGTTTGCTCCCTTCACCAGGGGATACGCTCTGGTGCAAAATTGCGTTGTGAGTGGTGACATTGCTTTATTACCGATCTTTGTTCAACAGCTGAGCATTTTCTATGTTCAGACACTTAAAATCACCAGTTCATGACCCCACACTCTCCATTCCCAGTAACGTGCCTCTTTGTTTAATTACAATTGTATTTTGTTGTCAGTAATGCAAGATTACAATAACTTGGTTTTTTGTAATTTAGCTGGAGAACTTAGTAGCATGGTGCCTGTTTTCAGATTTCCAAGCTGTCTTAGGATATATCTTTAAACCTCTTTCGATAGATGCAGAAGGGTGTACCTCTTTCGATACATGCAGAATGGTGTACCTCTTTCAGCCCAGTTTGACCCTGTATCTTGTTTCGTTTGCTATGTTGCAGATTCTTTACTATTTCCACCGTGATAGTTCATTTGTACTATGCGTATCTGCTCAAGGTCGATGAGGAAGACTTTGGAGGCCATGCCGCCCTACTGCAGGAGGGTCTCTTTGCTTCGTTCACCCTTTTCCTGGTAAAGATATAGAGCCATCGTCCATCATTATGTTTTGCTCCATCGTTGCTTCCTACTATTTGCACCCACATCAGACTCATGTGGCCACACAAGCACCTGCTTTGATAGTGAATTATTTCCATGTTTGTTTTTGCCATTTTGCTCCTAAACAGCCACAGCACAAGCAGAATGTAATACAACTTATCACCAAATATCTAACAGAAACAACACAAGCATGTAACAATACATCGACTCCTCAAAATTCTTGCATTCTTTGTGCCCGCATGTTGAGTAAGCTCGGTGATGTTGATTACTAACAGATCCTTCGCTCGTTTGCAGCTTTCATGGACTCTGGTATACAGTTTGGTTCACTTCTGAGAAGCATCGTGTTGTTTACTCATTCGCCCTTTTGTAGAATTGGCTACCGTGGATGTACTATAGAACAACATCGTCAAGCTGTAACCGTAATGTGGATAGATTGTTTGCACTCGTAATTATGATTGATTTCTTGATTCAGTCTAGTGTGGTCATCTGGAATCCTCCTTGTCACTTGGCACTGGTTGGGTCATAGTGTTAGCGTGGTGGGTTTGCTATTTCAGCTTAAAGGGGCTGGTTGCAGATTTTTTTTTTGGAAATTTTACATGCAATTAAATAGAAGGAGAAGACCCCGTCAAAAAAAAAAAAAAAAAAGAAGGAGAAGACTTCACACACACCACCATGACAAGAAACACGGCTAAATTTTGCAATCTCATTGTGCCACCTGTTTATCCTCCCTAAAGTGTGACAGTGAGGGATCACATCCCAGGCGGATGAGATGATTTGTCCTGAACTGTCCCTGGTCACAGCCCAAGAAACCGATCCTGGTTCTTTGATGAAGCTAGCAGCCTAGCACTACGTTTCTTCCAATTTGCTCCCTTAGTCTGAACTGCAGTTTTTTGGCCGCGTTGATTCCGAAAGTCTCACAAGCTTCGCCTCAGTGCCTGTTTGTAATTCAAAGACATATAAGGAGGCCCTTCCATTTGCCTGGGGGGAAGCCGCCTCAGAGCACGAGAGCAGTGTTCTACACTGCTTGTCTCATAGCAGTCTCTTGGTCTGTTGTGCAGGTGGAGAGATATTTTAATGCTCCTGTTGGAGATGTTCATCACAGAACCTCTGTCGACTTTATCCTAATTATTCATTAACCGCAACCTTACCTTTCTGCTATAGTCATTTTCAGCTATTATTTGAAATCTATGACAATGCACATGCTTCAAGTTCTAGCCATATAATTAACAGAAATCTATTTTTATTGTGATGAATAAACTGTACTACAACATTGGTAGCCAGATAATAGCTATTGCCGATAAATTTAAAATTATATAGTTAAACAATAGAACAATACGGTAAACTGATTAGTCCAGACCACCACCAAGGAGATTAATTGGACAGATTTGAATAGAATACAAGAATTAACACTACAACATTTTTCTGATGAGTTCACAATACAATATTTGTACCCAGGCAATGTCGATTACATATAAATTACAAAGTGTTACTCCCTCCGATCCAAAGTAAGTGTCGCAGTTTTGAACTGTGGTTAGTACAAAACTGCGACACTTATTATGGATCGGAGGTAGTATCAGAAATGAGAACCATAAGACAAATTGCTGAGGTCACACCATGTCAAGGAGATCGGAGTTGAAATTTTTACCCAAACGATATCTGAGTTTCAAGACAGGCCAGTTGCCTAGCAGCCAAGTAAAAATGGGCAAAAAAGCTACAAGAACGCATATAGCAATGGCCAACCAGTGTAGACACGGTGCAAGCACCGTGTATAAGCCAGTTGAAAAGGCCGTAGTTGTTGCCACATATGCAAACCATGTGAGCTTGTTGGTAAATGATCTGTAATATATCAAGAACTCGTAATCCTCCCACCTTGCTATGATGCATATGAAGGCAACAACAAATGAGGAGCACATTGCTAAAACGTCGAAAATCAAAAATGCTTGAAATGCAAACTTCTTAGACATGATGGGAAGTCCCTCGCTTCCCGCATCGTTGCTATATCCTCCAGGAAGAGTGAAAGCAGCGGCAAAGGTGATTGTCGTAATGAGGATCGATACTAATGAGGTATTTGTTGTGTATGTTTGAGTTAGTGACTTTGCATCCTTCCTTGATTTGTCAGCCATCTTTCGCTTGGCCGTCACTTGTAGATTATGAAGTGAGAGAGCACCTTGTGGATAAGCTTTGGACATAAGCATGATCACTTCGTTCTGCATGCATCAAAGGGATAAGGTTCGGATGAAGCTCATAGTATGAATAATAAATATGATACTCCCTCCGTTTTTTAATATAAGATGTTTTAGGTATTGCACATGTTGTCTAGATACATACTAAAGTGAGTGAACATGTACACTAATACATGTCTAGATACATTTGTATACATGTGCATGTGAACAAATGCTAAAACATCTTATATTAAAAAACGGAGGGAGTATGTTCTACTATGTAAATAATAGTGTTATTCATCATGGTTTATTATATTAAAAAATTGCAGCCAAAAACTAGAGCCATTTTTATTTAAACTGACCATGAAAGATCTTAATGCCTAAGCAGATATTTAATTACACTATGCATAATAATAAATTTGAGAGTATTACACAACATAAATAACCAACAAGAGAATCTATTTCAGCAATAATTAGCAGAGATGAAATTCGTGAGATTTAATACTACATTTGTTCCACAATATAAGCCTTTTTAGCAAACTAGTTTAACTTGCTAAAAAGGCTTACATCATGGAACGGAGGGAGTAGCAGCCAACAACTCTGCTTATATACATGGTCAATATTTATTTTTAATATATGTACGTACCCACTACCCAGTTTAAAGTCTTGGCATTTTCCCAGACGCCTGACAGTTCCCAAGCTGGTGGAACACCACGGTTGTCAAGCACCGTTGCATCTATATCCTGGCGAGACAGTAAAGCAACCATCTAGGATTGCACTTTCGGACCGCATAATGCAGAGCGGTCTTTCCCTTGTTGTTTTGCGCGTTAACAAGTTTGTGAAGTAGTGGTTCTCTGAGGACAAATTCAACGAACTCCGCCTGTTCATTCCATGTAGCCGTATGAAGCATCGTGTCACCATTTTCTTTGTTATAGGGCTGAGCATCGGGACAATGTTTCAGAAGCTCTTGAGCAGAAGCAACCTGACCTCGGTATGCGGCAGAATCGAGGAGAGGAGAACCCGGGCTGTCGATTTCATACCCTAGAGTCGAATCATGTTCCAGCATTACTCGTAACACGTCGATCTTGCCAGAAAGAACAGCTAGTCTTACTGGAGTACACAATATTTTGTTGCCTTGTCTGGCCAATTCAGGATGCTTCTCTATAATAATTTTAGCAATGCCTGGAAACAAACGAGCCAGCGTGAGATGACAAAGTTGATGTAATTTGCACTCCATATACTATTATATATATCTCACCATGATCGCCATTTGTAACGGCAGCATGTAGACAATTCCAACCGTGTTGTCCTCCGGAATAAGCACAAGCAGGATTCTGCATTAGTTTCTCACAGACATGCGCAAAACCTCTCATCACCGCCAAGAACAGGGGTGACTCGTTGCATTTGGCCACAGCTTGCGACAGTGCAAGCTCTGCTTCTATCAACTCCAGCGCAAGATCCTTGTGGCCGTTGCGAATAGCATGGTGCAGTGCGTTAAATCTGTACCTGTCTTGTTGCAGGATTGCTGGCTGACGGCAGCGTCCGAGTAGAAACGAAGCCAGGGAGACATGGCCATATCTCACCGCGGCGATAAGTGGCGTCTCCGCGTCCATGTTTACGGTGGCGAGAAGAGACTCCTGTAGCTCCAGCACATCCTTGCAGAACCCCTTGTGGCCATGGATGGAGGCTATGTGGAGGCAGGTGTTCCCAGATGGAGTTGTTCCAAGAAGAATGCTTGGATCATGCGAAGCCATGGCCTTCATTGATGTGGAATCACCAGATGTGGATGCTTTCAGGAGCCGCTTGTCCATCTCCAGATAGATGATGCAACGGGCGATTTGGGGATCGATTTGGGCGTCAGATAGCGCTGGGAATGGGGCAGGCAACTGTGTGTCCCCACCGCCTTTCTTTTTCATTTTCTTAATTACCAGACACACACTGTCATAACTAGAAACAGGTAAGTACAACCAACATGATCGATCGAGACGGGACGATTTTTCAGCTCGACGCAACGTGGTATAAATGCGACGGATCTCAAGAGTGGAGTCATGCACGGAGTACAGCATCCACTCTCCAATAATTCAGAAATGTCACCGTGGTTTGACTCGGGTAAACATAACATGTTTGTTGAACAAGTGTCCTAGTGCAAACATGTTTGTCAGTGAACATAGTACAATCGCTTGTTATCAGGTTCGTAGGTTTTCTTTTCGCAAAAAAAAGTTCATAGGTTTTCTACGTCGCACATGATTATTTAAACGTGTCCGTATTTGAATTTTGACAGTATCACACATGTTTATGTTAATCCAGTCCTGCGTGTAAAGGTAAAAACAGTGTGCCCATACGAATAAACGGCAACTTCAGTCGATACATGTTTTCTTTATGCCTTCACAAAATGCATTATAATCAGAGTGTCTCCTTTTCACAGCATTATACAGTTATGTTTTCCGCCGTTAAAATTCTCATCTAACGGCTACCTCGCTACAAGTACAAAGTCCCTAACGAAATACCTAATTCCAATTCCATTCCATCGCCCATGGAAGCGGCGGAGGAGCAGTCCCCACAACGGTGTGGTCCAGCATAGTCCAGTGGGAACACCGACATGTGCAAATTGTCGGTCCACATTTTCATACAATGACATCATCTGATTTTACATAGATTTAACATGGTTACATGAATATGCATTTTTTACGATTTCTAGAACAAATTTTAGCACACATGTAGTTCCAATTTAGTTACTTTCAATAAATTGTATAAAATGCGAATAAGTAGGAAATTATTGCTGAATGTTAAGAAAGCTCAAAATATTTTGGCAGTAGAGCTAAAATATGTTCTAATATTATTGTAAATTATAGTTATGACAGTTTGTACCATATTTATTGTGTTTGCTTCACAAGGAAGACCTTTTTAGGCAGTTGAGTGGTAAAAGATATTTTCATAGTCGAGGCGGGCCGTTATAGGCAGAGACGCATGCGGAGGCGTTCTCTTTGCCATAGGTGGAGGTTTGGGCCCAAATGTTAGTTACTCTGCTCATTGCCGCAAATGTACATGTTCTCATGTGTCCGCCTCTTGATCTGATTTGTTCAGGTGGAGAGACGTTAAGATGCTCGCGTTTGACAACACTGATCATATATAGCACCTATCGTACGTTGATTAATTCAGTTTACTTGCAAATCTACAACGGCAGCTGGATCATCAAAACTTATGTATTGCACTGCTCCTTGCTTTACTGATAGCGACTTTTTAATTTCTATATGTTAATATAGAATGTATAACTTTTTCTGATTTTTTAAAACTTAAAAATGTTAATATCGAATTTTCAAAAAAAGGGCTCCATATAGCTCGAGCTTTTTTAGAAATAAAGGGCTCCGCCCCTGGTTCTATTTTATTAAATGCAACCACCACCATTATTACATCAGTTTTAGTACCGAAACAAATCTCCAGGCATAAGCCGCATGACAGGCTGGGGACACAAGAGCGAGAACAAAACCAACAAAGAACTAAACAGAAGGCTTGGGTAGCTTGACACCCTCCAACAGAGCTTCACAGTCACGCCCCTGTAGCCATCTCTTCAGCATCTCCGGCGACGGATCATCCTCTGACTTGGTGCCACCCAGTGCCCGCAGCATCACGACACTTAGATCCAAGCAATCCTGAGCAGCTCCCCCCTCTTGCAGTCCAGCTTCTGAATGTTTTGTTCTCGCTCCATATAGCTCGAGCTTCATTATACATTTTCGGTATAAATGAATGGTATTAAGTTGTGCTAAACTGTTAAGTATTTGGTGGGTGGGTGAGAGGGCCGACACTTTCCCCTCCTCTATTACTGTTCGGGAGCGAGGCGAAAGGGAGCTTTTTCACCTCCACCGTTCCGTCGGTCTCCTCCCTCTCCGGCCGTCGTTGTGGCGGTGGGGGAGTGGGGAGACCACGGATCTGTGCCCGAGGCTTGTTCATAGTAGCGTAGGTTTTCTGGGCGGCGCTGGAGAGGTGGTGCTTGCGGCGGCGCTCTGGAATAAAGGTGCGGGGGTTCGATCTCCACCTCGGCGGGGCTCTGCGGAGCGGCGTCGGCGAGCCTTCGGCGTGGTGTCCTCCCGGATCGACGGATCTGGCGAGGCTAGGTGCTCCAAGGGCGGTCGTCGCAGCGGAGGTGATGGCCGGCTGGTGGAGCTTTTGTCCCTCGACCCCTTCTTCGTCTTGGCGTGCCTTCTCCTGGCAACGCCATGGGGGTGCTGGGGGTGGTGCGGCGGGGTGCTGGTGCTAGGCGCTGGCTATCTCCTCCGCCTGTACAAGAGATCTTCTGGAATCTCGGAGTTCGTCTTCGGCCTTTGGTGTGGTGCTCGGGCTTCTCCGGTCGGCCATGGTGGCGTGGGCTGGAGGCGTTCTGTCACCGTGCTCTGCTTCATCTTCGCTTGGCTCCCTCTTTCTCCGGCCGGCCGTGGTGGCGAGGGGAGAAGGTTTGGTCCAGGCGTGCTTCCGATGGCGGATCCGGCAAGCCGTGTTCGAGCTCAGTGCAGGGAAGGTTGGAAGATGGGTGGCGACGGGAGGGAGGCATGGCCATGTTCGTTCATCGATCTTCAGCTCCGTTGCTTGCGGCAGACGGCTCCTGCGGCTTTCTACATGTGTGGGGTGCTCCCTTCCCGGGGTTCGCGGCGGCCTGGTGACTCCCTCTCCGGCGGTGCTCGGCGTTGGTGTTCTTCCTCAGGCCTGTGCGGTGGTTCAGCGGTGTTCTTCTGGCGTCGCTGTTGTGCTGTGTTCTTCGGTTTGTTCTTCTGCGTGTTCTTGCTCTTCGATGTGTATTCTGGTTGAACTCGCAGTGTGGATTCCTTCAAATAAAAAAGTATTTGGTGGGTGAACCAGGACAAGTGGAACACACTGGTGCACATCATGAGCATATCCCCACAAAGGCAGGGCGAGGTGGTCCCGCAGGGGCTGCTCGGCCACATTCTGGTGGCGCATGCGTACTGGTCTTTAGGATAGGGCTCCTCCATCTGCTGAAAGGAAAACTGATATTCTGCAAAAAGAAACATTGTCTAAAGGATTCCAACTAATTTAAGTATTTATTCCAAACTCAGATATCAAATTCCCTTTTCTTTCTTTTTATTTGGTCCATGCTCAAGCCAGGCGCTCTCTTTTCCCCGTTGATTAATAAGAGAAAGCACCTGGGTTTGGCAGCCTTTGTAAATGGTTTTATAAAAGATTTCAATGCTTCAACGTTTTTTTTAGCAGAATCTCATAATGAAACCCTTCCAATTGTTGTACATTCGCCCATTTTTAAAGGGGAAAGGACAATTCTATTTGAGAAACAACAGAAAATTAAATATGTGTGATTCTCAAACCTAGGCTCAACTAACCCACTCGAAACAAAATAAAATCAAATATTGTACAACCCAGGAATCCCATGAGAAGGGCATTGCCAAGCCATGAGTCCTCACATAAACGAATCTCTGGACCATACTTAATGAAGAAAGATCCAAACTGAAGAAGTCTTGCATTTTCGCCATTAGACCTGCCTAAAAGTGAGAACCCCTTGGTTTCCAGTAATGTTGGAGATAACTTTTGAACCAACATATTGTTTTTCTCAGAAGGTTTTGCCATACGCCATCCTCACCGAGTAACTTATGTAGCCAGCAGGACCTAATATTTTGTTGGACGATTCTTTGAAATCATGATATGATAATTAATTACAGGCCATCTTTGAGACTGCTGGTGTAACTTAATCTGGGAAGTTACTTCGATCTCGTCGGCGCTGGGATTACAGATTTGCAAGAAAGTCAACCAAACATAGGAATATAGTGCTAACCATTAATTTTAGTTTCCACGAGAGACATCAAAAACAGGATCATGTATTTACTTATGTAGTTTGTCTAACCTAGGATTTGCTCCATTAAAGGCTGTCTAAACGCTAAACCGTGATACAAGAGACATCTAAGAATGGAAAAAATGTATCAAACATTTTGTAAACGGTATAAAAAGATAGTTAATATTTTTAGAGAAAAAATAGACCAAAAAATTGAGAAACAAAAGAGAATTAAATATGCAAGGTACTCGAGCCTAGGCTCAACTGGCCCACTTGATATGGGTAGGACCATATCCAGTGGGCTAATAGACAGTAAGTATATAAGTGTTCTTTTCTTTCATCAAGATTGACAATATTATGAAATTTCGTGATTTGAACTGTTCTCCAGATAGATCCGGTTGATCTAATGACACCATAATCAGGTTGATCCGATAGCACCATAGAAACCCTCTTGTGTCGTAGAACAGAACATTAGGTAACCTTCACGATTTGTCAAGACTTAATATTAATGTAGCTCTTCTCTACATTGATCAATAGTATCAACACCGAACTCATAGGTGAATAGGTTCATAGTTTTAGTGTCGGTAATGTTGGAGATATGCCCTAGAGGCAAATAAATAATAAGTATTTATCGCATTATCTCATTAAGTTTATAATTAGTTTTATATCATGCTATAACTGTATTAATCAGAATTTTTAATACACGTGTGGTATGTAAACAAACCAGAGTCCCTAGTCTAGCCTCTACATAAAACTAGTCCATCAGTCAATGGATGATCGTGATTTCCCGATCATATTAATTCATAACAGTTGATGATGGAGTCATTTTATTAGTAGAATAATTTGATGGACATTACCCACCAAAGTATTGCAAGAGGATCGTATCACTAAAGTTCAACACTGCAATTGGAAAGTAACGTGATAGCCTATTCCTTAGACCGTGAGATTATATCAAGTCGCTGCTTCTGGAAGATACTTTGATCGCATCAAACGTCATATCTTATATAGTGTGACAATAAAAGTGACACTTTGGGGGTATTGGAAGGAAGTAGTCGGGGCGAGTGATCAAGAGTGGGATTTGTTCATCTGTGTGATGGAAAGATACCCTGGGCCCACTCGGTGAGATTACATCTATAAAGCTGCACAGTGTATGACTAGGTCATTGGAGATGTAATATCACGAAACGAGTTAAGTAACCCTTGTCGGTAACGAGATAAAACACAACATAGGATGTTGACGATCGTATCTGGGACAAAGGTAGTATCGATGGAACAAAGGGAATTAACATATCATGTTAACGGTTCAACGACGATTTATTCTGGAATGCACAGGGGTCATCACAGTCATCCAGGGCTCCCTGACGGTCATTGGCGAGCGAAGGGTCTCGACCATGTCTGGAGTATTCCCGAACCGTAGGGTAACACACTTAAGGTCTTTACGACACTTAGAGAATGTTTTGGATTTATCGAAATTATAGAAATAGGAAGAGAGAATGAATCGGAAGGGTTCCGGTTGAGTCGGAAGGGTTCCAGGGAACACCGAAATAGGTTCGGGGTGGTCTGCAGATTGTTACGGAGCCACGGGAGATTAAATAATATGTAAATATATTTAATTGTGAATTATATATTTTTAATATTAATTTAATATTAAATAAATAAGAAAAATAGGCAAATTGCCTAAATGGGCCAGGAAGGCCCATGTGGGGTCGAGCCTCCATGGGAGGTGTTGCGGCTGGGCCATGGGACACATGGTCACCACGGCCGGCGCACCACCCCCTCCTCCTCTCCTTTTTGTTTAGTCCCACATGGGAAACTTAGGGAGAGGGACACCCCTCTCCCCTAATAAATAGTGGGGCATATTAATTGGATTATATACACCAAAAATACAATTAATTTGTATATTGGCCTGAGGATGCCCCTCCGCCCAATTCCTCTCTCTCTCCACCTCTAGCTGTGTGTGGTCCCTTGAAAGGACAAGCGTGCGCTTGAGAATTCTATACCGCAGTACGACGTCGTGCTGCGGGATTCCACCCAAAGTTCTACTTCCGCTATCTCGGCTAGATCGGAGAGCCCGGGAGTTGTCGTCAAGCTCCGCACACGTGCGAGTACTCGGAGGCGCCACACTTGGGGCGCCGGACATCGTTGTTGCGCCGCCTCCTTCTTCGTCGCGCCAAGTTCTCCGCGACCTTGAGGTCGGCTAGGTACGTCTACATCGGCAACGCTTGTGCGGGAGCGTATTTCCCTCTTATCGGTCTACGAGGGTACGTGTCCGATATCTCCTCCGTTACCGCATTACTACATAGTTAGATCCTTGGCTAAGTTATGGTGTAAGCTAGTTGGAATTTTTTTCTTTTCTACTACGTTTCCCAACAGGTAAATATACTGAGTTATTCTTCACATATTATTTCATGTGTGCTTTCTTTCACTCGTTCTGTGGCAACTCTAATCTTTCCAATCCTAATAAGCCATGGCGATTGCCACTAGAGATGGCATGCTTATCTCTCTAGATAGAATTTGAATGGAATACAAGCATTAACAGTACAATATTTTTCTGATGGGTTAACAATATATATGAGTAACCAAACAATATCCATTACAGATTAACTTGAAAAACAGTATGAGAAAGCAGAATCATAACACAAATTGAAGATGTCACACCATGGGTAAGGAGATCAGGCCTAAAACTTCTACGCAACCAAAATATGACCTTAAAGACATGTCATTTGCCCAGCAATAATGGTCAAAAAAGCTAAAAGAACACATATAACAATGGCCAAGCACCGAAGATGCACGACCAACACCGTATATAACCTGGTTGAAAAAAGCAGTAGTAGCTCCCACGTTTGCAAACCACATAAGCTTCCTTGAGATGATGCATATGAAGGCAACAACAAATGAGGAGCACATTGCCAAGGTGTCAAAGATAAAGAATGTCTTGAATGAAGCCTTCTTTGACATGATGGGACGCCCCTCGCTTCAAGTAGCATAGTTGTATCCTCCAGGTAGTGTGAAAGTAACGACAAAGGTGATTGTCCTAATGAGGATAGCTACCACTGACTTGTTGGCTATGTACATTTGAGTTAGTGCATTTGCATCCTTCCTTCTTCCTTAATGAGTCAGTCGTCTCTCACTTGGCTTGCACGTGAAGATTATGAACAAATGGATCATCTGAAATGGATCTTACAAGCTTAGCATATGCATGGGGGGGGGGGGGGGGGGGGGGGGGCATTGGCCCCCTCCCCATTATGTCCCTAATTAAGCGATTGTATATGTCTTTGACTTTGCCATATCAAAAATGTGGATTGTCCTCCGCTACTGCTATATTGCAGTGTCCTCAAGATAAATTCAATTTTGTATATGTCTTTGACCTTGATTACCATTTTGAGCTGCAGCATGGTAAGCATGGCTTGCCGCTGTTAGCAGAACCAAAAATCTCCAATTAATAGTCGCATGGAATAATGTGTAAAATGTATCATCACAGCGATGAACATGCATGGGTGACTCATTGTATTTTTTACAGCTATGGAAGGAGAAGGGTGTTCTCCTATCAACTTTAGCATAAGGTCCATGTGGACATTTTTTATGGTATGTGTTTTCCTATTCCGCTACTTCTCAAATGGGGTGAAATGTATATTAAAATAGTCTCTATAACTTTATTTTGCAAAGTAAAAGAGATACCCTATAATATAGATCTTATAAATGTTTTTAAAGCATTTTCTATTTTGAAACAAAATACTCCTACATTAGGAGTTGGGCTTTTAGGGTTAAATAAACAAAAATATGTTAGTAAGATATAGCTTATTAAAAACTTATAGTATATTTTAGGGACTTCCTCACGTATGTTAAGACTAAGTTCAAGGTTCTGAATCAATTTTTGGTACAAAGCCACTCTTGGAATGGATCCAACTAGCAAACAAGTCATTCAAGTCAAATAATAAGAAATCCCCGCTCAATAATTCCAATGCACGACAAGATATAATTTACCTTAATATTTATCTTACATAAAAAGTTTAGAAAACACAGTGCGCGACATACCCACACACTTAAAAGAATCGGATCCCAAGATTCACAAGTTCGGTGGTAGCTGTACTTTCAGTTTGACATGCACATCCATATTATAACGAGAGGTGGCAGCTCCGAGAAAGGCTCACTGTGTAAGCATGATCACTTCTTTATGCATGAATTCAACGATGGTACAAATGGAGCTTACAGTTTAACAATAAACCTAGTGATTCTTTTGTGTGGCTAATACTGAGAAAATGTGATGAGAATTTAAAGATGTGCATTATATTTATAAACTAATAAACAAAATATTCCACGATGGTGGACATTAAATAAGCGACCAAATGACTCACACTTAAAAAATAAAATAAGGATATATTTTGTGTAACTTCCCGCTAGAACTGCTTATGAACTTCAAATTAAATGCTGCCAGGTAACTTCCCAATCCAAGAGGGTGTGTATGGAAAAGATTCTTCTACAAACATTTCCATGGAAGAGTAATCTGTCGGGTAGATGCTGCCCAGGTGTTCGAGCTTCGAGTTATTGAGATGATAGGCCAATACCCTCTTAAATGATTCATTTAGGAAGATAACTTCTCTGTAAGGATGGAATCCAAGGATTGAGATAGTTCCACTGTATTGATTTCCAAATCTATGTCCGGTATCAAGAGTAATCTCATTGTCCGAGTTCCATTCTTCTTCTTCTTTCATATCGACTGGAGAAGTAGAATGCTTCAAAGTGTAGTTGATATCTTCTATAACCCACGGTCCTTGAACTTGTGCATCATATCTTCCACGCGACAGCATATGATCGAGGTTGTTATCATGCTTCAGCACCCACTCAATCTCACCGTGCAATTCGTTAAGGATCCAAACTTGAAGCCGACGATGAGAATCAAACGATGCGAAATAAACCCCATTCTCTGACCTTCCAAGTCGAAACTCTTGATCTCGAGTACCAACATCTACAGGCGGGTGAATTGCCTGATACGTGCCGTTTGATAAGGATATCCTGCCGAAAATAGAATCATTGAGAATAAAACCGATATCAATAAATTAACCACATAATTGGTCAGGTTAAACAAAAATCTGAGAGTATGAAAATGGTACTAATTCAATCATACCTCATGACAAATTGGTCGAACACATAAAGGTCTCCACGCCAGTGGGCAGAGAGTTGCGGTACCACCAAGGACCGCTTCTCGAGCTGCTGCAGATGGGCGACAGTCCCTATAGCATCCCCTCGCCGAGCAAATGACCTCTCCTCCCAACACCCTGTTGTTGAGGAGAAGACGTGCATTATGAACGGCGACCGAGGCCATTCTTGTTGCAGTTCAAACCCAGTGGTGCGCCACGGAATCGACGGGATTCTCAGCACCTCGTAGTGCGGCGAGACAGCAGGGTCAAACACTACATAGCAGCGATCACGGATGGCGGCGTCAGACCAAGGACAGCCTTGTTCGAGCCTAGGAGGCGGCGGCGGCAATGGCGCCCAGCATCGCGTGGCCGGGTTGACCACGTAGGTGGCCGACGCCGAGCGACGCAGGACGAGGCCGTTGCAGTGGTCCACGATGATGCTGGTTTTGTCGTCCGTGGTGGGCACGTAGCGGAGGTTGCCGCTGACCGCGGTGTCGGCGCCTCGTCTCAGGGGGCGGGAAAAGAACTCGGAGATGTCGAGGTCGAAGAAGTTGATGAATAAGCCGGTCAGCGAGGGCGGGAAGAGGTCAATCAGGCGGCGAGCGTCGATGGCCGCGTGCCAAGCCTTGCAGACGCAGCGAGCCGCCGCGAGACCGTGGGGCTAGAGGCGGCGGAGCGCGGCCACGAACACGTCCTCTGGTAGCCGTTGCGTCAGATCTTTGGACTCCATGTTGTCAGGCCTGCCCTGCTCTCAGCTTGGCTGCGGCCTTCCTTGGCTGATCTGCTAGAATAATTTATTGAGGAGAAAAGATTCAGGACTTTGTCGACCAATGCGATCTCTTATGTGGTGTGGAGAAATTCTCACCGGAGTTGGGATGGGAGGATCCAGGGTGAGACGGCAGATCTGCGGCGAAGCTCCTCGGAGCCGCACCATCGGAGGGGAAGACCACCGCCCGCAAAAGCTTCACCGACACCATCGCTTCCACCACCGCAGCGCCGGCAAGCCCACACCCACGCACACCTAATCTACATACGCACCTGGAGCTTCACCGACACCATCGCTTCCACCACCGCAGCGCCGGCAAGCCCACACCCACGCACACCTAATCTACATACGCACCTGGAACGGGGATCCCCCGCCCTCCCGCCGCCGAAGCGGCCGCCGGATGGCGAGAAATCCGTCGATTCGCTGGCGAAGAGCTTGCTGTGCACGGGTCGCCCAAAATATCGCCCTCTCGTTACTGTAGATGGGGAGAGGTAGACGGTCCAACTCGTCTGTGTGAGGACGGTAACCATTGACCAAACGAGTAGTCATTGTTTGATTCTTCCTAGAGGTTGCGCAGAGCTTTCGTTCAATAAGACAAGTTGGGACACTAGAGGACTAAACTAGATTGTTAACTGCGAATATGACTGGCAAGTGGCAAGTAGGATTTATCTGAGTGACAAAAAGTCTGGGACGTCCTAATCTGCACAAACAGATTAGACAAGTTACAAACTTCAATTGATGACAAAATTTGTACAGCAATCCAACTAAACTCAGGAGTTACAAACAGGAGGAGCAGAAAACTCGACCATGCTAGCAATACCCAAACTATTATAAAGGCCACGAAACAGAGTGTATAGCAGTGCAATCTCATAGCAGGGAGCGAATCCTAACTACCTACAACTACAATTACAATGCTCGGGGATGATTTATTTGATATATTATTACCTAGCTACAACCGCGTATGCCACTACAATCCAAAGAACAGAATGTGTAACACTACAATGTACAGGTCATGCGAGCGTCGTCTACTAGTTCAGTTTTACTGGGGATCTGCTCCATCAGCAGCATTCCTACAATGACCACAGAAATTGTGATGCATCTATTCCTACAGGTATAATGCCTGCTGCTATACCGCCCAATAGACACGGCTAGTCGCTGGGAGGGTGAGCCAAGCGCTTAGACACGAGCTCTAACACGCCGCATAGGTAGGATCTGCAGTCGATTTGAATCGCAGGAGCTTGCTCGCCAAACTCAAGTGGTGTTTGACACGCCTATTGCCTGCATCTCAAGCCTGCGAAGGGAAAATCCACATTGATCCTTTAGCACTGATATTGCTTTGCTGCTCTATGGAGTACGTACAAAACAATAACCACCTAGGAATTTATTCATAGGGTGATACGGTGCACTTACCGCAAAACGTGGGGAGCGGCGTGTGCTAGATGGTGTTTTAATGGGAGATCGTGTTGACTGGGAACGGGTCCCACTCTTTGCATTAGCATTTTGATTCTTTGACCGACTTCGAGAATGGCTTTCATTGGTGGTGCTTTCGCCTGTGGTATCAACTGACAAACCTGGTGGCGATGAAATCATCGTGGATGATGTGCTTGTGCGCAATAAACTTGCAGGAGGAGCCCCTACAGACAGTACAAATTGAACTCTCTATAAATGAATAACGAAAGAAATATTACAGCATTAAGCGCATTTAAGGCTTCATGAGGTAGTGCAGGACAAAGATTTATGTAGCTCATTATTATCGTAAATATAAGTTAGCATATAACAACTAATAAGCATTGCAGTGGCAAGCAAAATCATTTCATAGTTCACTTTCAGAAGATCAAGAATAGGCAAAAATGTGTAAGGCATGTATTCATGCTGTCATATATGGCGCTGGCAACAACGAAATTTGGGAGAAAATAGAAAATAGATGTAAATTTAGATAAATACTCAATACAGACAGAGTGAAGTATTGCAACCAGTCACATAATTACTCTAGGGGAAGACAACGCCAAACTCTATTAAATGGCATTTCAGAGAAAATTGACTTGATACAGTATTGTAGTGATAACATGTCAGATTTATGGGGTACCTTTGGTTTCAGCCGCTTGGAATCTTGCTCTCATGGTTCTAACAAACTTGAACAAATCGTTAGTGCAGTTCAAATCCTTCACCAGCTCGTCGGAGTCTTTCAGTAATGGAATACATTGAATTACTGTTATAAAGAAAATGAGAACTTCAATAACTATACATTTTCAGACAATATGAATATTAGACAGCTGAGAAAAGAAAGTTGTAACTCACAGCTGTATTCATCTTTGTTGACCTTTATGCAAAACAAATACTCATTGTCAGGACTTTGCATGTCAATTTTGTTGAAGACAAATTTAACCACTTCAAGAAAAATAGGGGAAATGTCACACGTGATGATCTGAAGCTCATATAATGGACCATGCTACTGAAATTGCAATTACCTTCTCCTGCAACAACTTGAAAACCAAGAAACTTCTTGTACCACATAATGGCTTCGT
Organism: Poa pratensis; assembly: GCA_947311845.1. Classification (NCBI taxonomy): domain Eukaryota; kingdom Viridiplantae; phylum Streptophyta; class Magnoliopsida; order Poales; family Poaceae; genus Poa; species Poa pratensis. Next base: position 2,190,335 of record CAMZMU010000042.1, read on the forward strand.
CTAGGCTTTTTTTACCCGCTGCGTCAAAATTAGCTTCAAGAGCTTCAGTAGCTGCCATCAAAAGAAGATGTATCAAGGCAAGTAGGTTTCACATTCTGTGTAGCCAAGGAAAACATTGTAACAAAAGAATCATGTTGGAATCTACGTAGCCAGAAATCATGTGGAAAAAGATATGCTGGGCTTAAGATCTCAAAAGAAGCACTCCGACTGGAATATGAGGACTTATATATCTTTAAACCTGACTAAAGCACTTGTAATTTCCTTTCCGGTTTGGACTTTACAGGTCCTGCGACCCTTTTACACTATTGTTTACTAGAAGCGTGATTCAGATTATAAATTTTCACCTTGAAGCTGATGTGATATGGCATTCGCATACTCATCTCTCCTAGCCCTCTTATCCAAGACCAAGCTGCCGAGCTGCTCGTTTGTTGTCGTCGCATTCGAAATAGACTCGCTTGTGAGCTTACATTCCGATCCTTTCTTCTGCTGGGCTGCAGAGATAATTTTCCACATTTCAGCCTTTCCATCAAATGCAGTAGAGGACAAGTCGAACATTAAGCAACTAGTACAAGCACTGAACCATTCGTAACGAAAAGAAGCAATCAGAGTATAATATACGTTCCACTACAGCAAAGTGCAACAAGAGCGAACAAATGCTTACTGGACAGTGCGTCTGCAAGACCTGCTTCAAGTCCCCTGAGCTGGTCTTTTAGTCTGTTGAGTTTTTCTGTCATCCGGAAACAAACAAATCAGTAAAATTGACAACTCGTCCTTTCAAGTCGCAGATCGTACTTGAACCCAAGTCAATCAATTAGTCGTCCAAAACTTCACCATATATATAGATTGGCGGTGAGATTTGCTAAGGTGGTGGTGACAATCATGAATGAACTGAGTGGTTAATACACCCGCAACAAATAAATAGAGAAGTGTGTACGTAGTTAATGGTAATTGCCTAGTTGTAGCTGGCGAATTCCGTGTGCGCCGTACAGATGGATGGACGCACAACCGCCGGCCCCCAAATGGAAACGAAAGAGGCGGTACCAGAGGGTGGATGGGTCACGGGCGACTGAACAAGCGTACCTCGGTGGGCGACGTTTTCGTCAGCGAGCGAGCGGGCGGAGAGGAGGGCGGCGCGGAAGGCGGAGCCGGCTGCCGCGGTGCGCTCGCGGCCCTGCGCGATCCGCCGGTCGCACGCCGCGCGCAGCGCCGCCATGTCCCGGCGCAGATCCGCGGGCGGGAATCCTGCTCCTTCGCGGTGGGCGACTTCCATGGCCGCCGCCGGCGACGAGGCGGAGGCGGCGATTGGTGCCGGTGGTGGCGATGGAGCGGATCCGGTTCAAATTTTGGGCGATTGGTTTGATTTGCTTTTTCTTCTCGAAGCCCAACATATGTGAGTCAATCCACACATTTCGTTTGGATACGACAGTTGGCCTTTGAACTTGGTTCGGGCCCAACATATGTTAAGTCCTCTCGCTTCCAGAAAAAAACAGCAAATCTTATACTTCCTCCGATTCTAAAAACAATTGTCGCAGCGAGTTGTACGTATTCGACGCTGATGGGTGGGCCATTTTGGCGGATTTTCTTTATTAATGGGCTGGCCCAAAATATTCAGAATTGAAAATGATCTTTTTTGAAAAATGTTCAGATTTTGAAAAAGTTCGGATTCAAAAATTGTTCAAGTTTTGAAAATGTGGAGCAACATGGCAGCATGCTAAGCTCGTGCGTCATACTCGCCATGGACGAGATGAGGAAGAGGCCCGAGAAGAAGGGGATGCCCACGGCGGGGGAAGGGCTCCAACGGGGGCTGCTCTTCGGCTTTGGCGCGGAGGAGTTTGGTCTTCACGGCAGGGGGAATGGCTCCAGTGGAGACCATAGCCCCCCACGCCCCCACGCTGGTGGAGTAATAATACGTCACGTAGTTTCTTGTTGGTCGTTGTCATGTTTTTCTAGAGTTTCAGGTTTCTTCTTGTGGGTCCTTGTCCTGTTTTTCTAGAGTTTCAGGTTCCTTCTATACACGTCTTTCATGTTGTGTGTTTGCTTACAATAAAACACGAGACACAAGGCTGTGGGATGCTGCAGCTTATGTGGATCCAAAGGATCCGCCAAATTTCAATCATATATTTGAAAATTTTGTTTCAATGTATGTCTATCACTAAAATCTCTATAAAATTGTGCCAAAAGGTAATTATTTTTATTCCTATCAAAATTATTTCATTAACTTGGGTTGCCCATAGAGACTATTTGTGGCGCCCCGACCCGACTGCTATACAGTGATACTGTGTCTCCGGTTATCCGATACCAGCAGGCACACTATCAAAGCATAATAGAGAGATCAAGACTTGTGGAACAACTGGCACATCACAGACTCTACGACACAAATCATATAGTTCAACTCTTATAATAGAGAAAGATAGCAAATGACAACCAGAGGTCACAGACCCAACATTACAACAAGCGGAAGCAAATTAAGTTGTTCTAAACAACAAGAACCAGATTATGGCCTAAGAGGCCTACAAATAAACATCCAGCGCCAGCTGTTCCGGGATGTCCCAACCTGCCACCTGGGAACCCCAGACTACTCGTCGACGTCCACAAAGAACCCACCTTCGAGGTCGGTGAAGTCCTCTCCTGAAAATAAGCAAACGACGTTGAGTTCGACGAACTCGCAAGATTAAGAGCTAATATATGCTCGATGATTGGCTTTCAAGGTTTTATGGCTGTTTTGCATAAAGCTGATTTTATTTTAAAAGACATAACTCCATGGCATCGACTAATCAGATTATTTTGAAAAGGGGTAAGAAGTAACCTCTTTTCTGGTAACCATTTCCATCATAACCATCACCATTCTCATCACCTATCTACTAGGCACCTCCCCGAATCACCCTCGAGGAAGACAACCTTGGTTATTAGTAGTACCTTTAGTACTCAAATTTTTAATCATTCCGTTCCAGTTATTCTATGATCATCGTCCATTCCCATGTCGTCCATAACCGCGGACACGGCTTTTCGAAAAGATTTATCCCTGCAGGGGTGTACAAAGTGGAAGTCCCCGGAGTCCCGAGGGGCCCCAGCTCCTTCGCCACGCGTACCGTCCGGCCCATTGCCTGTACAATTAGCTCTCTTCCTTGGAAAGCCGGCTGGGTGGGAGCGGTGTCGACTTCTCCCTCGTTAAGGACTTTCCAGGATCATCAGTGGCGGCAGGACTGCCAGTGCCTGCAACACCCGCCCCACGGCCACTTATTTTCCTAACACCACAATCCTCATCTCAGTTCATCCCACCATCATCACGCACGCGCAAATGGAAGCCCGAACTAGAGGACCCTGGCTAGCCCCGCTCGAGTTATTTAGTCTATGAGGGTTCCTGCACTGCGAATGCATAGGCCTCACGCATGGTTGCACGCTCGTCTTGGTTCAAGAGGTACAGAACTCGTACCTAGACGGCGAGAACGAGACAAAACACCACAACCACAGTGGCCTCTCATCCCCACCTTTAAGCATTTTATTATCCGTCACCACAATTTCCTCCACCATCAATCTCATCTCATCACCTGTTTCCAACATGAACCATCCATCGTATAGCTTTGCAATTAACGAAGCATGGCTAAGCATCAACATAGCATAGTAAGTATCTCGGCCAACAATACAAACCTATGGTTAATAGGAGGGAAAACAGGTAATGGCATTGGAATCATAATGCAACTATAGGATACTCTAATCCGAATCAAATTGACATTTGGAACCGCATGCAATATTGTAGTGGAGAAAATACTTGTGGAAAATAGGATAAGATATGCTCAGAGGGGGGATTACGCTTGCCTTGTTCAGTGAAGTAGTCAAACTGCTCGTCGGAGTAATGATGCTCAACTCCGAACTCGTGATCTACCGGAGAGCAAACAACACCGGAAAGCAACAGCAACAATCAACACATGGCAATTGTGCAATGCATACAAAAATGATGATATGACATTTTAATGCAACCAAGAGATCCTAGACATGATCATCAAGTTAAATGGGGTCCCGAAGTATAATTAGGAGTTATTCGGTTAACCACCCATATTTATCTTAATGTCCAACATGTTGTTATAGTTATGATCAGTATCACAAAATGATTGTACATGCATAAGAATGATGTTTTCTGTTAGCATCTAACTTGCCGATCATTTTGATACATCGTTTGCAATTTTCGGAGCACAATGAATATTTGGTAAGTATTTCAAATTGCTATTTGAATTTGTCATTTTAGGGAAATGCAATTACCATTGATATTAAAAGTTCATTATTGTGTAGAACTGCTTGAAAACAGCTGGTAAATGTTTCTTTGAACATTTGGAGGTATTACACATACATTTTGGAATTATTTGAATTAATTATGAATTTCCAAAACGGATTTCATTTCTGCAATTTTTAGTATTCCATTTAAACAGAGCAGAAAAATTAATTCAATTATGTCCGAATTAAATATGGATGTGTGAAGTTTGGTAAGACAAACATTTGGACACCTTAGTTGCTCAATTTGGAATTACAGAACAAAAGTTATGAATTTTCAAAGTTTACCATATTTTCGGATTATCCGGTTTTTATTAAATCGGATTATCCGAGGGAAGGAAAAAATTGAGTACTGGTTTTAGTCGGATAATCCGATTGTACCGTTTCGGATTATCCGATCATCTCCACTGGCTCAAAATCAGTTGACCGAACTGAACCTGGCACCGGCGGCGAGCGACGACGGCTACAGCGCGATTTCGCTACGGCGAGAGGGAGAGCGAACGGAGGGCACGGCGAGGTGCAGCGGCTCACCCTGAGTACGTCGACGTGGGCGGCGAGGTCGAAGGGGGCTGGCCAGCGACGAAATCATCCGCGACGTCGGCGACCTGAGGCGGAGGAGATGATGACGGCGGCGGCGATTCGTGAATCCCCAGCTCGATTGCTTCTATGTGGGGAAGCAGCACGGCGAGGCGGTCCCGTCGGTGGTCTTCAATCGGGATGGGGAGGTCCAAATCGACGGCGGCGTGCGAAAAGGGGCGGCGGCCGGCGATGAAGACGACGGCGAAATTCGGCGGCTCCCGGCCTTCCCAGCTTGCACGAGTTGACGGGGAGGCAGAGGAGGTGTTGGCGGAGCTCGTGGTGGCCTTGGCTTGCCTCGGGGAGGACTACAGCGGCGGCGCAAAGCTCGGCGGCCATGGCGGCGTCTCGGTCGCGGGAAGAACAGAGAAGAGAGCGAGAGGGCGCCGAGCTAGGGCTAGGGTTAGGGTTAGGGTTCCGGGGTGCGCTTCTTATCCACGCGGGTGGGGGCAGAGAAGGCCAGGCGAGGCGCGCGTGCGGCAGGGCAGCGACGAGCTCGCGATGCGGTCGAGCAAGAGTTCCTCGGTCGCTACAGGAAGAAGACGGTGCACTTGCAGAAAACCCCCTGCACATATGTTTTCCATCACAAACGGGTCCTTCTCCCTTTTCTTTTTAATAAAACCAGTAGCTTAGGGATTTTATTAGGGCACCAAACCATTTTATTAAAATCTGGGAAAATTTGTGTTGCCTCCCCACATTGTGAAGAAGCTCCACAAAAATTGGTTTCTCAAAATAAAAAGTTTTGCACCACTTTTGTTTATAGGGTTTGTTTATGGAAATTTTGGTATTCTCAAGATTTAAAATACTTAGCCATTTATTTGTCTTTGTGAGAAGTATATTTTGAAGTCCTGAAACATTGTTGACACATATCAAACCAAAAGTGAAAATTGATGGTCAACAATTACTTCAAAACTGGAAGGCAAAGAAAAAGGCATTTGGGTCTTTTCTCTTTATAAAATTTATTTGAACATAATTTATTTTCCCAAATGTCACCAAGGAAAAGAGTGGAGGCTCCCAACATCATGGGGAAGCAAATCCAGGCCTTCTGTTTTGAAAGTGTAAAGGATTTTGAAAGTGTTTGAATTCAATTGGATCAAGCCAAATTGAATGTCCTTCCCTTTTATGAAACATTTGGCATTTTTCCTAAAACCAAAATGATATTACTTTAGTATTTTTGAAGCAAGTGAGAAAATATTAATTTGAACTCTTGGAACTTCCTTGACAATTATGAGATGTCAAAGTGATTTTGTTTTTCAAGTTTGAGTGCCTTCATTAAATTGGAAGTTGTTAGAGCAAGTTTGGCATTTTGGTTTTAAGTGGTGTCAAACCACCACAATTCCCTAGCAACATCAACAATTCCCTAGCACAATTCCCTAGTGACAAGTTAAAGGTTCCAATTGGTACCCTTTGATGGAAGGATGCCATGATGCAATGAACCAAAAGCGGAAAAATTACATAGGTTTTTCAGGTTCTTAACTTTGGGCTGTTACACTATTTAAGACCCAGCAGATTCTATAGCAATTTGTGCATGGAGGAGATAGTGGGAAAGATTAAGAGAGGGAGATATGAAGGCGGCCCCCATAATGGAGACGAAGTCGTGAAGATTTAAAGTGTACTTTGTTTCAAAAAATATCTGATTGAGGTGGCACAATTGCTTGGCAGACTTGCTGATGTTGGAAGGTACCGACATTAACCTCGCCTACTAATCTAACATCATATAGGAAATATAGTTACATTTACTAATATAATATCACACAAATAACATATATGGGTGTTATAGAAATGACATAATAATCACTTGCCTACAAATTAATGTTGTTTGGTATATGTCATATTTAAATTTGACGTGGGAGCCATGTTAGTTCTTAGTACGTAATGTGATATCAATGAAAACACAATATAATTCCTTGGAGCCTTCAACCCTCGCATTGCGAGGGCCACCATGCTAGTTCTCAGTAATGATTGGGTCTCTCACATCGACATCAACAGTGGCCTCATGCTTAACCATGATCCAAAATGTCAGTCTCATTGATGCTAAAAAAAATTCAAAACCAAATTTCAGAGGAAGAATTTGGTCTAAAATTTTCCAGTTCGGATTTTTTGCCCGATGAACTCATTTGTAAGAGGGCTGGCCGGTAACCACGATAATTCGACCGGTAACCAGATCATGGTAGAGGGTAATTAAATAGCTTCCAAATCTCTCAGGAACCCTACAAACGCGAGTTGAGAAGAACCGCCTTGGGCAATCGCATCCAACACCATCTTCCTCGCCACTGCTAGCCTATCCCTCAGCGCCCTCCCTTCCTCCGTCATATGGAGTCCGTTTTTGACCACAAGACAATTCAAATTGCTCACAAAAACATGCACATCTGAAGGTTTTCGCCAAAAGGTGCCCTAGTGTGTGCTCCGTGTAAGAACTAATGATGCACATGGTGGATGAGGGGAGGAAGGAAAATAAATACATTCACATTCATACATTGTACTAGTAGGAGACACTAATTAAATACTCAGTTTTCTCAGATTGGTATGCATCTAGACGCTTTTTATTGTGTAGATTCACTTATTTTAGTATGTAAAAAAATCATATTACATTATCTAAAACATCTTATATAGGAACGTAGAGAATAGCTTCCAAATCTTCGAGGAACTCGGCAAACGCCAAATTTAGTCAGGTCTGTTAGCTTGATAATAAGCTATCATATGAAAAGTTGGTTTAATATTAGACAAGACCTAGTGCTTTTTTCGGTTCCAAATCGGTTTTGCATAGTGTTCACTAAGATAACAATGATTTGTTATATAGAACTCTGTTTTCGACCAATCGACCGCACGACAATTCAAATTGCTCCGTGTCGTTGCAGGAGCTCACGAACTCGACACAGAGCACACGAAACAGAGAGAAGACTCAGAGATAATGAACACGAGATTTTGCGTTGGGTACTACTGCTGCGACTTTTCTGTTTCTGTTTATTTATATGGATACAGACGATCCACCTAAATCGCTAACTAAAAACGACAGCCGCCATCCCATGGCGCTCGTCGTGCGCATGCCGGCCACTACGGACACCACGACCATTACAACGCATATACGTGGTCGCAGCCATCTACTGTACAGAAATATAGGAACAAACTTGGACTGAATCGGGATGTGGACATACACACTGCCCGTCAGTGTTATTCTGAAACTAACTGAACCGGACACTAAGTGTGCAGGAGGATTAGGTTCAACACTCCGCCCTGACAACAACGCAATGCCATTCAACTAGTACCAGTAGGAGAGACAGCTTCTAAATCTGCGAGGAACTCGGCAAACGCCAACTGAGAAGACCCGCCATGTCCCATCGCGTCCAACGCCATCTTCCTTGCCAATGCCAGCCTCTCCCTAAGCTTCCTCCCTTCCTCCGTCTCCATCACCAGCCTCACCTTCGCCTCCACCTCCTCCGCCTCCACCATTCCTCCTTCCTCGTACCCCGCTAGCGCCACGGCGACCTCCATCTCCTCCACCATGAACACCTTGTTCAGCGCCTGCTCGGCGTAGAGCGGCCAGCAGATCATGGGCAGCGCCGACATGATGGCCTCCAGCGTCGAGTTCCACCCGCAGTGCGTCACGAAGGCGCCCACCGCCTCATGCCGCACCACTTGGGCTTGCGGCACCCACTCCTTCACCACCATGCCCCTGTCTCCCGTCCTCTCCAAGAAACCCACCGGAAGCTCCACCTCCGGTGGGCTCCTCACCACCCACAGGAACCGGTGCCCGGAGATCTCCAGCCCACGGGCGATCTCCTTCAACTGCGCCCCCGAGAACGTGCCCTTGCTTCCGAAGCAGAGGAACACGACGCTCCGGTGCGGCTGCGCGTCCAGCCACGCCAGGCACTTGTCGTCAGCGCCGCTCCTCTCGCCGCCGCCGTCGTCCACCAGTGGCCCAATGCACATAACCCTCGGCGTCGGCCGGCCGGGCACGCAGACACCGTCGGCGAGCGCTCTGTGGGCCCTGGGCTCGAGCCAGTCAAAGGTGTTCACCAGCACGCCCCTCCCCTCGGGGATGCGCCTGAACTGGTGCAGCAGGGCCTTGGTCAGCTCGCTCTCCTTGTCACGCACCGTCGTTGGCATGTCCACCGCGCGGACGGGCGTCATGCCGGGGCAACGCACCAGCGTCTCCCGCCCCATGTCCTTGAACGACGATGGCATGCCGGGGTAGCTGTAGGCCAGGTTGAGGAGGACGGCCAGGGCGCCGGCCGCGGAAGCGAAGAAGAAGTAGGCGGGGACCGCGAGCTCGGCAGCGACGTCGAGCGCGTCGCCGCAGAACATGTCGAGGAGGAGGGCGTCGGCGCCGCCGAGCGAGCGTAGCAGCTCCCGGAGCGCGGGGTTGCAGAGGCTGGCCGTGTCGAGGATGCGCTTGATCGGGTGCGCGGCGGGGTCCGGGATGGGCGGGGCGGGCAGGAGACGGAAATCGATGCGAGGGTTGGCCGCGGCGAGGCGTGCCAGGGCGCCTGCCGAGACGGCATCGCTGTCTGGCGGGTCAACGATGGCGACGATGACGTTGTGGCCGTGGCGGGCCAGAAACTTGGCCAGCTCCACAAATGGATTCAGGTGGCCGACGCCCAGCGATGAGTAGAGCACAAACGTCTTCGCCATCTAGACGATGTTGTCACCAACTAGGTGTGGTGTCTATCTCTGGTTTTCTTTCGCGTCCAGTCTATATAGATGATGGTCATCTTTGGATCCAGTCCAAAAATGGTTTTACAGTAGAGTGAATTAACTAGAAACTGCCACCCGTGGATGTATCCTTATACTCAGCGCCGTATTTAATGCCTACGTATATATTCCGACTATGCAATATACTAATCTATCTTTTCCATATCTGTATCTATATCTATATCTTCTACTCCATATATCTATATCTTAGTAATAAAGGGAGGAAGTTTTCTATACCTTCTATATTTATATCTAGTAATAAAGGGAGGAAGATTTCTATATCTTCTATATCTATATCTAGTAATAAAGGAAGGAAGATTTATATATCTATATCTAGTAATAAAGGAAGGAAGATTTCTCCCCCCAAAATTTCGTCCGTTGAGCCTGATGACCCACAAGTGTAGGGGATCGCAATAATCTTCGTGGACGGTGGTGCATCACGCACGGAGGGAGGCGATGCACGGCCGAGGTCGACGCCGCGGAATCCGTCGCTGTCACTCGGGGCTGCTGGAACGTACGCCGGCTGCCGGGGCTGTCGCCTCCCCTCTGCTTATGGAGTTGGGAGTGGAGAGCTGCGAGCTAGGAGCCGAGCCCTCTGGCCACGCCGGTGGCGACATGGAGGCCGGCGTGGTTGCGCAGCGTGCATCCGGCTCCGTCATAGCTGCTCGGGCACGTGCAGCTCCGGAACTCTGCTTTGGCGTCTGCGGGCACGGGTGCGCGCAGCAGGCGCGGAGTTCCCCACCACATTGGTCCTTTCGGCGTTGAACAGCTTCACGAAGGTGGCGTTGGGCAGGCTCGAGCACACATGTACCAGCTGAGAATCGGTACAAAGAAGGATACGTTGACTCAATTGGCCAAGCTACCAGCTCAAAAGCAAGTTCACCTTACGGGAGAATCAACCAGGTTCATGTAGTTTTAGGCACACCAAGCCTCCCACCTATTGTGCTTTTAGCTGAAATCGAACCAGCTCGAGCGGTAGATTTGGACTTCCAAATTACAGTTTCTCTTGATTTGATAAAGAAATTGTGTTCAAATTCAATTTTTTTAAGAGAGGTTGTGACACGTGAAAGAGAATTTGGGGAAGAAGAGGACCTGCCGTACAGGAGCGATGAAAAAAAAACTGATCGTTGTGATGCCTGACAACGCGCGATGAAAAAAACCACGATATGCTCGCGGAATCCTCCTGATCACGGTGAAGCATACAAGAAAAAAATAATAGGAGTCCCAATGGAACCTGGCCGATCAATCGGTAGGAAAAAACCGCACGCAGCCCAGTGGATCCGACCGACAGAAGAAAAAAAAGCACCGTAGCCTGGTTCATCTGATGAACATGCAAGTGATGATGGCCGAGATGGTGCCACCACTAAAGGTCGTGCTGAAGATACGAGTATAACATTAAGGATATGACATAATTTTGTGCTTAGAACCAGCCAAGGAGCACGCCTTTGTTGCCTGACAAGTATTTAAATAGAAATATTCAGCTCAGTTTATCTTAATGTTATTCAGCTTATGCGCAATTTTCACTACTGTGTCAGACATTAGTTTCATGTACCACATTGTTGAGATATCTGTGCTACTATTGACTTGCACCAAAAAAATATCCACGTAGACTCGCTCGTACTGTTTTTTCTACTTATAAATTTACCCTTGTAATTGTGAAAACGTGCAAAATGCACGTACATGCCAACTAGTAGTAATAAAGGGAGGAAGTTTTCTATACCTTCTATATTTATATCTAGTAATAAAGGGAGGAAGATTTCGATATCTTCTATATCTATATCTAGTAATAATTGAAGGAAGATTTATATATCTATATCTAGTAATAAAGGAAGGAAGATTTCTCCCCCCAAAATTTCGTCCGTTGAGCCTGATGACCCACAAGTGTAGGGGATCGCAATAATCTTCGAGTGAAGTAAAATCTAAATTTATTGATTCGACACAAGGGCGGCCAAATAATGTTTGCTAGTCTTTTTCAAGAAAATAATTATCTCTATGATATGCCATTGTTTCCAAATATATTTTTTTGTAAATAATCATATAGATTAATTATTTCTAAAAGTTCTACATATATTTCATAGATATTTGGATTTTTCTACTTATACCTCAATCACGTATGCAGATGTGCGAACTTTATAGATATATGGTATCAGAATAAACCATACTAAAATATCATAAACCTGAATAAATTATATTAAAAATAGAATTGTATATAAAAATTCAATTATTCCAGAATCATTCTACATGTATTTCGCATATAAATTATTTAAGTTATATTTCAATCATAAATATACATGAGAAAAACTTCATGAAATATACACAGTATCACAATAAACCGTAATGAAATATGCATGGAATCTATATTATACGCAAGCATATGTAAAAACAAATTAGCATAAATTAGTTTCATTTTAGAAAACGGATGCACCTCAAACAAGCGCGACGGCTTTCACGCTAGTTGTTGAAGGGCTTTACTAAGTATTAGATATGGGCTAACGGGTGAGCGTCCTAATCTGGAACTGAACTGAACAGAAATCTTGGTCAGAAGGACTGGCGGCCCTCGCTGGGGAAGAGGAACATACCATACTGATAACAAATGCCAGAACCATCGGCTCGGGATCATGGGACCCTTTTCTATCAGATAGGAGGGGTCTTGTACAAAATCGTGGGGTGGCCATGGCAAGTCCCAGGGTTGGATACCCCGGGTTGATTGAGAGGAAGAGAGTTGGAGTGCTGGTAGTTACCATGGCTGACAAGCAAGGCGAGTTTAACCTGGTTCAGGCTCCCGGAGGATAATACCCTACTTCCAGCTTGTCTGTTATTGATCTTGATGAGGTGTTACAATGGCAATCCTGGCGAGATGTCGATCTTGCTAGGGTTTCGGGTGGCGGTGTATGGCTAGCTAGGAGTTGTCCCTGATCGGTGTCCCCTCCCAGCCTTTATATGGGAGGCTGGGTCTCGGGTGATTGATACCGAGTAGGTTTACATGTTTTGGTAAGTTCTATACCGACATTGGTTTGCCTAACTTGGAGCGTACTCTAATGTCTTCGAGTCTTCTTTGTGGGCCTTAGTCGCCATGTTCTAGTAGGCCTCCTTGTTGGGCCCTAGTCTTGGCGTGCACCAGTCATGTCATAGTGGGACACCCGAAAGGTAGGACCACGTCAGTAGCCCCCGAGTGCTTGGTTGAATTGAAGATTCGGGTAAGGACTACTTCTCCGAGTGCACGCTGCTTTGTACCTGTTCCAAGGTGTTTTTGTTGCTGGATTGGTAGTGGTCAATCTTTGGATATGTTCATGCTTTGATATTAGTCGATATTTGCTAGGGATGGTGATATAGCTGGCCTAGAATCACTCGACGGATCGGGTCTAGTTAAATGCGCTTGGGCATAAACCGAGCTAGCCTACTTCAGACTCGAGTCCCTAGACTCGAACTTGGAAAAAGCTAAGAAGTTTCGACTCAGGCCTCGGAGGTCTTACAGAGGATAATGATTCGAGTGTGTACCCAACGCGTCAGTCAGGATTTTCTTCATGCCTGTTGGCATGGAAATTACAGGGCAAACGCAGCTGGTGCGGGTCCTGGCCGGCTCGACGGATCGGCGGGTCTTATCTTTACACTTGTTAGTGCAGCATCCGAGGATCATATGCGGCGGACGCAACTCGGGAATCGAATGTCATGCGACTGTTGTCGGAATAAGTTTGTTCGACTGTGGGACTTGGTTGTCCAGTCATCTTGTGATATCGGGGGCGCGACAGCGCTCCCGATGGGAGTAGACCCGGAGATTGAGCTGAATTGCTTGCAATTGAGCTTAATCTCAATAAACATTCAGTCGAAAAGAGATTTTTGATTCGCTCCCGATGGTAGTATGTGTAGAGTCGATAAGTTTAACGAGTTCGCTATCAGCCGATGGGCCTACTGAGAATTTTTTGTTCTGGACACTCGACGATGGACGGAGTCCTTTTTATCAGCCTGGTGGCCTACTAAAAAAATTTGTTTGGGGCACTCAATGATTGACGGAGTCCCTTTGATCAGCCTAGTGGCTTACTGAAAATTTGTTGTGGACACTCGACGATTGACGGAGTCCCTTTGATCAGCCTAGCGGCCTACTGAAAATTTTGTTATGATGTATTTTATGCGTGTACCTGAGTCAAATAACCAAAAAGGCTCCTTTGCTTCACTTGAGTGCTGATTGCTTTGCTATGTCTGGACTCGAACGATTCTTTGACATTGTTGAATCATGACATCATTGCTTGATCTTGTTGTTCCCCTATGGTTTTATGATTAATCGGGTGCGCGACAGCGCTCCCGATGGGAGTAGCCCCGAGGCTATGTGCAACTATAATAGTTGGGCATAGGCTCAAAATCATGGAAGTCCTTGTGCCTGCACCTTCGTTGTTGTACCGATTTCTTGAATCTCCTTTTGCCTTGTGGATAATGTATTGAAGTGTATACCTGTAAAACAAAGAATTGTTGCATGTGACATATGCTAGTTAATGAGTTAGCGATGCGGACCCATGGGGGCGGCCTCCAAGTGTTCATCGGCGATGGTATGTCTATAGGAATTTGCGCTGATGGCTTGAAACAGCCCCCGAGCGTTCGGGTGTAGTTTTACGCTTGAAGTAAGATAAACTGTACGGCGCAGCCCCTGAGCGTTCGGGTGTGGCCAAGGTCGTTTTGTTTTGCGCTAAGTGTAACCCGAGTGGCACAACCCCCGAACGTTCGAGTGCGGCCAAGGTTGCTGTTATTGTTTCTCTCGAGTACTTGAGTGTTGTTTTTTACGCTTAAGATAACCTGTGCGGCGCAACCCCCAAGCGTTCGAGTGCGGCCAAGGTTGTTTTGTTTTGCGCTTAATGTAACCTGAGTGGCGCAGCCCCCGAGCGTTCGGGTACGGCCAAGGTTGTTGTGTTGTATTGAGGCATGTGTGGCGCAGCCCCCGAGTATTCAAGTGCGGCCTAGGCTGTTTGCTTTTTGACTAAAAAAGTAAAGGAAAAGATTGGGATATATCAATCAATGTATATTGAGGTAGCAAGCCGCCTCATTAAAAACCTTCCAGTCCCCTTAAGTATCCTGGTAAGGAAAAGAGCGCGTCTGAAACCTGCTGCTTCTTGGTGTGTAAGCATGTTTACAATGATGGGTATACTAAGCGTAGAAGCGGCGCAGTTGCGCAACGTTCCACGGATTGTGAGAGAGCTCTCCTGTCTTTGCGTGCTTCAGGCGGTAGGCACCGCCGTCGATGACTTCCGTGATGATGAAAGGTCCTTCCCACGGTGAAGCTAGCTTGTGCACTTTCTTTTGCTTGAGTCGTAGTACCAAGTCACCTGGCATGAAGGTCCTGGTGCGCAGTCGACGGCCGTGGTAATTGCGGAGGCTCTGCTGATACACTGCTATGCGGGATAATGCAATGTCTCGGGCTTCATCAAGTGAGTCAACGTCATCTTCGAGTGCTTCGTCTGCATCTGATTCGGCATACGCCACCACTCGAGGTGCGTCGAAACGCAGATCATAGGGCATGACTGCCTCGGCTCCGTAGACCATGAAGAAAGGAGTGTATTGTGTCGACCTATTTGGGGTAGTTCTCAGACTCCAAAGGACTGATGGTAGCTCCTCTACCCAGGCACCTGCAGCACGCTTGAGTGGTACTAGTAGTCCTTTCTTGAGTCCGCTGCAGACTAAGCCATTTGCCTTTTCAACTTGACCATTGGATTGAAGGTGTGCGACTGATGCATAATTGAGTTTTTTAGAACTTTATGACAGTAGGAAAGGCTCCTACTGCCTCTATATTAGAAAAACCACCATGAAGGGTGGGACAGTCTCAGTTACATATTTACAAAGGTAGTAACAGTTAGTAAAGAAAAAACTCTAAATGCTAGCAGCTAAGTTTCGAATGAAAGTATGCTTGTCCTCTTTGGTCCTATGAACCAGTAGGGAAAAATCCTCTCTGAATCTTGCTTTCCAAGAATCTAAATCTGGTAAAATCCCGTTGAAGTAATAATTGTTCCTCTCCTTCCAAATGTTCCAGGCTGCCACAGCAAACACATCCATGAACATCTGTTCTGTCTAGTCGGTTCTCGCCTGTGAGATTAGCTGCAGTCTATCCCATGATGTGTTGGCTGAAATGTGAAGATCAATGCAAATCCATCAAGCTTTGCTAAATGCACAATGAAAAAAGAGATGTTCAACCGTCTCCTCAATCTGATCAGTGCATAATTGAGTTTGATGCCTAGCTCTGTGCAAAAGTCCTTGAACTCGTCAGCTGTGAAGTTTGTGCCATTATCCGTGATGATACTATGAGGCACCCCAAATCGAAAAACGATGGATCTGATGAAGTTCACGGCAGTCGCAGCAGTCGAACTTGTTATGGGTACAGCTTCGATCCACTTGGTGAATTTGTCGACTGCGACTAAAAGATGTGTGTGCCCTCCGTGAGATGACTTCCGTAACGGGCCCACCATTGATACGTCTCAAACGTATCTATAATTTCTGATGTTCCATGTTGATATTATACCAATTGTTACATGTTTTATATACACTTCATAGCATTTTTATGCATTTTCTAGGACTAACCTATTAACAAGATGCCACAGTGCCAGTTCCTGTTTTCTGCTATTTTTGTATTCCAGAAAAGCTAGTTGGAAATATTCTCGGAATTGGACGAAACTTGGACAGAACCTCCTATTTTTCCAACACGAACACGGAGTCCAGAGGAGAGACGGAGGGGAGCCACATGGCAGCCACACCATGGGGCCGCGCGGCCCCCCTGCCGCGCCGTGGGGTGGTGTGGGGCCCACGTGGGTCTCCAGCCGCCGCCCTTTCGCCTATTTATTCCTCCCGACGCGAAAACCCTAAATACCCGAGCCATTATCCACGAAAAGTTCCAGAGACGCCGCCGCCGTCAACCCTAGCTCGGGAGGGTTCAGAAGCTCTTCCGGCACCCTGCCGGAGAGGGGAATCATCACCGGAGGGCTCTACATCACCATGCCTGCCTCCGGAGTGATGCGTGAGTAGTTCATCCTTGGACTACGGGTCCATGGCAGTAGCTAGATGGTTGTCTCTCCACTTTATGCTATCATGTTTAGATCTTGTGAGCTGCCTATCATGATCAAGATCATCTTATTGTAATGCTACATGTTGTGTTTGCTGGGATCCGATGAATATTGAATACTATGTCAAGTTGATTATCAATCTATCTTATATGTTATTTATGATCTTGCATGCTTTCCGTTACTAGTAGATGCTTTGGCCAAGTAGATGCTTGTAACTCCAAGAGTGAGTATTTATGCTAGATAGTGGGTTCATGCCTCCGGTAATCTGGGAGAGTGACAATAACTTCTAAGATTGTGGATGTGCTGTTGCCACTAGGGATAAAATAACCGATGCTTAGCTTAAGGGTGCGCCGTTAGGTCTAATGCATTTGTTTACATTACGCACATTACTTAATGCAATTATCCGTTGCTTGCAACTTAATACCAACGGGAACTCGGATGACAACCTGGCGGTGGATTATTAGTCATAGACGCTGTTGGATAACGGTCTATGTATTTTGTCGTAATGCCCACATGAATATCATAGTAATCATCATGTCATATATATGCATTGTCATGCGCTCAATATTTTGTCAATTGCCCAGCTGTAATTTGTTCACCCAGCATGTTAGTTATCTTTTATGGAGAGACACCACTAGTGAACTGTGGACCCCGGTCCATTCTTTTACACTGATAATACAACCAACTGCAAACATTGTTCCTTTTCATTCTCTGCAATTTACTACTGTTTTCCACACCATACGTTTAATCCTTTGTTTTCAGCAAGCCGGTGAGATTGACAACCTCACTGTTTCGTTGGGGCAAAGTAGTTTGATTGTGTTGTGTGCAGGTTCCACGTCAGCGCGCCACTGACAACCTTCAGAAGTGATTTCTTGCTCCTACTGGTTCGATTAAACCTTGGTTTCATACTGAGGGAAACTGCTGCTACACTGCATCATACCTTCCTCTTGGGGTCTCCCAACGAACGTGTGATCCACGCATCAAGCTCTTTTTCTGGCGCCGTTGCCGGGGAGCAAGAGGATTTCTGCAAGGGGAGTTTCACGCTTCCAATCTCTTTACTTTGTTATTGTCTTGCTTAGTTTATTTTTATTTAGTCTTGTTTGCTTTATTTATCAAAAACACAAAAAAATTAGTTACTTTTATTTTCGAATTGTTATTTTTCAGTCTTGTTATCATGTCTAGCCCTGTTCCTGTCATCATGTCGCCTGAGGAAGAGATCTTCACTTTCAAGCAAGGGAGTGAGGAGAGTTTTAAAGATGCTTGGTCTAGAATTTTTGAGTCTATGCTAAAACTGAACCTAAAATGACTTTAAGCCTGCTCCTTAGTAGCTTTTATTTTGGTCTTGTTCTTTGCTACAGATATGCTTTAGATGCTGTGGTAGGAGGAGATTTCCTTCGTTATGATGGGGATCAAGCTTTTAATGCTATAAAAAAATGATTACAATTTCTAGCCCTCCAATCAGTAAAATTGATTTGGCTTTGACAAGCATAAGTGATAGACTTAACACTCTTGAAACAAACATATCTGGTCTAAAAGAAGGGTATAATCAGATTCGTGAACACTATGATAATGTGCCAGTAAATTTTGAACCATCGGGATGGGTTCCCTCAGTAAAAGTTGTTATCAATGGTGAAACTTTCATGCTCGCTGTGATATTATGTCTGAATTCTGTTTAATGCCCAAGGATATTTTTGATTCCTTAAATCTTTGGGAGCTTTCCAAATGCGAAGATTGTATAATTTTGGGTGATAATACTATTAAATTACCAAGAGGAGTAGCCGAAGGAGTATTTACAAAACTCCTGGGGATAACAATATCTATTGATTATCTTGTCATTGAATGTGCAGGAGTAGGACAAATTACGCTTGGAAGATCTCTGTTGAAACGCTTTGGAGCAATAATAGATGTGGGCCAAGGCACTATGAATTTCGCCTCTTCACCTATGTGTAACCAAGTATTTCCTAAAGATAAGGGTAAGGGTAAGAGAGCTAAGCGTAAGATTGTTGATGCTTCATCACTTGGAAACACTTGATTCTTACTTTCTGCGCCTAGCTGAAAGGCGTTAAAGAAAAGCGCTTATGGGAGACAACCCATTATTTTATTTCTGCAATTTTCTTTTCTTTTTGAGTCAAGGAGTTGTTTACTTCTGTAACAATTCCTTTGTATCTTTATTTTATCGCATTGTTGTGCCAAGTATTGCCTCTAATAGGAAGATGATGCTAGATTTGGATTTCTGCGCAGGAACAGATTTCTGCTGTTCACCGTTTTAATTCTGTAAAATCACAGAAAAATTATTTAAATCTGAATTTTTTGTGCGTGATCCTCAGATATGTACGCATCTTTCGTTAGTTTAAAGTTTTTCGATCTGAGCAACGTAAGTGCCTCGAAAAAATTCGTCTTTGCGGACTGTTCTGTTTAGACAGATTCTGTCTTTTATTTTTCGCATTCTCTCTTTTACTAGTGTTGAGTGGAATTCTTTTTTAGGGTGAAGAGCTTCACATAACATCAGTGGCAGTAGTTAATGTTAAAAGTAACGGTCATGTTTGTGTCCTTATAGAACATGTGAGTTTTTGATTGTGCACTAACCCTCTAATGAGAATTACTTTGAGTTTGGTGTGGCGGAAGTTTTCAAGGGTCAAGAGAGAAGGATGATATAATGTGATCAAGAAGAGTGAAGAGCTTAAGCTTGGGGATGCTCCCATGGATCACCCCAGCATATTTCAAGAAGACTCAAGCGTCTAAGCTTGGGGATGCCGGGCATCCCCTTCTTCATCAGCAACTTATCAGGTCATCTCTAGTGAAACTATATTTTAATTCTTTCACATCATATGTGCTTTACTTGGAGCGTCTGTGTGCTTTTATTTTCAGTATTTTATTTTTCTTATGGTCAACTTGATTGGACCCCAGCATTCTTGATTGGGAGAGAGACACGCTCCGCTTTTTCATATGAATACTCCTATTCTTCACTTATACTTGTTGAGTATTCTTATCTAGCTATTGCTATGCTTTTAGCTCCTGTTTTGCATGCATCTCTTATTCAGAGCTGTTAGTTCTTTTAAAGAAAGTACTCTCTTGCTTCACTTATAATTGTTTGGAGAGTTTATGTTGAAATAAATTGATTGGTGTTTGGTTGGAACAGAAAATGTTGCATGTGGTAGATGGTATAATGGAAAAAGCTTACATATTCTTGTAGATCACTGTATTGGATAATTTGATACTTGTCAATTGTTTTGAGTTATCAAGTAGTTCATGTTTAAGCTTTTGTATCATGTAGTTAAAACCTATTAATGAAGAACTACCGTAAAGCTCGTTGAAATTTGGTTTGCATGATTGGTATCTCTAAGGTCTAGATATTTTCTAGTAAAAGGGTTTGGTTAACAAGGAAGACAGTGTAGAGTCTTATAATGCTTGCAATATGTTTTCATATAAGTCTTGCTGTGTCGGTTGATATCCTGTGTTTGCTTCAAATAACCTTGCTAGCCTAAACTCTGTACTGAGAGGGAATGCTTCTCGTGCATCCAAAACCTTGAGCCAAAATCCATGCCATCTGTGTCCACCATAACTACCTATATGTGGTATTTCCTTGCCATTCCAAGTAAATTTTTCATGTGCTACCTTTAAACTATTCAAAAATTATTACTCCTATTTTGTGTCAATGTTTACCAAGCTCATGAGACGGGGTGGATGTCTTTATGTCAACTGTCAAACAGACTTTACCACCGGACTAGCGGCATATACATCCGCTTATCCATTAATTTTGCAAAAAGAGCTGGCAAATGGGGTGCCCAGTCCCAATTAATTACAACTTTAACCGCTTAATTCTCTTCACATTTTTGCCCTGATTTATCAGTCAAGCAATGACAAACAGTGAAATATCTGCATGTGTAAACAAAAGAGAAGATAGATGATCTGTCTTGCTGGTAGAAATAACGTCCTTCATGGGAGCCGCTCTTAAAAGTCTGGTTGGCAGGGGTCATATTACACTTTTCCATTTTCTGATTCGTTGACATGATTTAATCCCTGCTTCCCTCTACGAAGGGTCTTTCTTTTACTTTTATGTTGAGTCAGTTTTCCTACTTCTTTCTATCTCAGAAGCAAACACTAGTGTCAACTTTGGTGCAACAATTTTTATATGCTTGTATATTGCACTCATTATATTGCTTTGTGTTGACAAATATCCATGAGATATATATGTTGAAAGTTGAAAACAATTGCTGAACCTTAAATCTTCCTTTGTGTTGGTTAAATACCTTTTACTTAGAATCTATTGCTTTATGAGTTAACTCTTATGCAAATATCTTTGATGCTTGTCTCGAAATTACTATTCATGAAAAGGTTTTGCTTATATGATTCAGTTGTTTGCTCATTATCTACTTGCTAGCAAACTATAGACCATTGACCTGGATCACTTCATTCATAACATGTGCTTTACAAATACTATTTGATCAAGATTATGATGGTAGCATGTCACCTCAGAAATTATTTTGTTTTTACCGTTTTACCTACTCGAGGACGAGTAGAACTAAGCTTGGGGATGCTTGATACGTCTCAAACGTATCTATAATTTCTGATGTTCCATGTTGATATTATACCAATTGTTACATGTTTTACATACACTTCATAGCATTTTTATGCATTTTCTGGGACTAACCTATTAACAAGATGGCACAGTGTCAGTTCCTGTTTTCTGCTGTTTTTGTATTTCAGAAAAGCTGTTCTGAAAATATTCTCGGAATTGGACGAAACCTGGACAGGATCTCCTATTTTTCCAACACGTACACGAAGTCCAAAGGAGAGACGGAGGCGACCGAGGAGGGCGCCACACCCTAGGGTGGCGCGGCCCCCCTCCAACCGCGCCGTGATGGGGTGTGGGCCCCCCGGGTCGCTCCAGCCGCTGCCCTTTCGCCTATTTATTCATCTTCATGGGAAAACCCTAGACACCCGAGCCTCCATCCAAGAAAAGTTCCGTAGCCTCCGCCGTCGTCAACCCTAGCTCGGGAGGGTTCTGAAACTCTTCCCGGCACCCTGCCGGAGAGGGGAATCATCACCGGAGGGCTCTACATCACCATGCCTGCCTCCAGTGTGATGCGTGAGTAGTTCATCTTTGAACTACGGGTCCATAGCAGTAGCTAGATGGTTGTCTCTCCACTTTATGCTATCATGTTTAGATCTTGTGATAGCATATTATTGTAATGCTACATGTTGTGTTTGCTGGGATCCGATGAATATTGAATACTATGTCAAGTTGATTATCAATCTATCTTATATGCTATTTATGATGTTGCATGCTTTCCGTTACTAGTAGATGCTTTGGCCAAGTAGATGCTTGTAACTTCAAGAGTTAGTATTTATGCTAGATGGTGGGTTCATGCCTCCGGTAATCTGGGAGAGTGACAGCAACTTCTAAGATTGTGGATGTGTTGTTGCCACTAGGGATAAAATAACCGATACTTAGTTTAAGGGTGCGCCGTTAGGCCTAATGCATTTGTTTATATTACGCACATTACTTAATGCGATTATCCGTTGCTTGCAACTTAATTCCAACGGGGAACTCGGTATGACAACCTGGAGGTGGATTATTAGTCATAGACGCTGTTGGATAACGGTCTATGTATTTTGTCGTAATGCCCACATGAATATCATAGTAATCACCATGTCATATATATGCATTGTCATGCGCTCAATATTTTGTCAATTGTCCAACTGTAATTTGTTCACCCAGCATGTTAGTTATCTTTTATGAAGAGACACCACTAGTGAACTGTGGACCCCAGTCCATTCTTTTACACTGATAATACAACCAACTGCAATCATTGTTCCTTTTCATTCTCTGCAATTAAACATTATTTTCCACACCATATGTTTAATCCTTTGTTTTCAGCAAGCCAGGAAGATTGACACCCTTCCTGTTTCGTTGGGACAAAGTAGTTTGATTGTGTTGTGTGCAGGTTCCACGTCAACAGCTGAACTCCCTTCCACACGCAAGTACTTTTCTGGCACCGTTGACAATCTTCAAAAGTGATTCTTGCTCTTACTGGATCTGATAACCTTGGTATCTTACTGAGGGAAACTTGCTGCTGCACTGCTTCATACCTTTCTCTTGAGGTCTCCCAACGAACGTGTGTCCCACCTCATCACGACTCGGCAGGGAAAAAAAATCTTAGAAGCGGTCGGTGATGAGCGGCTGGAGAAATGTTTTAGGCATGCGAGACCATTTTTTGGCTGCCTAAATAAAATTGGGCACCGTTTAGGGATTGGACACCTGTTGTAGACCCCTTTTTCGCCCAAATGCCTTAAAAAGTTTTTTAGGGCACCTCTAATTTTTGAGTGTCTGTTGGAAATGTTCTAATTTCGGTTAGAACGTGCATGAAAAAAAAGGATTTGAGATGGACGGTGGAGTTAGACGGAAAGGATGGAATACGCGATCCATGTTCGAAGGCGGAAGCCAGGAGGAAGGCGTCGGCGCCGTGGACCCGCTAGTAAACCACGACTGAGGAAGTCCACCACCACCAGCAACGAACGATCCCATCTCGCCGCCGATTCCGAAGATGAAGAAGTCCAAGGCGGCGGCAACGGCGGCGGCGGCGAGGCAGCCGAGCCATGCGGCTCAGAGCGGGCACGTGCTCCCCTCCAAGCTCGCCAGGTACCTCGACCCTGACGCCTCCTGGGACAAGGTATGCGCGCTACTTCTACTTCTACCGCCGCCGACGCCGCCGGGAACTCTATGATGGGATTCTGATTCGTGGTTGCGCCCTGTGTTCTGGTTGCAGGATCAGCTGCTGGACGCGGTGCACTGGATCCGGCAGGCGGTGGGGCTGGCGTGCGGCCTGCTCTGGGGCGCCCTCCCCCTCGTCGGCGCCTTCTGGATCGCCCTGTCAGTACCATCCCCTCCCTCCCTCCTCCAACCTCCAATCAATCAATCTAGCTCTCTCTTCCCTATTACTCCTAGATAACAAGAGGATTTGGTTGGCTATTCGCTTTGTCCTGTATTAGAGGTACCTTCCCCTACCTCCCTCCCTCCTCCAACACCCAATCAATCAAACTAGCTCTCTCTTTGCGCGTTCCGTCTTGTTTCTGACGACTGGGTAACAAGAGGATTTCGTTGGCTATTCGCTTTATTCCTGTTTTAGATTAGATGTTGTATGTGCTGTTCAAGTGATCTCTGCATTGTTTGGCATGCCGGTAAGCAAACCAACACAGCTAGCGCGTATAGTGGCATGGAGCTTCTACCTGGTTGTTAGTGAATAAATTGGCAAAGTGCTGATGTATGATTGCCCGCCCACGTCTTGCTAGAAGGAACTTGGAAAGATCTGCATTCTCAAACCAGATGCGAACTATGACATCCTAATATGAAATTTCTAGGTGGCTGTTTAGTGAATAATTTGGCATGCTTTGCTTGGCGTGCTAGTGTTCCTTCGAAAGATTACATTCTCAAACCAAATGCGATATTTGCCATCCAAATATGTAGTGTCCTTTATTCATTGTGTTTGCTCCCTTCACCAGGGGATACGCTCTGGTGCAAAATTGCGTTGTGAGTGGTGACATTGCTTTATTACCGATCTTTGTTCAACAGCTGAGCATTTTCTATGTTCAGACACTTAAAATCACCAGTTCATGACCCCACACTCTCCATTCCCAGTAATGTGCCTCTTTGTTTAATTACAATTGTATTTTGTTGTCAGTAATGCAAGATTACAATAACTTAGTTGGTTTTTTGTAATTTAGCTGGAGAACTTAGTAGCATGGTGCCTGTTTTCAGATTTCCAAGCTGTCTTAGGATATATCTTTTAACCTCTTTCGATAGATGCAGAAGGGTGTACCTCTTTCGATACATGCAGAATGGTGTACCTCTTTCAGCCCAGTTTGACCCTGTATCTTGTTTCGTTTGCTATGTTGTAGATTCTTTACTATTTCCACCGTGATAGTTCATTTGTACTATGCGTATCTGCTCAAGGTCGATGAGGAAGACTTTGGAGGCCATGCCGCCCTACTGCAGGAGGGTCTCTTTGCTTCGTTCACCCTTTTCCTGGTAAAGATATAGAGCCATCGTCCATCATTATGTTTTGCTCCATCGTTGCTTCCTACTATTTGCACCCACATCAGACTCATGTGGCCACACAAGCACCTGCTTTGATAGTGAATTATTTCCATGTTTGTTTTTGCCATTTTGCTCCTAAACAGCCACAGCACAAGCAGAATGTAATACAACTTATCAACAAATATCTAACAGAAACAACACAAGCTTGTAACAATACATCGACTCCTCAAAATTCTTGCTTCTTTGTGCCCGCATGTTGAGTAAGCTCGGTGATGTTGATTACTAACAGATCCTTCGCTCGTTTGCAGCTTTCATGGACTCTGGTATACAGTTTGGTTCACTTCTGAGAAGCATCGTGTTGTTTACTCATTCGCCCTTTTGTAGAATTGGCTACCGTGGATGTACTATAGAACAACATCGTCAAGCTGTAACCGTAATGTTGATAGATTGTTTGCACTCGTAATTATGATTGATTTCTTGATTCAGTCTAGTGTGGTCATCTGGAATCCTCCTTGTCACTTGGCACTGGTTGGGTCATAGTGTTAGCGTGGTGGGTTTGCTATTTCAGCTTAAAGGGGCTGGTTGCAGTTTTTTTTTTTTGGAAATTTTACATGCAATTAAATAGAAGGAGAAGACCCCACTAGTAGGGAAGTGTCTTTCTGTGGATTCCCTATCTGTGGCGCACCAAACCTACCATGCGCCACAAATTTTTTTCTGTGGCGCACCATTCCGAATGCGTCACAAAATACTATGGCGCATACGTGCATGTGTGCGCCACAGAAACATGGTGGGTCCCGCAACTACAAATATCTGGTGACCTTTTTGTGGCGCATATGGATGGATGCGCCACAGAAATTTTACCTTCTGTGGCGCATCCATCCAGATGCGCCACAAAAATTCGGTGGGCCCCTCCAATGATTGCATTGGTAATTTATCTGTGGCGCATGCAGCACTGTGCGCCACAGAAAACCTTGTGCGGCCCCACCAATAATTTAAGGGGGCAACATTCTGTGGCGCATGCACCAAGGTGCGCCACAGAAAGATTCTGTGGCGCACCTTGGTGCATGCGCCACAGAATGTTGTCCCCAGATCTACAAAAAGGTGGCAACCCCTCTACCTACCACCATTTACTTCTTCTCTTCTTCCTCCTCCACCTCCACCTAGCTCGTATTTCTCTTCCCTCCCCTCCCATTTTGCCCATAGTTTTCTCCATTATTTTTAGTTAAACCTATTTTGTTTGATAAATTATTGGTGAGGGTTAGGAGAGCCTCCAATACATCTCTTTTTGTCCACTAGTTTCTCTCCAACATCACACGCTCTCTCATCGATCACGGTCACGTCTCGGCACCGAATCTACTAGGTGAGACATGGATCTACATGGATGATGAACATGCATATGCATGTTTGGTGGCGCCGACGGTGTGTGTATGGCCGGATGTGTGTCGTGGTTGTTTGTGTTCCGACCATGGTGTCGTGTATGTGGATGTTGCCGGCAACATGATTTGTGAAATGTCTGCAGGTACCCATGAGGCCCTTGAGTTTGCCGGAACGTCGATTAACTTCCGTTCCGGCAAATTCGGGTGCTCCACATGTCCTACTTTTAGGAGAGGTCATGCCGAATTTTTTTGTGAATTTTGGCATGAGACTTTGCTAAAAATAGGACATATGGGGTATTGCGACTAATGCATGGGCCAACTAATGTGTGTGCATGCATGTTGCGGTTCTAATTAACATACTCTTGTTTGTGCTCTATGTATTCCGCGTAGGCCGCAACCATGGTCGTAAGGATGAGCTCCGGTCGAATCAGTAGATACAAGGAAAAAACGAAGGCGGACATGATTCGGTGCAATAGGCGCCAGATAAGATGTCCGTGTCGAAAATGCAAACTCGTGAGCTGGATCGACCCTGATTCCGGACAATTGGAGGATCACCTGCTCAGGCGCGGTTTCATGTTAGGCTTCAACCATGACGAAGGAGATGTCGGCGGACAAGATCATCATGATGAAGGAGATGCCGGCGAGCAAGATCATCATGGTGACGAAGGAGATGCCGGCGGACACGGTCATGATGAAGGAGTAGATGGTGGTGGAGAAGACGCGAACACGCAGACCTCGCTAATTTCGGCCTTGCAGGACCCTCATGTTCAAGAACTGCTACTCAAGGAGACGAGCAACGACAGAGCTGCAGCCAGAGAGAAAGCCAAGCTGGCGCAAATGGAGATAGACGGGAAGACTCCGTTGTATCCTGGGTGCCGGCCGCAGGATACGCGCTTGCAAGTAACGCTTGATGCTCTGGAGATGAAGTCGGAAAACAAATGGACCGACGTGAGCTTCAGCAAGAACATGAAATTCTTCCACGATCGTCTTCCCGAGGGGAACACATTGCCAACTAGTATCGAGGATGCCAAGAAAGTCGTGTGCCCTCTTGACCTACCGCACGTTAAATACCATGCCTGCATCAATGATTGCACAATTTATCGGGGCGAGTACGAGGACAGATCCACATGTCCGGTGTGCGGCCAAGGACGGTACAAGAGTGGGAAGGACAAGAAAGTTTCTCGAAAAGTGGTATGGTACTTTCCTATCACTCCCCACCTGCAGCGGTATTTCGTAGACCCTAAGGAAGCAAAGCTCATGCAATGGCATGCGGAAAGGGAGAAGCCCCAAGAAGATCCGGAGAAGGGAAAGATCCTGACACACCCTTCAGATGCTAGCCAGTGGGAAGAATTGGACATGGCCTTCGAAAATTTTGGGGGCGACGCAAGGAACGTCAGGCTGGGTATGAGCACCGATGGACTCAATCCGTTCGGCAACCAGAGTAGCACCCATAGCACCTGGCCCGTATTTGTATGGCCTTACAACCTTCCCCCGTGGTTGTGCACGAAGCAAAGGTACATACGCATGAGTATTCTCATTCAGGGGCCGAAACAACCAGGTATCAACATACATCTGTATCTCGGGCTGTTGAAAGAGGAGTTAACCACGTTGTGGGAGACGCCAGTCCGTACGTGGGACGCCTACACAGCTGATTATTTTGATATGAGAGCCGCGTTGTTCACGACGGTGCAGGACTATCCTGGTTGCTCATATGTATCGGCCCAGGTAGGTCACGGATTTTGCGCATGTGTCAAGTGCATGGATAAGACCCCGCATCTCCAGCTACCAAGGGATCCCGGGTCTTCGAAAACCATGTTCCCTGGGGCTCAAAGGTGGCTTCGCATGGATCACCCGTGGAGAAAACGCGGTGATTTGTTCAATGGTAAAGATGAGCCCGAAAGAGCCCCGTGCCCGAGGAGCGGCACAGAAATCGACGAGCTTTTGAAAAACTGGAAGGAGTGCCCAGCGCCGGGAAAGAAGCGACCGAAGGTAGATCCACTACTGGGTGTATGGAAAGCGAGGTCTGTTTTCCACGACTTGGAGTACTGGAAGGTCCTCAAGACGCCACATAGCCTCGATATGATGCACATTACGAAGAATGTTACCGAGAGTCTGCTTGGCACACTTTGCCACATGTCGGATAAGACCAAGGATGGGACGAAAGCAAGATACGATCTGAAATGGCTTGGCATCAGGAAAGAACTTCAGGCCCCCGATAGTGATGACGACGATGATGATGATGATCAGACAGAAGGGACTCAAGGTCGCCGCAAAAGGGCAAAGAAGAACACGGTGATGCTTCCCGCTGCCTGCTTCAGTATGAGTCCGGAGGAGCTCGAGCAGTTTTTCAGGTGCCTTCTAGGAGTCAAAGTTCCTCACGGTTACTCGGGGAAGATAAGCAGATATCTGGATGCAACAAAGAAGAGGTTCACCGGGATGAAGTCTCACGATTGTCACGTGCTGATGACACAGATACTTCCTGTTGCGATCCGAGGGTTAATGGATGAGCACGTCCGTGATACGTTGTCTGCCCTTTGCAACTTTATCGACGTCGTCAGCAGGAAGTCGATCGGCGTGAAGCAGCTCGACATGCTTGAGGAAGAGATCGTGGTGATACTACGCGAGCTCGAGATTTACTTCCCGCCCGCATTCATTGATATCTGCGTGCATCTCCTTCTCCATGTCGTTGATGACATCAGGCAGCTCGGTCCGACGTTCCTTCACTACATGATGCCGTTCGAAAGGCAGAACGGTGTCATGAAAGGATACGTTCGCAACAGGGCCCGTCCAGACGCAAGCATGGCCAAGGGATTTTTAACCTACGAGTGCATCTCCTTCTGCCAGAATTATCTAAGGACCGAAAACGAGGATGTCGGTCTGCCCACCAGGACACACCTCGGCAGGCTCGATGGAGTTGGTCACCACGACGGCTACCGCTCAATCTTTGTCGGCATTCATGGTAAAAAAGACGACCTCGACAAGGCTCACCGGGTCGCGTTACAACACTTAAAAGTGACCGAATATTTTGTGGAAGAGCACAAAATCTTAATCGAGCAGAATTACGTCGACATGAGACGGCAGAGGAAGAAGGGAGATGTAATCAGAGAGCACAACTCCAGCTTGACGCGTTGGTTCAAGAAAAGGCAACTGCTCGAAGCAGAGAGCAGGAAGCCATCTACGGAAGAGGAAAAACTCATATTCTCCTTATCACAGGGCCTCGGGCAGAACGTAAAGACCTATCAGTCGTACGATATCGGCGGTTTCAGATTCTGCACCGAGGAAAAGGACAGGTATAGCGAATATCAAAACTCAGGAGTAACTATGCTATCCTACGCCGATGACGAGGCTACTGTCAAGGAAAGATTCTTCGGAAGGATCGAGGAGATATGGGAGCTCAACTACTGTGGAGAGTTGGTGCCAATGTTCCGTGTGGGATGGGCCAAGGACGTCGTCAAAGAAGACCGGTATTTTACCACCATGGTTATACCCGATGCCAAATCGAAGAACGCCTCCGCAAAAAATGAGCCATGGGTACTCGCTAGCCAAGTTGAGCAATGCGTCTTCATTACCGACCCGTCAAAGCCTAGCCGTGTTGTCGTGAGGAGGGGCAAGAGGAGCATCATCGGAATGGAAGGAGACGCCACCGAGGAAGACTTGGACAACGAGCCAAAGATCGAGGAGGAATTCGACATGTTCTTCGACATGCCTACTACTAGTACACAAAGAAGGAAGTCCTCCCTACCTACTAAAGGTTGTCCGTTCACGCGAAGAAATCTCAAGGTGACCGGCCTAAAGTTTTCAACCGCGAAGAATGGAAAGAAGAGAAGCTAGCTCGTGGAACCAACAAGACGAAGAATACTTTTTTGGTGTATTTAATTTGTGTGTGTGTGTGTGTGTGTGTGAGACAATGGAAGCATATATATGTATGATCATGAATATGTACTAGACAATGCAAGTTTTTGAATATGTATGAGTCAATGAATTGAATATGTGTATGAATTGAATATACATTGTGTGTGAGACAATGCAAGTTTTTGAACCAAATTTTAAAGGAAAAAAGTTAAAAAAAAAAGTAAGTTTGCCAGGATTCGAACCTGGCTATCAGGGTTAATTCGGACTGTTGGAAACCACTGGGCTGTGTTGCTGTTTGTGTCATCAAACAGCAGCACAACTTTTTAAATTTTGTACTAGACAATTCTGTGGCGCACCATTGGATTGGTGCGCCACAGAATCCTGCCTTTCTGTGGTGCACCAATCCAACGGTGCGCCACAGAATACAGACTTTCTGTGGCGCACCCCTCCAACGGTGCGCCACAGAAATCTTTTGTGCCCACTTACATGTGGGCCCGCCATCGCGCTGCGCCTCTTCATCCAAAATTCGCCAAGTCCCAAATTAACCGCGCGCTCGACGACCACCGCGCCCTCGCCGCCGGTAGCTCCCGCCCGCGCGCTCGACGACCACTGCGTCCTCGCCGCCACTCCACCGCGCGCTCGACAACCACCGCGTCCTCGCCGCCACTCCACCGCGTCCTCGCCGCCCCTGGAGCGCCCGAGCCCGACGCCTTGCCACCCCTGGAACACGCCCGACATCCTCGCCACCGGCCCGCCACCTCGACGCCGGCGCCGCCGACGCCCTCGACATCCCCTCTCCCTCCCCTCCACCATCCCCTCCCCGAGGTGCTGCTCCTTCCATCCCCTCTCCCTCCCCTCCACACCTGCACACAAGGTGTTTGGTCAAATGCCAAACCCATATTTTTACAGAATTTGATTCATTTGGTTGTTGAGTGCTTGCTGCAAGTAGTTGCTAATGCTTCTAGTTGGTGCTAGTGGTGTTAGGAAAATTTTGGAGACCAAAGAAATTTAAAATTTTGCTAAGTTAAATATGGTCACTGTTTAAACATACCTACAAAAATGCCTTCAATTAAGGTTCTAGATGTATTCAAAAAATTATTTCTAGGTTAATTATGAAGTACTAACTTAGTACAAGAGATCCATGAGGGTTAATATGAAATAGGATCAAGATTTGATGCTTTAGAAATGCTCCAAAGTTGGTACTTTTTAAAGGAAATGAAGATATATATGGATGTGAATTTTCTTATTTTTTTTCTTGTGCAGACCACCGGCTTCGACTACATCAACTATCTCCTCAACTACAGTTCCCCTTTGGTGAGCTATTGGTTAACCCGGTGACCATGTGTTCTGTGCTACCACGACCATCGTGTCGTGGTTGTTTGTGTTCCGACCAGCGTGTCGTGTATGTGGATGTTGCCGACCGTAGATACCGGCAATATGATTTGTGAAATCTATGCAGGTAACCATGAGGCCCTTGAGTTTGCCGGAACGTCAATTAACTTCCGTTCCGGCAAATTCGGGTACTCCATATGTCCCTTTTTTAGCAAAGGTCATGCCGAATTTTTTCGTGAATTTTGGCATGGCTTTGCTAAAAACAAGACATATGGGGTATTGCGACTAATGCATGGGCCGTGTATCTTAGTACTTAATTAAGTGATTTTTTTCTTATATTTGGTGTACTAACTTCGACATTTTTTTCTTATAGGTGAGACGAACATGGCTGACAATAACGAGGCCGGGGGTTCTCGAACAGGAGGCGAGGAACCGATAGAGGAAAAGAGTATGATTCAGACGGTCATCGCACAGGCAGTTACAACGACGTTCACGTCGATCTTTACTACCGTCTGTGAGTCTGTCAGGGTTTGGATTGAGGGAGGGAGAAAAGGGCCTCCCCCAGTGATCAGCTTCGGCTCCAACAAGTACTCAATCAATGTGCCTACTACAGAAGATGCACCCCCAGCATCCCCAGAGGTAAAGAAGAAGAAGCACAGGAAGAGAAGTAAGCCAGCTCCTAAGACGACTATCCGGGGGTATGAAGACATGGTATCACCCCGTGCGGATGGCTTGAGCCGAGTTCATGAAGCTGGTCAACCGATCCTGTCTCGGGAGCTGCTCCACCTCGCAGACGGATGCATGCTCTCTTTGCAAAATGCTATCTTGACGCGAGAGAGCAACCTTCTTAAAGAAGATAATCCAAATTACCCGGTGTTCACTGTCAAGGTGCCAAAAGACTTGGCCGAGTTCGTCCATGAAACCCCCGCGGATCTGTTTTTAATATCGTACGAGGACGTCTTCAGGCTGTTTCACTTTAGACGGCTGGACTATAACTTGGTCCCCTATACGCGCTCAACCAGGCGATGAGGATTATGAGAGATAATACCCCGTACATCAAGGTAGTGGATCCCTACTACATGCGTGAGAGCCTGCTGGTGGAAGGATCAACGACACGGGCCAAGGCCACGAAGTTCTTCCAGAGACTCATGCTGAACAACAAGGATAAGAACAGCTTTCTTATTCCTTTCTTTTCCGAGTAAGTACACATCCGGTCGCCGCCGTCGTATCTTATGCTTTCTTATAGATTTCTTCCGTTGTTGATCATTTCCAACATTCCGTTTCAATTGTGTTGAGCAGTGACGAGTACGCAGTACTCATCGTCGTAAGCCCGAGGTGGTCCGTTGCCACTTATTTCGACTCGGGGAGTCTTAAAGACTATACCAGAATAAAAGGTGTTCTCGATGAGAAGAAACACGGCTAAATTTTGCAATCTCATTGTGCCACCTGTTTATCCTCCCTAAAGTGTGACAGTGAGGGATCACATCCCAGGCGGATGAGATAATTTGTCCTGAACTGTCCCTGGTCACAGCCCAAGAAACCGATCCTGGTTCTTTGATGAAGCTAGCAGCCTAGCACTACGTTTCTTCCAATTTGCTCCCTTAGTCTGAACTGCAGTTTTTTGGCCGCGTTGATTCCGAAAGTCTCACAAGCTTCGCCTCAGTGCCTATTTGTAATTCAAAGACATATAAGGAGGCCCTTCCATTTGCCTGGGGGGAAGCCGCCTCAGAGCACGAGAGCAGTGTTCCACACTGGTTGTCTCATAGCAGTCTCTTGGTCTGTTGTTCAGGTGGAGAGATATTTTAATGCTCCTGTTGGAGATGTTCATCACAGAACCTCTGTCGACTTTATCGTAATTATTCATTAACCGCAACCTTACCTTTCTGCTATAGTCATTTTCAGCTATTATTTGAAATCTATGACAATGCACATGCTTCAAGTTCTAGCCATATAATTAACAGAAATCTATTTTTATTGTGATGAATAAACTGTACTACAATATTGGTAGCCAGATAATAGCTATTGCCGATAAATTTAAAATTATATAGTTAAACAACAGAACAATACGGTAAACTGATTAGTCCAGACCACCACCAAGGAGATTAATTGGACAGATTTGAATAGAATACAAGAATTAACACTAGAACATTTTTCTGATGAGTTCACAATACAATATTTGTACCCAGGCAATGTCGATTACATATAAATTACAAAGTGTTACTCCCTCCGATCCAAAGTAAGTGTCGCAGTTTTGAACTGTGGTTAGTACAAAACTGCGACACTTATTATGGATCGGAGGTAGTATCAGAAATGAGAACCATAAGACAAATTGCTGAGGTCACACCATGTCAAGGAGATCGGAGTTGTAACTTTTACCCAAACGATATCTGAGTTTCAAGACAGGCCAGTTGCCCAGCAGCCAAGTAAAAATGGGCAAAAAAGCTACAAGAACGCATATAGCAATGGCCAACCAGTGTAGACACGGTGCAAGCACCGTGTATAAGCCAGTTGAAAAGGCCGTAGTTGTTGCCACATATGCAAACCATGTGAGCTTGTTGGTAAATGATCTGTAATATATCAAGAACTCGTAATCCTCCCACCTTGCTATGATGCATATGAAGGCAACAACAAATGAGGAGCACATTGCTAAAACGTCGAAAATCAAAAATGCTTGAAATGAAAACTTCTTAGACATGATGGGAAGTCCCTCGCTTCCCGCATCGTTGCTATATCCTCCAGGAAGAGTGAAAGCAGCGGCAAAGGTGATTGTCGTAATGAGGATCGATACTAATGAGGTATTTGTTGTGTATGTTTGAGTTAGTGACTTTGCATCCTTCCTTGATTTGTCAGCCATCTTTCGCTTGGCCATCACTTGTAGATTATGAAGTGAGAGAGCACCTTGTGGATAAGCTTTGGACATAAGCATGATCACTTCGTTCTGCATGCATCAAAGGGATAAGGTTCGGATGAAGCTCATAGTATGAATAATAAATATGATATGTTCTACTATGTAAATAATAGTGTTATTCATCATGGTTTATTATATTAAAAAATTGCAGCCAAAAACTAGAGCCATTTTTATTTAAACTGACCATGAAAGATCTTAATGCCTAAGCAGATATTTAATTACACTATGCATAATAATAAACTTGAGAGTATTACACAACATAAATAACCAACAAGAGAATCTATTTCAGCAATAATTAGCAGAGATGAAATTCGTGAGATTTAATACTACATTTGTTCCACAATATAAGCCTTTTTAGCAAACTAGTTTAACTTGCTAAAAAGGCTTACATTATGGAACTGAGGGAGTAGCAGCCAACAACTCTGCTTATATACATGGTCAATATTTATTTTTAATATATGTACGTACCCAGTTTAAAGTCTTGGCATTTTCCCAGACGCCTGACAGTTCCCAAGCTGGTGGAACACCACGGTTGTCAAGCACCGTTGCATCTATATCCTGGCGAGACAGTAAAGCAACCACTAATCTAGGATTGCACTTTCGGACCGCATAATGCAGAGCGGTCTTTCCCTTGTTGTTTTGCGCGTTAACAAGTTTGTGAAGTAGTGGTTCTCTGAGGACAAATTCAACGAACTCCGCCTGTTCATTCCATGTAGCCGTATGAAGCATCGTGTCACCATTTTCTTTGTTATAGGGCTGAGCATCGGGACAATGTTTCAGAAGCTCTTGAGCAGAAGCAACCTGACCTCGGTATGCGGCAGAATCGAGGAGAGGAGAACCCGGGCTGTCGATTTCATACCCTAGAGTCGAATCATGTTCCAGCATTACTCGTAACACGTCGATCTTGCCAGAAAGAACAGCCAGTCTTACTGGAGTACACAATATTTTGTCGCCTTGTCTGGCCAATTCAGGATGCTTCTCTATAATAATTTTAGCAATGCCTAGAAACAAACGAGCCAGAGTGAGATGACAAAGTTGATGTAATTTGCACTCCATATACTATTATATATATCTCACCATGATCGCCATTTGTAACGGCAGCATGTAGACAATTCCAACCGTGTTGTCCTCCGGAATAAGCACAAGCAGGATTCTGCATTAGTTTCTCAACAGACATGCGCAAAACCTCTCATCACCGCCAAGAACAGGGGTGACTCGTTGCATTTGGCCACAGCTTGCGACAGTGCAAACTCTGCTTCTATCAACTCCAGCGCAAGATCCTTGTGGCCGTTGCGAATAGCATGGTGCAGTGCGTTAAATCTGTACCTGTCTTGTTGCAGGATTGCTGGCTGACGGCAGCGTCCGAGTAGAAACGAAGCCAGGGAGACATGGCCATATCTCACCGCGGCGATAAGTGGCGTCTCCGCGTCCATGTTTACGGTGGCGAGAAGAGACTCCTGTAGCTCCAGCACATCCTTGCAGAACCCCTTGTGGCCATGGATGGAGGCTATGTGGAGGCAGGTGTTCCCAGATGGAGTTGTTCCAAGAAGAATGCTTGGATCATGCGAAGCCATGGCCTTCATTGATGTGGAATCACCAGATGTGGATGCTTTCAGGAGCCGCTTGTCCATCTCCAGATAGATGAACTGGCTGCTGCTGTAGTGCCGGCTGCCATGTTTGGGATAGTGAGGTCAGAGCATCTCCACTCGCGGCGCCCAAACGGCTGCCCAAACGTCTTTGGGGCGTGCCGGACACAAAATCACCCCCACTCGCGGCGCCCAAACGCGAATTCGGACCGGCGCGGCCCAGTTTTGTGTCCGGCACGCCTAGCCCACGCCCTCAACTTGGGGAGGCTTGGGGTGGCCCCGGACGGAAGGAAACGCGACGCCACGTCGGCCTCCGACGCGCGGGCCACGCCTGGCAGTGAGACGGCGATCGCAATAAGTGCCGGCTTCCCCCAATTCGTCCACAAAAATCGTATTTCCCCCGCCATCTCTCCCGCCAAAAGAAAAACCCTCGCGCCGCCGGCACCCAAGGGGAAGGAAGCGAAGGGGACGAAGGCGGCGGGGAAGACGCTGGGCTTCAAGCGCAAGGCCCCCCCCCCCCCCCGCCCAGGGAGAAGCCGGAGGCGATGAGGCAGGAGGATTGGGATCTCGACGAACTCCGGCGCCGATTGGACACGCAGAGCCGTGCCGGGCGCTGCGTGAAGCAGAATGAGAGGAAACGGCTCGGCACGGCTGCGCCATTGATGGCAAGGAAGATCGCCGCCATGAACAAGACCGTCGCCGCCTTGAACCAAGCATTCGCCTTGGGAGGAAGCACAGAGAGCAACGCCACTCTACGATACAAGGTCGGCGGCTCGCCGTCGAATTCCTCCTTCTTCGCCGACAGCGCCGCCGCCACGCCTCGCACCAGGTTCTCCCCCGAGTACGGCGACAGCCAGCATCACGGCGGCTTCGACCCCAACGTCATCTTCCCTTCTTGTGGCCTGGATCTAAACCACCGCGTCGATCTGAATTCGCCGGTGATGCGGAGAGATCCCGCCGTCCAAACGGCCGCCGGTCGGAGCCTTTCATTCGACGCGGGCGCCTCCCATGTGATCGACGGAATGACTCCCGACGCCCCGGAGCTCATGCAGGTATGGACCCGCGTTTTGTAGCCATGGCATGTACAATAGACGTGTGCATAGGCGAGTCGTGTCTACCGGCCTTGCTCCTTGTGTGTAGGAGACCGCCCATATCATGGACGACATCATCAACGACAACGCCCGGGCGGAGGATGACGACGACGGGTTCGACGAGGATGAGGAGTACTACGAGGACGACGACGAGGACGACGACGAGGTTGAGGAGGAGGGGGTGGTGACCGACGCTGTGGTCGGCGAGCAGGCAGCGAAGAAGAAGAAGGGCAGCCGCGGCATAATCTGGACGACCAAGGAAGACGAGTGCATGGTCGAATCATGGAAGGCCATTACTACCGGCGAGATCACCGGCACAAACAAGTCGAGCACCGCCTACTGGTCCCGGATCAAGGACGAGTTCGACGAGCGCCGGTTCACCAAGGACTACTACAAGATGAGCATGGTGCGCGGCTAAGGCGCCATCGAGCATAGGTGGCGCATCGTCCAACGCCTCGTCAACAAGTTCCACGGCTGCCATGAGAACATCGTCGACCGGAAGGAGAGCGGGAAGGGCCCGGCGGATCAGGTGACCGCCGGCTTCCGATCCCCTTGTTGTTTTGTTGCTTAAGTACAATTGTGATCGTCGTCGGCTTGCTTTGTTGTAGGTCATGGACGCCCTTGTGTTGTACAAATCCATCAACAAGGAGAAAGACTTCAAGTTGATGCATTGCTACAAGCTTCTCCAAAATTGTGAGAAATGGAAGGCGCACCGGCGGACTTTGAACAAGAACGGCCGCGCCGACCTCAACGCCGATCCCCAAAACTCGGAGGGGCGGCCAATCGGGAACAAGAAGGCGAAAGCGACCTTGGCAGCGGCGGCAAAGACGGACAGAGTGCAGTCGTCCATCGACAAGGTCCTCGCCGATGTTTGCTCCAACTCGAGCTTGAGGCGCGAGAAGAACAACACAAGGTGGACGACCTTGATGCAGAAAGCCGACGTCAAGATCAACCTCGAGCAGAAGAAAGCCGCCGTCAAGAAGAGGAGTCAGGACTTCATGATCTTGACGGCCGACGTCTCCAAGTTGGACCCGCTGGCGAGGGCGGCGCACAACATGTTTCGCGCCGCGATCCTGCAAGAGCTTGGGCTCGTTCCGCCCGAGAACGGCGCCGAGACCGGCCACGGCGCGGACGGCCAGGTCGACGATGACCCCGACATGATCGCCGATGACCCCGACATGACTCAGCCCGGCTATGGCTACGTGCCCCAGCCCGGTGACAACATCTAGATCGGCGACGACGACGGCGGCGGCGACAAGCAGACGCCGGGCAACGACATCTCCCGGCGTATTTTGGTGACATATTTTGGAGTAGTGTATTTTGGTGGCACCGGACTCTCGATTTGTGGCTAAAACAGCACTTCGAATTCGCAAAACCTTGGCGGCACTTTCGAATTTGCAAAACCTTGTTCGGGAAAAAAAAACCTTTGGGAAGAGCGATTTGGGCGCCGCGAGTGGGGAGCGAGGGCGCCCAAATACGCCAAATAGTCCGGACGGTGCCCAAACGGCCTGTCCGAAAGATGTTTGGGCGGCCGTTTGCACGCCGCGAGTGGAGATGCTCTCAGCACGATGCGACTAGGGAACCACAGGCAAGCAAGGTGAAGGACAAGATTCCTCGATCCAAACGGAAAACGGGAAAACGGATCGACGCAATCGACAAGAACGTACCTTGCTGTTCCTTGCTTGCTCTCTTAGATGTAATGCAATGCAACGGGCGATTTGGGGATCGATTTGGGCGTCAGATAGCGCTGGGAATGGGGCAGGCAACTGTGTGTCCCCACCGCCTTTCTTTTTCATTTTCTTAATTACCAGACACACACGGTCATAACTACAAACAGGTAAGTACAACCAACATGATCGATCGAGACGGGACGATTTTTCAGCTCGACGCAACATAACTGTATAATGCGACGGATCTCAAGAGTGGAGTCATGCACGGAGTACAGCATCCACTCTCCAATAATTCAGAAATGTCACCGTGGTTTGACTTGGGTAAACATAACATGTTTGTTGAACAAGTGTCCTAGTGCAAACATGTTTGTCAGTGAACATAGTACAAGCGCTTGTTATCAGGTTCGTAGGTTTTCTTTTCGCAAAAAAAAGTTCATAGGTTTTCTACATCGCACATGATTATTTAAACGTGTCCGTATTTGAATTTTGACAGTATCACACATGTTTATGTTAATCCAGTCCTGCGTGTAAAGGTAAAAACAGTATGCCCATACGAATAAACGGCAACTTCAGTCGATACATGTTTTCTTTATGCCTTCACAAAATGCATTATAATCAGAGTGTCTCCTTTTCACGGCATTATACAGTTATGTTTTCCGCCGTTAAAATTCTCATCTAACGGAAAACGGACATTTTGCACAAAACCATCTGTATTTTTGGACATTTCGCAAAAAAACCAAATTTGGGTCCAATTACGTGTCCACGTCAGCACTCCTGTGACATGTGGGGTTTGTGACCTGCGTGCACCAAAAGTCCAGTTCTGTGACCAAAAAATCACGTTCTCCAGTTGTGTGACTTAAGTGCACATAGCGGACGAGTTGTGTGACCGCCAGTGCCATTTACTCGAATAAACGGCAATTTCAGTCGATACATGTTTTCTTCACGCCTTAGAAAATGCATTATAATCGGAGCGTCTCCTTTTCACGCCATTATACAGTTATGTTTTCCGCCTCCTTTTTCCACCGTTTAGCCGCCTTCCCATCTCCCCTCTCTCGTCTATTAGTACGAACGCCGCAGCCGGCTGCCCCACGCTACATCGCTACAAGTCCAAAGTCACTAACGGAATGCCTAATTCCAAGCCCATTTCCCTCACCGATGGAAGCGGCGGAGGAGCAGTCCCCACAACGGCGTGGTCCAGCATAGTCAGTGGGATCGCCGACCTGTGCAAATTGTCGGACCAACTTTTCATACAAGGACAATGATTTTTTCAAAACACATCAGGATCTTACATAGATTTATACATGGTTACATGAATATACATTTTTACAATCTCTAGAACAACTTTTAGCACACATGTAGTTCTAATTTTAATTACTTTCAGTAAATTGTAAAAAATGTGAATAAGTAGGAAATTATAGCTAAATGTTAAAAGTTCAAAATATTTTGTCAGTAGAGCTAAAATATGCTCATATTTTTGTAAATTATAGTTATGACAATTTGTATCATATTTATTGTATTTGCTTTACAAGGAAGAGATTTTTCGGCAGTTGAATTTTTTTTTTGATGATATTTTAGGCAGTTGAATGGTAAAAGATATTTTTAAAGTCAAGTTGGGCTGTTATTGGGCAGAGACGCATACGGAGGCGTTCTCTTTGCCTGATGTGGAGGCTGTTATTGGGCAGAACTGGAAGGTTTGTGCCGAAATGTTAGTTACTCTCTGTGCTGCCGCAAACGTACGTGTTCTCATGTGTCGGCCTCTTGGTCTGATTTCTTCAGGTGGAGAGACGTTAAGATGCTCGCGTTTGACAACACTGATCATAGGACCTATGTTGAGTAATTCAGTTTACATGCAAATCTACGACGGCAGCTGGTTGATCAAAACTTATGTATCGCACTGCTCACTGCTTACTGTTGGTGACATTTTAA
Source organism: Poa pratensis (assembly GCA_947311845.1). Lineage (NCBI taxonomy): Eukaryota > Viridiplantae > Streptophyta > Magnoliopsida > Poales > Poaceae > Poa > Poa pratensis. Next base: position 2,230,685 of record CAMZMU010000042.1, read on the forward strand.
TTTCTGCTGCTAACATAGACTGTATAAATGTCCGATATTCAGTTGTGCTAAACTGTAAAACTATTTGGTGGATGAACCAGGACAAGTGGAAAACCCTGGGGCACAGGCACACCACGGGCATATCCCCGTAGAGGCGGGGCGAGCCGATTCCGCAGGGGTTGCTCGACCGCATTCTAGCGGCGCATGCCTACTGGTCCCAGAATCCCTCAGGCAAGGCCTTAGGACAGAGCTCCTCCAGCTGCTGGGAGGAAAGCTGATATTATATAAAAATGCAAATTGTTCAAAGGAGGCCAACTAATTTATGTATTTATTCCAAACTCGCATATCAAAAATTTATTTTCTTTCCTTTTTATTTGGTTCATGTTCAAGTAACTAGGTTTGGCAGCCTTTGTAAATGGTTTTGTAAAAGCTTTCGATGCTTCAGAGTTTTTAGCAGAAGCTCATAACGAAAACCGTCCAACATTCCACTTGTTACACATTCTCTAAATTTTTAGGAAAAAAATACAATTTTATTTGAGAAACAAAATAAAATTAAATATGTGTGATACTCGAACCTAGGCTCAACTAACCCACTTGATCTGGCCCATTAGAAACAAAAGAAAATTAAATATTGTACATCTATGGATATTGTTCCATGAGAGGGCATTGCCAAGGCATGAGTCCTCCCAGAAACGAATCTTGGAACCGTCCTTAATGAGGAAAGATCTCTTGGTGACAATGTCTTCTTTCTAGTAAATCGAGAATCTCTTGATTTCTAGTAAAGTTGGATACAACTTTTGAGCCCACATATTTTTTTCTCAGAAGGTTTTGCCATACCCCATCCCCAGTGAGTAACTTATATAGCCATCAGGACCTAATAATTTTTTTAGGACGATTATTTGAAATCATGATATGATAGTTAATTCCAGGCCATCTTTGAGTCTGCTGGTGTAACTTAATCTGGCAAGTTACTTCGATCTCGTTGGTGCTGGGATTACAAATTTGCAAGCAAGTCAACCCAACATAGGATCAACCATTAATTTGAGTTCCCACAAGAGACAACAAAACCAGGATCAGCTATTTACTTGTGCAGTTTGTCTAACTGAGGATTTTGCTCCATTAGGGACATCTATACTCTAAACTGTGATACAAGAGACATCTAAGAACGGAAAAATGTATCAGGCATTTTGTAAACGGTAGTAAAAAAGATAGTTAACATTTTTATAGAGGAAAATAGAAAAAAAAATTGAGAAACAAAAAAGAATTAAATATGCGTGACAACAAAACCATTAATTTGAGTTCCTACAAGAGACAACAAAACCAGGATCACCGGTATTTTAGTCATATAGGGATATTAAGCAACAGAAAGTAAAATAATTAGATATATCATTTCAATTTGAATATGAAGTAACATGAGAAGTCGAATTTTGCTAATATGTATTTTGGTACCAAGATTTTTACTACTTATGGTATTCACATAAATACCTGAAGGGAGTGTGTATTAGTGTATTACTGTTTCAACTGTTACATATGTTCTATTTTTCAATACATAGAGGCTCTGGCAGTCATGCTTGTTTGTAAGTCAAAGAAGAAGCCATTCAATAAGAATGTCGGTGCCCAAATATTTTCTTCCCACTCGCACAAGATCACTGCACAGCGTATGTCGACTCACGTCAGTCTCTTGCCACTTGTTTGTTTGTTAGTTTAGATGGAGATGTTTTAGTGCTCATTTTTTGAGGATGTTGATCAAAGAACCTACATCGACCTTATGGTAATTATTCCGTAACCAGGAAAAAGAACACGAGAACGGTGGCACAAGGCATGACGGCGAACGGTTGGGTTATAGACATCTCGGCGAGCTGTCAGATGAGGGTTTCAGCGAATTCAACAGGCTTTGGTTTTAGGTCAATACGGTGGACAGAAATGAGCAACAGCCAGCAGATGGGCGTGCACGGGCTCGGGTGTCTACTCGGCTAAGGAGACATACAATGCGCTTTGCCAAGGGCAGGAGCGGTGCGCCATTTCCAAACCAATTTGGAGGTCTTTTGCCCCGTCTAAATGCAAAAAAATTGGGTGGCTTGCCACCAAGTACCGCTTGTGGACGTCGGACAGACGAGCTAGGCACGGGTTGCAAGAGCACCCAAATGCATGCTACACATGTTTGCAAGACGAGGATAACGTCAACCATTTTCTGGTACAATGTGTGTTCGCTAGGGAATTTTGGCTCGGGTGCTTGTTGAAAGCGGGACTGCATATCCAGGAGCCGAGTTCTGAGTCCACCTTGGAGGCCTGGTGGCTTCAGGTGAGAGCGAGAATTCAGAAACGGGACCGAAGATAATTTGACACGTTGGTTATCCTGGTAGCCTGAATGTTGTGGAAGCAAAGGAACGCGCGGGTTTTCGGTCGCACTCGTGATCAATGTAATGTCCAACAACTCATTGATAGGACCGGAGATGAGCTACAGCTTTGGCAACAAGCTAGAGGGAGTGGGATAACCAATGCCGCGAGAGAGTAGCTAGAGTGTGAGTGCAGAGTTTCGCTAACCCTAATGTTCGCATTGGGTGTTTGGCTTCTTGTAAATTGTTTCGCTCTTATTCTATAAAGCTAAGGTATGCCTTTGGCATACTCTTTAAAAAAAATTATTCCGTAACCACAATCCACAAAATTGCCTTTTTGCTATGGTTCATTATTATTTTTTGGAAATGTATGATGGTACACATGGTTCAGTTTCCATCCACAGAATTAAAAGTGCAATATTTTTTATTAGTAATCAATAAAATATATGTAGCAAGTTATTATCTATTAACGATTAATTCAAAAATATAATTAGAGACCAGGTGTACTTGATATCTTCTTGATATTAATATACCCCTTTATCCAAAAATATATGCCCTTCCTAAAAAAATATGAAAATGTAGATACAGTTCTATCAATTGGCTTTATGCCTTAAATGGTTACATAAATACCAAGTAACCATGACTCAAGCATTGCTTCAGGTTTGAATAAAACACAAGAATGAACAATACACTATTATTTTCCGATGAATTGACAGTACAATATGAGTATCCAAACAACACTAATTACATATAGATTGAAAATACTATTAGAAAGTTGAACAACAAGACAGATTTGTTAGAGTCAGACCATGTCATGGGAATTGGATCTAACAGCTCGAGGTAACTGAATCTTGAGCTTCAAGCAAGGCCAAATTTGACCTAACCGAACATTGAGCTTCAAGACAGGCCATTTCCATATGAACATAGTAAGAATGGGCAAGAAGGCTACCAGGGAGCAAATCCAAATGCCTAGCCAGTGGAGTTGAGTGGCTAGTACCGTGTACAAACCAGTCGAAAAAGCTGTAATTGTTGCCATGTATGCAAACCAAGTAAGCTTCTTAGTAACAGAGATGTAATAAGTTGTGAACTTATCATCCTCCCACCGTCCCATGAGGCATATGAAGGCCACGACAAATGAGGAGCACATCGCCAAGGTGTCGGAGACCAAGAATGCTTGAAATGCAATCTTTCTAGACATTATGGGGAGTCCCACGCTTCCGGCATCACTGCTGTATCCTCCTGGCAGAGTGAAAGCAGCGGTGAAGGTGATTGTGGCAAGGAGGACTGCTACTAATGATGTGTTGCTTGTGTATTTTTGAGTTAGTGAAATCCTCTGCCTCTTTTGTTCAATAGTTTCCCGTTGCTTAGCCCCCTTGTGAAGATTATACAAAGAGATGTCGTCGTCTTTGGGATCAGCTTTCAACATAAGCATATGCACTTCCTTCTGCATGAATTCAAAATATCAATGGGACATACAATTTTATGAGCTCATAGCAGTATAGTAATAACAAGAAATCTTACCTACATAGTTCAGTATATTAATAGCTTACGTACCCAGTCTAAAGTCTTGTCACCATCGGTGATATGTGACAACTGCGAAGCTGCTGTGCTACCTGCACTGTCGTCAAGCACTGTTGTGTCTATACTCTTGTGAGACAGCAAAGCCGCAACAAGTCTTGGATCACACTGCTCGATTGCGTAATGTAGAGCGGTCTTTCCTCGTTCGTCTTTCATGTTGACGATTTTCCGAAGTTGTGGTGTCCTCATGATAAATTGGACGAATTCGAGATGACCTGCCACTACAGCTATATGAAGGCATGTACTACTCCATTGCGACAGCGTACAGCGTACAGAAAGGGAATCTGGACAATGATTAAGAATCTCTTGCACAACATCAACCTGACCCCGAAATGCGGCAGAGCAGATGAGAGGATAATACTCGTTGTCGGTTTCATATCCTAAAGAAGAATCATATTCCAACAATACTCGTACCACATCAACCTTGTTATAAGATACGGCCATTCTTATAGGAGTAATTCCACGGGAGTCAGCTTTTGTGGCCAGGTGAGGAAGTTTCTCCATAATTTTTTTAGTAATATCTGGAAACAAGTCAAGACATGAAAATATGGTTAATAGCCATGTGATGATTATAGTCGATCTTTGGCCCTAAAAGTGAGCTATCAAGGTCAATCCCACAGCTATTTTGCTAAAAATGCATAGTACTAATTGAATTTGTAGGTCTCACCTTCATTTCCATTTCTAGCTGCAGCATGGAGAGCATGGCGGCCAAAGTTGCCGCCATAAGCAGAATCAGGAATTTCTAGTAGTCTCATGGAAACATCTATAAAATCTCTCATCACAGCGATGAACATAGGTGACTCGTTGTCCTCGGTCGAACCTCTCGCCAGCTCAGGTTCTGCTTCTATCAACGCCAGCGCAAGATCCCCGTCGCCATTGCGGATGGCATGATGCAGTGCATTGAATGCCTGCATGTCTTGTTGCAGGATTTTATACTTCAGTCCTAGTTGCTTGTAGCGCTGGAGTAGAAGTAAAGCCAAAGAGGAATGGCCATGTGTGACTGCGACGATAAACGGCGTTTCCCTCCCCAAATTGAAATTTGATAGGAGAGACTTAAAATCTTCTTCTGATAGGAGAGAATGCCCTATTTCCAGCACATCCTTGCAGAATCCCTCATGCCCATGAATGGAAGCTATGTGGAGGAGATTGTTCTCATTGGGAGTTGTTCCAAGAAGAATGCTTGGATTATTTGAAGCCATAGCCCTCATCAAGGTTGAATCACCAAAGGTGGCTGCCTTCATGAACCGTTTATCCATCTGTAGCTATGATTGTTCTTCCTAGAGCCACCATCGCGAGGGACGACAACAAGAAACAAAAAGACAAGTTTCAAATCGATTTTAACTGTAAAATCACAGCTTTGAGACACACTGAGTTGGATATTTAAAAAAATGCAAGAGCTTTCAACACCTCAAAGAACTACTTTCAAGTTTCAAGTGAGAAAATCAAAGTAGTTGCGACACTTGTCGCCGCTGCGAGTTGTTAGCATAAAACCACGACATTGAAGGCCAAATTGCGAAAAACCGCGACAATGGTGTGAGATCACGGAAAACCGCAACTCTGGTGGCTCTCCCTCGCAATGAACACACTTTCCTGTCTAAGCGCGAATTGACACTCAAACTGACGTGTGGGCCCCACCTGTCAGGATGACGTGGCAAGGTGGCCGGACGGCAGTTGACGCCCGTTGCCGCGACGAGCCGCCCGTTAACGGTGGAGGGCGGGGCCCACCTGTTAGAACGTGCGGGCCCACCTGTGAGGACCAGTTTGCATTTTTGGACTGGGTCCCACTTGTCAGCAAATAAAAATATATAAAGAATAAAAGAATAAAGCAAAACCCGGCCCAGGAACTCCCCTTTTTCTCCCTGCGCTCGCTGGGATCCCGTCGCCGCCGGCCACGAACTCGCCGCGCCGCCACTGGTGGGAGCGCTGGTGGCGGCGGCGGCGGCGCGCTGCTGGTGGTGGGATCGCTGGTGTCGGCCACCAGGTAGGGGCGCGCTGGTGGCGGCGGCGCGCTGTGGCCGGAGGTGGCCGTGCGGCGGCGGAGCCGGTCGCCGGAGGGAGGGAAGATGGGGGCGGGCGGAGGAGAGGCCGGAGAAGAGGGTGACGAGGTGAGGACGGAGCCGGTCGAGGTCGTCGGAGCACCGGCAGGGGAGGCCGCGGTGAGGCGCCCGTGCGCGAGCTGCTGCCGTCCACGCGTCCGCCTTGTCGTCTGCGCCTGATGCGTGCTAGCTGATGCTGCATGCTGTGCGTTGCTAGCCGCTGCTGCTCCTGCGTCCGAGCTAGGTTCATGCTGTGTGTTGCTAGCTATTACTGCTGGGTGCTGCTCCAAGCGCGCGTCTAGCGCCGGCACGGCGGCCGGACTCGAAGAAGACGAGCTCGATTTGTCTGATTTGGGGCGTCCCAACAAGCATGCGTCCACAGGGAAACGGCGGGCGGCCGGAGGGCCCCCAAGCAACGGCGCCAGGCCGGAGGAGCCGCCAGGCCACGGCGGGAGCGCCGGAGAGCAGCCAGGCGGCGGCGCAAGAGCGGGAGGGCCGCTGCCGCTGCTCTTTTGTTTTTGGCTTTTTTAACTTTTTAGAAATTGAAATATTGTTTTATTGGTCTGACAGGTGGGACCCACATGTTCTGATAGGTGGGCCCACCCTCGCCGTTAACGGACACACCAACGGACGTCAACTGCTGCCCAGTCAGCGCTCCACGTCATCCCGATATGTGGGACCCCCTAGTCAGTATTGGTGTCAATTCGCGTTTAGAGATGAATGTTTGAAAATTCCGAACGCTTACCACCAGAGTTGCGGTTATACGCGATCCCACACCATTGTCGCGGTTTTTCGCAATTGAAGCGCCAAAGTCGCGGTTTTATGCTAACAACTCCACCGCTGCTGCCGTTGGCCAGGCTCATCAAGGCCAGGCCTTCAAAGTAGTCGTGACACTTGGATTATTTGAAGCCATGGCCTTCATCAAGGCCATGTAATAAGCTTTCAACACTTGTCCTCGCTGCTGCCGTCGGCCAGGCTCCGGTGGTGGCGGGCGTCGTCTCCAGAAGGGGGGCGCCTGTGGTCAAGTGGTCGATGCGGCCGAGATCGGGAACATCGCCGGGACTAGAGTTGATAGCGTAAAAGTACCACTTTTGTAGCGAAATTTACCGATTGGTACCAGTTGACGTTGCAATCTCATTTTGGTACCACATTTTGCTCAGGTTTTCTCATTTTGGTCTAATGGCGCGCTGGTTCGATTTAGACAGCCGTTCTGACAGGCCGGGCCCACATGTAAGGTGACGTGGCGGCGCGGGACTGTGCACCGTCAGCTCTTTTGCAGGCATGTCCTCCAGTTTTGACAGAAAATTCCGCAGGGGTCCCTGGCACCTTGCAGTTTTTAAAAAACATACTATTTATTCAAATCTTCATAACTTTTGAATACAAACTCAAATAGAAAAACTTTTAATACGAAAAGTGATTAGAAATGTTTGAATATTTCAAATATAAACTTGGTTCACTATTTCAGATAATTAAAATATGCAAAATAATTAAAATTGCTTCTATTAATAACGTAAACTTCGAAAATTCATTACTTTAAATATATAACTCCAAATGATATAAATAATATGTCTAAATTTATTAGAAAAATCCAAGGAATCCATTTATAACATCCATAATGCACGAATCACATTTTTTCCTCTCGGATATTTTAATTATACAAGGAAACTTAATAATAAATGTGTGCCATTTTATTTATTCTTGCATATTTGCAGTCTCGCCTTTGCCGTCAACGCCAGACTGAACTTGTCGATTGGGGCTGGTCCAACAAAAGCATCAACAAGTACACAATGACTCTACAAATATGCAAGAATAAATAAAATGACACACTTATTATTAACTTTTTTGTGTAATTAAAATATCCGAGAGGAACAAATGTGATTCATGCATTATGGATGTTAGAAACTGATTCCTTGTATTTTTTAAATAAATTTAGACATATTATTAATATCATTTGGAGTTATATAATTAAAATAATGACATTACAAATATGATTCATGCAAATATGCAAGAATAAATAAAATGGCACACATTTATTATTAAGTTTCCTTGTATAATTAAAATATCCTAGAGGAAAAAATGTGATTCGTGCATTATGGATGTTAGAAATGGATTCCTTGGATTTTTCTAATAAATTTAGACATATTATTTATATCATTTGGAGTTATATATTTAAAGTAATGAATTTTCAAAGTTTACGTTATTAATTGAAGCAATTTTAATTATTTTGCATATTTTAATTATCTGAAATATTCAAACATTTCTAATCATTTTTCGTATTAAAAGTTTTTCTATTTGAGTTTGTATTCAAAAGTTATGAAGATTTGAATAAATAGTACGTTTTTTAAAAACTGCAAGGTGCCAGGGACCCTGCGTAATTTTCTGTCAAAACTGGAGGACCTGCCTGCAAAAGAGCTGACGGTGCACAGTCCCGCGCCGCCACGTCACCTTACTTGTGGGCCCGGCCTGTCAGAACGGCTATCTAAATCGAATCAGCGCGCCATTAGACCAAAATGAGAAAACCTGGGTAAAATGTGGTACCAAAATGAGATTGCGACGTCCACTGGTACCAATCGGTAAATTTCGCTACAAAAGTGGTACTTTTACGCTATCAACTCCCGGGACTACTAAGTCATATCAGCGGCGGCAACTAGCCATGCATGGTTGTGTGGACAAAACAACGCCAGATCTAAGAGATGGTAATGGACTATTGCCTGGATGAGCGTTATGCTTCTGTCCCGTGATGAAGAAGGATAGACCGCGGAGCTCTGTCCTCCCAGCATTGCGACAACTTGTGTCATCAGGTACGTCGTAGATTGCTTACAAGGCATAGCTAGCCCGTCGTGGTTGTGGGCTTGTGGCGCCGATGGGGCAGGTGTTCTGTGAGGCGGTCTTATATGTTGGAGACGTTCCACCCAACCCGTTGTTGGCGTCGATGGTAGACATCCCTTTGCCCCCATTGGAGGGGGATCAAAGTGTTGCAACATATACCAGAGAGGTCCTCAGCCTCCTTCGCATTCTTATTCAGCGATGTGTGAGGGTCTTTCGCTTTCTCAACATCGGGATCCGACTATTGAAAAGTCGTTAGCCAGTAGAGAGGTTGCTCGTAGTGACAGATTTGAAGAAAAGTATGTGCGTACTCTAGGTCAAAAAAACAATATAGTAGATGAGGCAATATGTACGTGTGTGCATCATGCCCTTGATTAAGGTGGTGGATCGAAGCTTGGGTTTGGGTATGAAAATCTTATTTCGACCTTTGTTTGGACTCGTCAACGTTGTTCAATCTCTTCTCGTTGGGTTTGTCGTCGGATTATGGAGATATTGTTGCGATGCGGTCCAATTTGGAGGCTTGATCGAGGTTTATTTACTTTTTTGTTAGCCGGAGATGTCGTTGCCTTGATTTGCTTAACATTATTTAATAGTAATCAGTAACATATAGATGTGCAGCTCAACAGATGCAGAGGATAGGGGTCACTTTACTTTTTTAAAAAGTAAATAAAAATATGAGTGACAAGCTAAAACACAAATAAGTTAACTAGCACAGAAATATGCAAAAAACCTATCCCTATTTTCTGGTCTCAACTTTATTGCACTATCTATACACACACCATATTAGGAGCAAATACGTCATTTTTACATGATATTAGATCAATAAACATATTGAGTTTGATCATGAGCTAGCTAACTTTAAAATATTTTGGCTGTCGCTGGCGGAGAGGGAAACCTGGTGTCTCGGCTCCAGCTAGTAGATAGGCTAGGGTTTTAGTCCTTGCAAGGGCAGCGCTTCTTCTTCAATCAGTCTTCCAGATTCCTATCCTCCTCAAGTTTGTCTGTTTGGACGGATTAGACAAAGCTATGGCGTAGATTCCTGCCAGCTCCTCGGGGCGGCGAGGTTAGGGTTTCTCATCATGCGTACGTGACGATGAGATTTTGTTTCAGCTTCTTCAGATCGGTTCAAGGGTTCCTCGGGACAGCGACTCCGCACTAGTAGGGATAGTCTTATAGTAGACTAGCTACTACTGCCGTTTCAAACATTTACACGTCACTGCTATTAGTAGTGGCGTGCCGGCGAGTGGTTTGCAGAAAACAAATACACGCCACCAGTATTTTAGAATCCAGACACGGGACACAACGCGATTAGTAGTGACAGTGACGTGTACTGATATATCACATGCGTGTATACGCCACTAGCTAGTGAAGCTACCAGCCCATCCACCGGAAAGTTGTTTACAGTGATCCCGCCCATTTCAAAAAATTAAAAAACATATTTAAAAGTTTCAAAAAAATATGAAAACAATCATGCATGTTGCTACTGATATGTCCTATAATCGTGCAAAATATCAATGCAAAATACATTATGATTTGAGCTACACAAAAAAGACAAAAGTTGAAATTTTGAAACTTTATTGTTCACTATACTCAGATCTGCACATTTCTCTTTTTTGTGTAGCTCAAATCGTAAAGTATTTTGCATTGAGATTTTTCATGTTTGTAGGGAATATCAGTAGGAACATGCATGATTTGTTTTCATAATTTTTTGAAACTCTTAAATATGATTTTTATTTTTTGAAATGAGCGGGATCACTAGAGCTCCGGAGCACCAAATCTGTACTTCCTTATCCTTTCATTCATTTTCTATTTTCTTCTCTCTGCTTCTTGCTCGATGATGGCCACCAAGTCTCTCCTTGGTGCGTTCCTCAAGAACTCCAATGCCAGTGTTGCTCAAGAGCTCAGCCCACCAAGGCACCAACCACAATACTCTCGATTCCCGTCCCCAACACCGGCGGCCGCGTGCCGTACCTCCCACCCCCGGCCGGCGCTGCCTTGTGCCCCTGCTCCGCCTCCCTACGTTCGTTCGTCGGCTCCAACCCGGCACCATGCAGCTCCTCCGGCACCTCACAGCTCGGCGTGCGCGCTGCTCCTCCCGTACTGCTGTCTCCTATCCCTCTCTACGGCGGCCAGCAGTCTGGAAAATTGCGTCGCTCGCGTTCGCTGTGTGCTCGACACCGGGCAAGAACACAAACTGTTTCCATGCTTTCGCCGTGTCCCAGCTTCTTGGATCTGTCAAACTTCTACTACTAGTTCGTTTGTTTTTTACCTTCTCTCAGAACAGGGCTTGATTCTCAGAACAGGTTTGTTTTTTACCTTCTCATCTCTGAAGCGTGATTGAGAGCATAGGTACTAGGGCTTGATTCTCAGAACAGGTTTGTTTTTTACCTTCTCATCTCTGAAGCGTGATTGAGAGCATAGGTACTAGAGACCTATAGTAGTACAAACATCCTTTTTTTTCTTTGAGATGTACTAGCAAGCATCTTTGGATGAATGAGCTGTAGTAGAATCCGTACATGAATGATTCTGGCATCATGAATCTGGGAGTACTAGTAGCCCACTGCATTTTTCTTTTTGAATCTGGCATTACACGGTTCCTGGTACCTCTTTTTTTGTCTACAAATTATTGGCAACTAGCGACTACCCAAGCAGTCGCGTCCGTCAATAGAGATGGCCATTAATAACTATTACCGGTTCCGTGCCCGGCACACGTTGCCGCGTAACCAGTGTCGTGCACAAAACACGTCACCAAACGCCAAATGAACACGCCACTAATAGGTTATTTCCTACTAGTGCCGGGACACTGGACTTTAGGGGCACGTGCACGAATATTTTCCGGTTGTCATCGACAAGGTCAGGCCGGTTCTGGTATGGGAGCAGCGACATCGGCTCGTTCTGTAGCAGCAGCAGTGGTCGTTTCGTGGTGCAAAGATTTCGATCTAATTTTTATTATGTTTTGGGTGTTTTTTACTTCTACTGGACTTCTATAATATATCTGAGCCCTTTTAGTAATTTTTTAAAATATTTGATTGCTTTAGAATAGTTATATGAAATATTTTCTTTCTTGGGCACATAACTCCAGAATTTGATCAAGCCCACCATATCATAACAATGAAATTATTAAGTGGGCCGGTCATTTTTACATGATTTTAGCTCAGCATGTGGAGTTAATTTAAGTCATGAACTCATCTCATTTTATGTGTGATATTATATCTGAAACGGGAAGTTACATTTGCTATAGATCATTGGTGAGATTTTTTTCTTGGGGGTTTCTCCTTTTCTCGTCGATCTGGTTGTACTTTTACCTTTTAACCTAACGGGGTCCAAGATATGTCTTACCATTTGAGTTAAATAGGTGGATATACCTTGTTAAGATATAATGGATGCATTTTACTCATAGTGAGTAGCATTAAATTAATGTGTCATCATTTTCTATTTATAAAATATTTCTATCATAAGCTTCATTTGTAGCATCGATGTTACTCCTCTGATTATTAGTGGACATATTTCTTGTGAACATAGCCTAACTCACCTGGTCAGGAGTGTGGATGTCCAACCTTGGGACCTAGGTTCAAGACCTCTTGGACCTAAATTTTGTTTCTTTTCGTTTTCAAGAAAATTAAACAACCGATTTTCACACATCTAATCAAACTTATTTTCATCAATGTTGATTGTCCAAGATTTGGACGTTAGACCAAAGCTAGATCCAAAGCGTCATTCTGTTAAGGACTGAAAGGATTAAGAATTAAGATATGGATAGAAAAGACAAGAAATGGAAGTGCAACCTAGATAGCTGTGAAACATAGGAAAAAAAATACATAGTTGTTTGTATAGTATAGAGTACAAAAACATAATGGTCTAGTGGACGCTGAAGTTGCTAAAAAACAGTGGTATGGTATAAATCTTTAGAAATTTGGTAGTTTTTTCTTTCCAAAGATCCAAAATGCTTCTATAAGAACATCTCGGGTCATATAAAATACTACAAGTCAAAAAGGTCTAACTACTAAACAAATGATATTTGTAATACCTGGCACTGGGAATTTGCAGATGCCAAGAGATGATCACCGATTTCCTTTTCGCTATAAAATGGGATCTATCAGAGTGGGAGAAACAATTTTCAAATGAAGGGGTGCATGTAGCATGGATGCCAGCTCCTATATAATCTTATAGGTGCAAAGAAAGATACCAGGGTTACTCCAACAAGGAAAGAACAATATACACTTTGCTTAAAGCTAATCAATAAAAGCTGGCAGTATCGGACGCCGACGGGATGGACGAAACGTATCAGATATATGCGAGCTCGCAGCGTGCAGGTTTCGTAGACCGAATATGTGATGCTGAATTCTTGTAATTCCAGCTTTCTCAAGGATGAAAGCATCAGATTATTTTGACAGTACATAGTGGTTTTCTGTGATGCACTAGCTAATAAGGAGCCCGTGTTCATATATCATGAACTGCTCTGCATTAGGAATCCTCTCAGTTAGTGGTCAGGTTATTTGCAGCTCTTAATCCTTGAAGGCTGACAATTTTTTGAGACAAATCAACAAACACACAGCTCTTAATCCGTGTTCAATCTGGAGCTTTAAAATTTTCAAAACAAATATCATGATGTAGTCTACACTATGCACTACAAGTGTGTAAATTTTTTGATACAAAATAAGTACCTTTTTATTCTAGACTCAGCAAAACATAAGACGGAGAACCGTGCACCTTTTTTCTCTTAGAAATTATTGGATTTGTCTTTTTTGTGGAGCCCAAAATAAATGGTACTCCCTCCGTCCAATAATATCCGTCTCAAGTTTGATAAAAAGTTGATGTATCCATACATGTTTCATGTCTAGATACATCCACTTTTTGATAAACTAGAGACAGTTATTATTGGACGGAGGGAGTATTTGACATTGAAACTTTGCATGCTTAAAGATAAAGTTGGCTACATGCAGGTATTTGTTTAAAAAAAAAAAAAAACGTTTTCAGAAAAAAGTTAAAACGGGCTCTGTAGGAATAGTACTGTTTTCGGTTGGTGGAGTAAGACGGAGAGACTGGAATACACGAACGGTCTTGTAAGGCGGAAACCGCTATGAAGCCGTCGGCGCCATGGACCCGCTAGACTGGGCCTCGAGAACCGCCGTCGCGCCGCGCCGGAGCTAAGGAGATGAAGAAGTCCCAAGGCGGCGGGGGCCGCGGCGGCGGCGCAGAGCGGGCACGTGCTCCCCTCCATGCTCGCCAGGTACCTCCACCCCGACGCCTCCTGGGACAAGGTACGCACGCTACTTCTACCGCCGCCGCCGACGCCGCTTCACGTAGCTGTTGACCGCCGGGAACTCTATGATGGGATTCTGATTCGTGGTGCGCCTGTGTTTTGGTTGCAGGATCAGCTGCTGGACGCGGTGCACTGGATCCAGCAGGCGGTGGGGCTCACGTGCGGCCTGGGGCGCCCTCCCCCTCGTCGGCGGACTGAGATCCAGTGCCTTGCTGGGGGGCTCCGGCGGCGGGAGGACGGGGAATCGACGGATCCGTGTATATAGGTAGTGTAGGGGTGAGTTGGGTTGCTGCTGGGGTCGCCGTGGAGGAGGAGGCGGCCCCGGTGGTGCTTTTGCAGGTGGAGGTCTTCCTCTGCGGCGGCGGCGCTCCTCGGAGCTCTGGCGCTGCTCTTCCGCCGCACCCGGGTTCGCAGCTCTGCGGAGTTGCTGTGCGCGGTTCCCCCTTCGCCGGTTGCCGCGGGACGGCGGTGCTGGCGTCGACGACTTTTGTGCAGGTGGCTGGGGAGGTCTGGTCCGACGACGACGACGTCCGACGGTGTAGGTCCCCTGTGGCCGACGATCGGCGACTTCCCATCCGCTCGGGGGTGCTCTTGATCCAAGTCAAGGAGAGCATGAGCGGCGGCGCGCCACCGACGGCGCCCAGGACGAAGACGGAGTCGATTTGCAGCAGGGTTTGGACTGTAATTTCTTTCTTTCTGAGGACCTTTCTGTAATTCTAGACTTTCGTTCAGCCCCCTGTACTCGCAAAAAAAAAAATTACGAGTTCATGAACCCACACTCTTCATTCCCAGTAATGTGCTTGTTTGTTTAATCAAAAATGTATTTTGCTAGCAGCAATTCAAGATTACAATAACTTAGTTGTTTTTTTGCAATTTAGCTGGATAACTTAGTAGCATGGTGCCTATTTTCAGTTTTGCATGCTGTCTTAGGATATATCTTTTAACCTCTTTCGATAGATGTAGAATGGAGTTTGACCCTGTGTCTTGTTTCGTTTTGCTATGTTGCATATTCTTTACTATTTCCACCGTGATAGTTCATTTGTACTATGCATATCTGCTGAAGGTCGATGAGGAAGACTTTGGAGGCCATGCCGCCCTACTGCAGGAGGGTCTCTTTGCTTCGTTCACCCTTTTCCTGGTAAAGATATCGAGCCATCATCCGTCATTATGTTTTGTTCCATCGTTGCTTCCTACTATTTGCACCCACGTCAGACTCATGTGGCCACACAAGCACCTGCTTTGATAGTGAATTCTTTCCATGTTTGTTTTTGCCATTTGGCTCCTAAGCAAACACAGCACAAGCAGCATGTAATACAACTTTTCAACATCTATCTAACACAGCACAAGCTTGTAACATTACATCGACTCCTCAAAATTCTTGCTTCTTTGTGCCCACATGTTGAGTAAGCTCGGTGATGTTTTTTTCATTTGGAGCATACAAATATAAATCTTGGAGAGTGGCCAGGGAACGAAATGGGTACAGAAAGTGCAGTTACAATACATAAAAGAGCTGATGATGCGACTAGCGACTTGATACTTTAATCTTGACTTCCATGTAAATAATACAACAAAAGAGCATGGATGGTTATTAGTACATGAATACATATATGATAGAGGTACCACTGTTGTGTTTTTTGGCCACTAATAAATTGACATTGTGTAGAGTTAGTAATATTTTTTGTGATATAAACTATCGACTATAAGGCGATTTTGTTGTTAATCATAGCAAATTCGATGTTTCAGGCCCCATCCCAGACTATGCTTTTCAACATGCCCAATGCTTTCTTGATTGTCCTTCTACTGCTTGGCAGTTTAGTGTGGGCTTTAATTCTTTGTTCAAAAACTTGCAAAGCTTTAATTCGGTCAACTTTATTTCCATTGTCCTACTTACGTTAAGATCTAGAGTTTCTTTCTTGCAACTCTGATTTTGTCTCTGTGGCCCACAAGAATCAGTTCAGGTTGCTCTCTTATATGGCCGGTGTTCACTACAGGAATGGGGATCTATGCCGACGGCCAAACCCTGTGCTGACGGCTTTCTATCGGGGCCATCGGCATAGGTCCCGACGAGGCCAGCCCGTCGACAAAGCCGTCGGCATAGGATATGCTGTCGGCATAAATTTGGCACAGGGGCTATGCCGACGGCTTTGCCCTCGGCATAGGTAAGTCGTAGGCATAGCTCTTTTCCCCTATTTTTCATCTAATATGGAATAATTCATATCTTTAAATCTATAAATTGAAATTTAACAAATAAAATGTCTAAATCGATTAGAAAAAATAGAGGAATCCAAATATGACATCCATTTCATCTTTTTTTTCATGTATATGACTTTTTGCAACATATTTGTGGTACTTTCTTGTTTAAAAAGTTGTTTTTGGCACTTAAAAATTGGAAAATAATATTTATAATAATATTTTAAAAATTGTTTTTGGCAACAATGTTTGCCATACCAAGACACACCTATGTGTCAAATGTGGACACTTTATCACAAATCATGGCACGACGGCCATTTTGACCATTTTTTTCAAAAAAAATAAAAGAAAGTGAAAAATACTCAAAAAATGAAATCCTTTGGCATGGAATCCTTTTATGTGTACTAGTTGATAGGAAAAATGATAAACATGATTTTTGACAATGTTTCCAAAAAACTTCTTCACAAAAAGGTATATCATCTATAAACATGTATAAGTTTCGAGTCAAATGACCTAGATATGAGCATCCCCGTGCCATAGTTTGTGATAATGTGGCCATATTTGACACATAGGTGTGTCTTATTATTACAAACAATGTTGCAGAACTAAGTTTTTTTAAATTATGTTTATAAATTTAATTTTTCATTTTTTATTGTCAAAAATGACATTTTTTGTGAAACGAGTATAACAAATATAGTGCAAAATGACACCTATCCAAATTTCACACAAAGTAGGCCATATTTTATTGATAATCTAGCAATATTAGGAATTTTCTCGGTTTCTACCTAATTTCGCCTATTTAAATGACTTTATGCCTATTTTCCGAAAGTAATTCAATTTTGAACTATAAGTGTGTGATAGTTTGCTCTGAAAATTTTACAAAAATCATTTTAAGATACACCAGTAGTGGTTATATCACAGAACCATCGATAGTTTTGAAAAATGTGACCCCTTTGAATGAATAGGCACGACGACCATTTTAACCGTTTTTTCAAAAAAAATAAAAGAAAGTGAAAAATACTCAAAAAATGAAATCCTTTCGCATGGAATCCTTTTATGTGTACTAGTTGATAGGAAAAATGATAAACATGATTTTTGACAATGTTTACAAAAAACTTCTTCACAAAAAGGTATATCATCTATAAACATGTATAAGTTTCGAGTCAAATGACCTAGATATGAGCATCCCCGTGCCATAGTTTGTGATAATGTGGCCATATTTGACACATAGGTGTGTCTTGTTGTTACAAACAATGTTGCAGAACTAAGTTTTTTTAAATTATGTTTATAAATTTAATTTTTCATTTTTTATTGTCAAAAATGACATTTTTTGTGAAACGAGTACAACAAATATAGTGCAAAATGACACCTATCCAAATTTCACACAAAGTAGGCCATATTTTATTGATAATCTAGCAATATTAGGAATTTTCTCGGTTTCTACCTAATTTCACCTATTTAAATGACTTTATGCGTATTTTCCGAAAGTAATTCAATTTTGAACTACAAGTGTGTGATAGTTTGCTCTGAAAATTTTACAAAAATCATTTTAAGATACACCAGTAGTGGTTATATCACAGAACCATCGATAGTTTTGAAAAATGTGACCCCTTTGAATGAATAGGCACGACGACCATTTTGACCGTTTTTTAACAAAATAAAAAAAAGTGAAAAAATACTCAAAAAATGAAGTCATTTGGCATGGAATCCTTTTATGTGTACTAGTTGATAGGAAAAATGATAAACATGATTTTTGACAATGTTTTCAAAAAACTTTTTCACAAAAAGATCTATCATCTATAAACATGTATAAGTTTCGAGTCAAATGACCTAGATATGAGCATCCCCGTGCCATAGTTTGTGATAATGTGCCCATACTCGACACATAGGTGTGTCTTGGTATGCTAAACAATGTTGCAGAACTAAGTTTTTTCAAATTATGTTTATAAATATCATTTTTCATTTTTTAATTATAAAAAATGACATTTTTTGTGAAGCAAGTACAATAAATATGGTGTAAAATGGCACCCATCTAATTTCCACACAAAGTAGACCATAGTTGATGGATAATCTGGAAATATTAGCAATTTTCTCGGTTTTTACCTAATTTCACCTATTTAAATGACTTTATGTCGATTTTCCTAAAATAATTCAAATTTGAACTACAAGTGTGTGATAGTTTGCTCTAATTTTTTTACAAAAATCATTTTAAGGTACACAATTAGCTGTTATATCACAGAACCGTCGATAGTTTTGAGAAATTCAACCCTGTAAATGAATAGACACGGCGGCCATTTTGACTATTTTTTCAAAAAAATAGAAGAAAGTAAAAAAATACCCAAAAAAATAAATCCTTTGGCACGGAGTCCTTTTATGTGTAGTAGTTGATTGCAAAAATAATAAACTTGAGTTTTGACAAAGTTTCCAACAAACTTATTCACAAAAAGATTAATCATCTACAAACATGTTTAAGTTTCAAGTCGAATGACCTACATATGATCATTCGCGTGGCATAGTTTGTGATAATGTGCTCATATTTGGCACATATGTGTATCTTGTTATGGCAAACAATGTTGTAGAACAGAGTTTTTCCAAATTATGTTTATAAATATCATTTTTTATTTTTAAGTGTCAAAAATGACATTTTTTGTGAAGCAAGTACATAAAATATGGTGCAAAATGGCACCCATCCAATTCTCACACAAGGTAGACCATATATGATGGATAATCCAGAAATATTAGGAATTTTCTCGGTTTCTACCTAATTTCGCCTATTTAAATGACTTTATGTCGATTTTCCGAAAATAATTCAAATTTAAACTACAAGTGTGTGATAGTTTGCTCTAATTTTTTTTACAAAAATCATTTTAAGGTACACAATTAGCTGTTATATCACAGAACCGTCGATAGTTTTGAGAAATTCAACCCCTGTAAATGAATAGACGACGACGACACACGGCAAAGAATTTTGTGTGTGCTGATTGGCCGGAGCAGTTTCACGCGGATCACTATCCAACGGCTGAGATCATTTGTAAGCAAGCACACTATCCGTGGGCTCCTTCTCTGATTGGTGGATGTTGGGAGGCAAACGCACGACACAAATGCTGATGTGGCCATGTGCTCTCCATCCCTCTAAAAACAAGTATATCCGCATGCATCGTCTCTCTCCAAGGTCCGGAGGATGCAGGACGAGCTCGTCCGGCTCTGCGCCGACGCGGAGGCGCTCCTCGAGGCGCGCTGCTCCGACGCGCTCGCCGCGCTTGACGACCCGCTCCACCACCTGAGGCTCCTGTCCACCCATGCGCCCGACCGCCTCGCCGCGCCTGTGCGCGTCGCGTTCCTCGGCTCGGGATCGCTGCCGCTCAGCTCGTTCCTTCTCGCGGCGCGCCACATGCCGGGCGTCGTCGTCAACAGCTTCGACCGGTGCGGGGACGCCAACGGCCGCGCTCGGAGGGTGCTGCCCCGTGCCGGCCACGGCGGCGTGGCCACGCGCATGTCGTTCCGCCCGGCCGACGTCGAGGGCCTGACGCGCGAGGTCGCCACGGACGACGTGGTGTTCCGCCGTCCACGGCCCTGCTCCGTCCCCGCGCCGTTGCCCGGAACCGAAGCCGAGGTCGAGGCCCGTGTGCCAGGAGCAGCGTTGTGTCTTCATCGACCAGCTCAAACGCGCCGCCGTCCTCGTCGCGTCGGACGCCGAGGCGACCCAGGAGCACGCCGCCGTCGTGTCGACCGCGTCGCCGTCTTCGTCGACCAGGAGCACGCCGCCGCCGTCTTCGTCGACCTGGAGCACGCCGTCGCCGTCACCGACATATTCGTCCCCATCCTGCGCCCGCTCCTAGCCCGTACGTGGCCCGTCCCCAGCCCGTCCCAGCGAGGGACGGCGGGGTTTTTTTTTCTGCTGTGTGGCAAGCTGTGCCGACGGCACAGGTTTCCCGTCTCACCTCGGCTGATGTGGGACCCACCAACACTGTGCCGACGAAACCGGTGCCGACGGTGCTATTTTGTCCATCGGCACAGCCTGTGCCGACGGTGTTTCGTTGTGCCGACGGCCACGTGGCCTGTGCCTACGGGCACCTATGCCGACCACGTTGTGCCGACGGGGGCCGTCGGCATAGGGGTGTGCCGACGGCAAGTTGGCCTATGCCGACGGGAGAAAGCCGTCGGCACAGCACCCGGTTCCTGTAGTGGTTGTCTCCCCAGTTTTTAACGTGATCTATTTTGCAGGTGCTCACTGAAATAGCATGTGAGCAAAAATATTGTGCATCATTTTTCAACGAATTTGTGACCAAAAATTGAGGCCTTTAGTTCTTATTTTTGTATGGCATCAATTGGTTCTGCATTTGTTAAGGATGCAAGAAAGCACATGTGCATCATTCTGTATCTACTGTCAAGATTCATGCGCTGACCACTATTTCAAAAGACCGATCTGATGGAAAGGACCAGACAATTTACTTATACACTTCAACACCCCCTCTCACATGTGACTCGGGGAGGGAGAGGCCAACACGTGCAACCGGAAGAGAGCGACGGCGCGCGAGTCTCAGAGGTATGGCTCAAGAGGCCTATACGTGGACAAAGAGGGGGCATCAACAATTTTAGAACAAATTGCGCAAACCAGGACTCGAACTCGAGACCTTGGCTCTGATACCATGTCAAGCTTCATGCGCTGACCACTATTCCAAAAGACCGATCTGATGGAAAGGACCAGACAATTTACTTATACACTTCAACACCACAAGATTTCGAAGCTGTTTGTTCACACTATTCTTCGCCTTGACAGTCGATGCAAAGTGACATCAAAAGGAAAAACAAATTTAGGACCGAAGGTGATATTTTTAGTTACAATTTTTCATGAAGCCATATATATGCACGTTATATGCTCAGCCGAGTGTTCTGACATTTTTGTTTTTCATCAGAAATATTCCAGGGATATTAGCATCATGCTAGCACAAGACTACGTCATCTCTACGCACTCCAGGTTTAAATACAATTGCTGCAGCAGGAAGCTGCAATCATTTTTTCGACAAATCTTGATTATTTTCTTTTTTCATACCTTTAAAAGCTTAAATTCCATATAGTAGGATTTTTTTCATGTTAAGGACACAAAGTACATGGTTTGACTTCCGTTTACATTTTGTATTGGAATGCCAATTATCCCACCTTAATGCTAATAAGGTTTTGGCAATGGTACACAAATTAATCAGAAAAAGACATGAATAATCACACCTTTTAATTTTCTTGCATCTTTGGATATTTCGTTCTCCCCATGTCAAATTTGTTTCCTACCATGCATTTCCTATTTGGGAGATCGATCTTCTGGTCCTTATCTTTTCTTGTTAAGGTAAATCATATCTATTAAATTTATGACACTCCAGTAAATTTATATGCTCTCCTGAATTCTAGACAAGAATTCCCATCACAGTACTTACAACAAGCTTATTTCTTAGTACAGTTTGCATCTTAATTTTCTACCATGAAAATATTGACATTTTTCTCAGAGTTAGGCTCGAAAACCTATCGGTTCTATTACACCTACGCTTGAAGCAATCGTTGGAAAAATGAAGAATGCATTTTATGTATCAACATGGATAGTACCAATACGTCATGGTTTTATCTCTTGAATGTCAGCATATAATATATTTTTCTAATATGTCCTTTTACTTTTCCAGTATTATTCGAGTTCAGAAGTTTAAGCTCTTACACTACTGCAAAGTATTTTTCACAAGACGATATGATCTCCATGAAAAGAAGTGAGCCTAGCTCACTTGGTTAGGGAAGTGGATGTACAACCCAGCCACCCAGGTTCAAGTCCTCACGGATGCAGATTTGGGTTCTTATTATTTTTTAAAAAAAACGCTGTAGGGGCTTCCCCTACCACATTCCTTTCAAAAAAAAAAAATGATCTCCATGTTGTAAATATTGACGAGGAATGTTTCTCATAATTATGTGTGCTTTTATTGGCACACATTACATTGCTTGAAAATATTCTAATTGCTTGAATGTTGCTGACGAATCCTTCGTTCTCCAACACGTAATAATGTAGGACTATTTGGCAGATCCTACTGCTGCTTCTTTTTTATTGGAACATATATGGAGGTTAAAGTACCTATTTTTCGCACTGACGGCCAGTACATTATCGTTATTACCTTGGTCCAACTTTCAGTATTCAATAGTCTTGCTTTTCAGGCAAACTGGCATTTTTTATCATGAGCAAATTCTAGACTCTTATTATGTGCTCACATGAACTTCGTGTTCTTTTCTTTTGTCTCTGCTATTGGAATGGTTCATTTATTATATTCCTTTATTAAAAGTTAGAATGCTTGTGTAGGGCGTTCTTTCTTGCCTTGATCAAGTAGCACAACAGTCATTTGTGAGAACTAAACTTTTTTTGCGGAGAATAAAGGTGATATATTAAAACATAGCTCTTACAAACAGATCCAGAAAGAAAAAGAAAATACAACAAGGTCCATTATCTTCTTCTTCTGGAACTCGCCGACGCCGACGCACAGAGGCCGTCGGTGGCGCGCCGCCGCCGCTGCTCCTTAAACCTTCTTCAAGCGGAGTCAGCCTCCTGGCCAGCGGGAAGTCGCCGAGCATCGGATCCGAAGACCCTACCGCTGAAGACGCCGTCGACGACGCAGAGCTTCGAAAGATCAGCTCCATCTTCATTTTCTGGGATTTCTCACACCGGATCCGCCGCCGACAAAGCAGCAGCGAACCCCCACCCCCATCACGGCACCTCGCGAGCCCACCACCGCCCCTGGGGAAGAAGACGGCGCGGGGACGACCAGCTCGCAGGACGGGAACTCCACCGCAGGCAGCCGGCGTCGTCGCCTTGCCAGCCCCCAGCACGGAGTACATCAACTCCCCTTCCTTCCCGACGAACACGCCGCCGGACCGGAGAAAGGAAGGGGAACCTTTATTCTTCACAAGCGCCGGCGTCGCCTCCGGAACAAGACCGACGCGGAAGCAAAACAATAAACTTAAAATTAGACCTATACTACTGCCGCAGGACAGATCCATAGGCTCCCCCCACCTCACGACGCCACGGCGGCGCCGGAGACGGAGGGAGCCATCGAACCCGCCGGCGGTAACGCGCTCGCCTTCGCCTCTTTTCTCCGCTCTCTACTGTAGCAAGGGGATAGGAACGGGGACTCTCCTCAAGTGACACTTCACTCCAATAAGCGTGTGTTTGGATTGTGAGAACTAAACTTAGGTTCATGCTTCTTGTATTTTTTTGTTTAGCGGGTTAGCGACTAATTTCTACTTTGCTTCACATGTTTCAAATGTGAGCATTAAGGGAAGTTTCCATCCATATGCTTAATTACATGAAATTTTCACGCTTGCGGGTTGTGATACCTCCAGTTTAGAAGAAACTCATATATTGCAGTATTGTCCTTGATCCATTTTCTTTTAAACGCTACTATCGAGTACTCAAACAAGAGGTACCAATATATTCTCTCTTTTTGCATGGTCAAACGAAGTTCCATAATTGCTTATTTCGATTAGCTAGGCAGGAGATAATTAGTTTGATTCCGTTGGTAGTGTCATGCAGTGATAACTGGTGGGATATTAAGGTCTGTAAGAAGACTCTTGAATTTTGCGGATAACATAAGTGAGGGATCTGAGGAAACTGTAGTGTGCAGAGGTTACTTTGAACTGCATTTATCCACATGATTGTAGGACGTTGAGAAGTGGCAAGTGAGAGTAAACTTGATGTACTTCCGTGGATTTTTGGATACTACTGATTTTCATGTCTGTTCCACCTAGAACATCACCCGTCTACATTTTAAGCTTTGTTGCAAATATCATGTTTTTAGTCGGTACTATTTTCTTGCCACTGTTTCTGATTTTTCCTGTTATTTTGTTGTTCATGTTAGGATTCCACCTCGAAGTCAATTGGCTTGTGGCTGTTGGGCGTGCTTCTGGATTTATGTTCATTGGCATGGCACCTCCCCTTTTTTATCACGTGGTGATTCACCAAGCGAATGCCAGGCCAGTCTGCTCTTGTGCCGATTATCGGAGCTCCGCCCACTGCTCAATTACCTGTCACAAAATCATTCACGCACTATTTTTTCCTATCCTGAATGACCCTTCAATGTTGAGAAATTATGTGTCCTGAACTCAACCCTGGCCGTACGTATGGAGATCCTAATACTAATGTGATGTTATACAATTTATTTAATGGAGTGTTTGATTCATATTTATTCCCCAACATCCTCCTTTGCTTTTATTGCAAAACCTGATTATCCTCTCACAGTCTTCCATTAACTGGAACAATAGTTGCGGCTAAATCATCCTAATGATTTATTTACTGCAAGCAGCTTACGGAAGTCGTAACTCTGGCTTAAGGAACTGAACAACATAGTAAGATTGCCTAGCCGAGACACGATGTAAGTATCCTTCTATTAATGGTCGAATATTTTTCTTATCATACCTTCCAAGGTTGCATGCACCAAGTCGACCATTTTGTGTTCAAGACTTCGTTCCACATATTAGATTTTCTCGAGCTTACTTATTTCCACCTAAGTGCAAGGATTCACCTCACAAGGCGGATGTCCAAGACAAGTGTCACTTGAATAAACCAGATACCATTGTAGTCAGCCTTCACCTTACTGATTTCAGCTTCTTTTTTCTTGCAACAACCCCCTGAATTTCATCTACATCAAAGTCAGGATGGCTCAAGCACAAGAAATAAAGTACTTATATCGATGAAACGAATAGGTTGCATCAAAGTAACTGTTCTATGAACTCCTTTCATCTGATATTATGTATGATATTGGTATCTTATCTGTCACTATCAAGCATAGACACTCGAACCATGAGTACATGTATATCAATATACAATTCTTCTACCCATTCTCTTTGTCTACGGCCAGCGTTGTCATATCTCTGCATAATCACAACTACTACCTTCCACTTACTTTTCATGTGTGGCACATAAGGCTGAGGATAAATCGATATTGTTTACAGACATGGACATAATATGCACGCCCGGCTACATATTACTAAACCAGACGACGAATGTTCTATCCAAACAAACAACTTATCACGTTAGACAGTAAAGGCTACAACCGTTTTTTACTGTAAAAAAGGCTACAACCGTCAATATCGTTATATCGCCTATATCACCGTTATATCGCCTATATCACCCCACAGGCGCGGCAACCGTTAAAGTTCCCTAGTACAGAATTACAGATTCTCGTGGAACAGTTGGATTTCAAACCCTACCACTTCAATCAATTCTTTAAATAATGGAAATAAATATTGAAAGATTAACTAAGATGTTCTAGAAGAACAATGTCGGGTAGCTATCTAGTACTACTACTCACAACAAAACTTGTCTTTTTCGTTTCTTGAGTTTGAACTCCAAAAAAGTGTTGATTTTTTTTTTCAGATTCAATAAAGCCATTGCAAATGTTAAACAAGGTACCCCCTAGGTGGGTTCATCATATATGCGTGCTTGAGTCGTTCGACAGCAAGCCAAACATAGTTTACGATCATGCACCACTTGCCAGTTTGGCGATGCCATCTCGATTTTGTCATCTATCCATGCTCTCAACTTGTTATATGAGATGGAAAGGTGTGCACAAGTTGCCCAAACAATCAATATGGAATCAATACTCCAGAAGATAGCTAAAAAGAACATGATGTTTGCATACTACACATCTGAACCTTGTACTTTCTATTAAAAAAACTTTGAATCTCAGATTTGTGTTATGTTCTCGATCAAGTTGTGTTATGTCCTCTCACCTTTCGTTCCTTTGAGTGAGATCTCATATTTGCAATGCCGATCCAGTAAACTAAGTTGAGAAGAGAGAGAAGCCACACACATGAATGTCTTAAGGATGCAGGTCTCATCTGCTGAAAATCAAACAAGAAACCCAAGTTGTTGCTTTGTGTGATCAGGTGTGAGGACGGTAACCATTGACCAAACGAGTAGTCATTGTTTGATTCTTCCTAGAGGTTGCGCAGAGCTTTCGTTCAATAAGACAAGTTGGGACACTAGAGGACTAAACTAGATTGTTAACTGCGAATATGACTGGCAAGTGGCAAGTAGGATTTATCTGAGTGACAAAAAGTCTGGGACGTCCTAATCTGCACAAACAGATTAGACAAGTTACAAACTTCAATTGATGACAAAATTTGTACAGCAACCCAACTAAACTCAGAGGAGTTACAAACAGGAGGAGCAGAAAACTCGACCATGCTAGCAATACCCAAACTATTATAAAGGCCACGCAACAGAGTGTATAGCAGTGCAATCTCATGGCAGGGAGCGAATCCTAACTACCTACAACTACCATTACAATGCTCGGGGATGATTTATTTGATATATTATTACCTAGCTACAACCGCGTATGCCAC
This sequence comes from Poa pratensis, assembly GCA_947311845.1. Taxonomy (NCBI): domain Eukaryota; kingdom Viridiplantae; phylum Streptophyta; class Magnoliopsida; order Poales; family Poaceae; genus Poa; species Poa pratensis. Next base: position 2,257,261 of record CAMZMU010000042.1, read on the forward strand.
TACAATCCAAAGAACAGAATGTGTAACACTACAATGTACAGGTCATGCGAGCGTCGTCTACTAGTTCAGTTTTACTGGGGATCTGCTCCATCAGCAGCATTCCTACAATGACCACAGAAATTGTGATGCATCTATTCCTACAGCTATAATGCCTGCTGCTATACCGCCCAATAGACACGGCTAGTCGCTGGGAGGGTGAGCCAAGCGCTTAGACACGAGCTCTAACACGCCGCATAGGTAGGATCTGCAGCCGATTTGAATCGCAGGAGCTTGCTCGCCAAACTCAAGTGGTGTTTGACACGCCTATTGCCTGCATCTCAAGCCTGCGAAGGGAAAATCCACATTGATCCTTTAGCACTGATATTGCTTTGCTGCTCTATGTTGTACGTACAAAACAATAACCACCTAGGAATTTATTCATAGGGTGATACGGTGCACTTACCGCAAAACGTGGGGAGCGGCGTGTGCTAGATGGTGTTTTAATGGGAGATCGTGTTGACTGGGAACGGGTCCCACTCTTTGCATTAGCATTTTGATTCTTTGACCGACTTCGAGAATGGCTTTCATTGGTGGTGCTTTCGCCTGTGGTATCAACTGACAAACCTGGTGGCGATGAAATCATCGTGGATGATGTGCTTGTGCGCAATAAACTTGCAGGAGGAGCCCCTACAGACAGTACAAATTGAACTCTCTATAAATGAATAACGAAAGAAATATTACAGCATTAAGCGCATTTAAGACTTCATGAGGTAGTGCAGGACAAAGATTTATGTAGCTCATTATTATCGTTAAATATAAGTTAGCATATAACAACTAATAAGCATTGCAGTGGCAAGCAAAATCATTTCCATAGTTCACTTTCAGAAGATCAAGAATAGGCAAAAATGTGTAAGGCATGTATTCATGCTGTCATATATGGCGCTGGCAACAACGAAATTTGGGAGAAAATAGATGTAAATTTAGATAAATACTCAATACAGACAGAGTGAAGTATTGCAACCAGTCACATAATTACTCTAGGGGAAGACAACGCCAAACTCTATTAAATGGCATTTCAGAGAAAATTGACTTGATACAGTATTGTAGTGATAACATGTCAGATTTATGGGGTACCTTTGGTTTCAGCCGCTTGGAATCTTGCTCTCATGGTTCTAACAAACTTGAACAAATCGTTAGTGCAGTTCAAATCCTTCACCGGCTCGTCGGAGTCTTTCAGTAATGGAATACATTGAATTACTGTTATAAAGAAAATGAGAACTTCAATAACTATACATTTTCAGACAATATGAATATTAGACAGCTGAGAAAAGAAAGTTGTAACTCACAGCTGTATTCATCTTTGTTGACCTTTATGCAAAACAAATACTCATTGTCAGGACTTTGCATGTCAATTTTGTTGAAGACAAATTTAACCACTTCAAGAAAAATAGGGGAAATGTCACACGTGATGATCTGAAGCTCATATAATGGACCATGCTACTGAAATTGCAATTACCTTCTCCTGCAACGACTTGAAAACCAAGAAACTTCTTGTACCACATAATGGCTTCGTCTAGGCTTTTTTTACCCGCTGCGTCAAAATTAGCTTCAAGAGCTTCAGTAGCTGCCATCAAAAGAAGATGTATCAAGGCAAGTAGGTTTCACATTCTGTGTAGCCAAGGAAAACATTGTAACAAAAGAATCATGTTGGAATCTACGTAACCAGAAATCATGTGGAAAAAGATATGCTGGGCTTAAGATCTCAAAAGAAGCACTCCGACTGGAATATGAGGACTTATATATCTTTAAACCTGACTAAAGCACTTGTAATTTCCTTTCCGGTTTGGACTTTACAGGTCCTGCGACCCTTTTACACTATTGTTTACTAGAAGCGTGATTCAGATTATAAATTTTCACCTTGAAGCTGATGTGATATGGCATTCGCATACTCATCTCTCCTAGCCCTCTTATCCAAGACCAAGCTGCCGAGCTGCTCGTTTGTTGTCGTCGCATTCGAAATAGACTCGCTTGTGAGCTTACATTCCGATCCTTTCTTCTGCTGGGCTGCAGAGATAATTTTCCACATTTCAGCCTTTCCATCAAATGCAGTAGAGGACAAGTCGAACATTAAGCAACTAGTACAAGCACTGAACCATTCGTAACGAAAAGAAGCAATCAGAGTATAATATACGTTCCACTACAGCAAAGTGCAACAAGAGCGAACAAATGCTTACTGGACAGCGCGTCTGCAAGACCTGCTTCAAGTCCCCTGAGCTGGTCTTTTAGTCTGTTGAGTTTTTCTGTCATCCGGAAACAAACAAATCAGTAAAATTGACAACTCGTCCTTTCAAGTCGCAGATCGTACTTGAACCCAAGTCAATCAATTAGTCGTCCAAAACTTCACCATATATAGATTGGCGGTGAGATTTGCTAAGGTGGTGGTGACAATCATGAATGAACTGAGTGGTTAATACACCCGCAACAAATAAATAGAGAAGTGTGTACGTAGTTAATGGTAATTGTCTAGTTGTAGCAGGCGAATTCCGTGTGCGCCGTACAGATGGATGGACGCACAACCGCCGGCCCCCAAATGGAAACGAAAGAGGCGGTACCAGAGGGTGGATGGGTCACGGGCGACTGAACGAGCGTACCTCGGTGGGCGACGTTTTCGTCAGCGAGCGAGCGGGCGGAGAGGAGGGCGGCGCGGAAGGCGGAGCCGGCCGCCGCGGTGCGCTCGCGGCCCTGCGCGATCCGCCGGTCGCACGCCGCGCGCAGCGCCGCCATGTCCCGGCGCAGATCCGCTGGCGGGAATCCTGCTCCTTCGAGGTGGGCGACTTCCATGGCCGCCGCCGGCGACGAGGCGGAGGCGGCGATTGGTGCCGGTGGTGGCGATGGAGCGGATCCGGTTCAAATTTTGGGCGATTGGTTTGATTTGCTGTTTTTTTCTCGAAGCCCAACATGTGTGAGTCAATCCACACATTTCGTTTGGATACGACAGTTGGCCTTTGAACTTGGTTCGGGCCCAACATATGTTACGTCCTCTCGCTTCCAGAAAAAAACAGCAAATCTTATACTTTTTTTTTTTTGCATGGTGCAAATCTTATACTTCCTCCGATTCTAAAAACAATTGTCGCAGCCTATATGTACGACTTGTACGTATTCGACGCTGATGGGTGGGCCATTTTGGCGGATTTTCTTTATTAATGGGCTGGCCCAAAATATTCAGAATTGAAAATGATCTTTTTTGAAAAATGTTCAGATTTTGAAAAAGTTCAGATTCAAAAATTGTTCAAGTTTTGAAAATGTGGAGCAACACGGCAGCATGCCGAGCTCGTGCGTCATACTCGCCATGGACGAGATGAGGAAGAGGCCCGAGAAGAAGGGGATGCCCACGGCGGGGGAAGGGCTCCAACGGGGGCTGCTCTTCGGCTTTGACGCGGAGGAGTTTGGTCTTCACGGCAGGGGGAATGGCTCCAGTGGAGACCATAGCCCCCCACGCCCCCACGCTGGTGGAGTAATAATACGTCACGTAGTTTCTTGTTGGTCGTTGTCACGTTTTTCTAGAGTTTCAGGTTTCTTCTTGTGGGTCCTTGTCCTGTTTTTCTAGAGTTTCAGGTTCCTTCTATACACGTCTTTCATGTTGTGTGTTTGCTTACAATAAAACACGAGACACAAGGCTGTGGGATGCTGCAGCTTATGTGGATCCAAAGGATCCGCCAAATTTCAATCATATATTTGAAAATTTTGTTTCAATGTATGTCTATCACTAAAATCTCTATAAAATTGTGCCAAAAGGTAATTATTTTTATTCCTATCAAAATTATTTCAGTAACTTGGGTTGCCCATAGAGACTATTTAAGACCCAGCAGATTCTATAGCAATTTGTGCATGGAGGAGATAGTGGGAAAGATTAAGAGAGGGAGATATGAAGGCGGCCCCCATAATGGAGACGAAGTCGTGAAGATTTAAAGTGTACTTTGTTTCAAAAAATATCTGATTGAGGTGGCACAATTGCTTGGCAGACTTGCTGATGTTGGAAGGTACCGACATTAACCTCGCCTACTAATCTAACATCATATAGGAAATATAGTTACATTTACTAATATAATATCACACAAATAACATATATGGGTGTTATAGAAATGACGTAATAATCACTTGCCTACAAATTAATGTTGTTTGGTATATGTCATATTTAAATTTGTGGTGGGAGCCATGTTAGTTCTTAGTACATAATGTGATATCAATGAAAACACAATATAATTCCTTGGAGCCTTCAACCCTCGCATTGCGAGGGCCACCATGCTAGTTCTCAGTAATGATTGGGTCTCTCACATCGACATCAACAGTGGCCTCATGCTTAACCATGATCCAAAATGTCAGTCTCATTGATGCTAAAAAATTCAAAACCAAATTTCAGAGGAAGAATTTGGTCTAAAATTTTCCAGTTCGGATTTTTTGCCCGATGAACTCATTTGTAAGAGGGCTGGCCGGTAACCACGATAATTCGACCGGTAACCAGATCATGGTAGAGGGTAATTAAATAGCTTCCAAATCTCTCAGGAACCCTACAAACGCGAGTTGAGAAGAACCGCCTTGGGCAATCGCATCCAACACCATCTTCCTCGCCACTGCTAGCCTATCCCTCAGCGCCTCCCTTCCTCCGTCATATGGAGTCCGTTTTTTACCACAAGACAATTCAAATTGCTCACAAAAACATGCACATCTGAAGGTTTTCGCCAAAAGGTGCCCTAGTGTGTGCTCCGTGTAAGAACTAATGATGCACATGGTGGATGAGGGGAGGAAGGAAAATAAATACATTCACATTCATACATTGTACTAGTAGGAGACACTAATTAAATACTCAGTTTTCTCAGATTGGTATGCATCTAGACGCTTTTTATTGTGTAGATTCACTTATTTTAGTATGTAAAAAAATCATATTACATTATCTAAAACATCTTATATAGGAACGTAGAGAATAGCTTCCAAATCTTCGAGGAACTCGGCAAACGCCAAATTTAGTCAGGTCTGTTAGCTTGATAATAAGCTATCATATGAAAAGTTGGTTTAATATTAGACAAGACCTAGTGCTTTTTTCGGTTCCAAATCGGTTTTGCATAGTGTTCACTAAGATAACAATGATTTGTTATATAGAACTCTGTTTTCGACCAATCGACCGCACGACAATTCAAATTGCTCCGTGTCGTTGCAGGAGCTCACGAACTCGACACAGAGCACACGAAACAGAGAGAAGACTCAGAGATAATGAACACGAGATTTTGCGTTGGGTACTACTGCTGCGACTTTTCTGTTTCTGTTTATTTATATGGATACAGACGATCCACCTAAATCGCTAACTAAAAACGACAGCCGCCATCCCATGGCGCTCGTCGTGCGCATGCCGGCCACTACGGACACCACGACCATTACAACGCATATACGTGGTCGCAGCCAACTACTGTACTGAAATATAGGAACAAACTTGGACTGAATCGGGATGTGGACATACACACTGCCCGTCAGTGTTATTCTGAAACTAACTGAACCGGACACTAAGTGTGCAGGAGGATTAGGTTCAACACTCCGCCCTGACAACAACGCAATGCCATTCAACTAGTACCAGTAGGAGAGACAGCTTCTAAATCTGCGAGGAACTCGGCAAACGCCAACTGAGAAGACCCGCCATGTCCCATCGCGTCCAACGCCATCTTCCTTGCCAATGCCAGCCTCTCCCTAAGCTTCCTCCCTTCCTCCGTCTCCATCACCAGCCTCACCTTCGCCTCCACCTCCTCGGCCTCCACCATTCCTCCTTCCTCGTACCCCGCTAGCGCCACGGCGACCTCCATCTCCTCCATCATGAACACCTTGTTCAGCGCCTGCTCGGCGTAGAGCGGCCAGCAGATCATGGGCAGCGCCGACATGATGGCCTCCAGCGTCGAGTTCCACCCGCAGTGCGTCACGAAGGCGCCCACCGCCTCATGCCGCACCACTTGGGCTTGCGGCACCCACTCCTTCACCACCATGCCCCTGTCTTTCGTCCTCTCCAAGAAACCCACCGGAAGCTCCACCTCCGGTGGGCTCCTCACCACCCACAGGAACCGGTGCCCGGAGATCTCCAGCCCACGGGCGATCTCCTTCAACTGCGCCCCCGAGAACGTGCCCTTGCTTCCGAAGCAGAGGAACACGACGCTCCGGTGCGGCTGCGCGTCGAGCCACGCCAGGCACTTGTCGTCAGCGCCGCTCCTCTCGCCGCCGCCGTCGTCCACCAGTGGCCCAATGCACATAACCCTCGGCGTCGGCCGGCCGGGCACGCAGACACCGTCGGCGAGCGCTCTGAGGGCCCTGGGCTCGAGCCAGTCAAAGGTGTTCACCAGCACGCCCCTCCCCTCGGGGATGCGCCTGAACTGGTGCAGCAGGGCCTTGGTCTCCTTGTCACGCACCGTCGTTGGCATGTCCACCGCGCGGACGGGCGTCATGCCGGGGCAACGCACCAGCGTCTCCCGCCCCATGTCCTTGAACGACGATGGCTTGCCGGGGTAGCTGTAGGCCAGGTTGAGGAGGACGGCCAGGGCGCCGGCCGCGGAAGCGAAGAAGAAGTAGGCGGGGACCGCGAGCTCGGCAGCGACGTCGAGCGCGTCGCCGCAAAACATGTCGAGGAGGAGGGCGTCGGCGCCGCCGAGCGAGCGTAGCAGCTCCCGGAGCGCGGGGTTGCAGAGGCTGGCCGTGTCGAGGATGCGCTTGATCGGGTGCGCGGCGGGGTCCGGGATGGGCGGGGCGGGCAGGAGACGGAAATCGATGCGAGGGTTGGCCGTGGCGAGGCGTGCCAGGGCGCCTGCCGAGACGGCATCGCTGTCTGGCGGGTCGACGATGGCGACGGTGACGTTGTGGCCGTGGCGGGCCAGAAACTTGGCCAGCTCCACAAATGGATTCAGGTGGCCGACGCCCAGCGATGGGTAGAGCACAAACGTCTTCGCCATCTAGACGATGTTGTCACCAACTAGGTGTGGTGTCTATCTCTGGTTTTCTTTCGCGTCCAGTCTATATAGATGATGGTCATCTTTGGATCGAGTCCAAAAATGGTTTTACAGTAGTGAATTAACTAGAAACTGCCACCCTGGATGTATCCTTATACTCAGCGCCGTATTTAATGCCTACGTATATATTCCGACTATGCAATATACTAATCTATCTTTTCCATATCTGTATCTATATCTATATCTTCTACTCCGTATATCTATATCTTAGTAATAAAGGGAGGAAGTTTTCTATACCTTCTATATTTATATCTAGTAATAAAGGGAGGAAGATTTCTATATCTTCTATATCTATATCTAGTAATAAAGGAAGGAAGATTTATATATCTATATCTAGTAATAAAGGAAGGAAGATTTCTCCCCCCCCCCCCCCCCCCCAAATTTCGTCCGTTGAGCCTGATGACCCACAAGTGTAGGGGATCGCAATAATCTTCGAGTGAAGTAAAATCTAAATTTATTGATTCGACACAAGGACAGCCAAAGAATGTTTGCTAGTATTTTTCAAGAAAATAATTATCTCTATGATATGCCATTGTTTCCAAATATTTTCAGCAAATTTTCAAATCGCTCAACATCACCAGGGTCATCTCGCCTGATCTTATACCGCAATGCACCGCATATCGGGTATGCATTCAAATTCTCGTGCTCACCGCGGTAGAGGATGCAGTCATTGATGGATGCATGTATCTTAGAGGGCAGACAACCTTCTTTGCTTCGTACGTACTGGGGGGCAATACGTTATCCCTTGGAAGCATCTTCTTTAATATTTTCAGCAAATTTTCAAATCCCTTGTCAGATAGACAATTCTGTGCCTTCCATTGCAGCAATTCCAGTGTGGTAACCAGTTTTTTCTGGCCATCTTCGCAATTTGGGTACAACAATTTGTTGTGATCCTCTAACATTCTCTCCAACTTCAACTTCTCGTTTTCACTTCCACAGTCCATTTGTACATCACGAATGGCCCGACGAAGATCATCGTCGGGCTCATCAACAATGGGATCTCTTTCAGCTTCGTCTTCCCCCATTGTAGTATCACCGTGTTCATTGAACATATAATAGTTGTCATTATCCTCTTCTTCTTCATTGTCTTCCATTATAACCCCGCTTTCTCCGTGCTTGGTCCAACAATAATAACCATCCATGAAACCATTCTACAACAGGTGGATGTGAAGGATTTTTTAGGTAGAGTGATCACTCCTATTCTTACAGACACTACATGGACAACAAATAAAACCATTCGTCCGCTTGTTTGCCTCAGCCGCATGGAGAAAATTATGCATGCCACTAATGAACTCGGGACTGCGTCGGTCACTGTACATCCATTGTCGGTTCATCTACATTATACAAGTATATCAAAAACCATTACACTAGCTACATTATGAATAGATACGTGACCAAATTAATTAATACAAGTTCAACACATTAAAAGCAAAGTAGAGTATTGATCGACCAAATGTAATACATGGTTCTCATAAAACATACATTAATTGAAACTAACATACAACTATCTAAATAATTTAAATCCAACAACAAATGCGATCAAAATCGCAACTAAGCTAATTATTGAACCAACAACATAATGATACCAAGCCTCTTGACTAATGGCATATTTTCTAATATTTTTAAGGTTCAAGCGCATTGCATTCATCTTGATCTCGTGATCCAAGCGCATTGCCTCCATCTTGATCTCGTGATCATCGACGACGTCGGCAAACTTGAACTCCAAATTCATCTTCTCTTCTAAGCATTGGAGACGAAGATCTTCACTTCTTTTCAATTTTGCTTTCAAATCATTGTTTTCTTTCTTAAAAAACTCGAAAATAGGGTCGGTTGGAATTTCCGGTTCAACTACCTCCTAGATAAAAATATATCTATGTCAAGTTGGTCGGCATAATTGTCATAAACACGAAATGAAACAAATAGTTATAACAAACAATCATACCACATCCGAATAATAGAGCGGACGAGAGCCGGTGTGAACAGATGTCAAAACCATGGCACTATATATAACAAACAATTATGCAAATAAGAAAATTATACAAGTAATAATTATGCATCTAAATGATACAACTAAGATTTTTTTTTAAAGATAAAAACAAGAGGCTCACCGAGGCGGTGCCGGTGACAGGACGACGCAGGAGATCGATAGCGGTGAGGATGGGGACGGCGCATGCGATCAACGGTGGTGAGGATAGGGATGGGACGACACTAAAACCCACAAATCATAATTTAGTTTGAGCTTAAATTGCACATAAAACAAATGAAATCCCCTACTTAGGCATTTCATCAAACACCTAGCAAGCACTAGAAAAATGAAATGAGCTAAACTAGCAATAAAATGAGCTAAACTTGAAACACCGGAAAAGAGTATGAAGTTGCTAACCCTTGTATAGTTGGGTTTCACCAATCTTGACAAATGGTGGAGAAAAATGGGGTGAACTTCGGGAGAGGAAAGAGAGAGCAAAAAAGGAGTTGTGCTAGCTCGAGCAGGAAAATGTAGCTAGACTCGGGTGGAAGAAGACATATAGAGAAAATGTTAGTCCCGATTCGTGGCACGAACCGGGACTAAAGGTTCTCGCGCCGGGCCCCGTCTCTGCGGCCGCATGTGGTGACCCTTTGGTCCCGGTTCGTGTCATGAACCGGGACTAAAGGTCCCTAACGAACCAGGATGTTGCTAGGCGGCGAGCTGGCCGGGTGGGGTGCCCCCTTTAGTACCGGTTCATAACAAATTGGGGACTAAAGGTCGAAACCTATTACCCGTTTTCCACTAGTGAGTTAGGCTGAGACATGTCTCCCAAGCTGCAATAAGCAGCAACTGCCATGAGCTCATGTGTCTATGGAGATGTCGGGAGCTCGCGTCTGTAGTGAAAAAGTGGGAGGGATAAATTCGTCGCCTCCCACCAAAATCCTCCCCTTATTTTCACCCTCCACTCTCACTTCCCAACTCTTGACCACCATTTTCCCCCAATAAACCCGGTCGGTGAGCGGGTAAGTGGTGCACTCATCTCCGGTCGGTCGACGGCGGCTAGTCTATTACCTTCTCTGCTCGACTTGTCGTCTTTGTACTCCACCTGTACCAATGGTTCTAAATAACCAAACCCTCAAATTTGGTAGGGTAAATATGTGAGTATGTGATAATACAGATCTATATAAAACTTGTGATGCTATGCTACTAGACGCATGCTTGCTTTTTTAGCTTTGACTTTTTGTTATAGATCATAGTCGAATATCAGCATGAGTTCTTTAGCTTAAGCTTGTTGTAGATAATAGTTGAACATCAACATAAGTTATTTAGCTTGAGCTTATTGTAGATCATACTTGAACGTGACCTATTGTAGCTTCTGTACCTTGAGCTTGTGGTAGATCTAGCTTGTTGAGCTTGTGGTAGCTCTTGGTTGTACTGGATGTGGTATTTTTTTTTTGCTTGTATTGGATTTTTGTATTGACCTGTCATGCGTGATCACAGTATGAATCGTTCCATGATGATTTTATTCAGGCTCCGGTCAGCATTGGGGACTCTCAATTCTTTTCCTATGCGGACCGATCAGCTCTCGTATGAGAATGCACGGAGTCACTCTATGCCGCTTGCAACCATCTTATAGGAGGACCCTATGCAAAGCATGATAAAATCGTAGCCGCAAAGATTGTCAAGGCTCAGCAGGCCCAAATGAAGAGAACCATGAAATGACTTCCCTTCATTTCGACCTTCAATAGAAGCGTGAGGAATGGCAAGGGCTTCAAAGAGGTCCACCTGACTGCCATTGCGAAAGCTCTGCTTGAGCTATATGGGGCTAAGGCGACATCTGAAAAGTTCCATGCACTAGCGAACACAATAGAAAATCAAAACTGATGAAAAAAGGGTTATGCAATCCACATGTACGTTTCAACAACGTTAATTTAGATGTACAACCATCTGAGGATCAGTCCTACAAAGGCACCCGGGCCTATTGGGCCCATTTCGTGCCGGTCATGCACAAAACTAAGTCTTGCCGGGACTTAGCCATGTGGGCCTGCCCAACACGACACAAGGGCTAGACGTGGCGCACTTTGCGTGCCCGTGCCGTGTCGGATGGACTGAATAACCACCATTAGCTATTTCGGTGAGTTATGTGCGTGACCTGTTTGATAATTTGTTAAAGCAGGAGGGTGTGTTGAGGACGTACAACTACTCGTGGAGTCGCTGCGTTGCTTGTAGAAGTAACAGGAAGAACACCCGCAGGTGCACAAGTTTTGATGGAATTTCCGCTCAGTTTACTTATTCAGAGTACAAATAGTGGTGATTCTTAAACCATTGGCGCACGACCAGCTCCATCTACCAATGCTAAGAGAAAGCGAGTAAACTAGCATTCACAACCGAACGTGTTATTCTGAATATATAAACCGAAACAGAGAGAGACTCAGTAACAGTGTAAGCAGGCACTTGTCCTAGCTACTTGATAAACTCGAGAGCCCAGAAGTTGCCAAAGACGTAGGTTGACCGGAAGGCGCCACCGAGAGCCCAGAAGTTGCCAAAGACGTAGGCGTCCGTGTCTGTTTATGGACGGTGGGCCCCTGTGACCTGCGTTATATAAAGAGGTGGAGGGTCAAGGCATACAGTACGAGGTTGACCGTGTTGCCAGCAACCCCACCGACAACCGATTAGGGTTAGCGCAGTGCTCACGGGAAGCACCACTGCGCCGCCACCGCTCCGACGCCCACGCCGTCGACCACCATGGCCTCCGGCTCGAGTTCATCGAGTCACAGCGAAGGTATCGCCCCGATCTATCTCTCCATCTCACTGTTTTCACTCACCTACACGTTTTCCACCTAGTTCTACCGATACAAGGTTTTATATGGATCTAACACGTACAACTACTCGTGGAGTCGCTGCGTTGCTTGTAGAAGTAACAGGAAGAACACCCGCAGATGCACAAGTTTTGATGGAATTTCCGCTCAATTTACTCATTCAGAGTACAAATAGTGGTGATTCTTAAACCATTGGCGCACGACCAGCTCCATCTACCAATGCTAAGAGAAAGCGAGTAAACTAGCGTTCACAACCGAACGTGTTATTCTGAATATATAAACCGAAACAGAGAGAGACTCAGTAACAGTGTAAGCAGGCACTTGTCCTAGCTACTTGATAAACTCGAGAGCCCAGAAGTTGCCAAAGACGTAGGTTGACCGGAAGGCGCCACCGAGAGCCCAGAAGTTGCCAAAGACGTAGGCGTCCGTGTCTGTTTATGGACGGTGGGCCCCTGTGACCTGCGTTATATAAAGAGGTGGAGGGTCAAGGCATACAGTACGAGGTTGACCGTGTTGCCAGCAACCCCACCGACAACCGATTAGGGTTAGCGCAGTGCTCACGGGAAGCACCACTGCGCCGCCACCGCTCCGACGCCCACGCCGTCGACCACCATGGCCTCCGGCTCGAGTTCATCGAGTCACAGCGAAGGTATCGCCCCGATCTATCTCTCCATCTCACTGTTTTCACTCACCTACACGTTTTCCACCTAGTTCTACCGATACAAGGTTTTATATGGATCTAACACGTACAACTACTCGTGGAGTCGCTGCGTTGCTTGTAGAAGTAACAGGAAGAACACCCGCAGGTGCACAAGTTTTGATGGAATTTCCGCTCAGTTTACTCATTCAGAGTACAAATAGTGGTGATTCTTAAACCATTGTCGCACGACCAGCTCCATCTACCTATGCTAAGAGAAAGCGAGTAAACTAGCGTTCACAACCGAACGTGTTATTCTGAATATATAAACCGAAACAGAGAGAGACTCAGTAACAGTGTAGGCAGGCACTTGTCCTAGCTACTTGATAAACTCGAGAGCCCAGAAGTTGCCAAAGACGTAGGTTGACCGGAAGGCGCCACCGAATTCTGCATCCCTGGCCAGCTTCAGAAACTCATTCTCGGTTCTCTCCTTCCCTCCACGGAAGTTGTTGAACATCATCACATCCAGAATGAAGAGGTTTTGCGCTGCCCTAGTCGCCTCCGGTGTCGCAGGCAACACGAACTCCACCGCAATCACCCTTCCCTTGTCCGGGAGAGCTCGGTAGCAGTTCTTGAGGATCTTGATGCACTCACTGTCGCCCTGGAGATGGAGCACCGTCTGTATGTACATGCATGCAAGAAATTAATATTGTATAATCCTTAATTAATTTTGGTAGCTTGGGAAGAATTCTGTTGATGCTATAGCTAGTAATTAAAAAGTTATTTAGAATAGGTACCTTCAAAATAATTGCATCTCCATTGGGTATGTCTTCGAACATATTTCCAGCTATATGTTTCACTCCTGTATTATGAGTTAACAAATACTTTCTTCCGTTATTAGAACCAAGAGATCTTTATCGAAAAAATTAGAACCAACAGATGGAAGGAACACAGTAACCAAAAAAACCTTAACCTAATTTACGGCAAAAAGAAAGAACAAAAAATATCCCCGGGGAGAGTGTATACGGACGCACCAGGAACCGGTGCCGCATGGGAGATGACGTGAGGCAGGTCGAAGTTGACGCCGCCGATATGCTTGTATCGAGAGGTGATCATCTCCAGGGTGGACCCGGTTCCGCCGCCGACGTCGACAAGCACGGCGATGCTGTCGAATCCATGGTAGCGGTCCAGCAGCTTGCTGGTGACCATTGCCGATATCTGCACCATGGCTTGGTCGAACACGCCGCTCAGGCGCGGGTTCCGAGACATGTACTCGACCATGGGTACCCCGGTCGCCCTCTCGAACGACGCCGGCCCGCCGCCTGCTGCAGCTGCCGCCAGTTGATGCCTTGGGTCGTAGCATGGGTCATACGTATTGTTAGTTAACACGGACAGAAGAACTGCCGTGCTGTCTGCTGAATTCCGTCTGTCGAGCTACACACTAGTACAGAAAAGGCTATTAGTGGCGCACCAATTTGGTATTCTGTGGCGCACCCCCAGAAATGCTGGGTGCGCCACAGAATTCTCGCCACAAAAATTATTTCTGTGGCGCACCAGGCTTGGTGCGCCACAGAATTCTCACATTTCTGTGGCGCACCTGGCCTGGTGCGCCACAGAATTCTCATAAAATTCAAAAAATTCAAAAAATGCAAAAAAATATAAAAAGTTTCAAAAAAAATCCAGAAAAATCAGAATATGAAATAATATGAAAATCCTAATTATTGGAATTATTTTCATATTTTTTGAATTTTTTGAACTGATACCTTCCCGCTAGGTCACCCATTCTCAAATTGCTCCAACCCTAGCACGCTTAACTTCTATCCAGTCCAGCTACCCCTATGCTACTCAAGTCTTATTGATATATATATCATATGAACCCTCTTAAGTATTGTATGTGTATATGTGTGGTATGTGTTATAAATGTGTGTTTTTAAATTTTAGATTTTTCAAAAACTTCTAAAGTTTCAAAAGGAGATTCAAAAGTTTCGAAAGATCCAAAAAAATTCAAAAAACTCCAAAAAAATTCAAAAAACTCCAAAAAATTCAAAAAATCCAAAAAATTCAAAAAAGTCAAAACACTTCAAAAAAAATCCAAAAAATTCAACAATCTTCTTTGTTATACATTTCTGTGTCTTTTTTGGACTTTTTGATTTTTTTTCTTTTTTTTCTTTTTTCTTTCTTTTTGATTTTGCTGCGAAAAATCGTCTGTTTGAAATAACTTTTTTTTCTTTTGGAATTTGAGGAATCTGTGAATTGCTGACCGGGTAAACCCAGGTGGATTCGAACTCGGATTTTTCTCACGATTTTTTTGACATATTATTTGCGTTATTTCGACTTCGTATGCAAAAGTTGTGGCCGTTACAAGTTTTTTTCCTGTTTGTTGCAGAAAAGGTCAAAATTCATATTTCAAAATTTCTATACCTACTAGACACTCATACGTAACTACGTGTCAAAGGATTTTATTTATTGAATTTTTTTATCATTTTCCTTTAATTCCTGCAAGACAAAAAAGGCGATCCACAGGGGGGGTGGGATTTGAAAAAAATAATTCTGTGGCGCACCAAGGTGCGCCACAGAAAGGTGACATTCTGTGGCGCACGTGCCAGGTGCGCCACAGAATTGTTTTTTTCAAATTTTAACCTGCCCCCCAGATAACTTTCTGTGGCGCACCAGGCTTGGTGCGCCACAGAATGTCTAATTTCTGTGGTGCATGTGGTTTAGTGCGCCACAGAAATGTGACTTTCTGTGGCGCACTAAACCACATGCGCCACAAAAAATAATTCGGTGGCGCACCAATTAAGGGTGCGCCACAGAGTGCCAACCTACCTATATAGGGTTTCCCTACTAGTGACACCTCACGATGTTGAAGGAGGCAAGGAGCCGCATGATGCGGTCCACAGAAGCCGCGGCCTCGGCCTTGTCCACGGCCGGGAGATGCGCCGACAGTTCGTCGGCGGTAAGCGCGCGGCCGCCAGCGCTGCTCAGGGCGTCCAGGAGGCCGAGTTCGATTGCCGCTTTCAGGGTCATCGGGACGGCCAAACCGGTGATGAGTCCCCACGCGTGCAACCATGTCACCTCCTCCTCCTCCTCACCTACGCCACAACTTCTTTTCTCCATAGCTAACAATCAGAGCTACGACTAGTTTGTGTGTGTTGTAAGGTTATAGAGCGTATGGTGGAACAAACGCACTATTTATATATACGGTACAGAGTGAATTTTCTAGCGGCTCCACTAGCTACCGTTCACCATCTGACCTCGCGTTTGGCTGCTCGTGGTTCGGGCTGGCGGGTGAGGTATTCCGAATTTCCATTAGATATTTTTTTGACAGCATTACCGTAGGGGAAGCCCCTAGGGTGTAGATTTCATATTAATATCAAAGCCAAAAATACAGAGTGTGTTGGGTACAACTGGATCAAGGATTTTTCAAAAAAAAAACTGGATCAAGGAGGAAAGAAATCAAATAAAGGAAACATCTATGCTAAGTAGAAAAATCATGAAAGGGTGAATGCCGAACGGAAAAGGGTGGAGGAAAGGCTTCAACTACGTTTAAACAGCTGGAAAGGCAAACTCGTATCCCTGGGTGGAAGATTGGTTCTCATAAACTCGGTACTAACTAATATGGTACTGTATATGATTTCATTCTTCCAGCTGCCTAAAGGGGTCTTAAAACGATTGGATTATTTCCGATCTAGATTCTTTTGGCAAGGGGATAGTGAGAAGAAAAAATATCGACTGACTAAATGGAGTGTGGTTTGTTGCCCTAAAGACCAAGGAGGGCTCGGAGTTCATGACCTTGAGGTCAAGAACAGAGCGCTGCTAGGTAAATGGCTGGTTCGCCAACACGTCAAGCGGGACTTACCCTAAAACTACTGGTTCGCACACAGGGATCCAACGACCCCCCCACCACCACCACCACCACCGACAACTAGGAGGTCGCCAACGGAGGGAAGCCGCCGGAGTCCGGTGGCGGCACGTGAGAAGGAAAACGGTAGGTTTACAACTAGGTGGTGACCTAGGTGCTTGTGCCATGGGCTGGCATGTGTAAATTTTCTTTTTGCTCAGAATCCTGGATATTTATATGAATATACAAGTGCATACCCTTGGTGAGTACCGTAGTTTCACAACTTTTCGTGTGGGCAATGGCAGCAATACTCTTTTCTGCAAGGATTTTTGGCTTGGCTCAGATTCAGATATGCTCTGTGACAAATTCCCTTGCCTATTCTTTTTTGTTTTAAATGAAGACACTTTTGTTTCAAGTCTTCTGGCTGCACATGAGGCTTCATCATTTTTTGCCCTTCCGCTGTCCACTCAAGCCTTTGATTAACTCACCTCGTTGTAACTTTCTCTTCAGAACGTTGTTTTGGTTCCTCAGAGTACAGATGGAATGTTAGGTTCCAAAATGATCTGCTTCTTCATCGTTTCAGAGTGAAGTCGACCCTTGTTCAACCCCTCCTTGACTGGTTCATGATTTTTCTACTTTTTAGATAAAAGGGCTTTTATTACTTAATAGGTTTAAACATTACACCCGGCCTCTACATAACTAGGATGCACACAGCCGCCAGTTCAACAAACGCCAATCGTTTAGCAAAAAACAAAAAAAGGCGAATTACATATTAAAATAAGAAATTGTAGATCCGCCTAAGGTGCTGGTAGGTCTATCCGGAGTCTATGTTGCCACCCATGCCGGGAAAATAACTCCCTTGCCGCAGCCTCCAATCTCGACGCTACCTCCAAAAATAAGTCTCGATGCTCCACACGCTGCAGGGCTGACCATGCTCGTAGCGTCGTTGTGCACCGGTAAATAACCTGCATAAGAGAAGCATTTTTATCATTAAAAACCTTGTCATTTCTACATAGCCATAGCGACCAAATAACAGCAATCGCTCCCACCCGACTGAATAGTTTGAACCTAGGATCCACTCCATTTAACCAGTTGCCAAATATGTTAGCAACAGAACTAGGTGGATGTAAGGTAGAATCTATCTGGATGGCAGACCATATAGACCTAGCGAACTCGCACTGAAAGAATAAGTGCGTAATGGTCTCGTCGTGTTGACAGAAAACACACTTTTTACTTTCGTGCCAATTGCGTTTGGCAAGGTTATCTTTGGTTAGGATTACTCCTCGACGTAAATACCACGCAAACACTTCAGTTTTTAGTGGTATCTTCATCTTCCAAAGTTTGTTATTAAAAGGAATATCGACTGGAATTTCGGGTAGAATAAGCGCTCTATACAAAGAATCAACCGATAATTTGCCGTTCTTCGTTAGGTTCCATTGAAACTTATCTGTACCTTCCGACAATTGGATTGAATCCAAACGGATAAGCAAAGCATTCCAAGATGCTTGCCTTATTCCAAGTAAACTTCTTCTGAATGAAACATTTGGTGGGAAAGTACCCAACACGTTCGCGATCGTGTCACTTTTGTTTCGAACAATAGAATATAGAGTTGGCTTCGGAGAATACGTCGGCGGTGATGAATAAAAGTGTTTCGTTCTTCTCCGATGCGGTGTTCTGGATGGTCTTCTGTTCAAGCGGGGATGACGTGGCGGCGGCGACATTCTTGTCGTAGACTTGTGTTCTTGGGATTTGTCGTTGCGACGACGTTCTCTCCAACGTCGGAGCGGAGCCCAGGAGGTCGTCCAGGAGTACTGGTAGTCGGTTGCCTGTGCCGGTGACAGTTAGAAGATAGTGAATCTTGTGTATTAGATTGATGCACTAGCCAATTATCGCAAAAGTCCGAACTGATGGGAAAGGGCTGTGCTTTGTATATATTATATTTCTGACACTCCCCCTCACGTCCTGGATTTTAGGGTGTCCGCAGATATTTATTTTTAATACTGCGTTAGCCAGGATTTGAACTCTAGATCTCTGGCTCTGATACCATATTAAATTGTTACACTAGCCAATCTATACTACTATTAAAAGAGCAAACTTGTTGGGATACTTTAAATTTGCACCGTTCAATATCCGATCAAACAGTCCAGATCGTACCAATGTTTGACAACTCAACACTGTCCGATTTTTCCCGTTTTACCCTCCCACCAAATCACATAATACTACTAAATTACCACTCATCTCCGAATCATTATTTTTGTCTTTCCCCGAGTTAGGCCGACCGCCTCCTGGCGCGCGCCCGCCGCCGGAGGATGTGCGGCGACGACGCTTGAGGACGGCGAGGACTTCACACAAAGCATAGGAATTCGTTCATGTGCAGGCGCCGCGCCGCCGTCCTAGGCCCTAGTAGGCACTGTCATCCCTGTGGAATTGTCGTATTCCCCATAACGTCTTCCTCAACCTGCTGATGCTGTTGCTTCTGCTATGTCCTGCCGCTATAAAAAAATCATGTGCTGCTGGGTACGAGATCTGGCGATAATTCTTTCGAAATTCGTTCAGAGACCATCACGGTGGGCTGGTTCTTGCAACTTTGCAAGTGCAGGCAAAGCAGACGGAATCCAGGATGCGTTCAGTGCAGACTGTAGAGTCCATGCATGGTGTGTGTGCCGTAGAAATAGCTACGTACCTCAATTGCAAGAAAATGGCATCCAACCAGATACAGTTTGCTGCATGCACAATTTAGAGGCAAGTTGGTTTTTCTTCACCTCTAGAATACGTAATATTAAGCTTTGCTAATCCTCAAAATTTATCCATGTTAAAAGATAGTTTTGCTTTTGAAGAGAGGAGCACGCAAAGAAGCTAGCATCTCATAACGTATCATCACTGCTCAAAACTGGAAGCTCTTTTATTGGCATAATTTCTCATTCATCTACAACGTGGTCAATGGTGTGGCCACCTCATGGATTTTCTGGCGATGTGCTAAATATGAAATTGAATTATTTGGATATTTTTGCATCTATTCCATGCCGAGCCTGGGAAGCGCTGGTAACGGGGCTGGGGTCACCTTCTTGAGGGCCGATGGGGTTCCGATGAGCCGGATTCATGCATCTGACATCTAATGAGTGATATCGCAACCGTCATGGACGACCGGAGGAGTTGGCGTCTTCACGTACATGATTCCCTCTCGGTTGGACGCGCCGCCCGAAAGCGATGCAGTGTTGCTACTGATTTTGGTTGTGACATGTGAATGTTGCTTCACCGCATTGGTCACCTTCATGGAAGCTTTGAGGTCGACATTTACATATGCTCCATGATGTTTAAATAAGTATCGTTGTCTTTGCAATATACTCCTTTTGTTTTTAAATATAAGATGTTTAGCCTTTGTCCACATTTACATGTATACAAATGCATCTAGACATACTTTAGTGTGTATGTCACTCATTTTAGTGTGCATCTAGACAACATGTACAACACCTAAAACATCTTATATTAAAAAACAGAGGGAGTATCTTTCCTACTTGTAAATTATCCGTTTAATCGTGAAGACGTGCGTTGCACGTACATGCCAACTAGTTATCCCAAAAGTCCGAACTGATGGGAAAGGGCTGTGCTTTGTATATATTATATTTCTGACATTGTGTTGGGTTCATGGTTAGAGACTGACAGTTCTGATTTCCCACTCTGAGGTCCTCGTGTGGAAGTGTCTGCGGCGAGGACGATGATGACGACGACATTGACATGGGGCGAAATTTGACAACGACGACATTGACAACATAGTGGTCCGGGTTTTTTTAGGGCAAAATCTTACAGGTTATTAATCTATACTACCATTAAAAGAGCAAACATGTTGGGATACTTTAAATCTGTACCGTTCAAATATCTGATCGACGCTTCAGATAGCTCCAATGTTTGACAACTCAACAATGTCCGATTTTTCCTGTTTTACCCTCCCACCAAATCACATAATACGACCAAATTGCCACCATACTGGTCCAACCGTTATTTGATCCGTAGAGGGAAAAAAGAAAAACATCCGCACCGTGCGCTGCCCAGCTCCCTCGCTGATCTGTCCCGGCGCCGGCCACCGGAGAGCTCACGCTGAACCTGGCTTTGGGTTCCCCGCCGCCGCCTGAATCGTCCCCATCGCAAAAAATGTTCGTTTTCCACCTTCATCCTTCAGCGCCGACGCAAAGCTTGATCCCTGCTTCACGTTTGCCCCAGTCCCTTCATCCGCCGCCGCTCTCTATGCCCCGCCCACTACTGCGTGAAAGAAACATATCAAGAGGTGCTCCACCATCCCCAAACAGATCAAGAGAACCGTCGCCTACTCTATCGATTTGTGCTCCTCCGACACGGGCTACACAAGCTCCACGAGCTACACGCCGGACGTCAGCAGGTGACGCACGCGACGGCGGGATCGCCCAACTCTGTCAAGCTCGCGCTCGAGCAGAGGAGCACGTGCACGGGGCTGGAACCGGGCCGATTCGCACGAGGGCGTCGCGGGGAGCCGAACGGGCGGCGCACGGAGACCGATGGTCGCCGGAATTGCCGGCGGCGACAACGCGATGCAGGCGCAGGCTCAAGCCCGACGACGCGAGCTACAACGTGCTGATCAAGTGCCTGTGCGACGACGGCGGCAGGGTGGCCGAGGCGCACAAGGCGCTGGTGGAGATGCAGCTGAAGGACGGCGCCGTGCCGAGCGCAGCCACCTACCGCGTCCTGGCCGACGGGTGCTGCAGAGCCGGCGACTTCGGGCTGGGTCTGCGGGTCCTCAACGCCATGCTGGCGAGCGGGCACGGCCCTCTGGCGCACACCTTCAGGCACCTGGCGAGAGGGCTAGGCGACGACGGCAAGGCGGACGAAGCCTGCTTCGTGTTGGAGAAGATGGTGGAGAGTGGGGCGTGGATGGATGCTGAAGGGTGGCGGTCTCTTGCTGCGTGCGTCTACAGCGGCGGCGCAAGTGAGCTGAAGATCATCGATGAGCTAGCGTTGTCATCCTGAATTTTTCAGCCCCTGTGAGGCTGTCACCTTCTTTTCATAGTTTACAACGGTATGAAAATTTGTCTATTTTAGAGTACGTGCGGGCATGTCGCGAGACCATCCTGCACCTCCTCGGCGTTGACCACATCGACCTCTACTACCAGCACCGCATAGACACCATCATCCCCATCGAAGACAAGTTGCATCCTTTCTTTTATCAGTTCCTTCATCGTGTTAATGTGGATGCACAGATTGGTAACGCGGATAAAAGTGTCTCATTCATGTGCGCATACAATTCGTTCCCCATCAATTGAAAAGGTGATCACCGAAGGTTGAAAACGTGGGTACTTGCTTCTGTACTACTGATATTTATAGACCTTTGTGAAAATTCCAGTGACTAACTGCTTCTGCACCTTTTCCTCTTTCAATTCTAATCCAGCCCTTTCTCCTGGTTCCCTAATGAAGTGATGCGCCATAGTATTTATTTCGTTGAACTGCTCTAGAGCGTCTTTCTTTGCTTTCACACATTATATACTAATAATTGATTTTGCCTTTTTGTGTTTGCTACTGATAGATGTCACTGAAAGCATCGCTCTCATACCCTATGTTGGCTATTTTCAGATTCGAGCACATATAAGTAAGTTACAATGGGGCATGCCTTTTTTGTCTACAGTTCAGCGGTGTAGATGGTTACACAGCTCCAAAGAAAGGCTAAATGATCGCCCAAGGAATTAGCTTCCGAGTTACTCCCTCCGTCCCAAAATAACTGTCTCAAGTTTGTCAAAAAGTGGATGTATCTATACATGTTTCATGTCTATATACATCCACTTTTTGGTAAATCTAAGACAGTTATTTTGGGACGGAGGGAGTATAACATTGTAGGACTTAATTTAGCGGCATAACAATGCTTACTGTGTTACTGCTCTACAAAATTTAAGATAAAATGCTGGGAACCCAATCTGTGGTATTGAGTTGTAGAATTGATGTAAGGAGTCGATTCAACTACTGCATGCAAAAAGCAGTAGGTAACAGAGTTGCAGTAGGTAACAGAATTCACTTATATCTACGACAATCAACTGTCATTAGCAGAACAAAATAGCAGTGTTCTTGTAGCCTCCAACATGAGGTTGTTCATGAATCAAGTAAAATAAATACTTCGCATTTATGTGTCTAAATATATAATCCAAATATTTGTGTTTTAAAGATTAATTTTCAGATTCACTTGATAACACAAATGCAACTACCCTGACTTTTGAGCCACGCCCAACATGCTCGCAGATTAATATTCTACTCCTCTGTTCCATAATATAAGATGTTTTAGATATTTTAATGTTGACTTGAAATGAGTGAATCTATATACTAAAATGCGTCTATACATCTAAATCCGAAAAGGCTAAAACTTCTTATAATTTGGAACGGAGGAAGTAGAAGGTAAGGATCAAATACGCACAAGTATTTTCTGTTATTTCCGACAATATTTTTATTATGTTTTAGGTGTGAGCG
Source organism: Poa pratensis (assembly GCA_947311845.1). NCBI lineage: Eukaryota > Viridiplantae > Streptophyta > Magnoliopsida > Poales > Poaceae > Poa > Poa pratensis. Next base: position 2,280,020 of record CAMZMU010000042.1, read on the forward strand.
CGCACGTGTTTGTTGATACGCCAATTCAGGAGAATGTCAAAAGAGTGGTGTTACATGAGGGACATGTATGAGGAACACGTCGATCCCAATGAAGAACCTCCGTCGAAGAAGACAGAGTTTGATGGTGGATCTAATTGCGCGCATGTTTCCTCCATGAAGTATCTCTTTGGTCATATGATTGAGCACATGGAGCGGAGTGAGATTGAGGAGATATGAGAGTCCAGCCTCCGTTTAGCAATGAACTTTTACAAGCATCATAAGTGTGTGGAATAATATTTATTTTGTGTGATTGTCATTTTCTTATCACCGCTAATATGTACTCCATTTGGATCCGAAAACCTAGATTTTCTCCTTCAAATTTTGGTCGATGATGATTGTGTGATTTGACGAATAAACTGACGTTGCATAGATAAGGAATTTACGTTCATATTTGGTTTGATTAATAAATTGGCTTCACCTTCGTGACGATTTGTTATATTGTCGATTCACATCGATAATTGGATTAAGCAATGTGTTTTCTCCCCCTAACAGATTGAGCCTGCAGTTTTTAGAAATCCGAATCTCGTGAATAATCTAATGAAAATTATTTACTGAATTTCACAAAAGTGTATTTTCAAGGTTTAGCTTGGGTCGTTGGCTAAGAGTATGTTTAGCCTACAACTGTTATTTTCAAGACGAACGTTAAAAACACTGAAAACACGGATAAATCGAGATAGAGAGAGCGCATCGTTAATTTTTCTTTCAGAGAGCCAATCCAAATTTCAAATGCATTAGTTGATTTTGAGACGTGCGTTGCACGTGCACGGTTACTAGTGATAGTGATAGAAAGAGTTGTTGCCAAGTGGTATGAGCTACAAGATGGGCCTCCAAAAATGCGGCCCGTCGCGTGAAGTGGACAAGCACCCCCGGCGACTCTGCTGTCCAGCGTCCCCGGCGAGTCGCAACCGCCGAGTCGAGATCCGGCGCCGGAGAGGAAGGGATGGGGATGTTCGGGCTGCAGGCGAGCGGCGCGGCGGCGTCGTGGGTGGTGGGGCGGATGGGCACGGACGCGCACCTCTACGACGACCCCGACGACGCCGCCATCCCCGCGCTCCTCGACTCCCGCTTCCAAGCCGACAAGGTCGACGCGCTCAAGCGCCTCCTCGCCCTCATCGCCCAGGGCGTCGACGTAGCCCACCTCTTCCCGCAGGTTCCCTTCCTTCCCCTCCTCCTTTGCTCCCGCCCGTGGATCCCGACTGAATTCAGACTCTCTTATCTGCGTTGCGTGCGGCGCAGGTGGTCAAGAACGTGGCGGCGCAGTCGCTGGAGGTCAAGAAGCTCGTCTACCTCTACCTCCTCCACTACGCCGAGAAGTAAGCCATCATCCGCACTTCTCCCTCCCTGCCTCTGATTCATTAGTCGACCCAGATCCTCCTAAGTAGACCATGTTGAGCGCTGCCGTTGCTTCAGCTAGAATGCTACTAGATTCATTTGCAATATTTCTTGCCTGTGATTAGTTGAGACACATCGGAACTAAGTAGGCAGGCTCTAATGTATGAAACGGGGTGTGTTAGAGGAAAAGAATCCCTTCTTTAGCAAAAGCAAATTTGTGGATGCTTGCACTCGACCATGAAATTGCTGGCATTGCCATACCTGATGTGTAAAAAGTATCCATCTGTTGCTGTAGACAAGGATAGTGCTATTTCATCATAAGTTCCAGTCTTGGTCAACAATAAGTGGCAAATTTGAACAAAAAAGCTATCTGTTTCTATGATTGGCATGTGCCATAGGAATTGATTGTAACAAAATTTCTTGCTATATCCTGCAGGCGCCAAAACGAAGCTCTCCTTTCTATCAACATATTCCAGAAAGATTTGTCCGACATAAACCCATTAGTTCGGGCTTGGGCCCTCCGCACTATGGCTGGTATCAGACTACACATTGTCGCTCCACTGGTGCTAGCGGCCGTGAAGAAATGCGCCAGGGATCCATCGCCATATGTCAGGAAATGTGCGGCATATGCGCTTTGTAAACTCTACGACTTGCTTCCAGAGGAAAACGCGACTTTGGAGGAGGTTTGTGTTGCGCAACCTGCTCCTCTCATTCTGCATTGATGCTCTGCTTGACATTATGCGTGTCTAAAGCCTGTTCGTGTTTTTGAAGGTTGTGGATGTTTTGCTCAGTGACAGTTCCTGTGGTGTAGTGGGAGCTGCTTCGGTTGCATTTAATTCAGTGTGTCCAAATGGTTTAGCGCTGATAGCAAAGCATTTCCGAAGGCTCTGTGAGACACTCCCTGATATTGAAGAATGGTATCAGATTACGCTAATTGAGATCCTCTTGCGATATGTGATAGCTAGACATGGACTGGTCAAGGAGTCTGTATTATTTGCTTCAAAATTGTCTTTGGAGATCCAGGGTGGTAAGGATTCAGTTCCCGTTGATAATATGTCCTCCACCCAAGCTGAGACTATTGTTAATGGAGTTTGTGGCACTATCTCAAGCATGACGTTGCTTCAGCATTACATTGAAGAATATTCAGGACGTTTTGGCGGAGAGGATGATAAAATCAGCTTTCCATCTGTCACTACTAGCACAAACGATGATGTCGCAGTTCTTTTGAAATGCACATTGCCTCTTTTGTGGAGCCAAAATAGTGGAGTGATACTTGCAGCAGCAAGTGTTCATTGGATAATGGCTCCAGTGGAGGAAGTGAAGAGAATTGTTGGCCCGATTTTATTTACTCTACGCTCATCTCCTGATGCAACATATGTGGTACTGTCTAGATACTTTTTCCTTCTTTTGTGTCCCGGATTTCACTAAGAATAAGTATGGTACGGGATGCATGACTAATCATTTCTAATTCCACATAAGTAACTTATGTTAAAAATCAACTTATGAATGTAAATGTCATATTGTGGTAGCTGAATAATAATTTTGTAATGCCAACGTGCTGCTCGTAGAGTGGTCAACTGCCATGCTTGAGTTTGTGTTTCCTTCACTGGTTGAACTCTGTGTCGAACACAAGCACAAATTTTCACTAAAAATTGGATGATGAAGCTAGAAAGCTGAAAAATGAGTTCACTTTGCAGACATAAACATAATTTTCCTTTGTATGTTTATTTCAAGGTTCTGTTTTCTCTTGACTTAACACTTTTTTGTTCTTGCAGATGCTTGGCAACATACTAGTTTTCGCCAAGACTGCTCCTTTATTGTTTGCTCCATATTACGAGGACTTCTTCATATGTGCTTCAGACCCATATCAGACTAGGGCTTTGAAGCTTGAAATAATCACCACCATCGCTACAGAGTCATCTATTCCAGCCATTCTTGAAGAATTTCAGGTATTCTTTTGTAGTGCAACATAAGCTTTATGGTTTGAGTTGTCATGTTGACTTCCAATGTTATATTTTGCTTCTCACATGAAAATCTTAGGTAGAACTTCTACTTAAGATTACATATTCATCATACCCTCTTGCTAAATAGTTACGGATACCAATGTAGCATTCTTTGTGTCATAGTGACCATGGTAATTAGTAATTACACATTTCCAAGTTTCTCCTGGACGGTGGACGCTATAAGCAGCTTTGTGTACTGTTGGTATCTCTATTTTTCTCATGGAAATAATTCTGGAAACAGTTCTTATAATTAATACGATCAAGAATTCCAACTAATACTCATATGTCATTCTGTTCACAGTACTTTTTAATTGTTGGCAGGATTATATTAAAGATCCGAATAGGAGATTTGTGGCAGATACAGTCGCTGCAATTTCACTGTGTGCCGAGAAGCTCCCCTCTGTAACCTCCACTTGCCTTGAAGGGCTTTTGGCACTTGTATTTTATGGTAATAATTGCTCTCTCTGCATGTTCTGTGGTTGATTATTCTTGTATTTTATGGTAACAGTTGCTCTGTCTGCATGTTCTGTGGTTGATTATTCTTCTGGAACAATAATGTTTGATTTTCACTGTGTTACAGAATCATCTTTCACTAACAAAGTTCACTTGGATGGAGAAGATGTCGTGTTAGTTCAAGCTATCCTTTCAATCAAAGCAATAGTGAAAATAGATGCAGCTTGTCACGAAAAGGTACTGCATATTTTAATTTATATAAGCTTCTAATCCTGTAATGCCATTTAATTTTTTAATTGTTTCTTTCACATTCGAATGAACTAGGCTTGTTTGTTGTATGCTTTGCAATCTGTGGCTAATGCCTTTCAAGCAAATAAATCGGTCCACCACACTTAATTCTTAATAGGGGATTTATCACAGAAAACTAGCTCGATGATGCATAACGTCTTTTTGGTTGACTATGTCACATTTTTAATGCCCGGTGAGTAATAGCTATCCATGGTTGTAACATAAAGAATTAATTAAGTATTGAGCGTGATACAGTGTGCAGTCAGCACTGTCCTACCCCAGCTAGAGGTAGTTTCTGCATGCATTCTTGGGCAGCAGTGCATGGAAAAAATCCCCTGCATGTCATCCACCATCCTCACTTATTTGTCACAAAATGCCCCTTGTAAGAAACAATGCCCAGACCACGGCCTGATTGCCTCACGCAAGATGTAGTGAGAAATTGTTGCTGCCCTTGACTAAGTTTTTCACATTCATATTCCAGAGTCATGCACAGTTGGTACTTGGTAAAGGCTGCTAGATACAGGTTTTGGACCATCAAGTGACCCACATTAAGGACCAAGAATGTCGTAATTTTTTGTCACGAAATAATAATAAACCTGGCTGGCACTAGTGGTCTGACAGCTTGCTACTACTTGGATATGACAGATTGAACTGCATACAGGTTGCATTAGTGTGTTCATTAGCAAACAATAAGTATGTGAGTAAAATTAATGCAATCTATTAGTACAATCGTAGTACAAATCACAAGGCATCAATTGGGCGGTGATGCATGGGGTGGTATAGCCCACGGGGAGGAGGGACAAAAAGACCATGCTCTTTTCATGTATCAGCTCGTGTTCATTTGCTCCAGTTTCTATGTTAGTGATAATTCCCCTACAAAAGTGTGATGGATCTGTGTACATATTCCGACCGGAATTTAGGATGGTTTCCTTAGATTTCCTGACGTGGAATATAGAACGTCGTTTTGTACTGTTGTTGAATGCATTTTTTCCTTCTTTACATTTTTATTTGACATTCTCAATATTTTTTTCCTCTGAAGGTGATTATCCACTTGGTTCGTACTCTGGATATAATTAAGGAGCCTGCAGCAAGATCCTTAATTATTTGGATATTTGGCGAGTATAGCTCCACTGGAAATCTCATCCCGAAGATAGCTCCAGCCGTTCTTAAGTATCTGGCATGGTCCTTCGCTGCCGAAGTGCTCGAGACCAAGCTTCAGATCCTAAATACTTGTGCAAAGGTATATCCTATCTTTAATGTTCTGCACTTAAATGGCGATCGGTAATAATTTTACCTTTTCAGGTTAGCATACATTCTGCAGAAGAACACCTAGAGGAATTCAAAAGGATAGTGGCATATGTCATTCAGCTGGCTGCATGTGACTTGAGTTATGATGTCCGTGATCGTGCACGTTTTCTATCAGGATTTCTGCCATGTTGTGCTAATGAAAATGACTCCTCAGGTCGGTCGTTGAATGCAGATATTCGTAAGGAGCTAGCTGATCATATCTTTGATGGGAAGATAACTCCAAGATCTAATTCAGACAGCAACTACCGGATTTATCTTCCCGGTTCACTGTCACAAGTTGTTCTTCATGCAGCTCCTGGTTATGCACCACTTCCAAAGCCCCAAAGTATGGTCTTAATCCATAAGACCATGGAACAAACCAGAGGCAAAGCTGACTCCTCCGATAGTAATAATTCTGACGCTGAATCTGGATCTTCAGCAGATGAGAGTGGCTCCCTTTATGATTCAGAAAGTGAAGGTGGTGACCTATCTGGTAGGGATGGCACTGGATCTAAGCAATATTCAAATGATGATGGCAATAACCTTCACCGTCAAGAAGTTAATCAAGAAGCCCCCTAGTCAATATATATGATGGCAGTGTAGATCAAGGCCATGTAGGTCAAGATGTTGATGGAAATTTGGCATCTCTCATCTCCACTGATTTGACCGAATTGATGTCTAAGTCAGCTTTGGAGTCGTGGCTTGATGAGGCTCCTGCTACACCACTTGTTCAGGAATCGGTACAGACATCATGTGCAAGAGTTTCTTTTAACATTCGCAGCTTTGAGCGAAAACCTAAATTGCATGTATTGTTAGACCCATCGAATAGTAATGGCTTGAGTGTTCTATATGCCTTCTCATCTGAGGTTTCAGCCAAATCACGTTTGCTAGTATGTGTAGACTTGTTAGTTGAGAATGTTTCGACAGACCAATTGGCAGATATAACCATCAAATCTGAAGAGGCTTCTTCTAGTGAGAATGGCATGGGCCAAACACCAGAAGGACCTGCAAGGTATGCACCAAACTGTAAAAAAAACGAATAGGACTATCAGTTATACTGTCAGATGCTCGTGATAACATTGTGTTGCTGCTTTTTCTTAGTCAATTTATTTTACTTCCCGGCTCATATATCGCAATCATCTCTCCCTGCAGCGTACCAACTCTTGTTCCAGTGGAGGAGATACGGTCCTTGGCTCCGCAACAGACAGCTAAGATGGTTCTTCAGGTTCACTTCCATCACCATCTCTTGCCCATGAAGCTGTCTGTCCTTTGCAATCGGAAAAGTCATGCAGCAAAGCTTCACCCAGACATTGCCTACTTTGTACGGCCACTGCCCATGGATCTAAATGCTTTTCTGTGCAAGGAAAATCAGCTAAGGGGAATGTTCGAGTATGCTAGAAGGTAACCAAACTCTACCCTATCTTCACTGAGTTAATTTATTTTCATCCACAAGAGTTAATGAAAAAAAGAACTCGAGGAAGAGCAATTAATGGATGACACTTTTTTAGAGCCAGAGATATATTAACTTAAGACCTTATTATAATTGTACTCACTCTCAACAAGGTCCAACACACAGTGAGTAACCAAGTTGTCTCATTTTTTGGAGCAAGATATATATTAACTTAAATCTGCAACCCATTTGAACCTGCACCTGCTCCTTTTACCTGAAATCTTGAGCGATGTGTCCTCCGGATTTTATCCTTTTTCCATCATGCACACGCCATATAACACCCTTTATTAGAAGGTCTAAACCATGCTCAATACCTTGTCATTAGGCATATTTGATCAAACCAAAAGTACCTCGAGATCTTTGTGACAATGCAAATATGTTTTGTGATCACTGGTCACTAATGATGCCAAAAGAAGTCGGAAAGAAAATGCAGCAGAGAGCAGTATTTCTAATACAGCATTAAAAAGGAATGTCTTCATGATGTTTTCAATTGATAGTACACATAAAAAGGAGTAAGAAAATAGGATTATGTTCTCACTTTTATATTAATTCAACCATTCACACAATAATAATTCAAGACTTTAAATCCGCCAGTAGAAGTAGAAACATCTTGTTAGCAGATGGGTACCATTTTAGGCATTTTCGTTTGCATTTGATGAGTGCCATCAAACTTAAAGTAAGGCACATGATACCTATTTTGCAGTTTGCACCATGCTTATGAATGCAAATCTAAATTGAGATTATCTTCATCTGTACCAATGTATCTGATTGTTCATCCTCATGATGAAATTAATTGCATAGTCCGAGCCTACAACATCAGAATGGAACTCTGCCCATAAGGCCATAACATCCGGAAATCATAATATGTATTTCATTTGTTATTCTTCTCATTACTTGCTTACCGAGTCAGTTGCTTGAACATTTGCTTAAGATGGGTCACGTCTGTCAACCATATATGCTTGAACTGATTCTACTGGAATTGCAACAGGTGTAGCTTCAAAGATCACCTTCATAATAAGAACAAGCATACCGAAGAGAGTACGGACCACACCGACAAGAACCTTCTAGTAGCCCAGAGTCTCGCGTTGAAAGTACTCAGCAACGCCAACGTCCACCTAGTGTCAATGGATATGCCGGTGACGTTCAGCATCGATGACGCCTCCGGCCTATGCTGGCGATTCAGCAGCGAGGTCCTGAGCACTTCAAACCCCTGCCTGATCACCGTTGTGGCCGATGGGCCCGCCTCGGAACCACTGGATCTCACCGTCAAGGTGAATTGTGAAGACACAGTGTTTGGCCTGAACCTCCTGAACAGAGTTGTAGCGATCGTAGAGTGAAGGGTCAGTCTTAGGACCCGCTTGGATGGACCGTAATTTAACAATACCGGTGGAGATTTTCACGGAGCAGCGGAGGTCCTGCAGAAAATACTGCACAAGGACCGGAATCATTACGGCTCTGTAAATACTCCCGACATACCAAGCAGGCCCTTAAGATTTTTTTGCGTGTCTGGTTTTAAACACCACTTTGTCGATACTGTTAATTGTTGTACATTATTACTGTGAATGTTGAGGGTTTAGAGTAACACAGCAATGTGTTCCCGCCATAGTCTGTTGTTGTTGTTTGATCGCCGTACGAGTGTCCTGCCGGTTCTGAAACATGTACGAGAGCTTAGCAGGAATCGCATCTCTTTTCAGACTACCCATGTACTTGTTGTATTGAACATGACTATTCCTCCGGCTATGTAATGAAAGTGTTTCTCCTGTTCTCAAGAAGAAAAAGACGTGTTACTGACTCCTTTTTATTACCAGATTGAGCTTTTTGGTACCTGATGGCATCTTGTAATTCAACATTCTTGGGTTATGTAAAAGTTGTAGGGTGATGTAAGGTTTGGCAGCTTTCAAATCCATGCATACTGATTTTTTCCAAGAATAAATGCTAAACCTGTTCTACAGAACTTGCATCGAGTACATGTAGTTCATACATAGCGCTTTGTATCTCGATTAAAACAGGGCCTCGCGCCAAATATGAATACAATTGTTGGCCCTGATCAACTTTACATTTTTTTATGAGCTGGTAATCTACTGTATGGGCAAAGCTATTCATGTCCTGTCTGAACTTTAGTTAGGATTTGTGTTTGCTTTGTCTTTGTGTTTGTTTTGCAGGTGAGAAGAAAACGAATGGAGATCAAGATTTTAGTTAGAATTTTCCTTTTAGTCAAATTCTTGTAATTTTCCTTTTATTTCTTTTGTACTCAAATATTGTATCAGAAATGTTGTAATAATACTATTGAGATCGGTCTCCTTCTATCTGGATTCCACTTTTATTCTTTTGCTTTGCATATTTATTCCTATTTGTATTATTGAGACATTTTCAATACTACCTCCGATCCATATTAGTGGGCACAACTTTGTCTAGATACACATGTATCTAGTCTAAATACTTAACTAGATACATATGAATTTAGACAAAGCTATGCCCACTAATATGGATCGGAGGGAGTAGAAGAATGAGGAATACTGAATATTCCACTTACATATGAGATGCTTAAATTGTCATTTATCTTAAATGATCCAAGTTATACATATATTCATTTGTATCTCAAAATGCAATAGTGTGCAAAGATCACGTCGAAGTTTATTGCACCCGCATCGACGATCTAAACCTCAAGTCATCAAATAGAGCGAACTCGATCACTCCACCCACTTTACACGAAAAGTTCAAATTTACACCAAATTTCACATGCATGTATGAAGATGCACAATTCGAATTCCTACCCTCGCAAGACCTTAAACATTAGGATCTGGCAGTTGGTCATTACTTCCGACTGAACGGAGGGAGTACAAAATCCAACTGAACAGATACAACTTACACCCAATTAAGCAAAAAAATACTGTACCAAGAAAAAAAATCCCCATCTGATCCAGCTTTCCCTTCCGCTCTCACCCAGCACCCGCTTTCCCACTGTCAGCGACGGCGCAGACAGGAACGGCACGCCGGCGTCCCCCTCCCCTCGTCCAGAACCGACGGGGGCGGGGGCCACAGGAGGGCAGTCTCCGGCCACGAATGCGGCTGTAGCGGCGTGGCGCCGAGATGAAGAGTCCGGCGCGCCGCACCTCCTCCGGTGTCGATTTTCTCGTCGGCTAGGTCGCGTCGCCGCCTCTCTCCGGTTCCGGGGCGGCGCGGCAGGGGTGGGCAGAGACAAGCAGTTGCGATTCGTCTAGATAGGTCGCCGAGCAGTACTATTATCGGAGCTCGAGGAAAGGGACGGAGCTCGATCGGGATGGCGGCGACTGCGACGGTGCTGATGAAGCCGCTCCTCGGCAAGCTCACCAAGCTGCTGGGCGACGAGTACAGCAAGCTCAAGGGGGTGAGGAAGCAGGCATCGTTCCTGAGGGACGAGCTCAGCGCCATGCAAGCTCTACTTGAGAAGATGGAGCTGATGGACGGCAAGCTCGACCCCTCTGCCAAGAACTGGAGGGACCATGTGAGGGAGATGTCCTACGACATGGAGAACTGCATCGACGACTTCATGCGTGACGCCGAATGTGCCGGCGATGCACATGCCGGCTTCGTCAGGAGGATGGCTAAGCGTCTCAGGAGGCTGGGGTGGCGCCATCACATCGCTGACCGGATCGAGGAGCTCAAGGTTCTTGCCGTGGAGGCCAATGCTCGGCGCCAGAGGTACAAGATTGATGATTGCGTCAGTTCGAGTCGTGGCGTCGTGGTTGTGGATCCCCAGATTTCGGCCATCTACAAGGAGGCAGCAGGCCTTGTCGGTATTGATGGCCCCAGAGAAGAGCTTACCAGCTTGTTGATGGATTCCCACAAACTCAAAGTGGTTTCCATAGTGGGCTTCGGAGGTCTCGGTAAAACCACACTTGCCAAACAAGTGTATGATAAGATTGGAGAGCAGTTTAATTGCAAGGCATTTGTCTCTGTCTCTCAGAGACCAGATATGAAAAGCCTTCTCCTTGGCCTACAGCACAAGCTTGGGATCCTGGAGCCTTCCCATGCTCACGAGCTTCAAGACATCATTGACTGTCTACGAGAATACCTCAAATATAAGAGGTACTTTTTTTCTTCTTCTTCTAGTACTCACTCATATACATCCATGCTCTAGTTCTCAATATGTGTGTAATTTTGAGGTCAAGCTCATATTTATTGGCATGCATCGTTTAGTGCAACTTTAAATAGCTGTACTCTTGATGAATAGATTGTTTCTAGGTTAATGCCAAATCTTGTGAGACCTTTTTGGCTACGGAAAGGTTGTGCTGGCTTGTAAAGACTACTATTAGGATCAAAGTTGTAGGCTAAACGTAAAACCTTATCGATGTATCTTTTATACTACATTGTAGTTTAGTTGACCACAAGAGCACCATGGTGCCCATGAACGTCAACTCTGCGCTGCTCTCTGCTCTTGGTCCATGTACACAGCTCTATAGTGTAATAATGAGAACGCTGTTGTATTTTGGCTATCGGCAGCTTCCCTCTTTGGGCTAATAGAAATCAGGTGGGGTTCGTCCCCCCAGTAACCTTTGGAAAAAAAAATACTTTGTGGTTAGGAGTAGAATACGTCATTATGCGCTCTAGCCACCTGGCCGCACTATTTGGCAAAGTCATATGTGGCTGAAACATCCGCCGTATGCACCTAAAGAAAATTATAGCAAGATACAAACTATGCCCTGGACTTCACTGTAACAAGGATTTTACAATTTCTTTGCTGCAGTGATTACATAAAAAATTGGTGTGAATATTACAGCTACTCCATTGTAATTTTCGACCTACCAGGACAATCTTGCAATTTTCATTCCCCGTGAACATCTCCAGTATATTTAGAGCTTTTACGTACTGTCAAGACCTGGCATAAGTTTTGTTATCGTATTTTCCTTTAACGTTTACTGTAAGCTACCGTTTTGCTATCGTAACTTTCCTTTATTATATTTTGATTCCTTCGTTTTTGTTTTGGTGCTTTTCTCTCGCCACCTTACGATCATATACTAATGCAATGTATGATGAATAACTCTGTGCATTTTTTTCTTAAATAGGTTCATCATAGTAGTGGATGACTTGTGGGATCAGTCATCTTGGAACATCATTAGTTGTGCGTTTCCAGAAAATAATAGTGGAAGTAGAGTAATGGTAACCACACGATTGGATGATGTAGCTCTCTCGGCTTTTCAACATGACCGTGCCTGCATTTATAGAATGAAGCCCCTTCAAAAGCAAGACTCAAGAAGATTATTTTTTAATAGAATATTTGGGTCTGAAAATATTTGTCCACCACAGTTTAAAGAAGTTTCAGCGGAAATTCTCAAAAAGTGTGGTGGATTGCCACTTGCAGTTATCACCATAGCTAGCCTATTAGCTAATCATGAAGAAAGATCGTTGAATGAATGGAAGAGTATAAAAGAACTTCTTGGTGCCAAGGTTGCCGCAGAAACCACCTTGGAAGAGATGAGGGGTATACTAAACCTTGGCTACATGCATCTTCCTTTTCACCTCCGGCCTTGTTTTCTGTACCTTGGCATGTACCATGAAGACCATGTTATTGAGAAGGATGACCTGGTTCTGCAATGGGTAGCCGAAGGCTTTGTTTGTAGTTCGTGTTGGGTCTAATCTTGATATTTTGTATCTGCATTTTTAGTTTAGCTTGCATTTAGCTAGCTAGGTGTGTTCCTATGGTTCCGGTGATGACATGCATGGTGAGATGCTGGAGCGGCCGAGCGATGAGGCCAATCTGGTGAGATGCCGTTGGTGGTGAGAGACTGCCACAAGCATGCAGGGACTTGGATGTTATCTAGTTGTTAGCTGCATGTGTATAGTTTGGCCTGGTCGTATGCCTAGAGTGATTCTAGGAGAGGAAGACCGGGTTAGCCGTTAGTAGCATGTGGTTAGTAGAAGAGTTAGTGGTTAGTGCGTTAGTGCATGGGTGCGTGCTGTTAGTGGCCAGAGTGGGCGGCTGATGCATGTGTGCGTGAGTGCATGGGTTAGTGGCCTCCGTCCGTGGTGTGTGTCTGCCTATTTAAGGCATTGTAATCATGTTTGATTAGTGTCAAGAGAAATAGTGAGAAGAAAAGCCCGGCTGTGTGAAGCAGTCCGGGGCCAAAAACTACTGTCTGCCTTGTCCGTGTGAGTTGTGAGAGGCAACATCGTGAGGAATAAGAAGGGAGCTGCCCTTGGCAGCTCCTACATTTGGTATCAGAGCCTTGTCGATCCAAGGCGGCGGAGGAGGCGCGGTGGACTCCATGTGAGGTGGAGAACATCGACGTGAGGAGGCTGGTGGCGGTGTGATGCCGCTGGCAGCTTGTTGCGGCGCGAGGCCGTTTGGAGGAGGTGCTGGTGTGGTGATCGGCGTCGCGAAGACGTCGTCCACGTCGAGAGCAGGCCGCTGTGTGCGGCAAGACGACATGGTGACGGGCGCTGCGATGGCGTCGTGCATGTCGAGAGCAGGCCGCTGTGTGTGGCAAAACGGCATGGTGACGGGCGCTGCGATGGCGTCGTGCAGCTCGAGAGGTGGCCGCTGCGTGCGGCAATACGGCGTGGTGACGGGCGCTGCGATGGCGTCATCCACGGCAAGTCGCTGCGGGTGATCCGCAAAGAAGAATGGATATCAAGATTAGGGGGTGATTGTTGGGTCTAATCTTGATATTTTGTATCTGCATTTTTAGTTTAGCTTGCATTTAGCTAGCTAGGTGTGTTCCTATGGTTCCGGTGATGACATGCATGGTGAGATGCTGGAGCGGCCGAGCGATGAGGCCAATCTGGTGAGATGCCGTTGGTGGTGAGAGACTGCCACAAGCATGCAGGGACTTGGATGTTATCTAGTTGTTAGCTGCATGTGTATAGTTTGGCCTGGTCGTATGCCTAGAGTGATTCTAGGAGAGGAAGACCGGGTTAGCCGTTAGTAGCATGTGGTTAGTAGAAGAGTTAGTGGTTAGTGCGTTAGTGCATGGGTGCGTGCTGTTAGTGGCCAGAGTGGGCGGCTGATGCATGTGTGCGTGAGTGCATGGGTTAGTGGCCTCCGGCCGTGGTGTGTGTCTGCCTATTTAAGGCATTGTAATCATGTTTGATTAGTGTCAAGAGAAATAGTGAGAAGAAAAGCCTGGCTGTGTGAAGCAGTCCGGGGCCAAAAACTACTGTCTCCCTTGTCCGTGTGAGTTGTGAGAGGCAACATCGTGAGGAAGAAAAAGGGAGCTGCCCTTGGCAGCTCCTACAGTTCGCACGGAGTTGATTTGGAGGATGTTGCGAAAAGTTATTTCAATGAGCTTATCAATAGAAGTCTGATTCAGCCCGGATATGCACAAGGTGGGGAGGTAGTTTCTTGCAGGGTACATGATATGATGCTGGATTTGATCCTAAGCAAGAGTACAGAAGATAATTTTGTCAGTGTAGCACATAACTACGAAGATATGGAAAGATTGCACAACTGCGAGTACAAAGTTCGTAGATTATCCCTGAAACCAAGTGCTGGTGGTGTAACATCGGAGACCCTTGCTACTATTAGCATGTCACAAGTTAGATCATATGCACGGTTCGGAGCGTCCAAGTACACACTTCCTCTTTCACAGTTTAAGTATCTACGGGTGCTCTTTTTGGACTTTCCATTTAAATGGGATGCGACAATCAACCTCACTAAAATTGGCCGTTTGTTTCTACTAAGGTATTTGAAGGTTTTGGGCAGATCAGCAAACATAGTGCTCCCTACTGAAATTCAAGGGCTTGTGCATTTGGAAACTCTGGAGTTAGTTTGCCTATCCACACAAAGCTTTCCATCAAATATAGCTTGCTTGGCCAACTTGATTCGTCTGGTACTTCCGAAAGGTACAGCGTTGCCTAAAGGGATCCAAAACATGAGATCAGTCCGCACTGTGCATTGTTCGGGCATGTCAGCGAGTTCGTTGGAGGATATCAAAGGCCTTAGCGAGCTGACCAATCTGAAGGAATTGGAATTAAGCACATCTTCCAGCCGGTTGACGGTTGGACGCGCCAACGCTTTGGCGTCCATAGGAATGCTCCGAGACCTCTGACACCTCTCCCTCATTTCTCAGCGTGAATCTGAAGACTATGATGACTATGACTGCCAGCTGTACTCGTTACCTGATTTTTCTCCCTGTCTCGAGTCACTCTACTTGCCAACATGGACGTTCAGTAGAGTTCCTAAATGGATAGGCGGACTGCGTTGCCTCCGGACCCTCTGTCTACGCGTCCTGCGCCTGTCGAGCAGTGGCGGACCTAGAGCAGAGACGGCCGGGGTGCCATGCTAGAGAAATAGGTGCACAGATGGCCAAAAAACTTAATTTCAGGGGTGCACATGTGGTGAAAATCTGGATTTATACAAAGAAAATAGTATTTTGGGGATGTCCTGTGCACCCCCCAAGCTCCACATGGATCCGCCAGTGCTGTCGAGTGATGAGGTTCGTGTTCTTGGAGAGCTTCCTTCCCTCGTTGTAGCTTGTTTCGAGGTGTTGGATACCTCCCAAGACAAGGTCGTGGTCGGTACAGGGTTATTCCCGGTTCTGAAGCGTGTCGAGTTCGTCACGGATGAGATACCACTGCGTACCTGAGCTTCGAGGCAGGAGCTATGCCCAAGCTACAAGGACTCGGCCTGTTATTCCGTTGGGATGGCTGGGGAGGCGCTACACCAGTCGGCATGGAGTGGCTTCCCTGCCTCGAGGGTATCCACATATGGCTTGGTTGCGCCGAAAATTGGGAAGATGCATGTGCTGCTGTGCAGTCTGCCTTCAAGAATGCCGTACGGTTGCATCCAAATAATCCCTGTGTTACGCTTTGATTAAGCCATGCCATTTCCCTCGAGTATTGTATCAGTGACAGCCATATAAGCTGGGTTTCTTGTGAACTGATTGGCATCCATCCAGTTAATCCGTACAGTGTTTCGAGTCTACAAGTGGCGCCATTGGTTCTATATTCACCACAATTCGCTTCCAGTAATTTACAGAAATAAACGGCTCTGTCTACAGAAATGTTGGCTCCCAACTCACAAGTGAAGGGTCAGTTTTAAGGTTTTGCACGGTTGGTTTTAAATATGGCTTTTTCAATACTGTAAATTGTTGTACATTGCACATTATTGCGAATGCTGAGGGTTTAGAGAAACGCCACAACTGCTCTTGCTGCTGAAGCCTATGCATGTATGTAGAGATGATCAGATGATGGCAGCGACTAGCGAACCATTACCATTGAAACTGATTCAAAAGAACAGAGGCAAAACCAGACTTTTGTGAACTCTGTACCTGACTTGCCTGATACTTGTACTGAACATGTGACTGTATTCCTGCTATTTTATGCAACTTTTGCTTAGTTCTAAAAAAACATGTGCAACTTTTGTGAACTCTGTACCTGACTTGCCTGATACTTGTTACCTGATCCTAACTCTTTGTCGTTATCAGATTGATCTTTTTGTTACATGATGGCAACATTGTTGAGGAAGGCGTTTTGGCTCCCAAGCTCATATGCTCCTGGTATAATAATTTTTGTAGAAGTAAAACGTTCAAAAAATTCCACAAAAAAATGGTGACAAACATATACATGTTTTCTAAATTCGTGCCAAGTTTCGTGATGAAATGATATGTGCGGTGCTCTGTGCAAAAAATAACAAAATCAGTGCTCTAAAACCATATTTTTAAGTCCCATTCTGACCAGCCATGAAACTTGGTACGTGTGTAGAATATTTGTTTATGTTCGCCTCCAAAAAAATTCAGATTTTTTGAAATGTTTTACTATTTTTATTTATTTTATTCTGCCAGGAGCATATGAGCTCTGGAGCCAATTTGAATTTTCGAACATTGTTATTCAATTTATTTAGCATTTTTGGGTCACGTAAGTCACACGGTGATGCAAGGTTTGGCAGCTTCAGTATCATTTGCATATTCATTTGTTACAAATTTCTATACTAGTTCTACAGAACTTGAAGGAGATACATTTACTTTGTGTGTAGTAAAAAACACATTTACTTTATACTCGTAGCACATGATATCTCAATTAAACAGGGACTGTCACTGTCGTGGTGGGATCACGGCAGATGCCATAGGTATGGCTAAGATGGGGCCGAATGGTCGTTGGGGGAATCCGGGGAGGGTTTATGCACTCAAGAAGTGCACACGCAAGAACACGCAAGAACACGAACAAAGAACCAAGAAAGCAAGAACACAAAACACACCACGATGTACCCTGCTTCGGGGCCCTCTTGCGGAGGTAACACCCCTACTGCAGCACTATCCTAGTCAGTGTATAGCTCAAAGTGACAAGTACAAGCTGCTCCTCGAGCTGTATGATGATACAATGGTGAGAACTCGTGGTGGAAGATGATGCTACAAAGAGAGGAAAAGGCAGTCCGAGCCTGAACCGAGGTCTCTCCGAGGTATTCCGAGCTTCCTCTCTATCTTCTCTCTTTACTTCGATCCTCAATCCGTCCGTCCTTCAGCAGGAGGGGTGAAGCCCACTATATAGGCCAGCCGGGTTACCATTGTGCCCCTCGCAGAACACTGTTGCCATGCCTCTGCAACGGTCACCACCGTACCACCGTACCTCGGTCGGGGACAAGACGTGGCTTGCCCATCTCCTGTAGCCTACCGGCAGAGCTAGCATGTCCCCTCTGACCGAGACAGGACGTGGCCTGGCAGAGCTACCTCGTAGCCTTTACCCAGACCTCGCGTGGTCAGCGGTCGGAGACGTGCAGGCCCGCCGAACCCGGAGCACGCCTCTGCCATGCCCTTGACAGACGCTCCCGTGTCAGGCGCTCTAGTACCCGGCTGGAAGTGACAGGAGCATTGACTCCGGCCCGACCTACAGCCCATCACCTCGGTTAGCTCGGCGCGTCCGTGCCGTACCTTGGGTCTTGCGCTTAATATCTTTTACTAGCTCGGATCTTACTTCCTTCCCACAGCTTCTCCTGCACCCACAACGCAAACCACCGCACTGAGGTAGTTAGGTCGGCAGAACATAGCTCGGACTGTGAACCTCGGCCCTGGCCACTAGTATACCTCGGACCCCTCTGGGCCAAAATAGGTCGGCCTGTATTCTCCAGGTCAAGATGAAGCTCGGACCTTCCCAGGCCCAAACAGGTCGGCCCTTTCCGTACCTCGGCACAACTTGGAACACCACCTTATGCCAAGCCTTGACCCTACCCGGGGATACTCCCCGACATTAGTCCCCGAAGCTGGTGCGGTCCTACGACCTCGGAAGGAGGGCCGTAGCAGGTTCAAAACAAGCCTTACACCACCTCCTAAACCGACCTCCAACATAGTCATGCCGAGGTACCTCCCATACACCACCATCCAATCCGAGGTAGATATGCGAACTGAACTCTCCGAGCTATCTGACTCAGCACCAACTTGCCTCAAGATTTTCCGAGGTACGTGGCGAAGAATCTCTGCCCGGGCTTCGGAATCCGGACCTCTGCCAAGCAGATTCTGACCACACGCCGCCCTCGTCAGCCGGACCCACCGAACAGCGCACCTGCGCACTCAAGTACTTGACCGCCCACGACCCCTCGATTTTGTGCTGACCAGCGCAGGAAATCCGGGGTGGGCGGTTGCCACTCTGCGGCCCACGATGTGGCCGATCGTGCGGCCGCAGACCGCGTAACCGTGCGCCCACTCGCACACGATCCCGCGCCTCCCGATAACCGCGCGGTAGTGGCGCAGTTAATGCGGGCAGTTACCGCGCGCGGCTATAAGTAGGGCCCCACGGGTAACTTCGCCATCTTCTTCCTCCTTCACTCGCCCTCTCGCCTCCATCGCCACCAGTGCCGCCGCTTCCGGTTGAGAAGAAACACGTTCCCGCCGCCGCCGACGAGCAGCTCCTTCGTCGCCGCTGCGACCGCGTCACCGGCGCCGCCCTTCAGCACCTCGTTTTCACGGTATGTACTCCCTTTCCTGATACCCTAGGCATTGCCCTAGGTTTCTTCCTCTTTGCGCTGTGGTTCTTCATATGTTCTTGAATAAAACTCTATTTACCTCCTCCGGTAGATCTTACTTGCATACTTTTTTGGGTAGTAGCGAGTTTCATACCTCGGATAGATGCTCGCCTAGCATAGATATGCCTCTATGTATATTAGATAGCCGTCCAACTCCTCCTGAGTTAGCCAGATATAGCCTTAGATTCCAGATTCACTTTTTCTTTGCTAAACTTCTGTGCACTCTTCTGCAGATTGATTCTGCCGAGATGTCTCCTCCTGAGACTTCGGAACAAACCGAGGTTCCAGACCTCGAACTGGAGGTCGGAGAACGAGCCGGCTGGGAAGGTTCGGATGTAACTCCGGACGAAATCCAGTGGCTCAGGGCGACTCGGCGGATTCCCGCCGGGGTAGAGTGTCGCCTGCCAGAGGGCGAACTCGAGCCTCAAGTCAAGGAAGGGGAACGGGTGGTCTTCGTCGCGCACTTCCAGCGCGGCTTCGGACTGCCCGTTAGTGATTTCTTCCGGAGCTTCCTCGACAATTCGACTCCAGGTTCATCACCTCCCCGCCAACGCCATCACCACTCTCTCCTGCATCGTTTCCTTCTCTGAGGGATACCTCGGCCTCAAAGCCACGGTAGACCTCTTTTCTCGCTACTTCCAACTTAAGCGGCAAGTGATCCCGGATCCGAAAAACAAGGATCTGCCCAAGCTACTAACCGCCTGCGGAGCAGCCATCATAGCTCCTCGCCGAAACTCCATCTTCCCACGTATCGCTACTCCGGACACCGTTCGCAAGTGGCTCCGGACGTGGTTTTACGTGAAGAACTCCGGCGAAGAGGACTTCCTCAATCTGCCGGTGTTTAACCTCAGCCCTCCTACCGAACCGCTCAACTGGGACTACACTCCCCCTCTCACCAGCGAAATCAAGTCCATCCATGGGTATGTTGCGAAATGGCAGGACCCGGAGGACCCTGCGAACGACGGGAAAGTCCTGACGGCTGACGATCTGGCCTGCACATTTGTGAAGCGCAGGGTCTCCCCTCTCCAGGCGAGGACTCACAAGATCTGCCACATGAGCGGTCTTTATGATCCAACCCGCCATACGCATGTTGCACTGGACAACGCCGCTGTAGCTCGGCGAGTCCGAGCTATCACCAAGTCCAAGATATCTGACGCTTGGACATGGGGAAGGGAACCCCACTACAGGACCAAGCCACCAAAACAGGTACGCTGTTCCGACGTTTTCTTCGGTACTCCTTTACCACCGAGGTCTTGCTACCGACGTTCATCTTGACCATTTCTTCCTAACTCCTTTTCATATGTCTGCCATATAGCTGTTCTCCCGCCAGACCGCCGAGGATGGAGTCCATCCTGCGGACCACTTCGGCAAGGATCTTCCTGTCGAGGACCCACCATCCAACGAGGACCCTGACAACGAGGATTACATGCCCATTGCCTCGGCCCGCGTCACCACCGCGGGTAAGCCTCAAGCACAAGCTTCAGTTCAAGAGATTTCGGATGACGAGGAGGGATTTCTCGTCATGGAACCAATAAACGCGGTACCTATCTCCTGCCTTCCTCACCTTCCGAACTTTACTCCAGCAACCAGCCGGAAACGCGCTGGTGCCGCAACTTCGGCCGCCGAACCATCCGCCACTGGAGCCTCCGGACCCACTGCGGCTCCGGTCAAGAGACGTCGGCTGAAGAAGTCCGGAAATCCTCCTCATGCCCGAGGGGGCAAGAAGTTTCCTACTTCGGATGGGTAATGCTTTGCTTCTATAGCCAACAAAGTTTGTTGCTTAAACTTATCACCTCGGTACTAACACTTGACCATCTTCCTTCGTTGCAGTGACCCCATAGAAGTGGATCAGGAGGTATCCTCCATGACTGCACCCGTTGGTGCCTCTGAAGCCACGACCACCCCGACGAACTCTCGCCCCGTATCTCCTCCACCGAGGTCTGGCCCGGCCTTGGAGAAATCTGCCCCCACCCGAGGCCAGAGTTCTCCGCGTCCTCAAACGGTGCGGGGACCAATCGCGCCAGCACTCCGGCTACCGCCTTGCCGGAGCCTCGACTCTCCCCCCGCAGCCAGACTGCCCGCAACCAACAACAGCAACAGCAGAAGCTTCAGCAGAAGCAACAGCCCAAGCAGCAGCCCAAGCAGCAGCCCCAAAAACCAGTTCGCCAGACTACCTTGCCGTTGGAGAAAGGCAAGGAGAAAGAGAAAGAGATGGTGAAGTCTAAGGTCACCCCCAAACCAACATCTGGGTCTGGCACCCTGACTATCTCTTCTCCTCAAGGATGCAACCGAGGTCTCCTCCCCGGTGTCACGCCGAATTCCTCCATTTGCCGCACCCGTTGATGAGACTGCTCCTCCGGCCGACGAATATGCTCGGAGGACATCTCTTATACTGGATAACCGGCCTGCTTCAAGCTCCGAGGCTGCTCAAGCCTTGGAGGCCTCGGTTAGGGGCATCGAGCAGGGCGGACCGTGGGGATATCCTCCTCTGCGCACTGACAGTGACCAGAGCCTCGGCTCCTTGGAACACTACAACGCAGACTGGAATTCTGCAGACGAGGTCTCCTCGGCCTCCCTAGCTGCTCCGGTAGGTGAGCACCCTGCGGGAAACAGCGCCTGCGGCCGAAGCGTCACGACCTACAAGTCGCTGCCCTGCGTGCTGCTCAAAACATCGACGTAAGTCCTATTCTCTTTACTTTCATGCAGTATCTCATCTAATATCCACCATTCCCAGTCCCCGAGATTCGAGGTAAACTATTGACGCTCCGCCGGAGTTAAAATTGTTTGGCTTGAATCTCAAACCATTTTACCTTACTTTATCATGCACCTCGGGTACGAGTCCCCGAGACTCCTGTCGAGGCATACCCCGGCAACATTTTTCCAATGATTTGACTCCGAGTCCCCGAGACTCTTGTCGAGGTATAGCCTTTCTAACCGAGCTATGTTTTTCTTCCTTGCAGAATACTATGAACGTCCGCACGGACATCTTCCATACCCTCCTGTTTGACCACAAGAAACTCCACGACGAGCACAAGGCCGTCCTTGCAGAAAAGAACTCTTTGGACGAAAAGCTCCAACTAGAGAAAGCCGAAGTAGCTCGTCTGGTAAAGGAACTGAAGCGCATCACCGAGCTGCGGACGTCGGAAACAGAGCAGCTGCAGGCGGAAAAGGCCAGTGTTGTTGAAACAGAGAAGAAACTTCGGGAGGATGCCGCCAAGGAACATGAGAATGCGCTCCAGTTAGCCGAGGCCCGCGCCACCTCGGCCACCGAGGCTTATGAAGCCCTTCAAGCTTCGGTTAACCAGCTCCTCCCGACGCTGGAACGTATCAACAAAGAAATGGACGGTAAGCTTCTTGCCCCCCTTATCCTTGCTTTGTCCTCAACAGTACTGGCTCTTTGCCGAACTGTTTCTTTCATTATTAACAGGCTATTCTTCTGCAGAGCACTTCACCTACACCCAAGTTTCGGCTCGCAATATCACTGATCAGCACAGGAAGAGGCGTAGCGAGACGAACCCCGCCTGGACCATTGAGGACCACATCGTGGCCATCAAAGCTCGGATCCATCCCTTGAAAACCATTGGGTCCGAACTCCTTGATGCAGGTGTGTCTGCTTTCCGAGCCTTGTGGCCTCTTGCCGATGCTCCCAATACTACGCCTGAGCTCGCCGCCAAGCTTCGTGAAGCCGAACAAAGACTTCGAGAGTGGCGCTCATCCTCGGCTCGCGCTGGAGCTGATGCCGCTCTCAAATTCATCATGACTTGGTGCGAGAAGCTCGACCTCGAAAAGATGGACACTCTTCGCCGAAATTCGCCCTGGTCCACGGACCCAATTCTCATCCAGCGGCGCGAAAAGATGGCTTCCTTCTTCGCTGGATATGCCAACACCAAGAACTTGAGCGAGGGAGACACCTACTCCGACGCCGAAGATGACGAGCCAGAAGAGGATGAATACGAAACAGAATCCGACGTCGAAGCCGAGCAAGGTGACGATGGTGACACCCGCGAAGCAGAAACCGAGGCTTCTCCACAAGCTGGTGCCGAGGTTACTGCCGACGTTGCCAGCACCTCCCA
The DNA here is from genome assembly GCA_947311845.1 of Poa pratensis. Lineage (NCBI taxonomy): Eukaryota > Viridiplantae > Streptophyta > Magnoliopsida > Poales > Poaceae > Poa > Poa pratensis. The sequence goes on from CAMZMU010000042.1 coordinate 2,302,877, forward strand.
GGCTACCTCGGCTGCTGCCGACGTAATTCCTGATGCCTCGACCTGAACTCTGTTACTATCATGCTTGGCCAAAAAACTTCATTAAATCCCCGGTATGCCGGGACGCAGATGTAATCAAACTTAAGTAGTTCCTTTTGCTACCTCTGTTACTATCATGCTTATCCGAACCATGCTTTTCTAAGCTTTACGTCGAATCCTTTTGAATGATTGCTCGAGTTTACTTTCGTGTTTACTATGTTTGGCATTCTTTGCTCTTGACTACCTTTTAGGCAGATGCCAGTCGAGTCACAAGATTGTTGTTCATAGCATACAGTACTTGGTAAATTCCGAGGTATGTTTCAAAGTCATCCGACATAAACGAAAGGTAAAGACAGGGGTTAGTAAACGACACATGCCGAACTATAATTTTGGACCGAGTCCCCGAGTTCATTTTCATGTCTCCCACGTTTTTTCCTCTTTGCTCTTGACTACCTTTTAGGCAGATGCCAGTCGAGTCACAAGATTAGTTTCATAGCACACATTACTTGAAGTTTGAGACGAGGTTCAAAATAGTTCGGCATATGAACAAAACTGACAAACAGAGATAAAACATAAGCACAAGAGCGAGGCAGTCCCCGAGCTTTTACCTCGGAGTGCCGACATTTTTATTAAGGATTAACCGAGGTACATACATTGCGCCTTTCATGAGTAGAAAGGTCGGAGTAGAGCTACGTTCCATGGTCGCCTGACCTCTGACTCGGGGTTGTCCAGCCCATCTTCCCTTGGTTCCTGCGCATCTATAAGATAGTAGGAATCATTGAGCAGAGCTCGGCTCACAACGAACGGTCCCTCCCATGGAGGTGACAACTTGTGCCGGCCTTTCTTGCGCTGCACCAACCTCAGCACCAAATCTCCCTCGTGAAACACACGAGGGTTGATACTCCGGCTATGATAACGTCGGAGACCTTGCTGGTAAATTGCTGACCGAGATGAGGCCAATTCTCTCGCTTCCTCAAGCAGATCTACTGCATCCTCCCGAGCCTCTTTTGCCTCGGCTTCAGTGTACATTGCCACTCTGGGCGCATCATACTCGATGTCAGTGGGTAGCATAGCTTCTGCCCCATAGACCATAAAAAATGGCGTATAGCCAGTCGATCGATTTGGCGTGGTCCTTAGACCCCACAGTACTGCTGGTATCTCATCTATCCAACACCCCGGCGTTTTCAGCAGTGGTTCAATGAGCCGAGCCTTGATGCCGGCCAACACTAGAGCATTTGATCTTTCCACCTGTCCATTAGACTCCGGGTGTGCCACCGAGGCTATGTCCAGCCGGATTCCCTTGTTCATGCAAAACCGAGCGAACTCTCCAACAGCAAAGTTAGTGCCGTTGTCCGAGATAATGCTATGGGGGTAGCCATATCGCAGAATAATCTCCTTCAAGAAAGTCACTGCTGAATGACCATCCAACTTCCGGATTGGTTTCACCTCGATCCACTTGGTGAATTTGTCCACCATCACCAATATGTGTGTCATGTTACCTCGGGCTGGTTTGAACTCTCCCACCATATCCAAACACCATACCGCAAACGGCCAAGTGATAGGAATTGTTTTGAGCGCCGAAGCCGGCATATGCGTTTGCTTGGCAAATCTTTGGCATCCTTCACATCTCCGGACTATGGCCTCTGCATCGGCAAGAGCAGTGGGCCAATAGAACCCATGCCTAAACACCTTGGCACCAGAGCTCTTGTGCTGCAATGATGACCACATTCTCCTTGGTGGATCTCCAAAAGCATCTCCTTGCCTTCAGCTGGCTCAACACACCGTTGCAACACCTCGGTTACGCTTCTTTTATAGAGCTCCTTGTTGATGATGGTGTACGCCTTGGCCCTCCTTTGAATCCTCCTAGCCTCGGTTGTGTCACTTGGCGTGCTTCCCTCCGTTATGAACTTCATAATTTGCTCCGCCCACTCCGGCACCGGGTGCAAAGGAAAAAGTTCCTCATCCACCTCCATTGGCTCGGCCACCATAATCTCCTCCATTATTTCCTCCACCATCCTGCGACCAGTCCCCGAGTCTGGATGAGCAGTCCCCGAGGTTTGGTGTGCAGTCCCCGAGCTCTGCCACGCAGTCCCCGGGTCCGACCAAACGCATCCGACGTCTACCTCCATTGGAACAGGTCCGGGCTCTTGCTCCGCCGGGATGAAAATAGATTCGGATTCAGGAGAAGGTTTGATTGAAGGAGTTCTCAAGTGATTCAGGGCTACCCCTGGTGGTACTGCCTCTTTTGATGAACCGAGCTTTGACAACACGTCGGCAGCATCATTTTCTGCCCGAGGTATATGCCTGTACTCACACCCTTCAAAGAACCCGGATATCTTTTGCACATGGAACCGATATAACGCCATGTTGGCATCCAGAGCATCCCAAGTTCCAGAAGATTGTTGCACCACCAGGTCGGAATCGCCGAAGCACTCTACACGCCGGATACCGATCTCCTTTGCCACCTTGAGGCCATGGATTAAGGCCTCATACTCCGCCACATTGTTTGATGCTGAGAAATGAATCTGCAGCACGTACTTCAGCTGATCTTGCTTTGGCGAGGTGAGGACTATACCAGCCCCCAGCCCGATCTTTGTTTTGGACCCATCAAAATGCATTTTCCAATAATTATAGTCCGGCCTGGGTGGCTCATACTGCATCTCGGCCCAATCACAAAAGAAGTCCGGCAACGCCTGGGATTTAATTGCGTCTCTTCTCTCGTAATGTGGTGCATATGGAGACACCTCAATCGCCCATTTGGCAACTCGGCCAGTTGCATCTTTGCACCCGATGATCTCCGAGATTGGAGCTTCGCACACCACCGTCATGGGATGCTCCTGGAAATAATGCTTCAACTTCTTGACCGCCAGGTAAACACCGTACGTCATCTTCTGGTAGTGAGGATAGTTCTGCTTCGAGGTAGAGATCACCTCGCTCAAGTAATACACCGGTCTCTGCACCGACCTGCCACCTTCTTCGCGCTCCACCACCACTGCCACACTTACAACTCGGTTTGTGGCCGCAATGTAAAGTAACATCGGCTCATTGTGCAATGGTGACGCTAACACCGGGGCAGTGGACAACATCTTTTTCAGCTCGCCAAACGCCACGTCGGCCTGCGGGGTCCATGTAAACCCGGTACTTTTCTTCATGAGCTGGTACAAAGGTAAGGCTTTTTCTCCTAGCCGAGCTACAAATCGGCTCAACGAGGCTAGGCACCCTGTGAACTTCTGCACATCTTTCAAACACTTCGGTAACTTCATGCTCTCAATAGCTCGGATTTTGGCCGGGTTAACCTCGATACCTCGGCTGGACACCAGGAATCCGAGCAACTTCCAGCCGGGACACCAAAGGTGCACTTGTCCGGGTTAAGCTTCAACCGATACTTTCTCAAATTCACAAATGTCTCCTCGAGGTCCTCGAGGAGAGTACTTTTCCTTAGTTTTGATGACGATATCATCGACATACACTTGCACATTTTTGCCCATCTGAGAGTGCAGGCATTTCTGCATACACCTCTGATAAGTTGCCCCGGCATTTCTCAGACCAAAACACATGACACGATAGCAATACGCCCCATACGGGGTAATAAAAGCGGTCTTTATTTGATCCTTTGGGTTCAGTGGTATCTGGTGAAAACCAGAGTACGCATCGATGAAAGATAACAGTTCACAACCAGCAGTGGAATCGATCACCTGATCAATCCGAGGTAATGGAAATGGATCTTTTGGGCACGCCTTGTTGAGGTTAGTAAAGTCAATGCACATGCGCCACACCTTGACCACGGCTGGCTCGTCTTTCTTCTTTTCCACCAGGACCGGATTGGATATCCAGTCCGGATGCAGTACCTCCATTATGAACCCGGCTGCAAGCAACTTAGCCAGCTCGTCCAGCACCACTTGTCTCCGGTCGTCTGAGAGACGACGGGTCGGTTGCCTCACCGGTTTCACCTCTGGCCTAACAAATAAAGAGTGCTCTGCCAACTCCCTCGGAACACCTGGCAGGTCCTTAGCCGACCATGCAAAGATATCCCGATTCTCACGGAGGAAGTGACAGAGCTCGCCTTCCTATTTCTCGCCTAGCCCGGTCCCAATGATGGCCACATGCTCTGGGTGCTCCGGGTCAATGGGGATCTTCTTGGTCTCCTTGGGTACCTCGAACGCCGCAGTTGAGTCCGGGCTCATCAGTCCGGACAGGCCGAGCTGTGTTGACTGCGCCATTGCCACCACTTGATGCAGCTTCTTCTTCTCGGCTGCGATCACCAAAGACTCGGCTAGGTTAGATCCCGCCGAGGCACACTGAATTGCTCGCTTGTAGTCACCCGAGATGGATATGATCCCATTAGGCCCTGGCATTTTCATCTTCAGGTATGCAACATGGGTGGAAATCATGAACTTGGCCAAAGCCGGCCTTCCAAGCAGTGCATGGTATGCACTCTCCAAGTCCACCACCTCGAACTCGATACTCTCAACTCGGCAATTTTCCTTGGTTCCAAATGCTACATCCACCCATATCTTGCCCATGGGTGCACAGGAAACGCCGGGCACAATCCCATGAAAAGTACAACTGCTTGGCATCAACTGATTAGGCGAGATGCCCAATTTCACCATTGTGTCTCGGTACATGATGTTGATGGCACTGCCATTGTCCACCAGAACTCGGGTGAACCTCACATTGTTGGTAGGCCCACACAACGTTGGATCTACCACCAGGGCATACTTTCCAGGACTCGGCATGATCCGAGGTGTGTCCTTTCTGCTCCAAGTGATCTCCTGCTCAGACCAGTTCATATAGGTCGGCACCACCGGCATTACTGCATTCACCTCCATGGCACGCCTCTGCACGCTCTTCTTGTCAGTTGGCTCGGTCACAAAGACCACATAGCTCGCATGAACCTCTCTATAGTCATTTCCGGGGTATTCATACTGCTGACTTGGTCCGGCACCATTGTTGTTGTTATTACCTCGGACATTCACCACATTCACGGGTCTTGCTGCTGCAGGCCTCGGAAGAGGTGCAGTGGTTACCGGGGTAACATTTGCTCCGGACAGATTAGGGTGGGACCTCGGCTGAAATCTCTGAGGTGGTGGTCCTGTTCTGATTCCTCCGGCCCTTGCCCCCTCTTCTCTGATTCTGCGGTTCCAGCTGCACTGCCGGGTTGAATGGTTGGCTGGCTTGCGCGGGTCAGTCGTATGGTAACAGCACGGACCATCTATCATTGATTCATAGGTCATGGGTGGCTCCTGGTTCGGACTAAATGCCGGACCATTGATTTTTGGCCTCTGGACACCTCCAGCTCCGGGCTGATCCGGGTTCACCGCTGCAACTTGGTTGGAGGTATGGATAGTCCGGCTCCCTCCTCTTCTGTCCGAACTCCTGACGGTCATTACACCTTGGTCCGAGCCGGTTGTTTATTGGCTCCCTCCTTCTGTTACGTGCTCCTGCCTCTGCTGCTGGCTGCATCGGATCACCCAGGGCATAAGAATCTGCAACCCGGATGGTTTCTGCTAGGGATCTCGGCATATCTCTCTGGAGCCTCTGCCACAGCATGCTGCCATGTCGACAGCCATCTGCAAACCAGGAAATGGCCTGGGCCTCTACCACTCCTTCACAGGAATTCCGAACATTGCTCCACCGAGTTAAGAATTCTCGGTCAGTTTCATGATCATCTTGCTTACATGCCGCCAGGAGCTGAGGTCGGTTTGGCCTCTTGTATGTACTAGCAAAGTTGCTGTTAAACGCCAGCTCCAAGTCTATCCAGGAGTTGATACTATACTCCGGCAAATTATTCAGCCAGATCCGAGCTGGACCTTCCAACATGTGCGGGAGATACCGGACCGCCCATCGGCGATTGCCCCCCGCAATGTGCACCGAGGATACATAATCTGTCAGCCAATCTTGTGGCTTGGTGCTCCCATTGTATGGCTTGGTGTTCCGACCTAACTGGAACTGAGATACTGGTGGTGGTGGCTCCTTCATGATCCGAGGTCCAAAACATGCCGGACCAGGAGGGCCTTCCTCCTCCAGTTGCTCAGACAAGTAGAGTCTATCCAGCTTGTTACGGACATCGCCTGGAGCTAACATCCGACCTCCTATCCGAGGTCCCAACGCCCCATCCACTCTGTGGTATCCAGCTCGTGCCATGGCCGAGTCTCCATCATCATATCGGTCATCGCCTTGACCGACGTTCTGAGGTTGCTGAACATACTCCGGCTCTCGCTGATACTGCCCCTGCTGCCGAGGTTGTTGCTGATACCTCGGGGGCGGAGGTGGTTTACCTCGGCCAGCCGATGCCGCTTGACCGCCGTTCTGATTTCCCTGACCGGAGTTACCCTTAGCCCGGCTCGCATTGCCTGGGCCGGGGTTTCCCTTAGCTCGGCTAGCATTGCCCTGGCCCGCCTTCTGCTTTGCTGCTAGGACTGGATCATACATCTGCAGCTGCTGGTTCTGACCCGAGGTGACACTCCGGGCTCGATCGGCTCCTCCGACGAGTGGAGACGAGGCTTGCCCCTTGGACACCTGACTGACTGGCCTAGCTGAATAAACCATCTCTGAATCACCAGCCCCGGCATTTGCTCTGCGGAGAGCCTCATTCTGCTGGTTAGCCACATATACTAACTCATTAACTCGCTTCTGCTGCGCACGCCATGCATCTCCAGATAATCCGGATAGCTCGGCCCTGCCTGCCTCGGCAGCTCTGAGGTTCTTAGCAGGGGAACTATACACCGGCCTTCCAGTTGACACGCGACTCCACTCCTAGCCGAGGTGGTAGGTCGAGCCTCCCTGTTTAGCTCATCATTGAGCCCCTTGCCTCTCTGCCGCACCTCGGCTCCCCTATGTGTATCAACCGCTACCGGGGTGAAGCCATTCGCTGCATTGTACTCGCGCAGATCTCTATTGAACTCATCTCTAGCTGTTATCATTGCTACAGCCTCCTTCTGCAGCAGGACACGCTTTGCCTCTAGGTCGGCCACAGTCACCACTATGTCCACCCTGGATTTACTGGGTCTGCCAGCGTATCCACTATCTCTACCAGGGTCGCACCTCGGCCCCGCAGCTCTGGGGTGCCAGGCAAGTCCTTCTCTAGCCTGGGCTTTGCAGATCTCACCTTAGCAACCTCGGCTGCCTTGGACTGGCTGGCATCTACTTTGCCAGCGGCGTCAACCGGACCTGTCACCATCACCTCTACGCAGCTCTCGGGGCGAGTGATGCGCCGACCTAAAGCCGCGAGGAGAGGAGTTTCGTCGTCCACGAGCACCTGCTCCGGGTACCCGCGAACAACCTCGACAGCAACGTACGTGACGAAGCTGCCGAGCATCATGGTGAAGCCGTGCTCGGGGAAGGGCTTGCCGGCGAAACACCCCGCGTTGTCGCTGATGAAGGTGAACTCTCCGATCTTGGCGACAAGCCCGGAAAGAACACGCTCGCCTGAGCCCGTCCGGATGAAAACTCCCTCCAACGCCTCAATCTGCCCCACGGTGGGCGCCAACTGTCGTGGTGGGATCACGGCAGATGCCATAGGTATGGCTAAGATGGGGCCGAATGGTCGTTGGGGGAATCCGGGGAGGGTTTATGCACTCAAGAAGTGCACACGCAAGAACACGCAAGAACACGAACAAAGAACCAAGAAAGCAAGAACACAAAACACACCACGATGTACCCTGCTTCGGGGCCCTCTTGCGGAGGTAACACCCCTACTGCAGCACTATCCTAGTCAGTGTATAGCTCAAAGTGACAAGTACAAGCTGCTCCTCGAGCTGTATGATGATACAATGGTGAGAACTCGTGGTGGAAGATGATGCTACAAAGAGAGGAAAAGGCAGTCCGAGCCTGAACCGAGGTCTCTCCGAGGTATTCCGAGCTTCCTCTCTATCTTCTCTCTTTACTTCGATCCTCAATCCGTCCGTCCTTCAGCAGGAGGGGTGAAGCCCACTATATAGGCCAGCCGGGTTACCATTGTGCCCCTCGCAGAACACTGTTGCCATGCCTCTGCAACGGTCACCACCGTACCACCGTACCTCGGTCGGGGACAAGACGTGGCTTGCCCATCTCCTGTAGCCTACCGGCAGAGCTAGCATGTCCCCTCTGACCGAGACAGGACGTGGCCTGGCAGAGCTACCTCGTAGCCTTTACCCAGACCTCGCGTGGTCAGCGGTCGGAGACGTGCAGGCCCGCCGAACCCGGAGCACGCCTCTGCCATGCCCTTGACAGACGCTCCCGTGTCAGGCGCTCTAGTACCCGGCTGGAAGTGACAGGAGCATTGACTCCGGCCCGACCTACAGCCCATCACCTCGGTTAGCTCGGCGCGTCCGTGCCGTACCTTGGGTCTTGCGCTTAATATCTTTTACTAGCTCGGATCTTACTTCCTTCCCACAGCTTCTCCTGCACCCACAACGCAAACCACCGCACTGAGGTAGTTAGGTCGGCAGAACATAGCTCGGACTGTGAACCTCGGCCCTGGCCACTAGTATACCTCGGACCCCTCTGGGCCAGAATAGGTCGGCCTGTATTCTCCAGGTCAAGATGAAGCTCGGACCTTCCCAGGCCCAAACAGGCCGGCCCTTTCCGTACCTCGGCACAACTTGGAACACCACCTTATGCCAAGCCTTGACCCTACCCGGGGATACCTCCCCGACAGTCACGGCCAAATAGGAGTAGAACTGTTGGCCACAAATGGCTATATCCCTGATGAGCTTTACATTTTTTATGAGCCGGTGAAGTGGTGATATATTGTATGGGTAAAGCCATTCAGGGCCAGTGTGAACTTTACAATGCAAAATTTCACAGGGAACAACTCAATTCCTACATAATTCGGGCAAAAATTACTCCAACATCAAGCAGGAACGAGGCTGGGCTCTGAGGGCGTAGCCGACTCAAGCAGCAGGTTTGGCTCAGAGGGCGGAGACGATTCAAGCAGCGGGTTCTTCTGGAACTCGTTCCTGAGTTGCCCGCAAGCCGCATTGGCATCGAGCCCACGAGTCTGTCGAACGCTGACTGTGATCTTGCGAGATTCCAGCCCATCAACAAACGCTTGAATCTGTGCAAAATCCCAATATAAATATCAATATGAATGTTCTCAAACCGGAAACAAATTCCATAATAGTTAGTGACAAAGACTGGGATAGATGGCATACAGCTTTTCTGTAAGGCCTCTTGTACTCGGAACCTTCTACCGGGTTATAGGGAATCAGGTTCACATGATAACCGCCTCCACATGCATGCAGCAGCGCCGCGAGTTCTTCAGCGTGCGCCTTGTCATCATTAATCCCAGCTGGGGAATGTGGAATGGTTCAGGCATGTTAGGTGACAATGGCAGGAATGATAATGCAGTTTTAACATCTGACCTTGTCAGACTGATGGATCATTCAGTGTGAAGGCATCGCGAGATTACCTAGCAGAGTGTACTCAAAGGATACCCTGCGTCCAGTTTCCAGGAAGTAGTTCTTGCAATCGTCCATTAGTGCTTCCAGCGGATATGATTTCGCACTTGGAACAATTGTTTCACGCAACTGCTGATTTGGGGCATGCAGACTGATTCCAATACAGAAGAATAGTCAGCAAAGAAATTTTCGGAGCAAATGCTGCTTGTAGACAATTCCAATCAGTTTCAGTTAAGTTCCGAGTTTGGACAATGTCAAAAAGGGCAGGTTCTTACATGGAATATTTAGTATTAAGTAAGATTGGCAGGTAGTAAGCATAAAGCAAGACCACATTATCTACTCTTGATGGAAATAAGCCAAGTTCGGATTATTAACATCGTACCTGACTGCCAGCGTTGACTGAAGCTTGTGAGATGCTAGCTTATTTATCGTATTGGGAACACCTACTGTGGAGATTGTCATCATTCTTTGCCCAATCTTTAGTTCCTGAAAACGACATATCCATGTTGAATGACGGGACACATATCAAACGGCTTCTTATCTAAGCTATCCCAAGAAATTTAAGACCCAATATTTCATGAACATTAATTGAGCACAAGGAAAAAACAGCCCAATTGCTTGCCAACTCAACATACCTTATTCAAGCATGTGTGTGCCTCCAAAACTGCCTTGAGGTTCAACATGGGCTCACCCATTCCCATGAACACGACATTCGTCACCCTGTGTTTGAATGACTCCTCTATGGCCAAGACCTGCAATGCCAAAACATCAATCCACAACGCAACAAAAACAAACACAACTTGAGCCTGTTTACAGCAAGAGCTTTCATTGCAAGGTAGCGACAGGCGCAGGTTGCTGTGAGGGAGAGAACCTGCTCGACGATCTCATGCCCCTTAAGGTTCCTCGCGAACCCTCCCTTGCCCGTGGCGCAGAACGCGCAGCGCAATGGGCAGCCGACCTGCAATGAGTAAGCACCAATGCTATTGTCAAGAAAACACGGAGCTCGCTCGCTTAAGCAGAGAAAAGCACCAGAAGCACAGGCTCCAAGGCACCTGTGATGAGACGCAGGCGGTGAGCCTGGGTGTGCCCCTGTCGTCGACGGGGATCCCCACCGTCTCGACCAGCCTGTTGTCCTCCAGCTTGAGGAGTATCTGCAAGCAAAGACCAACATACAGGGAGTCATGAGCCACTCCGATTTACTACTAAGCACACGATTCGTCCTCCCGACTTTTCGAATGCCGGGTGAACCTTGACGTGCATACCTTGGTAGTGCCATCGGTGGAGGTCACGGCGTGGTGCACGGGCGACCGGCCCACGCTCCACCCCGCTCCAACCAGCGCCTCCCGGAACACCTTCGGCACTGCAGGACGAACGGACGGTCAGGAGCGAGCGAGGCAAAACAGCAAACATGTGGCGCGCACGAACTGTGCAAGTCGATTCAGCACCCACCGTAGGCGAACTCCTCGATTTGCTTGGCCCGGTTCTTGTACACGAGGTCGTGCAGCTGCTTCCCCCGGTAGCCTTGCTGCGGCGTGAGCGAGCGAGTGAGTCAGTGGAGCGCCGGACGCAAGAAACAACATTGAGGAGGAGAGGAAAGGTGGCGCCTTTTTGGTGTACGTACCTGGCCGAGGTCGACGGCGAGCTGGCGGAGCTCCGGCTCCGTGAGGCCGAGCAGCGCGCGGCGGGAGGTCTCGGGCGACTTGGCCGGAGCGGCGGAGGCGCGCGTGCGGAGGCGGAGAGCGCGGGCGAGGGGCACGGCGCGGACCTGCTGCGGCGCGGCCATTTTTTGCTACTGCTCGACTCCTACGGATTACCCAGCTGCCTCATCCACTTCCCTTTCCTTATTTTGTTTGTCTCCGTAAACGAGTTTTGTGGACGGCCCGGCCCACGCAAGGCAGGAGATGTTTTTCTAGCAGCCGATTTTTTTATTACGATGTTCACCTTTTTGTCATTAAAATGGAGCTAATTATTTTATTTTCCAAAAGGATAATCCTAGGAGATTAGGCAAGAGCAAAAGAGGTGGAGTTGAATCCACGATGCTATGTTAGACCGTTGAATACCAAATGTGCGTGTGCAAATGCGACACATGCATGCATATCGTCCACCGTCAAAACACAATCTTGTGGCTGACTTCCTTTGGAAAATCATGGCAAGGTATGTTTCACTTGTCCTTGACTTCCTGTGCAAGCTCGTGCGAGATAAATGGCATTTTTATAGGCACACATCGAAGTAGTACGTAAAAGCCATCGACTTATGCATGTTATTGTTTAGCTCGTGCGCGATAAATGGTTTTTTTAGAGGCATACATCGAAGTAGTAAAAGCCACCGACTTATGCATGTCATTTTTCAGCTCGCTCGAGATAAATAGGTTTTTTAGAGGCGTACATACAAGTACTAAAAGCCACTCACTTATGCATGTTGTTTTTCAGCTCATTCTTCATGGGGGGCGTTGTAAAATGGTTGATTATGCGGCGGCCGAGCTCATACAATGTAACAAGAGATATCCATGTTACCTTCCAGATTCCACTTCATCGGTTTTTCGTGAGAATCAATTAAAAATGTAAAATTTTGTGAATACATCTTCACATTCTAGTGTTCACAAAGTCGTCGATTTCGTGAAAAAACGACATATTTTGTGGTATATATAAAAATGGGCCCCACCCTTATACATAACAGTAGCTAGGTGTACAAGATTGGTTTAGGTCTAGTCTTATTTGCCCTAGTGGCGGCGTTTAGCACTTTGCCACTTTGCCGGATAGAAGCTCTCCATGGTGCCAGCGAGTGGTGCCGGCGCGCAGGGAGTCCTTGCTTGGTGCAATATTCATGGTGGAATGGCGCTGCAGTCTAATGTAATAAAACACTGAAGAGCCCCCACACACAAAAAAAACATTGAAGGCGGTTCGTTATGACCTCCGTCAAAGCATAGAAACCAGCTCTCCGTCTCCGGTGTCTCGTATCCTCGTTTCCCTAAAATGTAATTTTTCAAATTTAAAATACTTACCAAAATTTCTAATAATAATTAAATTGTATTGTTTATTTGTATTTTTAAAACAAGCATTTCATTATACCTCTCTACAAAATATATCGGTTCTATTATGTTTAAATGAGTATTCAAATAATGCACTATAAAAAAATTTACTTACAAAATGTGTCATTCTACATTCAATCTAAATGAAAAAGAAAGATTAATAGGTACAACACATTATACAAGTTTAGTTAATCAACATTGGACTTTTACTCCGTCAGCAACTTAAATAGATCTGGTTTAAGCGTTTATATGGAAAGGAGAGGTAACTCTAGGTTTTAGAATGTTGTGGAATGATTGAAAACCCCGTTGTGGGCTGTGGAAGGACGATCGCTCCTGGATGTGGATTGCAGTCACTGGATTGCTCCTGAATTTGTGTTGCGTTTGATGGAGCACTCTCGGATATATGATGGGCTATAGGGGCCGCAGGGGGTGAGCGATATATTCTAGTCGATGGATCACTCCATATAGATCATAGTGGGCTACAAGGGGAAGACGGATTGCAGGGGTCCAAACAGGACTCGACTCTAGTCCTTAGCTGGACTGTGATTTGCAAAGATCTCGGGTGAAGCAAGAAAGGGCACGTGGCTCCTAGCTAGTCGGAATTTCCTCCTAGCCGGGATTTGACACGTTGGGATCCAGGAATTTATAGGGGGTGAATTGTATACCCGAGGGGATTTTCCTACTGTCCTTCATCAACCCCTTCAAACCCGGTGAGAAGATTAGACGGACTTGATTGCTGCAATTCCAAGTGCATCGAATTCTCTCATCCAATGGTGCTTTTTTCTTCGAGACCTTATTTTTTTAATTGGGTTACAAGCTCTATCAAAGCATAGAAATTAGCCCTCCTTCTCCGCTTGCTGGTTTCCTCATTTCTCTAAAATGTTTTTTTTTAAACAAAATACATACCAAAGTTTTGAAAATTAATTAAATTGTATTGCTTATTTGTTGATTTAAATAAAACATTTCATTATACCTCTCTATGGAATATATCAGTTCTATTATGTAGAAATGATTGCTTAGATAATCCACTATACAATATTTTATGTGCAAAATGTGTCATTCTTTCTACATTCAAGCTAAATGAAAAAGGATGAGTGGTAGCTATTACACATTGTACGAGTTTAGTTAATCAACACTGAACTTCGACTCCGTCACCAAGTTGAATAGACATATCTTGTGCTCTTAGGACAACAGTTTAGGTTTTTGTGTGACATGGTCTATCTAGAAGTGAACGTGGCAGAATATGTTGCATTAGAATGTTGATGTAATAGCCAGGAATGCTCATATTCTTTTTTGTATTTAATGTTAGCAGGATCACATCAAAATTCATTGATTAGTAAAAAGAGTTACAAAGACCAAGAAAAAGGCAAACAAAAAGTACGGGAGAGAAAGCCCTCAGCCCGGATCAAAGGGGATTTGAGCACCCCTGCCATGTTCCAAAGGAGGACAAAACTTTCTCATTCATCACCAATAGGGGATTTCCCGAAATAGGGTTTCGCTCCGCTATATTAATATAGAACCATGTTCCAAAGCACCACTATCGGATGATATGACACCTAGTTACTGGTTAGGAGGACAAAACTTTCTCATTGTGCATAGGGTGGGCTGGGGGATCTACTTGTGGAGTATACAAACAAGGTTGGACATATCATGAATATCCGGAGGCTGTGACTAGGAACACACATTCGGGAGGCTCTGGCTAGGAACACATCCCCGATCAAAATACAATGACACAACGAAATGTTTCGGAGAAATATTCCGCACCGTAATCCTTACCGGCGATCCAATCGGGGCCTAAGTGATCAAGTAAATCGGCAAGTGTACAAATGTGATTCGTCCATGTTGCCTATAAAAATCATGGGGCTGGCTTTCTCTGGAAAAATTGTGAGGTATGTTCATCTGTCCTTGATTTTCTTGTGGACATTTTGTTCCTTCATTCTAAAAATGCAAGTCAATTTGATTTAAACACACAAAAAAATCTCATCCGATACTTCTTTTGCAGTACAGAGATAGTTGTGGTATTATCATCTTTGACGGATTGTTTGAACATCGTTTTTTTTTTTCCAAAAGGATAGTTTGTGTCGAATTTCAAATGTTCTTTTTTCTTTTTTAGATAAAGAGAATATATTAATATCACGAAGATATCAATTACACCCAGCCTCTGCACCAACAAGGATGCACACAGCCAGAACAAAATTAAAAAGAGAGAAAAGTATAAAAAAGACCCCATCGCAATGATGAAACACTAGCAACAACAACAGTCTAACCACCACCAAAGACAACAGCCGGACCACAAACGAGGTTCTCCAAAAGCGACGCCTTCAAGAAGGAAACAATGCAGAAACGTTGTCGTCGCCCTGGAGAAAGACCGTGATCCCAAAACAATGCAATTGCCAGGTACAACCAATGAATGCCAGAACTTGGATTTTAACCCTGAAAATCGCGGCTCGGTACTCGAGATGTACCACCAGAATGCTTTCCACCTGTGTTGCCGCACCCTCATGCCAAGGCCGTTGTTGCAAGTCCTCAACACCCGATACACGGGAAAACCTGCGCCACAAGTCTTCATCGCAACCAAAACTCCTCTGCACCATCACAAGCCTCCGATCAGAGCCACCATGGCTTTATTCACCACTGTCGATGACATGGAAATCTAATTTAGACATGTCCCATGACACCGGCAAGACAGTGAAGCTTCACGTATTTGATCCACCAAAAGTAAATCTTTGCATGTACTTTTTTTTTCAGAACGGGCAATCGGCGATCGAAATGGCGGGCAGAGTCGCCTCAAAACAAAAAAAGCTCGACCGATCGTCATCATCGTCCTGCCTAACTAAACAGGCAAAGAAAGTGGAAGATCGCCTGAATTGATTATACAGGAGGAGCAAGACGCACTAGATTAGCATTCAGAAACGAAACAATCTGCCTCTTTACATACAAACTCGGTGGGAACCATCTAGAACGGTTCCCGTCCCGGCGAGACGCGATCGCCGTTCACCTCACTCGCGTAGCGGCGGCGCCCTCGGATAATGCCTTCTCGCCGCCGGCTCCGGCTGCCGGAAACCACCCCCACCACCGCGTATCCTCCCGAACCCGCCAGCACCCGCCTTCCCCTGCTCGTTCCCCGCCCCCGCGGCGTCCTTGGCGTCCTGCAGCTTCTCGAGCGCGGCCACGACCTGCTCCATCCCCGGCCGGACCCTGGAGTCCCCCGACAGGCACTGCAGCGCCAGCGCGGCGGCCTTCTGCGCGCCGGCGAGGGAGTACTGCCCGCCGAGCCGCGCGTCGAGGATGCGGAAGATGCGGCGCTTGCTGGTCAGGTACGGCCGCGCCCACTCCACCAGGTTGTGCTCGCCGGCGGGGCGGTTCTTGTCCAGCGCGCGCCGCCCCGACAGCATCTCCAGCAGCACCACCCCGAAGCTGTATACGTCACTCTTCGCCGTCAGATGTCCTGCACGTTCATCGAAGCAAAAGATTCAGAAACGATGATGATTCACTTAATTTAATCTTAGTTGCAGCTAGTAGATACTCCATCCAATCCAGTGGCAGTGGTTTGAGATTCCATAGGTATATATCAAAATCATGATCTTTTTTCTGTTTCATGTGCAGATGCTGCCGAGGGACAGACAGTGATCCGGCTTAACAGGATTAAGATTAGATATAGACCCAACATGGATCAGTGTAGTGTATCATTGACAATATATTATATGGGGATTACACAGCACAGCTCATGCCTGCCTAGGAACCACTAAACTAGAAGAACAAGCACTGGCCACCATTGACCTAAGTGCTTGCTTGCTCAAGATTATATATGAAGGATTCGTTTATCAATAGATCACCTGCTATTCCCTTAAATTAGTTAATGTGTGTGTATATACATTTAATAATGTATGGGGATTACACAGGCACACAGCTCATCCCTGCCTAGGAACCACTAAACTAGAAGAACAAGTACTGGCCACCATTGACAAGTGCATCCACACTTATCTAGCTAGCTCCAAGATCATAAAGCGTGTATACTTTTATGTAGATGGTGGTGATAGCTAATTACTTAATCTGGTTTAGCGCACACACATGTGGTGAATGGATCCAGTTAGGTCTGAAACCATGACAAAATTGGACCAGCTGTGCTGCACATCTACCTAACTAATATGACCTCCACAACACCCAACGGAATTTTGAAGAAAGTAGTGTTCTCTACTGCTTCCTCTAGAGCTTATGGACAGACACAAGCTGACAAACCGGATTAGGAGACTTTTATCAGCAGGAAGCAACCTCAGACGATACAAAACTGTACCTACCGCATAACAACAATAACAATCGCCGTTCAATCCTGAGAAGCAAACAGTCACGCTCATCATGACTGAAGAACAATTGAGCATGTGTAAAATGTAGTGTATGCTGCATCATATTCGTATCAGATCACGACTCTGAAGAACAAATTAACTTAGCAACGTGTTCATCTCTTCGGATTTACCTGTAGCGAGGTACTCTGGGGCGGCGTAGCCGTGCGTGCCCATGACCCTCGTGGAGACATGGCTCTTGTCGCCGGTCGGCCCGTCCTTCGCCAGCCCAAAATCGGACAGCTTTGCGTTGTAGCTCTGCATTTCCATATCCAGGGATCACACGTTTAGGATTAACAAGTTACTGAAGAATTACTCCCTAGAGAGTTCATTTTTGTGACATCCTTTTCCGAACGGAGGGAGTATATATTTTCTCAATGAAATTAGAAGGCAAGAACAGAGGAAAACATATGTATGTACCGAGTCGAGGAGGACATTGGAGGTTTTGAAATCGCGGTAGATGACCTTGGCCTTGTCGCTGTGGAGGAAGGCGAGCCCCTTGGCCGCCCCGAGCGCCACCTTCATCCTCAGGTTCCACGACAATGGCTGGAAGTAGGAGCCCCCTGCATCATCATTCACACAATCTCGTTAGTAATTCATCAATGACAGGAAGGCCGTGAGAATAAGGTTGGTTGGTAAGGTAGATTACGTCTGAAAAGGTGGTTCTCGAGGCTCCCTCTTGGCATGAACTCGTAGACGAGCAGCCGCTGCTCGTCCTCGAGGCAGTACCCGACGAGCCTGACCAGGTTCGGGTTCGACAGCTGCCCGAGGTAGTTCACTTCTGCCTGCACATCCCAAAATTCAGAAATGAAGATTCAGTAACAATGGGTTCAGATTCAGAAAAATTCATTCCACAGATTGATTCTGAATGTGCAGAGCACAGACCAGCCACTCGCGGTGTCCCTGGAAGCCCTCCTGGTTGAGCTTCTTGACGGCGATGACCATGCCGGTCCCCGGCCGGGCGGGTGCGAAGGTGGTCTCGTCGACCCACCCCTTGAAGACGGACCCGAAGCCGCCCTCGCCTAGCACGCTGTCGGGCCTGAAGTTGCGCGTGGCCGTGCGCAGCTCCGTGAAGGCGAAGCTCTTGACGTTGGCCGACTGCAGGATCTCGCCCTCGCTCTTCTTAGGCGTCGGGGGCACGGTTGTTGACGGGGACGACGACACCCGGCTGCTCGAGGTGCTTAGGCCGCCCGCGCTCTTCCTCGTCCATCTCCAACCTGAATGGTCGAATCACGGAGAGATTCAGTTATGATCGGGAAGAAGAGAGTAGGGTGAAAAATCTATCAAGAATCGAAGAAAAGTCTGAACTTTCTTCCTTTAGGATGGAAGCAGCAAAGAAAAGAAAGTGCTTTTACAGGTGAGACAATTCGGGCAAACGGAACAGTCTGGAAAGGTGCTTGTAGAAGCCAAATCACGCGAGGAAATGGTGTCACGAAACGAAAGAAGAAGGAGGCGTGGTGATTAGATTGAGCTGTCGTACCTGAAGAGGAAGGGGAGGCGGGGCGGCTCTCGGAGCTGATCCTGCTCCCGAAGCAGTTCCCCATGGCTGCTGATCAAGCTCCCTTTAAGACAGAAGCAGATCGGACGAAGGCAGGCAAGGTCGAGCTCCAGGACGAGCTGAACTGAAAGTGAGACCCTTTGGCTCCGGCCGAGGAAGCTCGATATATACTGGTGCTGTTCTGCCTTTCCCCGTCCTCTTGGTCGGCCGCTCACGGGAGCGATGGAGCTCTCGTGCTAAGGTTGACCTTTCTTCGCTCTCGCTGCCTCACCACTTGCCCCAGTGGTAGGGGGAGGCGGAGGAGGATGGCATTAATGGCGGGCGGACGGGGTGGGGAGGGAGGAGGCGAGAAGAGAAGAAGCAAGGTAGGCGTTGTTGTTGTTGTCGTCTGCCGACCGAGAGCTCTCTCTCTCTGCTTTATACCGGAGGAAGCTTCCGAGCTGATCCGTTCGTCAACTGACGCCTGGGGCCCAGTGTGTGAGTGGACGTGGCGTGGTGGGCTTCATCCGTCGGACGGCTGGGATTCATCCGGCAAACGGCTCTCTCTTTCTGTGTCAGTTGGTACTACAGTAATTGTTGGTGAGTGGAGTAACAGTGATTATTCATTTGGTGGTGAGATTTACGCGGGAGGGACGGACAGACGGCTTGCCGCCACGGGAACACTTTTTGGACCATGCTAGCTAGTGTGTGCGCATGCGTGTGATTTCCTTTGCTTTGATCTTGTCAACCGCATGCACGCGCGCGCAAGACTCCTCGTCACCGATCGATCAAAAGTCGCACGAGCCCTCCACCTGAGCAGATGGAAACCTACGTCACCGTCGTCTTATCTTGTACCCGCCATGTAATGTAGATATGACAATAAAATATGATGAACAATGGACTATTTTTAGTTTTATCTTATTAGTCAGATATTGTGGTGAAAAATATTGTGTTAAGAAATCATCTCTTAGCTAAGAGAAGACAAGCCTCTTTTTTGTGTTTCTCTCTTCTCCACCTCAGCAGTTATGTACATGCTCTAAACATCCTAACACATACAAGAAACACCTTTACCGCAAAATCAGTTTCAGCTTCCACAAAAATTGATTTTCTAGTTTGGAAATCCATCTTACCGCATAATCGTATTGTAAACTCTAAAAAGGTTCGCGCCAGATTTCAACTAGAATCTTCTCAAGTTTACCACGAAATTTACATAATTCATCATCACAACACTTAACATAGTAGTTCATAACACAAACATTCACAAACAAAATTTTACGTAGATAAAACAACAAGCCCTCTACTAGAATACGGCGAGCGCTCTACTAGACGGCGTCGACTTTGCTCTTCACCAGCGTGCTCACTCATCAAAATTGAGGTAGTGATGATTGAAGGCAAAATTGCGAAGCACTCACACGAGCTCGTGCTTCGCCAAGGCAGGTCAGAGTGGCACGTCTGCGTGGCAGCAGGAATATCGTCGGTGGTGTGGGTCCGGTTGAAGTGGGGCAAGATGTACTCATCGAGCACATCGAAGTCAGTCCACGCGCGGATCGCCCACCGCTCCGGGAGAATCCGGCGCGGTCCCGCATTCGCCTCGACCTTCACGCGGACCACGCGTCGCCCTCGTTATCGGTGAGTTAGCGTTTGCAGGCGGAGAAAGGATGAACCGTTTGCATAAGTCATTTTATCTCGCGGGGGAGTATTGGATTTCATGCGGACATAATGTAGATTGAGCGAATGTGCTCAATATCCGATATTTTTATTCGGACCGTACCGATATGTGGTGGCCCCAATATTTTTTTTCGAGCCGGGCCAATATGCGGTGGATGCGGGGCCGTGAAAAGACCCGAAACCGCATATTAGACTGAATTTTCTGAGGCGTGAGTTATCCGGTATCTGCTAGATATGTTGGTTCATCGATCGAGAAAGACATGCAAAATGAAGGAGGATAATTAACCGGGAGTCTTAGTCTTGATCACATCGTCGGACTGAATCTTAGGCGACACCGACAGTACCGTGCACGTTGAGTTGAGTTCAGAGCCGGCGGGGACTCTTCTCCGTTGCTGCCTGCGTGCCGAGACGACAAATATGATGTGCACAACCAAAATGGAAACTGCGGGTTTTGAGGCTTAAAATGTCGTGTTCGTTTTTACATTTCAGTTTGATGGGTCAATATGGAAGCTGCTGCAGTAATTTATTTCACCAGACACGAATGCGGTGAAATATATGCAGAGACGAAGTAATTGTGGCGGAAACGATGGAGGGATCGAGCTAGGTCGGTGGGTAGGCCAAAACGAACCAACCTAGAGCTACAGGACGAGCTACAGGACGAGGTCGATCGAGTTGAGTTCGAGACGAGTCGTTTTCGATCGCTTTCCGGCGACGAGTTAAAAGGGCCCGCGTACGTCTCGATCGGTGCATAGTTGGCCGGGAGTTAATTAAGTGCGTTAGGCTAGCTCGACCATCGGGATGGATACAGATCCGGCCTCCGCCAAAAAAAAAAAGCTTCTTGTTAGAATTCACTCCATTCAATATCCTGTGGTTATTCAAAAGGCAACAATTCAGCAACATGAGAAAAATCAAAAAAAAATAACGCGGGAAAGAAGACCCACGTACTTGTGGATTAATCCTCCACATCTTGAATCGATCATTTCAATTTCACTTTCACGTGTCTCATGGATTAACTAACGTCCTATCCACAGGACAAGTGTGAACGAGTAGAGCCTGGATGGAAAACTAGTCCATGGATGGTTTGTCTATATATGGTCATCGTGATTGAGCCCGTGAGCATGCATAGCTTCATCCTCCACATGCATGCCACAAAGTCCAACTCGTTGACTAGATCGATGCTTCCTTGTCCATTAGTCTGGGGTCGATCTCTCTCTTCTGAACCGCACAACACACGCCACATGGATCCATACAAGCATGCGTGTGCATGACACAGGGGCAGCCTCTGTTACCGAAAGCAAGGCAGGGAAAGCCGCATGCAGCTGTGAAGGTAGCGGTAGCTTTCAAGAGAGAGGCGAAAAACACAAAGGTCAACTGCATCACCTGCACTGCCGTCTTCTTACAGTGGCGGCAGCGATATATGCATGCATAAAGATTGTGGATTTTTGGAACCGAGCTACATCGAGTCTGTTCTTTTTAAAATTTGAAATCGACATTTTTTAGTTTTTAAAAATCGCAAACATATTCTCGGATTTACATATTGTTGAGATCTACTCCCCCCCTTCTAAATTAGATGACTTCTATTTGACTTTGTGGCATATAAAGTTCTAAATTAGTACTATATACTGCGATCCTCATATAAAGTTCAGATACATACAGTACTCTGCATCTGTCTGCCCTGCGCGAAAGGGAATTAATCGATGTGATGCACTTATACAAGTGGCCATCGATCTGGCTGTACATGCATGCATCCATCCATCCATGTATGTGACCACGAGCGTGCTTTCGAGCTAGAGAGTGACTGTGTGGCCACACATGCAAGTTGACTTTGCTGAATGATAGCGTGGATGACTCGAAAAACAATGGTTTGGACAATAACTAATTATTCAGAGCGGTATGGTCTCCCTAAATACTCAAGAAAATACCTTCCGAGACAAAGCTATGCATTCTTATCGTTTTCAACTTTTCAGTTTTACATATTTGGAACAACAGAGCTGGTGGCCGGCCAATATTTTTCTAAAGTTTGAATTAGGGATGTGTCCCGAAGGTCACACTCTTGTGAAAAAAATAAAAATATGCGCGCATGGAAGTCGTGTTTTCCTTAAAAAAAAATTCTGATTGTTGTTTGACATGACACGGTGAATTTGTTCACACCTTGTCCCATGCTGAATTATGGGTTGACAGTAATATTGTCGGAGAGAAAATAGTTTCAACCAACCAATAACAGCACAGGTATATGTTCTCTCTTTGATTTGACGGGTGGGCGACAGCCAGCGACAACCTAGTACGCACATACGTGGTCAAAGAAAAAAAAGGTCTGCTTGAATCGATCTGATTTACCGCGTTAATTAAAACTGGAGATCGTGACTCTGGCTTATATAGCAGAACAAGCAGAGTGTGGTTAGCTAGCTACGGTCCGCGGACAAACTCCAGCCGTGATTTACACTACTCCAACAACCTTATAACTGGTTGTGCACCAAAGGAAAATGAGTTCGTCGTCCCTTTCCGGGAATAAGCCGGCGGCCGGCGCCTCATCTTGTAAAGGGTTTAGGGTTGCTTCACAAAAGGAAGCAAGAAACATGGTAGTGTGCGCACTTTTAGCCTGCATACCACGTTGGAGTTGGGGCAATCAGTCAAACGTGTACCTGTCGTGCCAAATAAATAAAATAAATAATGTGGAAAAGGCACCCACCACTCCTGGATCTAAAGGAAGCTATATATATAAAAGGCATGGATCAAGATATTGATGTGGAAAATTCAAAAAAAAAAAAGATATTGATGTGGAAAAGTTTTGGATTTTTGTGGGGTGCATTTGTGAATCTTCTTGATCATGTGTGCGTCATCGACCAGCCGGAGTCATAAACCTTTGATGATCGATCACTTTCGCGTGTATCTCTCGATCGTCCTCCTTCTTTCTATTGATCCAATCTTCTAAGTGTGAATATGGTCGTCGTCCATGAGCTCGTGAGCCTTGGACTTGTTTGCCTTGCCACAAAGTCCAACCGGCTGAGCAGACCAGATACGCATGCTGCCCTGTCCCTTGGGTCTCCTCACAACAGCAGCAGCTGGTAGTAGCGTTCAACAGAAATGCCAAACAATCGTCAACTGGATCGGATCACATGGACACTGCCGTCTTCTACAGTACGTGCAATGGGCAGCAGGCTAGCAGCAGAGCGCGCGTAGTAGGCACACAAGAACGTATATTCATTTGGAGAGCACGCTTTAAAAATAATCTTCATGAGCTTTGTGGGCTTTGATTTCGCCAGGGATAGATGAGTTGCTTCGCTAATTTGGAGACTTGATGATAATATATGTCAATTTAGCATATTTGCACATGGTATAGACATATAATTAGAACAAACACTAGTAGGTAAAACAAATTATATGATTTTGGAGGGGCTGCCAGTATGGCACCCCCACTAGATACGCCCCTTCCGACATGGTCTTCAAAGTACATAGTTCATCTGTATGAAAATATAACCCGTCCTTGATTTTCGTTGGTCATAACTTACAATTTTGACTATTATTTGTAATTACAATATGTTCAGAAAATAGTAAAATATATATATAATGAAAAATATTAAAAATATTTGACTTAAATAATTGAAATGACTGCATATTCAGCAAAGGGATCGACGCAGATTAACGCGAGAAAAAAGACACCCACACATGCATGCAACTCGTTGGCTTGACGGACGGAGTCGTGCATGGACCAATTTGATGGAGCTGGCAGGGTGGATTATTTTTGCCCGCGGCCGCCGCGGGCGTTTACCTTTGCCATCTCACCAAATCTAGAATTAACGACGGCCAGCCGGTTAAGTTGATGATCTACCCGTCGGTCTATCCAAGTGTGAATCCTGGTTCATGGACATGTATATGTATGGACCTCGTCCTTGAGCTCGTGAGACTATGACTAGCTTCTACTCCCTCCATGCATAAATATAACAAGTTTTAGCTATCCAACATGTTGTCTACCTGCATACTAATATGAGTGCACATACACACTAAAATATGTCTACATACATCTAGATATATGTGAATGTGGACAAATGCTAAAACATCTTATACTCCCTCTGATCCTAAAAATCGTTCGTAGCTTGTGCTGTGGATTTGTACGTACGCAGTTCATTTGTCACGACTGTTTTAAGGGATCGGAGAGAGTATTAAAAAACGGAGGGAGTATATATACATTGTCCTCCTCCGGCCACAAAGTCCAACTGGTTGACCTCATCTGAGCAGCACAAAATGACTCATCTATACTATACATCCATCGATCGAGCTAGCTACCGGCCGCTATATAGTCCAAAGGCAGCGGGCGCCCCGGTATCTTTCAATAGAAATGACAAACAAAGGTCAACCGCGCGTCACATGGACGGTGCAGCACTTCAATGGTGCAGTGTGGGCTGTGTAGCTGTCTGGTATCATGAGCGCATAGTAGTAGATGAACAACGACGATGCATGCCTGACTTAAATTATCCAACTCCTCGGCCAGGTACAACCACCGGTGGTTCTTGTACACATGAATTAAATCAGATGGACGCAAAAGTTATATTAAGACAGCAGCACCGGCGGTCAATGATACTGTAGTATATACTACTCTCTCCTTTTTTAATATAATATGTTTTATGTGTTGCACATGTTGTCTAGATATATACTAAAGTGAGTGAAAATGCACATTAACACATGTCTACATACATTTGTTTACATTTGCATGTAGATAAATGATAAAACATCTTATATTGAAAAACGGAGGAGTACTACATTGCGCGATGCTCATTATTTGTGGACCTCTTAATTAACGAACACTAATAAAGGCTCAGAAGTCAAGGGCATCGATCAACCATATGTGCCTTGCACAAAAGGGCATCGATCTACTACTACATTTAAACAAGTGCGTACATCCGTCCATGCTATGCGTCGAAGCCTCAAACTGGTTGACCTAATTTGTTAATGATTGCCCGTGCCGTCTTGCAAGTTCCTTTGTGCAGGGTGGCAGAGATCGACCGAGCCTAGCTAAAGAGTTCTTGTGTTTGTGTGGCTACACATGCTCGTTGACCGTAAAGCATGGCGACATGGATGCTGATTATTCCATCCAGCTCAAATTTCTTCTCGAGATCCCCGTCAGTCAACTACTCTTCGGGATACAGCTTTGACCATTAGTTTGTGATACTAGTATACGTATGGCCACCAACAAAATCATAATCAGGTGGGTGTGCCAATGGCCTCCGATCCACTGACGGGCTCAAATGTCATTAGAAAGCTCACATGGGCTTGCTGACAGACCTCCTCGATGGAATTCTACGGCAAACCCTATGCGGCGCCCGCGCATAGGGATAGCGCCGCCTGAAGACTTCCGTTTCTGGGCCGGCCCATATAGGTTTCACTCACGCACACACGCGTTGTACGCTGAAATGTTCACGCACGCACCTTCTTTCTTTCGCTTTTTTCTTCTCTTTTCTTTCTTTCTTTTTCGATTTTCATTATTTTTTGTTTTTGTTTCCTTTTTTTTGTTTCCTTTTTTCTTTTCTGCTTTGTTTTTGTTTCTTCTAAAATTTGAAAATGGTTCTATTTTTTAAAAGGTTCTAAATTTAAAAATGGTTTCAAATTTAAAATTGTTCATTATTAGAAAACGGTTCCATTTTTGAAAATAGTTCTAAATTTAAAAATGGTTTCAAATTTAAAAAAAGTTCCAAATTTAAAAATGGTACCGAATTTAAAAAGGTTCCAAATTAAAAAATAGTTCCATTTTGAAAATGGTTCCAAATTTAAAAAGGTTCCGAATTTAATTTGGTTCCAAATTAAAAAATGATTCCATTTTGAAAATGGTTCCAAATTAAAAAAATGGTTCCATTTTGAAAATGGATCCAAGTTTAAAATGGTTCCAAATTTAAAATTGTTCATTTTTTAAAATGGTTCCAAATTTAAAAATGGTTCCATTTTGAAAATGATTCCAAGTTTAAAATGGTTCCAAATTCAAAATTGTTCATTTTTTAAAATGGTTCCAAATTTAAAAATGGTTCCATTTTGAAAATAGTTCCAAGTTTAAAATGGTTCCAAATTCAAAATTGTTCATTTTTTAAACGGTTCCATTTTTTAAAATGGTTCTAACTTTAAAAAATGGTTCCATTTTGAAAACGATTCCAAATTTAAAAATGGTTCCGAATTTAAATATGGTTCAAAATTTAAAAATGGTTCCAAATTTAAAAATGTTTCCATTTTGAAAATGGTTCCAAATTTAAAAATGGTTGCGAATTTAAATTGGTTCCATTTTGAAAATGGTTCCAAATTTAAAAATAGTTCCATTTTGAAAATGGTTCCAAATTTAAAATTGTTCATTTTATAAACGTTCCATTTTTGAAAATGGTTCCAACTTTAAAAAACGGTTCCATTTTGAAAACGGTTCCAAATTTAAAAATAGTTCTGAATTTAAATATGGTTCCAAATATAAAAATGGTTCTGAATTTAAAATAGTTCCAATTTTGAAAATGTTTCCAAATTTAAAATGGTTCCAAATTTGAAAATGGTTCCATTTTGAAAATGGTTCCAAATTTAAAATGGTTCCATTTTGAAAATGGTTCCAAATTTAAAAATGGTTCCGAATTTGAAATTGTTCATTTTTTAAACGGTTCCATTTTTGAAAATGGATCCAGCTTTAAAAATGGTTCCATTTTGAAAACTGTTCCAAATTTAAAAATGGTTCCGAATTTAAATATGGTTCCAAATATAAAAATGGTTTCGAATTTACAATAGTTCCAATTTTGAAAATGGTTCCAAATTTAAAATGTTTCCAAATTTAAAATTGTTCATTTTATAAACGGTTCCATTTTTGAAAATGGTTCCAACTTTAAAAAACGGTTCCATTTTGAAAACGGTTCCAAATTTAAAAATGGTTCTGAATTTAAATATGGTTCCAAATATAAAAATGGTTCTGAATTTAAAATAGTTCCAATTTTGAAAATGGTTCCAAATTTAAAATGGTTCCAAATTTGAAAATGGTTCCATTTTGAAAATGGTTCCAAATTAAAAATGGTTCCATTTTGAAAATGGTTCCAAATTTAAAAATGGTTCCGAATTTAAAATTGTTCATTTTTTAAACGGTTCCATTTTTGAAAATGGATCCAGCTTTAAAAAATGGTTCCATTTTGAAAACTGTTCCAAATTTAAAAATGGTTCCGAATTTAAATATGGTTCCAAATATAAAAATGGTTTCGAATTTACAATAGTTCCAATTTTGAAAATGGTTCCAAATTTAAAATGGTTCCAAATTTGAAAATGGTTCCATTTTGAAAATGATTCCAAATTTGAAAATGGTTCCGAATTTAAAATGGTTCCAAATTAAAAATGGTTTCATTTTTTAAAATGGTTGCAAATTTAAAAATGGTTCCGAATGTAAAATGCTTCCTAATTTGAAAATTGTTCATTTTTTAAAATAATTCTATTCTGAAAATGGTTCCAAATTTAAAATGGTTCCCAATTGCCGGTTTATTAAAAATAGAACGCGAAAGAAATATTAATTATTTGTCAAAAAAGTCAATGTATTTAATACATTAGTGAACTAGATTGATACAGCCTGTGTGCATGCAAGAGGTAGCTAGTTCGATTCCCAGCTCACACTGTGTGCATGCAAGAGGTAGCTAGTTCGATTCCCAGCTCACACAGATAATTTTTTGCGCGTGCGACGTGCTGCCCAGCGGAAAAGTTGCTCGGTGGAAAGGTTGCTCGCGCGTGCAGTGGGCCGGTCCACGAAAGAAATCACGCAGCCGTCGAGCGCCGCAAAGGAGCTCCCGAATTCTACTGACATGTCAGATGTTATCAGCACATCAATATATGACGGGTTTCACGAGGTTTCAGATAATACTTCAAACCACGGTGCATAATTACCACAATAACACAAAACAAATACACAAGTATGCATATTCCTCAAGACATATCTAACATATGGTTTCAAGTTTCCTATTGAAAATATTTAAATACTATCAGTTGTCAATCTAAATTTAGTATATCTATTTTCTTTAGTTGTGAGTTGGATAAAGGTCCGCGCATGCAGTTATTCCTTCCATTACCTGCCCATTCCAAATCAACCTCATTATTTCCTATATTAAACACCTAGTGATGGTATTCCTTTCTACTGGTATTTGGTGCATGTCCATAGAAGCAAAATATTATAGGATGTGTTGATGCTTGTTTTAATGTACGAATGAACGAACCGACTATGTTTACCGTGAGTTGACGTCCATGGCCGGAACATATCGCCGACAATGGCTTATGGAGAGACGACGAGGTCCATGTTAATGTATCAATCTTCATTGCCATCTTCATTTCATCCTGCTATATCTTCCACAATAGTAACATCTATTTCCGCATCGTGATGACACACTCTGCAACTTTGTTCCATCAAGTGAGAGTTTGGCAAATTCTACAAGCCTACACCAGTTAGAAATCCAAAATCATCTCCCCCAAATACCATATCATTGATGGCTCTTTCTTCATGTATGAAATTGTTCTTGATTGAAGTCCCAGATTTTTGCAACAATGGGATAAATCTTGAGTGCACTCAGTAGTTGAGGCATTTTGTGATACACAATGGATGAAGTGATACACAAATGCCCTAGAGGCCCAACATGCTCATATATATCATCTGCTTTGAGGTGTTAATTTATGCTATTTTCTCCATTTTTAATTGCATGGCCTAAGCATTGTGCTTTGTACTGTACTAACAAAACATACAAGTAGTACACGTTTCATTGTTTTGGCGGGGTCATGCGCGATTCAAATGATTTATTGATCATGCTTCGAATTAGGTGGCTGGGTTCGTGAGCTCATACGTTTATGTCTACGCATGAGGATATGAAGGGATTTGTCTGCACTTAATTAAAAAATAATTCTCAACTTACAGAACAAAGCGATTATTCTCAAGTAGTCCACTCCGGCGATGCTACGACAATGTGTTCTCCGAAAACCTAGGAACCTCTCTGGCGACTAGGGTTTCGAGGAGAAAAACCGTCGGCGCTCGTCGATCTACGTCGGCGAGGCGCATCGAGCGGGGGATTGGCATGGCATCGTCGTCCAATCCTAACGGGGGAAGCACTGTCCTCTCTCGCCCGGAACAGCTCGGGTGCGGATGGAGGAGGCGATGGGGAAACTCGATCTCACGGCGGAGGAGGCTACGCCGTTGGTGATCGATGATCTGGAAGATGGCGAAGTACAGAAGTCGGCTCTTGCAGGCATGATTCTTCACCGGAATACACTCCATATCCTGACAATTTCCGGTGAGTTGAGGCCTGCATGGGGCAATCCACGCGGATTAGTTTTCCTTCCTGTTGGGGAGAACATGTTTGTGGCAGAATTTGAGAACAAGAGAGACCGTGATCGCGTCATGGACGGATCACCATGGCATGTGAATAGGCATGCAGTGATTCTGGAGGAGTTCATTGAGTGTATGAAGCCGTCAGAACTCAAGTTTGATAAACTCAAAATCTGGGCTAGAATCTTAAACCTGCCCTTCAACTTGAGGAATGAGAAGCCTGGTATGGCAGTTGCACAGGACATTGATAAATCTGTTAAGATTGTCCAATTTGATCCAATTGGTGGCTATCTGCGTGCCCGTGTTACGATTGATGTTAAGAATCCATTAAGAAGAGGGATCTTGATTAACTCCAGGTGGAGGAACAGCCAGGACTGGTATGATATTCAGTATGAGCAGGTTCCCAATTTCTGCTTCTCTTGTGGATGCTTAGGTCATTCCGACCTCTTTTGCCCAACTCCGGGTGTGAGAGATGAGGATGGGAATCTCCCGTTCAAAACGAGCCTTAGGGCCTGATGAAAGGAAGAAGTCGGCGTCTAGTGAGGGCTCAACAAAAGAGCACTATTCCACGCATACTAAGAATAAGGATGTGCATGAGTCAAGCGCCAACGCAGTACCTACAGCAGAGGTTACTTCGCCCCTGAAGAAGTCTGGAAATGTAAACAAGAGGAAAGGGGGACAGCAGAAACAAGTGTACTGGCAGATTGTTAAACCCTTACTGATTGAGTCAGCTGACCAAACTGGCAATGAAATAGTGCCATTCAATTCGGTTCCGGGTGCAGATCAATCTGCTGAGATTGATAAGGAGGATGGCGAAGCTGGTAGGGATCTGAATAAGAGGAAACCTACCCCTACCAACTTAGACAATTTGGCCCAGCACAATGAGTTGCGCAGGTTGGAACTGCCAGGGGCTTGGGAACCCCGGAGCAGTTCGAGAACTTCGCAATTTTGCGAAGAGAGAAGGTCCTGCTCTTTTGTTCGTTATGGAGACGAAGATCAGAGCGTCCCAGGTGGAAAGTCTGCAGACACAACTTGGGTTTGCAGGGTGTTTTGCTATTGATAGTGAGGGCTTGAGTGGTGGTTTGGGCCTCTTTTGGTCCAATGAATTTCATGTGGATGTGAAGAATAAAAGTTCTGCTCATATTGATTGTGTGGTGTAGAAAGCAGACGGATCATCTCCTCCGTGGAGATTCACGGGTTTTTATGGAGCTCCGAGAGCTGAAAATCGTCATCATAGCTGGAGATTCATGAGAACTTTGTTTGATATTCAGCACGATGCATGGCTAGTTCTTGGAGATTTTAACGAAACCATGTACGGTTCTGAACACTTTAGTCGGGCTGCGAGGCCGGAGTGGCGGATGCGTGCTTTCCGAGAGGCCATTGATGCATGCTCTTTGCAAGATCTTGGTTGGTCGGGGGTACCATTCACGTGGGATAATAAGCAGCAAGGTGAGGCCAATGTAAAAGCTAGACTGGATAGAGGCCTTGCTAATGGTAATTTCCTGCAGCGTTTTGAACATACGCGTGTGAGACATGTTAGCGCTGTTGAATCTGACCACTGTTTTGTATTAGTGGAAATACGAGAGCAAATTCTTCCACGACACAGACGGGGGGTAAAACCATTCCGATATGAGAATGTTTGGCAAACTCATTCGGATTATGACAGGGTGGTACGTGAGCAGTGGCAGAAGAATCAAAGTGGACATGGGTTAGCTGGTTTAGTTGCTTCCCTCACAAGCTTGCAAACTGACCTTGGTTCGTGGGGTGCCCGAGAATTTGGGAACTTGGCTAAGACAGTTCGTGATCTGCAGAAGAAGCTTGAGCGACAGCGGTCCCATTCTATTGGTCGTGGCCCATCCGAAGAAGAACGCAAAACAGTGGCAAAATTGCGAGAGGCTCTCCATCAGGAGGAGATCTGGATGAGGCAGAGATCACGTGTTCAGTGGTTGCGAGATGGTGATCCTAATACCAAATATTTTCATGCCCAGGCAGCACAACGTCGTCGTATGAATCGTATTCAAGGTCTGCCACGGGTTGATGGGGCTGTCTGCGGATCAATTGATGAGGATAAGCAGGAAGTGCAGAATTTCTTTCAGAACCTGTACTCTTCCCAAGGCTTTAATGACATGACTGAGTTGCTGAATCTTGTACCAGCTCGAGTCTCTTCGGAAATGAATTACTCTCTCGATAAACCCTTCGATGTTGCAGAAGTGAAAATTGCTTTGTTTCAGATGGCACCGTGTAAGGCTCCGGGTGTGGATGGGTTTACCGCAGGTTTCTTCCAACGACACTGGGACCTAGTGCAGGGTGACCTAGTACCAGCTGTGTTGGATTTCTTGAACGGTGGTGAGCTACCTATGGGACTAAATGACACTGCAATAACACTCATCCCAAAGGTGCATAACCCACAGTTTATATCTCAGTATCGGCCAATCTCCCTTTGCTCGGTGGTGTATAAGATCGCAGCTAAGGCAATCACCAATCGGCTGAGAGGTGTGATAAATGAGATTATTGGTGAGGAACAGAGTGCTTTTGTTCCTGGTCGCTTGATCACAGATAATATCCTTGTGGCGTTTGAAAGTGTTCATGCGATGAGAAAGAGAAAGAAAGGGAAAATTATTCTTGTGCAGTCAAGTTGGATATGATGAAGGCTTATGACAGGGTTGAATGGCATTATCTAGAGGCAATTATGTTAAAGCTTGGCTTCAGTTCAGACTTTGTACAGCTTATTATGAAGTGTGTTTCATCTGTCAGGTTCTCAGTCAGGGTTAATGGTGAATTAATGCCTTATTTTATGCCAACCAGAGGACTTCGGCAAGGTTATCCAATGTCCCCATTCCTCTTCTTGATATGTGGAGAAGGATTTACTTCTCTGCTCAATAGGTTTGGTGGTAATTTTGTGGATAGGGGCATCCGGGTGTCCCCAAGATCGCCATGGATCAACCATCTTCTGTTTGCGGATGATAGTTTGATCTTCATTAGTGCTACTAGAGAAAGTGTGGATCGACTGAACCAAATTCTTCAGATTTATGCCTCAGGTTCAGGACAAGCAGTTAACCGTGACAAAAGTGCAGTCTATTTCAGTCCTAATACGCCAGTAAACCGTAGAACTGAAATTAAACAACTTTTGGGCATCAGTGCTGAGGCTTTCAGTGATAGGTATCTTGGTCTCCCTACAGCTGTTGGACGAATCACTAGTGGAACTTTTGATCATATTCTGGAACGGTGTAGGAGCAAGGTGAAAAGGCTGGTCAGAAAAATTGTTAGCATGTGCGGCAAGAGAAACACTGCTGAAAGCAATCATACAAGCCATTCCCATGTTTAGTATGAGCTGTTTTAAGCTAACGAAGAAGGTGTGCAAGGCTTTATCCTCCGTCATGGCTAAATTCTTTTGGAGCAGTTCTCTTGATAAGAGATCTTTGCATTGGATATCTTGGAAAGAATTGGCTACATCAAAAACTGAAGGGAGGGATGGGATTCAGAGAACTAGAAATGTTTAATATTGCACTCCTCGGCAAACATGGATGGCGGTTCATCACAAAACCAAATTCCCAAATTCCTTGTGTGCGAGGGTGATGAAAACTCGGTATTTTCCCGACACAGACTTTATGCAAGCAACTGTGACAGGGACGGCCTCACCTATTTGGCGAGCTATCATTGCAGGGCGTGAAGCTCTACAGTTGGGTCTGCTCAAGCGAGTCGGAGATGGTACTTCCATCAATATCTGGTAAGATAAATGGATACCAAACTCTATGAAGATGACACCTATGTTGCGTCCCGCAAACTGTGATCTGGTTAATGTAAGTGAACTCATTGACCCAGTGAGTAGGACATGGCGAAGAGAATTAGTTCATGCTACTTTCGTACCTCCTGATGCAGATGATATCCTGAATATTCCATTGAGGAGTGGAGGAGGTGACGATTTCTTTGCTTGGGCCTTTGAAAGTTATGGGAACTATTCTGTTAAATCGGCGTACCGTTCTTTGAGGATTCAGAAAGAGCAACTTGCTCTAGAGGAGGGAACAGGTGCAGGTACCTCACAGACCAATGAACAGATGTGGAATTCCCTGTGGAAATTGAAGGTTCAACCAAAGATTCGAGTGTTCTGGTGGCGGGTTATTCGTGGAATCCTGCCAGATGAGAAGACTTTGAAACGAAGACACATCAAAGAGATGAGCAGATGCAATGTTTGCCTATCTATGGAGGAGGATCTCATGCATGCTTTGGTGCATTGTTCGCATGCGCAAACCTTCTGGATTGAAGCTGAACAGTGGTTCGACTTTCGGCTGCCTCAACTGCATCTAGATACATGGGCGCGTGACATTTTATGTGAGTCTCAGTTCTCGGATCAACGGAGAGCGGAGATTATTTCAGTGATGTGGGCAATTTGGCACTCTCGGAACAGGTTGACACATGACCAAGATGGTTTCGATCCAACATTTTCTATCCGTCGAATCAAGGAAGACCTGGCAGTGCTGGACATACCCCGCAGCCATGCGGTAACACTGCCAGGTTATGGGTGGAAGCCCCCTGATACAGGGTGGATCAAAATTAACACCGACGGAGCGATTGATGCTGGAGCTGGAAATGGTGGTGCGGGAGGTGTTGCCCGCTCTTCTTCTTCTCTAGTGGGGGCCTGGAGCAAACCCCTACTGGGAGTCACGGATCCCCTCATAGCCGAGACGCTTGCATTGCGTGAAGGAGTGATTTTCGCAAAACTTCGTGGCTTTCAGGAGGTCGTTATGGAGATAGATTGCCTGGAGATAGTTAATCTCTGGAACCTTCGGAGCAGCTCCCGTTCGGTGGTTGCGCCTATTCTCGTAGAAATTGGAGAGCTAGTTACTCCTTTTAATTCCTTTGTAATTCAACATGTTAATCGAGCAGCCAATAACTCAGCTCACCTGTGTGCGAAGCATGCGTGCTTGCTGCAGGTGACTGATAGTTGGCTCGATGCTGCCCCTAGTTTTCTGGTCACCAGCCTCCTGGCTGATGATCCTAGGACCTTGTTTGTTGAATAAAGCTCCATAGTATACCGCAAAAAAGTAGTCCACTTTTTCTGAATCACATTAGAGTGGGATTTTTATTTTTTGAGAACTACAGTACCTTAGAGTGAGATGCGGTGATTAAAATGGCTTGTTCACAAACTGGGCTTCACTTTGAATACGTAGGGATCGGGCCAGGACAGAAGGGTTTGCGGACCCGGCCTTCAGTTATAGCCTAGCAAAAGGCGCGAACATTCCCTAAAACAACAACGGAGATAAAAAAAAAAGGCGCGAAAAAACCAGCTCGGCAGCTTGACTGCGGCCGGCGAGAATCGGTCTGGCTGCGCTCGCTTGTCCTCCTCCTCCACACTCCCTCTTCGACTGCAGATTTGGGGATCTGTGACCGCGGGAACGTTGCTGCTAGATCATTGTAATTTGTAAATTCGCTGTGGTTTGCGGATGCAGAGCAAGTGAGGCAATCGAGATCGATCTCCATGGCGGGGCAGTCCGACCCGCACCTCTCCGTCTTCTCGCCCGCATCCAGCATCCAGCCCAGCCGTGCGTGTGTATCCCTGTCAACCTAGGGGATCTTGAGTGCTGACTCTGTTTGCTGAATGATAAGCACGGTTTGTTGGTGCAGGTGGAGTTCGTCGCGGAGGATGAGATCGTCGAGGTCGTCCCCAACATCCGCATGGAGGCCCTCAACATGATCAGCGTACGTGCGTTCTAACCCAATTAATGTGTTTCCCAGTATACTACTTTAATCGACTAGTTTGATTCACCACGCCTTATTTTTTGGGAATTTTCTCTGCTGTATACTGTTCCCTTCATGGCTTTAAGGATGCTCGATGCACTTTTCTACTGAAATCTGTGCGATTCTAGGGAGAGCCGTGCCACTTTTAGAGTCCTGTTGTTGACTTGTTGTACACCGAGCAACAGTCACTCGCTGATTTTAAGGCCCCAATTCGTCAGTTTTGGCTAACATTATACTCAACCCTATCGCCGTGTAGGGCGACTTTGGGCCCTTCTTCCCACAAATTGCGAGCAATATACCGCTGTGGCTTGCACTGGCACTCAAGCGGCGCGGCAAGTGAGTAGATGACTGTCGGTGAGTGCTTGCTTTGGTTGTTTCAGTAGCTTTATTTTCTGTTGTACACTTGTACTGGCACCACAGCTTATAGCATTCTGTATTCCAGTGCATAAATGGGAAAACGATAAGGGTTTTGTGCTTCTATCTTGTTGCGTTGAGTGATACTTTAAACCTGAAAAAACTTGCTAATTGCTTTAAAGTATTCATTTATGTTGTTAACATGGTGTGCCGAAATTATTAAGCCCTGTACAGCCGTATCCCTGTGCTTCCCGCTGCCCGCACTCCATGTCCTTGGGGTTGCACATGACTCTTGTTTCTAAGTTAAGATAAAACTTCAGGTGGGGTCCTCGCTGACCACTGAATGTCAAAAATTATGCTGTTACTGTCACCATCCGGTGGAACTGATTCTGTTTATATATTTTTTATGCATCTGTTCATAAATTGTCAATGTTACTAGTTTATACATTCTAAGTACTTACGCTGCCTATCTCTTCCCTTTAACCGATTGTTACTTTTGTTGCTAGAACGTTTGACACAAGTGTTGGACACATAAAGAGAGTCGCCTAGGGAATTTCAGCCATTACTTATTACACTATATTGAAATATCTAAGCTTATGTTTGATCAGTAAGTATACCTAGCCACTTTGTAACTGCATTTCTTCTATAATAAGGACCTATAAAGTTCCGTTAAAAAATAAAATGTGTAGCTTAACTCTCTCTTGCCTTTTTTTTGCAGTGCTCGTGATGACATCTCAGATGCATACTTGGTATAAAGGATTACGAAGGAAATTTGTACTGTTTAGTCGGCTTTGATCTTCTTCAAAGATTCTTACTTATAACTTTTGACACAGGTGACATCTTTGATTGAGGATATCAGAGATGTCAGGTTCCATAAGGTCGATACTGGATGAGAGACAATATCTGGTCGTACTCATGCTGTGAAGGTATCTTCCTGTCTTCCACTTTCCACTGAATCAGCTACCTTTTAGTGGCTCCTCATATTCTGTTAAAGTTATTATGGATATGTGTAATATGTCGTCTTTTTTCAGTTACATTAATATTTCTGCTGTTTTTTCTTGAAGTGAGCTTATGTCGTATCTAAAGGTTAACATTTCTTAATGTCCATGGATTTTGTTAACAAAACACTTCAATAAAATTTGAACATCTAAGGGTTCTATGAACATTCAAATGCTGATAATACGATTATGGGTAACAGAATTATGTGGGGTTCTGAAATTTTATTGAGCCTGACATACTGCTTTGCTTGTGGCATATACCTGTTCTTTGCAGTATCATTGCACATTGTTTACTTCCTATGGTACATCAAGATAAGCTTAATCTTAGGTTCACTATGTTTAAAAGTTCATGAGTTTTATCATGCTCAGTGCCTTATGCTTCTTCTTTTTCTGCATTCTGTCAGCTAAAAAATCTCTCTGCAATAGAGGTGAATATTGTGCGTCCTTCCATGGTGAGAACTTTACAGGCGTTCTACAAGCATGATAGCCCACAGATGATTCAGCTGGCAGATAATACAGGGAGCAGAGCAACGCGAGTCACAGACCGTGGTCCAAGAGTAAGCTCTCTCTTTTGTAGACATGATTTCTACTGTCTTCTACTTTTTTTGAAATGTTTTGTTTTTCAAAATGACTGTCTTCTACTAGTAGGAAGTACCTGTCATTACCAAATTTTACTAGGCGCTTGCTGCACAAAACGATTGCCTACCACAAATCTGGTTAACATCATCAAGTTGACTAGGCTAATATGGTGCATACGACTTTCTTGATGTTTCAAGCAGACATAAGAATCAGTACTTCATATCTGTTTCTAATAATCGTGCTTCTGATAACATAACAGATAAAATACTTCCTTCAATACATGAACACCTAATAACTTGATTTGTCACGAAAAGTTACACATGAAAAATTCCCATTTTACTTTTGCGGAGAGACCTAAGGCGCAGGTAACGTGTAATTGGATCGAGTAAATGAAGGTACCTGCTTTGCTGTGATGTTCTGTACGTTACTAGCTGGAAGCCATTTAAGCTCCATCGGTGTGTGTTTTTTCTGCTGTTGTGCTGGATGGTATTGGCGCTGATGTTTTAGGATTCTTCTATCTGACATGATTGTGTTCTGAGGTATTTACTGATAGTGAGCGATGACAACTACCTGTATCAAATGGAAAATGCCTTCCCATGTATGGTAAGATGAAATCATTTATGTATATCCACTATTTCACTGGCATAATGAACATCATCTTGTGATCACTTGTTTCTATCAGCTAACTTCTGTATTATGTCTTTGTTAGGTGATATTCTTGTGTGTTTCATGTCTATGTAATCAGCTTAGTTAATGATATGAAAGAACCAACAGTTGGTCTCAACAACCTGTTATTCCATAATCTTCTCTGCTTCTCTTATTCATCACATGAAACAAAAAATAGTTTGTTTTGCTGGCCGAATAGGCTTCAAATGGCACCCCGTGCTTGCATAGTTCGTCTATCATTTGCTAACGGCCCTCCATAAAACTTTGGCTCAAGCTCTGTCACTGAACTGGTGTCAACCTCGTTTTGTTAAATTCCAGTAGTGCCCTATCTCCTGATCAGGCAAAAACAGGTGTGCCATCTCATGATAATACAGGAATGGTTCGGTATTTGTAGGCCTCAGTAACAGAGTTGTGATCAAGTGGGTGCCTGCTTACTACTTATGTATGTTTTCTTTTCTGTAACTAGCATGGTGGCCCTCGCAAATGCGAGGGCATCATTTGTTGTTTTGAAAGTGTTCACGAAATAAAAATGAGGTTTCATTGATATCATATTATTTCTCATTATGTGACAATAAACAAATTTGTTCTACAACTATCCCAAATTTTTGGTAAGCATGAATATCATGTATGCGAGTGCCGAGTAACATCTTTCACAATCTGAAATTTTTAGTCAAATATTATCATGCCATCTGTTGAAACAACCATGTAAGTAATATTGAATATGTAAACTGAACTATAGTTTTTACACGACGTTATATCGATATGGATGATTAGTTATCTTTGATAAAAACATTGAGATAAAACGGTATATCCTCCTTAGTAAGCAGGTCACAATATGGAGTGGCAATTTCTTGTTATGATATTTCTTCCTCTCATTTACTCACTCCATGTCCTAATGTGCAACGTTTTAGAAACATGAAGGTGGTGAAATGTTGGCCATTATTTTTTTATACATAAACTGCTAAAGATAAATTACTTTTTCTAGGAATATTTGTTAACATTTGTGTACATTTGATAGTCAAAGTTAGAGAAGTAGTACTCTAAGTTTTTCAAACCCATAACTTATCAAGATCTTCGCTCGACGGTTGAAAGTGTTTAGGAAATAAAATAAGGTTTCATTGATATCATATTATTTCCCATTATGTGACGATAAACAAAATTGTTTTTTAACTATCACAAATTTTTGTAAGCAAAATATCACGTATGCGAGTCACATCTTGGGCAATCTGAAATTTTTGGGCAAATATTGTCATGCATATGTTGAAACAGCCATGTATGTAATATCGGATCTATAAACTTAAATATAGTTCAGACACGATGTTAGATAAGTATGGGAGATTAGTTACCTTTGATAAAAAAAACATTGAATTAACATAAAACGGTATATCCTCCTTAATAGTTAGGTCACATTAAAGAGTGTGAATTATCTTGTTATGATGTTTCTTCCTCTTATTTAGGTACTCCATGTCACATTGTGCAACGTTATAGAAAAATGAACATGGTTGGCCATTCTTTTTTTATATGAATATACAGCTAAAGGTAAATTACTTTTTCTAGGCGTATTCATTAACATGTTTATACATTAATACTTAAAGTTAGAGAACTACTACTCTAAAATTTCTAGACTCTTAACTTGTCATGATCATCATTCAATGGTACTACACACCCCGGTCACATGAATTTTATGTTATGCAAAATGTCTACCAGGCTTGGCTATTATAGTTCAAAACTCTTAATCCAAGTGAAATGACATGTGCTCTTATGTTGATTTCATTACATGAGATAAAGACACATACAAAGCAAGTATATCCGTCAAAATAATCATAAGAATTAAGTGTATGCTTTTCACGTTCTCGGATTAAAAATTGTATCGACACACCGTGTGGATACTAAATATGAAAAAACCAATCAAGAATATATGGCGACTGTGACCTATGTGTATCATTAAACTGAATTATTTTATAGTGTCAGAGATGCTCCCTTCGCTATTGTGTCGACTAATGTTGTAACAATTTTGAATGTTTGACGCTTTGTGTCTGATTATATGGGAATATTCATTCAGCCGAGGGAGCTGAGGGAGAATATGTGTTGACTCAGATGTTCATGTCGATAATGTGATTAATGTTGTAAATTCATTAATATTAAAATTTCACGACTCAAAACTCCAAACACCCGGCCGCATGCGTTTTGTGAGAGTGTTGGCCAGATGGGAGACGAATAAATTTGTGATTTATGTTTACTCTAATTTCTTCACGTAACTTTTTGTGCTAACATAAAATGTCTTGAAGTATGTCCGAAATTTTTAATTTGAATTTTTTGACAATTTCAAATTTGTTTTTTGGGCAGTGGGTGCATCTGCACCTGCTACCCATTATGGATTTCCGAGAGGTGGTGTTTTGGGTAGTAGGTGCAGATGCACCTATTATGTGAAACATTTTTAATGTTTTTTCAAAAATGTCAAACGATTCTTGAAAAAAATTGGATACACATTAGAACATTTTGTGTTAGCACAAAAAATGTCGTGTTTTTTCTTTTTTGCACAGGTCACAAAAAATGTTTTTTCTTCACGTAACTTTTGTGCTAACATAAAATGTCTTGAAGTATGTCTGAAATTTTTATTTTGAATTTTTTGACATTTTCAAATTTGTTTTTTGGGCAGTGGGTGCATCTACACCTGCTACACATTATGGATTTCTAGACCATGTACGCGTTTTTTTAGTATGTTGGTCTGATGGTTGTCAAAAAGAATTCAATTATGTGTACTCAATCATAGAAACAATATATTCCCTCGGTTCACAGTTAACCTGGGTTCTGGCATTTAGTTAAAATCAAACTTTATAAATTTTGACCAAGTATATATAAAAATTAACATCTAAAACACAAAATCATTATTATTATATTCATTATAAAAAGTTTATTATGTTAATTGAAATTCTGCATTCTTGGTTAATTTTCACAAAATTTGATTTTAAACTAAAAAACGCAGGCTAAATAAAATAGAGAAAGTACATAGTGACCAGTTTAATTATTTGTGAGTTGTACATATCTTAGCGGTTCCTGTCCTTTGCCACCACGTTTAAGGATTTTTTTTTCTTTTAGCTATCACGTTTCAAGGTAGTTAGCTGGCCCACGTCTCCTTTGCCACCACGTTAGAGGTAAAAAAAATTCCCTTCAACTATCACGGTAAGCTAAGGTACGCATGCTGTTTTTTTAAATCGCGTGTTGCCTTTTTTCGTGAGGTAGGCATATTACAAATTCAGGGTTGTCACGTCTCTCAACATAATATAAGTCAGGTCAAGCATGTTACATAACTCTTTTTTAAAAGAAATCTCAGCCATATATTTTAGATCTAACCACTAAAATTAATTTAAATGATGTGGATTAATGTGGTGGCTCTATTAAACACCGTTATTTTGCTTTTAGTATATAATAGATGACTATATGTTTGGCAACTAGGAAAGTCAATAGCTAGAATACCCATCATGGGTTACCAATTATCGATAGTAGAAAACTTGTACGCAACAGACCTTGCCTAGCCATCTCGGACAACAGTACCCTGTCAATACTGTTGCTCCAGGTGTTGTCCTTAATTCATCAACCAGCCTTAGTGGTGCTTCAACCTAAACTGGATAACTGATTTTTGTTAATGGATCATACCTTTAATGTCCATGAAAGCAGCAAGGGTGGGTAATGTTAGCTGATCTTTAAAAGGAAGAAAACACTTTGACTTTCAAACCTGTATGATACTCATAGATTTTTCTCCTCAGAGTGTGCCCTTTCTCTGAGCTAGTCACTTACGGTTACTTGGGTTGCTTTTGGTGCTTTAAGTACTTCATTTTCTTCTCAGTTTTCACCGAAAAGAGTGGTGAAACAGTACTTGGTGAGCTATATACTAGTTTTATTTATGGAATGGTACCTGATCATATATAGATGTAAGTACTTCATTTTCTTCTCAGTTTTCACCGAAAAGAGTGGTGAAACAGTACTTCAGGTGAGCTATATACTAGTGTTTTATTTATGGAATGGTACCTGATCATATATAGATGTACCCATCCATAGATTCTGTTAATAGATGATAACAGTTTCCAGCCAGCCTGCCATTATCTGTTTCCATTTCGGATAGATTGGTTTGCTCTTTGCTGGCACATGGACCTGAACATATATGTTATAAAAGAAGTGCAAGCTATGGACATGGTGGTCCTTGTATCCCCAACTGACTACACAACGGAATGATGGATCCAAAGTACAATTTGATCTATATTGAAGTAGGCCAGCTCCATGTCTAGTTTTCTCATCTTTTTGCTGTGGGCTTGGCATCTTAAACTGATTTAGGTGCAGCTCTCATTGTGTCCAGAACCTGATCAAAGATTCCAGACAGGCAAGGCATGAGATGGCCAAGGATAAGATGACTGTAAGCATTAGATTATTTCATTGCTATTTGGCATGTATTTTCTAGTGCCTAGTGGCTCAGCCTGTCTGTCTGGTCTGGAATGTAATTCAGTGTGAGTGAGTGCCGACATATGGTCATGCACAACAATGAGAGTACCATTTGCTTGTCTACGATTTGATTCCCGTCGATCAATTATTGGTATGCACTGCTCAATTGGTTTTGCACGATCCAGAAATGATTGGGTTCCGTTATTGCGCATATGGCTGATAATCTAACAGTATTGCATCAGCTTTGTTTAATTCTTGGTAATCTGCAATGCATTTTCTAGTGCCTAGTGGCTCAGCCTGTCTGTCTGATCTGGAATCCTGGATTAAAATTCTTGGATATTGCAAGTGTGACTGAGTGCCAACATATGGCCGCAACAGTTAATCATTTGCTTGTTTTTTATTGTGTATGAGCATTTACAAATTACAACTCAACTAGCTGTGCACGATTCAGAATTCGGATATGATTGGGTTCCGTTATTTGCGCATGTATATCGCTGTTCATGTGATATTTCCAGTTGTCAATATATATTTCTTGCTAGGCACCATTATGAGTAGTTCATTATGTACACCGTTAGAATCTCTTATCGTTGGAGGTGCATAACTGACTAACTGAGATTGGGAATGAAGATGAGGAGAACTGGATGGCTAATTTTATGCATCCTACATACCGTGATGTATACTTTTTAATTGACCTGCATCTGCATGCAGTGTCCTATTCTTTTTTCTGTCGTTGCCGGAGTCTCTGCATCTAGTACCAATACTTTTTGTATGTGAACTTTTGACAAACGGTGGTAGAAGAAGAGTATATTCGTGTATGTTCCTCTGTTACAGGCAAATATGTTTTTTCCTGAAAAGGGAGAAAATTGCAAAAAAAACCACCACAATTGGTTGTTAAGCTTCAAAAAACCACCGGTTTTCACCTTTTCCGCAAATCACCACCACTATTCGTTGACAACGTGACAGAAAACACTGATTAGCTCGTTTAATC
The DNA here is from genome assembly GCA_947311845.1 of Poa pratensis. NCBI lineage: Eukaryota > Viridiplantae > Streptophyta > Magnoliopsida > Poales > Poaceae > Poa > Poa pratensis. Next base: position 2,345,847 of record CAMZMU010000042.1, read on the forward strand.
GTGATTCTGACAGATGGGGGCCACTGACAGGTGTAAATTTGTGTATAAATTTGTCTGCCATGTCGCGCCTGACAGTGGCCCCCACCTGTCAGGATCACGGTTAAACGAGCTAATCAGTGTTTTCTGTCACGTTGTCAACGAATAGTGGTGGTGATTTGCGAAAAGGTGAAAACCGGTGGTTTTTTAAGCTTAACCACCAACTGTGGTGGTTTTTGCAATTTTCTCCTGAAAAGGGTAAAGACCCAGATACATGCACATATGTTTGATCCTAAAAATATATTTGGGACCCATGACTTGTCAGTGAAGCTGGTTCTTATTAATAGTACTTTTAAGTATAGTCCAATTGCAGTACTAGTAAGTGGTGTACATAACGCACAACTTGTCATAATGCTTAGCTAGCTAGATATATATATATATATATATATATATATATATATACACACACATATTGGCAACTGGAACATTAATATTCGATATAAATAAACAACCATGTGTGTGCACAATATATAATGGAGCAAATCATTTTTCAATCGTCCACAACTAACTTAGCAGTGCGACTTATCCCAGCCGGCGGTTTACAAGATGTATATATGGTGGTAAACCCTAGGTCGGCTGCAGTCCGACCAGGAAACAACGTGTACCGTACTACGGGGGCTGCCGCCCACGCACCCCCGCGAGCGCAGGATAGCCCACCGGGCCTCCGCTTCGCTCCGAAGTTAGCCTCTCACTTTATATCTTCATATGAATTTGGAACACATCAAAATAAACATTTTGCTCCTGAATGTGAACCCTTGCCTGAACTAGTGACATCCAATTCCTCGAGAAAAGCTATTAGTTTTCTTCTCGACTTTCACTGAAGAAGAGTGGTGAATGAAACAGTACTCCCGTCATGTGCTTCGAGGTGAGTTTTGTACTCCTAGACTCCTCGTGTTCAGTTGTGGAATGGTACCTGATGAAGTGATGGATGAGATGATATATATGGATGTACATTCTATTAGTGCAGACAGTTATTATTTCAGCCAGCCTGCCATTATCTGTTTGCATTTGGGATCGATTGGGGTTTACTCATTGCTGGCACATGAACACCCTAAAACATACCGTGTATTATAAAAGAAGTGCAAGCAAGCTAGGGCTCACATCACATGGTGGTCCTTGCTGCTGTCTGTGTCCCCAACTGGCTACACATTGGAATGATGGATCCAAAGTACAGTCTGATCTGTATTGAAGTAGGCCAGGCTCCATATTGTATCATCTTTTTTTTTTTGCTGTGGGCTTGGCATCCTGAACCTGATCACAGATTCCAGGGCATGAGATGGGCAAAGGATGAGAGGAAGCTATCATTCTTGTAGGTTACTGTGTGCATCAGCTTTGTTTATTACTGCTTGCTATGTGGCAATGCATTTTCTAGTGCCTAGTGGCTCAGCCTGTCTCTCTGGTCTGGTCTGGATGAATATTGCAAGTGTAGCTGAGTGCCGACATATGGCCTTGCACAACAATGAATCATTTGCTTAATTATCTTTGCTTGATTGCGCTTCGATCAAGTATTGGTATGCACTGCTCAATTAGTTTTGCACGATCCAGATATGATTGGATTCTGTTATTGCGGATATGGTTCTTTTTATTGGTATCTAACAACAGTTGTAGATATTTATTGCTGGCAAGGCAATTATGACGAGTAGCCCATTACGCACACCGTCAATTCTGAAGGCGCATATATCATATCATATAACCGAGGTCGGGTCGTGAGCTCGTCCGTCCACCCGGGTTTGAATCGCAGGTGGGAGTACGGATGGCAATGGGTACCTGATACCCGCAAACCCGACGGGTACCCGCCTCAAATGGGGAGGGTTTGGGGTAGAAAAATCTCCATGGGTATGCTTAGCAGGAAAATGTCATACCCATCGGGTATGCGGGTGCGGGTATGGGGATGCCAAACCCATACCCGCGAACCCGTGTACCCGACTAGAACGTAATGACCCCACATGTCATTGCCTACTAAGCCACTAACACCCCTAGCCCACAAGCCCACTAACGCACCTAGCCCATTAAGAGACCTAGCCCACTAAAGACACTAACGTACAGGCCACAGCCACACACCAGCGCAGTACACCTTGGCGGGTACGGGGCGGGTCCCGCGTACCCGCCGGGTCGCGGGTATGGTTGAGATCTCGACCCGCCGGCGGGTATGGGGCGGGTGGCGGGTACGGGTGGAGGAGCCGGGTACGGGTATGGGTATGCCAAACCCGGCCCCGAACCCGGCGGGTGCCATCCGTAGGTGGGAGTGTGGAGCGTCCGAACTAAACGGGGTCGTTTGGGATGTTTTATCTTCTACTCCCTCCATTCGGATTTAATTGACTCACACTTAGTTATACATGGATGTATCTAGTCACCTAACAAGTATAGATACATCCATATTTGGACAAAAGTAAATCAATTAATATGGAACGGAGGGAGTACATAACAAACAGTTGGATGAGCAGCCAAAGGGAGGGATCCTTCTCGCTGTTCTTATGAACGTTTTATTATAACAGAGGTTAAAAAAAGAAAAAGTGCACATGTGTTCCATTATTGATGAGCTCGACCAAATCGCACAATTCTGTGTTTTGTCAGCATAGGAGATTGAACTTAAAAGTCAATCGAATGAGCATGTAGGACGGATGTTGCGGGAAGAAGAGCTTAAGTGGTACCAGAGATCTAAGGCCCAATTTATTCTGGAAGGGGATTCGAATACGAGGTACTTCCATAATGTTGCTAATGGCAGACATAGGAAGAAACGTATTCACTCTCTTAATCAGGATGAGGGCCTGATCGAAGGACAGGACCAACTCAAGGAATATATTACGAACTATTATAAAGGTCTGTTCAAGGCTCCCGAGAAAGGAAATTTTTCTCTGGATGAGTCACGAATAGATGATATTCCCCAAGTAACTCCTGAGGAAAATAATTTTCTTATTGCTCCCTTCTCTGAAGACGAGATAAGTAAGGCGGTTTTCCAAATGGAGCACAATAAGGCGCCGGGACCGGATGGTTTTCCTGCTGAGTTTTGCCATCATTTCTAGGAAACCATCAAGTCTGATCTGCTTGAGTTATTCGGATGCTTGCATGCCGGACAACTGGAGTTGTTTTGCCTTAACTTTGGGGAAATCGTTTTGTTGCCTAAAATTCAGGAGGCCGAGAGGATACAACAATACCGTCCTATATGTCTCCTGAATGTTAGTTTAAAAATCTTTACGAAAGTGGCAACCATTAGGTTAAATTCTGTGGCTGATCATGTGGTTAAACCTACCCAAACGGCATTTATGCAATGTAGGAATATACTTGACGGGTCGTCGTTTTGCACGAAACCGTTCATGAGATGCACACAAAAAAACTTAATGGTGTAATATTCAAAATAAACTTTGAAAAAGCCTATGATAAGGTTAAGCGGACGTTCCTCCAACAGACTCTGAGAATGAAAGGTTTCTCGGATGAGTGGTGTGCCTTGATTCACAATTTTGTTTCGGGGGGTAGTGTGGCTGAGTCAATGATGACGTCGGCCGATACTTCCAAAAAAAAGGGATCAAGGCAAGCTGATTCCCTATCGCCTATACTATTTAATATAGTGGCTGATATGTTGGCGATCATGATTGAACGTGCAAAGGAAGATGGCCAAATTCCTACATCTTGTCGATGGGCGATTATCCATTCTTCAATATGCGGACGATACAATTCTCTTTATGGAACATGACCTAGATAAAGCAGCGAATCTGAAATTAATACTATCAGCATTCGAGCAATTATGGGGGTTGAAGATTAATTTCCACAAGAGTGAATTGTTTTGCTTCGGCGATGCCCAGGACGCGGCTGCTCAATATGCCGAAATTTTCGGTTGCGAGCAAGGTCAATTTCCCATTATGTATTTGGGCATTCCAATACATTATAGGAAACTGACTAATGTGGAATGGAAACACGTCGAGGAACGTCTTCAAGCAAAGCTGTCTACTTGGAAAGGAAAATTACTATCTCTTGGAGGGAGGTTGGTTCTCATTAATTCGGTACTAACAAATATGATACTATACATGATATCCTTCTTCCAGCTTCCAAAAGGGTCTTACATAGATTGGATTACTTCCGATCGAGATTCTTTTGGCAAGGAGATAGTGAGAAAAAGAAATATCGACTGGCTAAATGGAATGTTGTTTGCCGACCAAAAGACCAGGGAGGGATGGGTATTCATGACCTACTGGTTAAGAATTCAGCTCTCCTCGGTAAGTGCCTTTTTAGGCTACTAACCGAAGATGGGGTTTGGCAAACGCTTCTTTAAAAAAATACATTGGCACGAAGGCGGTATCACAGGTATATTGGAAACCTGGTGATTCTCACTTCTGGACCGGTCTGATGGCGGCAAAGAAACATTTTTCCGCTTCGGATTATTTAAAATCAAGGATGGATCGGATATTAGATTCTGGGAGGACAAATTGTTAGGTAATACCACTCTCCGGGATCAGTACCCGGCCATATACAATATTGTTCGTCACAAGGGGGATACCATAGCCACGGTTATGCAGTCATCACCACACAATGTGACGTTCAGGCAAGACCTAATTGGGCCAAGACTAACATCTTGGAACGCCTTGCTGGCACGGTTGACTTCAGTTCAACTTACACAAGGTGCCGATGAGTTTCGTTGAAATTTATGTGGGAATGAAAAATTCTCGGTAGATTCCATGTATAGGGCGTTAGTCCATTCCGATATACCAGTCGATAATAATAAAAAATATGGCAAATGAAGATTCCGCTTAAACTGAAAGTGTTTACTTGGTATCTTCGTAGGGGTGTCATTTTAACAAAAAAACAACCTTGTTAAGCAAAATTGGCATGGAAGTACAAAATGTTTGTTTTGTCCACAACAGGAGACAATAAAACACTTTTTCTTGGAGTGTAGTTTTGCGCGTTCTATATGGTCTTCTATCCAGATAGCTTCTAACTTATATCCACCCAACTCTGTTGCAAATGTTTTTGGTAACTGGCTACATGGGATAAATAATAAGTTTAGAGATGTTATTAGGGTGTGAGCGATAGCCCGTTATATGGTCGCTTTGGCTGTGTAGAAATGACAAGATTTTTAATGATCAAGGTTTTTCTTGTTTGCAGATACTCTACCGGTGCACAAGTATTCTCCGTTCGTGGTCCACATTACAACGGGCGGGGCATCGAGGCCTCTTTACGGAGGCATGTGCACGACTGGAAGAGGTGGCGAGTGATATATGTATCCGACATGGATGGTCGCTTGCTCGCCGGATTGGTCCTCCATAGGCATTGGTGTTCGTCATAGGCATTGGAGTTTTATATACATGATTGTAATTCATCTAGTGCTACTTTTTATTTCTTTTCGTTCTGTTCGACTGTGCATTCTTATGCAGATGCCGGGTGTAATGCTTAAACTCTTTACGTAATAAAGCCCTTTATCAAAAAAAAAAAAAACGCGAGTAGGATTTATAATAAGATGACTAATCTGCGCCTCATGCTCATCCAAATACTTTTCAGTTGACCTGTATCTTGATCCAGAGTCCTATATAGTATTTTTTTGTCATCGTCAAAGTCTTCATCATCTTATATACATAGCTTTGAGGAAATTCCAGAAAACACCTACTATTACTGTCGACGTTACGCAGAGTACTCACCATATACCTTTTTTTTGCATATACCACTGCATATTCGTGTAACAGGTTGCATGTCACATTAACAGTTGATCTGACCACCGGGACCGACAAAAAAGTGCTTATGCGGCGATTCTTGTCGACGTGTCATTAAGTAGCGTGTTTTTTGTTCTCAGAAACTCAGAATTGGTTGAAATTTGCTAAATTTTTCAAATTTCTACTATGGAAGGGAAGCGCGTGGGCGTGCGGGGGAGACAAGGTCTCCTAAGTGTGGGCCCCACGCTTGTGAAGCCAATGATGGATGATCATGGTATCCGAAGCAAGTCTGAGCAGGTGGCTCCACTGCACACTGGCTATTTAGCAGCTGCGTACTGGCCAAGTGGATAATACTGTAAATCAAATCCAAGTGCAGGTGATGATGGCGCGAGCGGCGGCGCCGATGGAGCAAGTTGGAGGCCTCTCGGGGTTCGAGTTTCGAAGACTTCCCGTCCGTTTGGGGGCTCTTTCCGATCCAAGGTGTCAATGAAGTTGCGGCGGCGGCGCGTCATCGATGCGGTTTCTTCTCCGGCGACGTCGATGCAGGAAGATCTGTGTGTAATCTCCATCTCTTGTTTGATCTTTTCTGCCTACTCGATGTAATCTTCACCTGTATCCTCGCAAAAAAAAAAAAAATCCAAGTGGACATGTTTTCCGCTGGCGGTAGGAATGAACGATCGATGGATGAGATGACTTGGACTCTTGGAGTACTTAGAAGGGAATACGTTACGTAGTCCTGCTTCTGGAAGCCTCCGGCCTGGATTGGATCTTGACCATCATCGATCGATCCCGTGCTGTCTGTGTTTTGTCTTTGCTTGGATCACTAGTGGCTGGTGTCGCTTTGGCTGCTAGCTAGGCAGTGCCAGTGCCAGTGTGGATGACTTTGAGATCCAACTGGCCGGCCGGGTCTTCCTTGCTTTCGTGCGACCCAAGCCGATGATGATCGACAGTAATAGGCTAACTACCTACTCCCTCCGTTTCATTTTAATTGACTCACATATCTAGATATGGATGTACCTAACAGTAAAACGTGTCTAGATGTATCCATATATAGATATATGTGAGTCAATTAAAATGAAACGGAGGGAGTAGTATTCAGTATATCTCACCCCCATGGTAGTATTCAGTGTCTCACACCCCCATGTTGCACGAATGCCTATATGTAGAGCTGCATTCCATTTTGTGTTTCTCCCTTCCGAATTAGCACCTTTTGTCCGCATTGTTCTTAAGCTTGTAGTATTAAAATTGGGGTGGACGATGAATGTCTTTGTTCATCGGAATGAGTGGTATCTGGAAATCCGACATGACCAGATATCTTCACATAGGTGGTAAAGATATATCTATGGCCAATATCTCTGTTTCTGGAGGGACCCATGGATCCAGGGGTGTTGCGTGCGGCAAATTGCGCCAACATTGGAGCATCTCTAGCAGAACCCGCAAAAGGCGAAACCGCAAAATCATTTTGCAGGTCACGTTTTTCGTGTTTTTGCTCTAGTTTTCGTGCAGCGAAGAACAGAACCCGCAAACGCAAACTGCAATTCCGCGATTTAGACATTTCAGATTTCGCGGGAACAAAGAGTTCATATTTCGACAGTACCAACAGATGATTTCTACACAAAATAATATAGGCGATCTAACCCTATATCACTACACTAGCCTAGGTCGCCGCCGATCAAACCCTAGTGGGCAAAATGCGGCTCCTCACCGGAGCCATGGGCGCGGCGGCGACGCAACGGCGGAGGAGCTTCATTCCTCGTCGGAGTCGGTGACGAGGTCGATGGTGGGCGGGAGCGTGCTGATGACCAGCGCCTGCTGCAGGAACCCCTCGTTGACCACCGCGTTGAGCTTGGCGGTGGCGGCCTTCTCCTCCGCTTCGTATTGGGACCGCAGCAACGCCGCAGCCATCATGTGCTCCATCTGCTCGTCGGAGACGAAGTCCTCCGGCCCGAGCTAGACCCCGAAATGCTCGGGGTTGTAGCCCTCCGGCGGCGGAGCACCTGGAGCGGCGGAGGAGCAGCTGGCGCCCGCGGAGGAGCTGCCCTCGCCGTGGAGGCGCAGCTGCTGGCGGCGGCGGATCTCGCGCTCGCGCCGGAGCCGGTCGAACTCCGAAAAATCGCGGCGGTGCCACGCGGCCGGCACCGGCTCCTCGAGCTTGTACTTGAGGGAGCCGCGCTTCCGTGCGCCGTTGCTGCGGGATACCTGGCGCCGCTTTTCGTCGGAGTAGTCTCCGCCGAATTTGTCGTCGCCGGGGAGCGACTCCGCTTCCCTCTTCGGCGCCATGGCGGCTCGGAGTCGCCGGATCTGCGGTAGGGGTGGTGAGATTGCTCGTCGGAGACGGCAGAGTGGGGGGGTGGATTGCTCACCGGAGCGGCGGAGCGTGCGAGGAGAAGTGGGGGTTTCGACCTGCATCCGCGGTCGCAATCCGGCTAAATAAAGACTCGCCGCTTCGTTTCACGGGCCCCCGCAAAACGTTTGCGGGCTGGGCTAATTTTGCAGGCTTTGTTCTAGCCCAAAAACAGCACCAAACCCGTAAACTCGCTGAAATTTTGCCGGTTTGAATCTTTTGCGGGTTCTGCTAGAGATGCTCTTGGTGCAGTTCGTCAGGCCAAGAGACAGGTTACGACGTACGCCAACGCGGCACTGTCCCGAGTGTGAAGAAAAGAAGAGATCGAGCGACTTAATAAACCAACGGCTACGTAGTACGGCAGGAAGAAGCTAGGCACGCTAGTAGTACTAGGACGGCCATGCTGTTAATTGAAATCCTAGCTACATATACTTACGACAGTGAGTACACTAACTGAACACGTACCCCACCCATGCTCGCGTAACATGCATGACATAATGCCTGTATCAATGTAGGATTAATTAACAAAGTAGTAGGCACTAATCAAGGGCTCGTTTGGAAGAGCAGGATTCGCTCTGATCAATACCCGGTGAATTACTCCCGAAAAGAAAGTCGCTCGATTCGAGAAAATGATGTTTGGAATCCCAAATTTTTTTGACGCATTTGGCCTCTGCCAATGCATCGATTCTTAGCACATTATCACAGGCGTATTAAAAATTTAATAGACAACTAGTACTCCCTCTATTCCGGTTTATAGGATGCAATCCCAAAACCAGATTTTTTTCAAGAATAAGATGCAATTTAGTCATTTAATAAGCAATTAGGAGAGAGGAAATGGAATCCAACAAATGCATGCTCATCAATTTAGGCAATTAATGAGTAATTAGTATAGACGAAAGGAAGACAACCAATGCATCCACACCAATTAGTCTACTCAACCACCAATCGTTAGCCACCTAGATCCAAGAGATTTGCCAAATGCATCCAATAAACCGGTATAGAGGGAGTACAATGCATTATATCTTAGAGATTGTATTAATGATTTGGCTCTCATGCATGCATATGATTGGGCTAGCAACATTTTTGCCTATGGCCACGTGCAAAGGTTGTGTTATTTTGATGTGTTACAAATTCATATGAAAATATAAAGTGAGAGGCTAACTTCGGAGCGAACCGGAGGCCCGTCGCCGGTGGGCTATCCTGCGCTCGCGGGGGTGCGGGGGCGGCAGGCCCCACGGTACGGTACACGTTGTTTTCGAGTCAGACTGCAGCCGACCTAGAGTTTTACCAACATATATACATCTTGTAAGCCGCCGGTTGGCATAAGTCGCATGTTGTAAATCTCCGGCGTTTGTAACCTCACCCGATATAGTAAAGTATTGCTGGTTGGCGCCCGTGGTTTTTTCTCCTCTATTGTTGGAGGGGTTTTTCACGTTAAATCTCGTGTCCTCGTTGGTTTGATCTTTCCGCTACTTCGTCGTTTTGTTGCTATCGTGAAGACATGTCTGCTCCCCGTCGCCATGGATCCTGGCCGAGCTTCCCACCGCAATGGATCCTGGCCGAGCTCCCCACCGCAATGGATCCCAGCTCTCTGCCGCCAAGGCCGTCCCGGTGAAGACACGTCTGCTCCCCGTCGCCATGGATCCTAGCCGAGCTGCCACCGCCATGGATCCTGGCCAAGCTCCCCATCACCATAGATCCCATCTCTCCGCCGCCATGGAACATGTTCTAGGGTTCCAGTTACTCCCGCCGCCCTAGCTCAACAAATTTCGGACAGAGCGCACCAAAGAATAGTGGGACGAACACAGCGTGCAACACGGGGAAGAGGTTTGCCCTTCTTTACTCAATCTATCTACCAAATTCGGATGGATTTTTCTTTTAATGCAGTCTGTTGCCGTGTCGATCAGTGCGTCAATGCAAAATTCAGTTCAAATGTTTACATTTTCTCGATGCATTTTAAAAGTAATGCAAGTATGCAACCTTACAATTTTATTTTATAAGCGATGTGCAGTCAGCTTCTCACGTGAAACCACTAAACAGAGAAATTGCCAGCGCGGACAGACCTCCACCCCGGAGGGAGGCAAATGATTCGGCGAAGTTGTGTGAGGTGGCAACGGTGACACATGTCTCTATTGGCGCATCACATAGTGTGTTGTGGACGCGTTGAAATTGGCCGGTTTCTATGACATGTTGTGGCTCTATTAACAAGAACTTACTTTTAAACTTCTAAGACGAATATTTTTTGTCACCCGTTGCAACGCACGAGCATATTACCTAGTGGTATAAAAGGTTTGATTCTTTTATGTTGTTACATGGCTTTAAGAGGTCTGAATTTGATAGTTGTGTGTACATTAAGTTTGTTAATGGATCACCTATATACCAGCTATTATATGTTGATGATATGTTGATTACTGCTAAGAGCAAGAGAGATATCGCTGCTCTCAAATCACAGTTGAGCAGCGAGTTTGAGATGAAGGATCTTGGTGCTGCTAGGAAGATTCTAGGTATGGAGATTACCCGTGACCGAAATTCTGGTTTGTTGTTTCTTAGTCAGCAAAATTACATTAAGAAAGTTCTTCATCGTTTTAACATGCATGATGCAAAGTCTGTTAGTATTCCTATTGCTCCTCACTTTAAATTGTCAGCTGAATAATGTCCTAGTACGGATGAGAATTTTAAGTACATGTCTAGAGTTTCATATTCTAATGTTGTTAGTTCTTTAATGTATGCCATGGTTTGCTCACGTCCAGATTTATCGTATGCTATGAGTTTGGTTAGTAGATACATGGCTAATCCTGGTAAAGAACATTGAAAGACTGTTCAGTGGATTTTTAGGTACCTTCGTGGCACATCCAATGCTTGCCTGAAGTTCGGCAAGACTGATGAGGGACTCGCAGGATATGTGGATTCATATTTTACTGCCGATTTGGATAAGAGGAGATCCCTCACAGGTTATGTGTTCACGCTTGGTGGTTGTGCCGTGAGTTGGAGGGCAACGTTGCAATCCGTTGTTGCCCAGTCTACCACTGAAGCAGAGTACATGGTTATTGCTGAAGCATGTAAAGAATTGGTTTGGCTGAAAGGTTTATTTGCTGAGCTTTGTGGAGATGATACTTGCATTATCCTGTTTTGTGATAGTCAGAGTGCTATTTACCTTACTAAGAATCAGATGTTCCATGAGAGAACAAAAGTAAACTGAAGGTATGCAAGATAAGTACTCATGATAATCCTGCTGATATGATGATAAATCCAGTTCCTGTTGCTAAGTTTGAGCTTTGCTCAGGCTTAGTTGGTATCACTGTCTAGCCCAATAGGTTTTTTGGCGCCAAAGGTGTTTTCTTTGTTGTTTCAGGGTGAAGGTTCTCGTTCATGGTACAAGATGGAAATTGTCTCAAGGATGGAGTTTGTATTTTTGACGTGTTCCAAATTCAAATGAAGATATAAAGTGAGATGCTAACTTCAGAGCGAACCGGAGGCCCGTCGCCGGTGGGCTATCCTGTGCTTGCGGGGGTGCGGGGACGACAGCCCCCGCGGTACGGTACACGTCATTTTCGGGTCGGACTGCAGCCGACCTACGGTTTTACCAACATATATATATCTTGTAAGCCGCCGGTTGGGATAAGTCGCTTGTTGTAAATCCCTGGCGTTTGTAACTTCACCCGATATAGTGAAATATTGCTGGCTGGCGCCCGTGGTTTTTTCTCCTCCATTGTTGGAAGGATTTTTCACGTAAAATCTCGTGTCCCCGTTGATTTGATATTTCCGCTACTTCGTCGTTTTGTTGCTATCGTTTGTAACAGGTTGTATGTTAGCTAAGATACAACCTCACCCTCTCTCTTCAGTTAGTACTATGCCACATAAGCAAAACACATATGAAACCGTGCTAAGAGACTTGCATTGGCATAGGCCTTAGACTAGTCATAGTGGGTAGTAACATAGCCTAGTGACTATGTTACCACATCTATAGTGGGTAGTAACATGTGTGTGGTGTCATGTAACTCTTCATTAATTAGGTTGTAGACTCATGTTGTCTTGGGTTGTGTGATATTACGGTAACATAGCTAGTTACTCCATTTGTCTCTCTCTTCTTTAATTGCATGCCACATCATCATTTTTGTCTATGTGGCACTTATGTTACTAGCTATGTTACTCCCACTATGGATAGTCTTAGCAACTTCACTTTGCAACTGCATGCGTACTTCTCTTGTAACCCAACTGAAGAAAATCATCACCTTTTCCTTGGGTGTGCCATGGTCAATTTCATATTTGAATCGATCCTCACCCGGGCCAAACTGAGACATGCGATTCCTAACACCAATATTAGGCCGTGGTGGTCGCAAGTAAGGGATAATATGCACAATCCGGACGCTACGAACTTGAACAGTCTCGTCATGCTAACTTGCTGAGCTATTTGGAGACAAAGGAATGGAAGAATCTTCAGAAACAAGTACAAGCCACGCCAGGAGGTCCTTAAAAGATCAATTTTGATGCTACTCAATGGATGGAGGCGAGTCGAGCCCGTTCCTTCCTTGATGTCGAGTCGTCTTAGGTTGTTTTAGTCTAGCATGTACCCGGGTCATTTGCTCACTATTTCATGTTCTTTGGTGTTGTGTTGTGTTGTGTTGTCATATTGTTTTGGTCTTTGTGGGGGCGGTACTTTTCCTCTCCTTATGCTCGATCATTTACTTTTCGTTTCCGAGTATTTTCTCCTTCTAATTAATGACATGCAACCCTCCTACATGTTTTGATAAAAATATTCACTCGGAAATAAAATAAACGCCAGTTTTCCAATACGCCATATATCGGGTGTCAGATCGAGTGGAGGTCAAAGGAAGGAGACCTCACCCATGCTTCATCTCCGTTGCCGATCGACTACTATTGGCGAGGATGGAGACAGTTGCAAGCCATTTTCTCGTCCAGGGCCGGTCCATAACCCGGGTAAACAGGGCGACCGCCCTGTCTACCGAGAGGAGGTCCCACATACAGAATATATTAATAAAATTGTCTATTACACTTAAACACCATGTTTTTGTAATTTTATTTAGAAACTGGCGGAGGGATGATACGTCTCAAACGTATCTATAATTTTTGATGTTCCATGCTGTTATTATATCAATTGCTCCATGTTTTGGTTACACTTCATATCATTTTTATGCATTTTCTGGGACTAACCTATTAACAAGATGCCACAGTGCCAGTTCCCTGTTTTCTGCTGTTTTTGGTTTCAGAAAATCTATTAAGGAAATATTCTCGGAATTGGACGAAACAAAAGACATCGTCAATAATATCACGAGGAGATCACGGAGTCCAAAGGGGAGTCGGAGCAGACCCACCAGGGGGCCACGCCACACTAGGGCGCGGCCCAGGGTGGGCCCGCGCCCCCCTATGGCGTGGTGGCCCCCCTCGGCCACCGACGCCGCCTCTTCGCCTATATATTCTCCGCGACGCGAAAACCCTATTACGGTCGATCATATTCCACGAAAAGTTCCGTCGCGGCCGTCATCGTCAATCTCAGATCGGAGGAGTTCTGAAGCTCTTCCCGGCACCCCACCGGAGGGGAGATCATCACCGGAGGGCTCTACATCACCATGCCTGCCTCCGGAGTGATGCGTGAGTAGTCCACCCCTGGACTACGGGTCCATAGCAGTAGCTAGATGGTTGTCTCTCTACCTTGTGCCTCCATGTTTAGATCTTGTGAGCTGCCTAACATGATCAAGATCATCTTATTGTAATGCTAGATGTTGTGTTTGCTGGGATCCGATGAATATTGATACCATGTTTATTCAAGTTGTTTATCTATGTGCTCTTGATCTTGCATGCTCTCCGTTGCTAGTAGATGCTTTGGCCAAGTAGATGCTTGTGACTCCAAGAGGGGGTATTTATGCTCGATAGTGGGTTCAGTCTCTAGATATCTGGATCAGTGACAGAAAGGTCTAAGATGGTAGATGTGCTGTTGCTACTAGGGATAAAACATTGGTGCAGTGTCCAAGGGCACTTGTATTGATTACATTACACACTTTACTTCATGCAATAATCTGTTGTTAGCAACTTAATACTGAATAGGATGCGGATGCTGCCTTTAAGGTGGATTATTTAGGCATAGATGCTGTTGGAATAACGGTCTATGTACTTTGTTGTAATGCCCAACTAGATTTCATAGTAGACATCTTGGCATGTATTGCATTGTTATGCCCTCTCTATTTGTCAATTGCCCAGCTGTAATTTGTTTACCCAACATGCTAGTTATCTGTTCTGAGAGAGACACCACTAGTGAACTGTGGACACTGGTCCAATTTCCTCATACTGTTTACACAACCTGCTGCAATCATCTGTTTCCTGTTACTTGCTGTGTTTCCTGCTGTTTTTCACACCATACGTTTAACTCTTTGTTTCTGCAAGACCGGAGAGATTGACAACCTCTCTGTTTCGTGTTGGGCAAAGTTTTGGTTTGTGTCTGTGCAGATTCCACGTTGGTGCAAGCTCCCTAGCGCCAGGGGGAGTCAACATCAACAACCTTCCGATAGATCGTCAAGTCCTACTGGATTGATAACCTTGGGTAGATTTCTCAAGGGAAAACTTCTGCTGTCTACATCATAACCTTCCTCTTGGGGTTCACCAACACGTAGCCATCAAGCTATTTTCTGACGCCGTTGCCGGGGAAGTACTCATCATCACCATCATCATCATCCTCAAATACTCTCCCGTCAACCAGGCACCAGCTGTTTTCTGGCGCCGTTGCCGGGGACTTGGAGGCTATTGGAAAGAGGAGTCTCTCAGTTCCAATCTCTTTACTTTGTTTTTGTCTTGTTTTAGTTTTGTTTTGCTTGCTGTTAAAAATCAAAAACCCAAAAAAAATTAAATTGCTGCATCTAGTTTTTAATTTCGAGTTACCCTGTTGCTTGTTTTAGTCTTGCTAAAATGAGTAATCCTGAAAATACTAAGTTGTGTGACTTTACTAGTACAAACAACAATGATTTTATCTGTACACCCATTGCTCCACCTGCTTCTAAAGCAGAATTTTATGAGATTAAGCCTGCACTGTTAAATCTGGTTATGAAAGAGCAATTTTCTGGTGTTAGTACTAATGATGCTGCTGCCCACTTAAACAACTTTGTTGAACTTTGTGATATGCAAAAGTATAAGGTGGTAGAGAGTGATATTATTAAGCTGAAATTGTTTCCTTTCTCTTTAAGAGGAAGAGCTAAAGATTGGTTGCTATCTTTGCCTAGGAATAGTATTGATTCCTGGACTAAATGCAAAGATGCTTTCATTGGAAAATATTATCCTCCTGCTAAAATTATCTCCTTGAGAAGTGGTATTATGAACTTTAGGCAACTTGATAATGAGCATGTTGCCCAAGCTTGGGAAAGAATGAAGTATTTGGTTAAAAACTGTCCCACTCATGGACTGACTACTTGGATGATCATCCAAACCTTTTATGCATGTCTTGGCTAGCGTTGTTTAACAGATTGCAAGATCCCCCCATTAGCTTAATTTATACTCTAAACTTGCATTGTATATGCAATTACAAATTAATCATGCCAAACCCACATAGGAGTAGTAAAACAAAGTCCCCAGTAGATTAATGTCAAACCATTAATCTTTACAAGGTGTGATATGACTTGCGTTTTGGAAGCTTTTGCTGCTGTAAAAGACCTATAGGCAGGTTTGTCGATTCATCAATGGAAGAGGGGATGGCGATCCCTATTGATCTATAAAAAAATATAAGCCGTACATATTGATATGCAACTTATATTATGCATGTTAATTTCTATAAATTTAAATGTAATATTTACAGTATAAATACATAGATTTTAACAACATATTATATTATGAAATAGAGGAGGTAGTTCGTGTTACCAATTTAAATCTATGATTTACATGTAGACTAGTGGGCTAGTGATTTACTAATTTGTATGCATGTTATTAGCAGGCTAATTTAGTACTTCACATTGTCGTTTTCACCTCCATCTAGAATCTCAAATGACAAATGAACAACATAATTAGGCTTTTCTTGAAATAAAAAAATCACCTGTTAAATAGTAGCAAAAGTGTTGATATAAAATAAAAAGAAAAAAAGAATAGACAACGGATCAAGAGGAGGAGCGTTGTATAACTCCTACCTATCTTGTTTACCAAGAAAGCATCGCGCACATGCACACGATCAACTCCCAATGAGGAGCAGGCACACACGCAGCTAATGAGTATCATGCCCACGCCTTTAACTAATCACAGCCCGCCGCATGCTTAACCTATCTATCTTAATCGAACAGCCCAAGCCCACCTTCTGGAGCATCCGACGGCTGATATTCTCCGGCGAGCAGCGAATTCGAAACAGCCAGCCGCTTCCCGCCCCGTCGCGTCAGAGCGGCTCGGTCAGCCGGCGGCCGCTATAAATAAGGACGCAGCAGCCGCGTTGGCTTTTCCCCATTTCCCCTTCACCTGATTATTGGTTGCCCTCCTCCGCCAGATTTCACGAAACCCCAAACCAAATTCCCATTCCCCATCCTCCAAATTTTGCTCCAATTCTGCCGCCCGGTTGAATCCCGAGGGGGCAACCTCTTCTCCGATTGGTTCCGCTGCGATTCGAGACTCTCCGCCGCTCCGGTGCTGCGCGGGTTTGAGTTCTCGGGGGAGGGCGAGCAACCTGTTCGTCCGACCGCAGCTCGGCGGGAGGGATGACGATGCTGGTGGCCAAGGAGTTCGGCGTCTCGCCGCCGGGGGCGGTGTCAACGCGTCGGAGGGCGCCGCCGCCGGCGAGGGTGGCCGCGGGCGGCGGTGGCTCCCCGCTGGGGGACCTCTGGCTACGGTCGCGCGGTGGACCCGCGGAGCCGGGGCACGGGAGCCTCGTCGGCAGCCACGAGAGCGACATGGACCTGGCCCTGCTCGTCAGCGACTTCCTCGAGGGCGGAAGCGGGGACTCGCGCGGCAGCAGCGACTCCGAGTCCGGCCTCTCCGACCTCGCACATCTCGCCGATAAGATCTCGGTACGTACAAACTCTGTTCGTTCCCCTTCCCCTGCCTTTCTGTTGCTGTTGCTTCCCCTGTATGCTCTCCTCCGGTCAGCTCATGTGGATTGTTCAGTTTGCGAGCATGAATTGAAATTGTGGTAAGTAGGTACGAGTAGATAGCTGTCACCGCAAGGAAAGGGCCAATCACTGCTTCTGAAACTATGATGGGGGTTGTAACTTCTTCGAAAGTGCATACAAATTGGTTTCATGTGTGTGAATTGTTTCATTTGACCAACATGGATTGAAATTGACTTCGATTACGTAAAGGTAGCTGTCGCAGTAAGCAAAGGACAATTAGTGCTTCTGAAGCTATGCCGCGGTTGGAAATTCTGAGAAATTGCGTAGCAGTTGAATTGTAGTTACCTATGA
Source organism: Poa pratensis (assembly GCA_947311845.1). Classification (NCBI taxonomy): domain Eukaryota; kingdom Viridiplantae; phylum Streptophyta; class Magnoliopsida; order Poales; family Poaceae; genus Poa; species Poa pratensis. Next base: position 2,363,246 of record CAMZMU010000042.1, read on the forward strand.
CGCCCTTGGCCTGATTTGCTCCTCTGAATCTACTCAATGACAGACCACAGTGCAAGATAAACTATGATACTTGCACTTGTCATTTCAGTTATTGACTTTGAGTCACCGAGTGCTTGTGAATTGTCGTTATTCTTTAGGATGTACCTGGCATGTTTGATCTGAATTTACTCCACGGGGACAGTGCAAACATGGATCTGCAGTAAGCTTGCAGACCTGCAGCTGTAAATTTTAACACTTTCTCTGAAATTTTGTTGCACAGCACTAGAATTTTAGTCCCAACAACTATGATTCCTAGCTAGGGAGCAGTTTTAGGCTTTTACCTGCATGCTCAGGGCTTAAAGCTGAGTATGGGCACTCATCTGTTTCCCTGCTATAAAATTGACCTAACAATCTGTAATAAACCATGCTATGTGCGTAATCATGATGTGTGATTCAGAGAAGGCAGTCGGTTCTGCAAGTTTGCTCAATAGTTTTACTCAAACTGATATCATGATAAATTAACGATGGATGCGAGATAGCTTAGTATATTGTGTATGCTGGAGCTGACATTGTGCACGCTCCATTTTCAGATGTACAAGCAAGCTGGCGACGAGAAAGAAAACGAGTTGCTCTCTGTGGTCCACTCGCTGTTGTTCTCAGTCCACGAGTCGGAGCTTCAGCCTTTCATAAGAGGCCAATGCACCGGCAGCTGCATCCGTCATCTCCTTGTGAACCTCTTGAGATACGCTGGGTACGATGCGGCAGTTTGCGTATCCAAATGGCAGGGGTTTGACAAGATTCCTGGAGGTAATCATCCACCACGTGATGCTTTATCATTATACTGAGAGCTTTTTTGTTTTTCTTGGTAAAATTGAGCTGTATGACTGAGCTGTTTGTTGTTTTGCCAATCAGGTGATCACGAGTACATTGATGTCATAACAAACAGTCATAAGACAGGACCAGAGCGTCTGATCGTCGATATTGACTTCAGGAGCCACTTCGAGATAGCCAGAGCAGTCGATTCGTACGGCGCTCTGCTGGACTCGCTTCCGGTGGTCTACGTTGGCACCCTTCCAAGGCTGAAGCAGTTCCTGAACGTGATGGTAGACGCGGCGAAATGGTCCCTGAAGCAGAACTCGATGCCCCTGCCTCCCTGGAGATCCCTGTCCTACCTCCAAGCGAAGTGGCAATCCAAGTACGAGAGGAAAGATCTGCACTCCGGGCAAGAGTTCCAGGGCACGGCCGCAGATCATGCACTGTGCGTCGGGCATCTGAAGAGGATCAAGTCCTCTCTGCAGTCGGAGCTCGACACCGGGAGGCTGCTCATGATGCCGATCCAAACCGACACAAAGAGGAGGGCAAAGTTCCAGAGGCGGCTGCGGCGCTCCCTGCTCAGCTTCTGACACGCACTCGAGCTCCTTGGATGGGATACAGAGGGATTTTGCAAACAACAATGGAGAGTAGCCGAAGGAGAGGAATTTTGTTACGGTCTTTTGATTTTGACACCTGATGGGAGAGATAGATGGTGGATGCTAACAGGGCGGGAGAGTGGAGATAGCATGCCAGGTTTTTTGAAGGCATATATATACAGAAAATACACAAATTTTTTTTTTTGATTTCATTTTTGTTTCTTCGGCGAGAGACGGATGCTAGCGGTGAATCTGATAGCATACCATGTACAACTTGAGAGTTGTCACAAATTTTCCCCAATTATATTGATTTTTTATCAGACTGATGTGTCAAGCTCCTCTTAATTACCATGTATTCTGAGAAACTACATATGTTCTGCTACATTTGTTTCAGAAGAAAATGATCTTTTGTCATCCATTGCAACCACTAATATTTGGTTTTCGAAATAGCCGACGTGTGTCATTTATCTGAGTTGTGCTTTAGCTTTTTGATGATTGGTCCTGTAACACCTTTGTTACTAAAGCTATGAGAATCTTTCCATGAGAAAGAAGCTGCAGTGGCAGCGCTTGGTTGATATATTATGATGTGCTGCTAGAGTGGAGTGCTTTACGAAAATAAGTTGCAAGATTTGCGAGGAAAGAAAGGAACATAAGCAGGGGAGCGCATTGAGAGAAAGCGAGCTATATTTGTGCTTGTTGCAATGGCCAAGACAAATCTCGATTCCCCTTTGCCAGCCTGAGCCTGATGAATTGGTGAGTAGCTTTGTCCCAGCATCATGATGTTGTCCACTGTTCCCCGTCGTCAGTGCTTAGTTAAATCATTGGGGGCGGATCAATCATGTGAGACTTGAATTAACAATTGGAGCGACGGTTGCTGCTTCGGTGTCGATGTGTGTCAGCCTGCCTGTCTTGCGGGTTCAACTTGATTCTGAACACCTGAGGAACTCACCGTGCAGGTGTCAGGTGTGTATGCTTCGTTTTTATTTAACTCTGGCGTTGGCTGCTGCCTTGTGGTCACAGCATTACCTTATGGTTATGGAAGGAGTTCATCCTAGCTTTGTGCAAAACAGTCAAGCAGGAGTTGCTGCCATTGTAACCAATGATTCTGTATGTTGGTCATTGCCGGCGTGTGAATCATGTTAGCATGGCATGAAATTGGCGCAACACACGACCAAAGCACCAGGAAGTGGAACATATCCATGACGGTTTACAGGGGTATGAGATTAGCGCTAGAAGAAAAAAAAAATCACGCAAAAACAAACAAAAATTGGGGTGAGAGAGGCTCGAACTCTCGACCTCAGGATCACTCAATTTAGCTATGAGACCTACGCGCTAGCCAACTGCGCCACCACCCCATTGTGTTAACGGGACGAAGCACAGAATTATTATCAAGATAACATGTTTTACTTTCTGTTGATGTCGCACACTTGTGTTGAACATACTGTAATTTATAATGTACCTTGAAAACATAACCACATTAGTAGAAATTAGAATTATTTAACAATACAACAAAGATAAAATAAAAAAGCAAGGCAACCACGATCAACACTTTCTAGGACACGATGTATTTACGAAGAGATGTAGTACTATGTTATCATCACTAATAATTTGCTAACGGTCATGTGGACGGGTGTTTATTTTTTAAAAAATTGGGCGAGCGTATCCGTACTATTCTTGCGAGGTGGAACTACATATATAGGGGAACACGCTTGAAGAAGTGAAATCTCCGATCCACCAGTACTCATCTCCAACCAGTGATGGACCCATAAAGTTCTCGAAGCCTGGGAAAGCATGCTTGAAGATATAGGGGAACACGCTTGAAGAAGTGAAATCTCCGATCCACCAGTACTCATCTTCAACCAGTGATGGACCCATAAAATTCTCGAAGCCTGGGAAAGCATACTCAGTAAATTGTTTTGGGACAAAATCACCAAAGAAAATCACCTCACGCAAGTTTTCGGGACACCAACAAGCCTGGGCTGGAGGGGCCGCCCATGACTCCAACCAAACATATCAAAGCATACAAGGTCGATGTTTTAGAGCCTAAGAATGCAATTTTGCACGGCCTATCGAGAATATTTAATGTATGTGTCTCAATATTTGTTGATCATATCCATACCATCTCTCTAACGAATTGAAAATGTGATTTGTCTAATCCCATCCAACCTTATTCCTCAAATCATGCACATCATGACAAGAACGGTCTTGAAACTTCGAGCGCCTAGGTTGCTAGGCGTTTTATCAAAGAAAAACAGAGGCAAGCTCGTATCAAGTATTAAAAAAAATTGTTGACCGCACACATCTGCTACAAACAATGATTATCTAATGGAAAGGTGAATTGTGAAAACCCGTTCAACCTACCTTGGTTTTATTTGTTTAGAAAATTAAGTTTGTAACAAAAATGAGTAGCAAAATTCTATCGCATGTAAGAAAATTAATGAGCACCTCAAATTTTGTTAATGAAGGAGAATAATACACCCAACAAAAGAACATGACTAACTATTTGACAGAAACTGATACCTTGGCAGCATTACGGGTAACTCCTCAGCCTGGGGTTCCTTCGGAAGAAGCAGGGGCTGCAGTAGCTGCTGAATCTTCTACATTCCTTGGATAGCCGGAACTATAAATGTCGTGACTATGGAGAAAGGGTCCCTCGAATGCGAAACTTAGCCTCCGCCCCGACCAAGAGAGAAGCCAGGGCCGAGCCGGAGAGCAATCATATGAAAGGTGTGTGTAACGATGTAAGTGGGATAGGCCTGTCCGCCAAACCCTCCCCATGTCCCGCCAGCTAACCCCCATTAATTATTCTACTCATGAGCGTCCCATTTTGTGCTGGCGGGTTAAACGGCTGTGCCCATGTATCTCGAATTACCGCGAGGCAGTAGCTAGCGATACTGAGAGGGCCACTGGACCAGTTGCATGTACCGCGAGCCAATTCACACATGCACATGCCAGTTCCCACTTTTCCCACACTGTTACTTTCCCGCAAATCCCATATAACCGCGGTGGGCAATATTAGGCGGGAGGCGGTCATCCCATACTCGCGCCGCTTGCATCGTTAGGTGTGGGATGTTTGTACATATATAAGACATGTTTGATTAGGTTGTGGCTTGCATAATAGCAGACGTGAATTGTGTGCCAGGAGAAAGACATGTTCACAGATATGAGGTACGGGTGAAAATTATTCAGGTCAACGTAAGTCTTTTTTGAAAGAAAAACGTAAGTCTTTGTGGAAGGATAGACAGTACTCTATGTTGTTGGATGATTATTTCAGATCCTATTTGTTAGTAAATATCAAAACGGTTTCGTGGTGTAGTTCGTGGTGTAGTTGGTTATCACGTCAGTCTAACCCACTGAAGGTCTCCGGTTCGAACCCGGGCGAAGCCATTTTTTTTTGTGTATTTTGAAGAATAACGCAAAAAAAAGAATGGCCCATACAGGTCTCGAACCTGTGACCTTCGCGTTATTAGCACGACGCTCTAACCAGCTGAGCTAATAGGCCTTGCTGACAATTTCGTTTTCCATGATATTTATTGAACTCCCATTCGTGTGTTCTTATCATCAAAGACCCAGAGGCTGGGAGCTAAAGGTCACTGACGAGACAAAAATTTATACTAGGCATGTACAAATATTGAATAGGTGGGATACCACTTTCGCATCCTTACCCTACACAAAGGTACGCACATAGGTTGTACTTTTTTTCTTAGACCGGAGGAGGAAGATGCCCCCTCGGCATCGCATTAAGAAGAAGGTGCACACAACACCGGGTTGCGAGTGCGGAGACTCGAACCTAGACGGGCCAGGCGCTCAGCCCATCCGAGGCACCGGGCTAAGCCTCGGTCTACAAAAAAGAGCTAGGCCTAGGAGGAACCAGATGAGTACTTAGGTTGTACTAATCTAGAGTAATTCATGAAGACCGGCCATACACTTCATTCCGACGTCGAGTTAAAGAACGAAATGATTTTCTTCTCGCGCCAAAATAAGGGGGACGTCTCAAAGGCCAAAGCACACAGTCGAGCACACAGTATGTACATATATATGTATTATCAGTTTATCACGCTTCCATTTTCTCATCTTGGCACTGCCTCTTGATTTGATGCGCCACAAGAGCATGAAAAAAAAAAGTTAATTGCAGTGCACCATCTGTTGTGCACTGGTCGAACAATTTCTTCCAGAGCAAGAATCGTTGCCCTGTACTAAAGCATTTCTGAATTTTATGCAAGTGCAGCTGAAGAAGATGTGCAAGGAAGGCGCATAATGGGGTAATCTATGCATGTCCAACTGCAAATTAACTACCAGGCGTGTTTTACGTTGAATAAATATTAGTTCAATCATTTGCAATGGAACTTCAGGTAGTGTTGCCGGGGGGATGTACGTGGGCGTGGAGAATGGCGTCGACAGGATCCGTGGCCATAGGGACTGGGCACTGGGTACATATGCTGCTACCTATCTATCTAACACTATCGTATTTCTGAACCTTGGTCTGTTCACGTCTGCGCTGCACTGAAAGATACATCAGCTGAGATAGATTTCGTGCAGAAGAGTGCTGGTGAGATCGGTGGACTAATAAAGCCCTGTACGTGAATAAAACTTGTTTATCGATCTGGTGAAAAGAAAAAGGGAAAATTATAGGAGAAGGAGGAATCAAATACAAGAGCTGATCAGGCATGCAAGCGGACGGTCCGGCAGGACAGCGCGGACGTCCGCCAGACCCTCTGCTAATTGATAATCAGGGACCAGCTAACCAAATTGTTCAGTGAATCAGTAAAACACGAACGTGGCGGACAGATTTTTTCATCGAAGCGGACGTCCGCCTACATGCCTAGAGCTAATGAGCCAGGTTTGGCTGCGGGACTGTGACGCCCTCCTGAATACGGAAAGTTGGGCATCGGGGCATGCATGTCATGGTGCCTTCTGTTAACGAACGTACCCCATGAGAAGGTGACTCCTCATGACATGAGCAACCTGATTAGTAGCACTAATTAAATGGTCTCAAAGTATCTAAAACTAAACAACAAAGTAAGAGTAGTAGCACCTTTATTACTATATTTTAACTGTTATTACTCCCTCTTTGTCAAAATGTAGTGTGTCTTAGGTTTGTAGAAGTAAAACGTTACGATGTAGAAAAACTTGTCAACATATCTACCACATGAAATTAATTTTATTAGAACAATCATACTTGGTTAAGCATTACATCATTTGACTTTACAAAGAAAATGTACACTACATTTTGGCACATAGTGACTACTTTTGCTTGAGATTGCTAGTGGCATGCAGCACCATGGTCTCAATTGTGAACCCCTGTCCAAATCCCAACAGGACCCCCCAATCACCTTCCTCTCCGTCCTCCTCCATTCGGCGGCGCTGTTCATCGAGCACGAAAATGACGCTGGCGCTGAGCATATTCCCGTACTCTCTCAGCACGGTCCGACTGGCCGCCAACTTCCCCGGGTCCAACTGGAGAGCCATGTCGATGTGGTCCATGAGTGCGTGGATGCCGGGGTGCACTGCCCAGAAGAGGTCGTTCCATTGGACGCCAACTCCAAGCTGTTTGAGCTCATCCGTGATGCACTGCTCCATGTTTTGTGCCACTATGGGGAAAATGTCCGGCACCAACAAGCAGTTTGAGCTCGTGTTTGAGGTCCGTGAGGTGTTCGGTTTTGGTGGCACGGAAGTAGTAGTCCCGGTACTCCTTCTGGGACAAGCAGTTGGGCGGGTTTCATGTCCCGATGGCCAGCACCGCCGCAGGCCCGTCCGCACACTTCAAACGCCGGATCTCGCACACGGTACTGCTTGCAATGCTCTCACATGTCTCCTTAGCTAGTGTGTGTACATATGTAAAATATGAGTTAACGCTGCACACAGAAAGATAGAAAGACGTAAAGAAAAGGAAAGAACGAACCAGAAATACATTGCCGCCGGCGAGACGGACGGGGGACAGGGAGAAGGCTGCTCTTGTTTGCCTTGCGAGATGCAAAGGGTTGGTATTTTGTAGGGACGGGAGAGCAGAGGGAACAGATCATGATTCACCTAGAACTAGAGAGATTCATGTTATGAACCAGAATTTTTTTGTTGACGAATTTATGACATAATATGGGTGATCACGTAAAATCTTAAATCTCTTGGGAGATTATGACACTTTGTGATATAATATTTTATGTACACAATCAAACCACATTCTCTAAAATTAACAATAATCTTCTAATTAAATATGAATGTCAGCCTGAACTAAATCCAGCTCATGATTCACCTAAAGCCGGAGGCATTCTTGTTATACAACCAACTGATTTCTACCACACCATGCATGAAGCGAAAAGAAGAAAAAAAAGGCAAGAACGAACGAGAAGTACCTAGACAATATGAAGCGAGTGCCGAGTGCCACGGACAAGACAGACGGTGTGATAGGGAGAAGGCTTTGCCTTGCGAGATGCAAAGGTTTGGTGTTTTATAGGGACGGGGGAGCAGAGTGCATAGCATCTCCATCGTTTTTTCCTCTCTCATGAGATGCATCCACCAGCCACCAGTAGCTGCCAAATACTTCGTAAATCGTAACTACTCCCAAGTCTCCCATGGGATAAACTCGCGCTACTTGTAATCTTCCGAGATCTGATCTCTGCGAGCAGCACAACTAGGCTTCAAACCTGATTGAAAACCAACTGCTAAATATGCTTGTGAAGCCACTTGCTCGTTTAATAGTCCTGCATCATGTTTTGATCAAATGATGACATCAGCACTTGACATCAGCAATTGACATCAGCACAACTAGGTTTCGTACGCACATGAGAAGGTAGGCCGTGTACACGTGGGGCTGCAGTTCACTAGGCCGGGAGCGGCCACGTCGCCGACCATAGCTTTGGTTTCTCTCCACCAATAAGAGTTTAGGGCAACTTCATCGACACCCCCCACTCCCGACACCCCGACAGTTTATGTTTTGATTTTTTTGTGGTTGTGCGGACAAGTGTTCGACTCATGTTCACCCCGTTCGGGCCATGGCAACCAATGGCACCCCCCATTTGGTTTGGGCCTTTTCTTTCGTTTACATAGGAAATATGAAATTAAATAGTTCATCATAATACGAGCTTTCGTAGAGGCTCCCGTGCCGAATTTGGTAAATACTAGGGTTCCATTTAAATACTAGGGCTCACCAGAGGCTTCCGAAGTGCGCCGCTCGCGGTTATGCGCGTCCAACAACTCGGTCTGCAGCGATGGACGGGACGCCTCAATCACATTGGACTCTTCCTTCACCAGATCGATGCGGGGCACGCCACACGACGAGCATTTTCCTCCTCGAGCGTCTCAAGGGAGCGTTGGCGGGTTCCTACTCGTGCCTAGCCTCCTCCTCCTCATCACAGTCAAAGTCCTCTGCTGTGAGCAAGGGGTGTCGTGGCGCCGCCTCATGGGGTTCCCGCATATCTCACGAGAAAAACCGCGTACTCCTCCTCTTCCGGGTTAGGATGTCGGAGTACACCTCATCGAGTGTCCTCCTCACCTACTCCGGTAGCCCGTGCGGAGATGGTGGTGGCGAGATGCCTCCTGCGAGCTCGGGCTAGAGATCGAGCTCCGACCCACGTGCTCGACCTGCTCAAGGAGGTGTTGTGGCGGGTCCATCTGGAGGAAGGATAGGTATATGGATCGGGCACATGCATAGGGAGAGTGAGGTGCTGGCTAGGGTTTGCAAACACAGAGCCTTTGAAAGATCCGCCCCTTGGGGAGAAGAACTGGCCAAGGGAGATGATGAGGCGCATCGCATTTAAGGTGGGGGTTGGCGGATGGCAGGCTGTCAACCTTGCGAGGGGCGGACACGAGGCGACAGAGAGCGGACGCTTCCATTGTCCGATTGACCACATCTCTGACCCAAATTTGGTTCGAGAATGGGTCGAGCTAGACACGTATGCCCCATCCTATCTGTTTGTCGCAACGTTGGGCAGTGTCGTATGTAAATTACAGACGTGTGGGGACATAATACATCCTTGCATTAGAGTTTCCCTTAGCACACAGATTGTGTGCTTGACGAGAGGTATGATTCATTTCCCCTTATTTTCTTTCTTATTTTTTATTTTATTTTTAATTGACTCATTTTTCATTAGTTTATTTTCTATGATCTATACTAAGTTAAGTTGTATTCTTTTCATGATTCATCATTCTTATTTGAAATAGTAGAATATATGGTCCCTCTTATTGTAGGGATGTGTTACATGGGTGTTAAGATTGATTGCACTTAGTCTAATATCGTGTTCCCATTCTAACCGTGATTTGTTTCTCATGTTTCTAAGTTTTGCCACTTTGTCTAATCTTTTTGTTCTTTCTTATACATGTAATTTTTATTTCCTTATAATTGGTTTCACGATTGCTAAGACTAGTTTCCCTTAGTCTAATATCACACTAGTAGGGAATAGCTCATTGGCAACGTGCGACTTATGGCAACTTGTGGTCACACGTTGCCAGTGTCACGTTGCTGCTACTTGTACTGGCAACGTGTGCAAAGGCGCGTTGTCGATAGGATATAAATTGGCAACGTGTATCTTGAAAACGTGTTGCTAGTACCATTTAATACTAGCCATGTTTCCCTTTGTGGCATGCTGCTAGTTGTTTATTTTGAATTATTATTATTCCGATTTAATTTATTTTTTGTTTCCATATTTCATTCGAAGTACAGTAGAAGGGAACATAATGTACGGTATGCATACAAAGTCTCAAATACATAATATATATAGGGTCATGCACACTATTTAATTAACATATTTGTAAAATAATAGCTAGTCACATATTGATTGCAACTGAATAAGTCAAAAGGTTTCTAATTAACATAATGGAACACTCCTTGCTTCCTGATACATTCACCAATCAAAAATCCGACCATCTCCTCGATCATCTTTACTAGTGTGTTCTTCGGCAATTCGTTTAAGCCGATTCGCGGACGTTGCGTAGAATAACTCATGATCAAAACCGGGGCAAAATCAGAAGAATATTCTCAGTTAATGGAAAAAATGTTTTGCATACCACAGATTTTGGCTTAGGCTCAATAACTTTGGTCATCATGATTTCCATATGTTCAAAAAGATAGTAGCCACACAGATTAGTCTCAGGAGGCTGCTAGTGGCACTGAGACATATATATTGCTTAGAAATAACCATATTACACATAAAATATATTTAACATGCATGCATATATCTACAAGTGCTAGTGGAAACTAACCGGATGTCGAAGGTGATGGGTAAGCTTTGTATAGTTTCCCTTTGCATTTCCTTCTCTTTTGCTAAATTTTTCGAATGCACTACAAAATATGGATGCAATAAAACAAACTATATCATATTTCGCATTACAAAACAAAGAGTGTATCTTGATCAAAATCATTTACATTATGCAGATGTAAGTATCAACTGACCTATTAATAAACTCCACTATGTCCCCAACATTTTCATTCTTACTAAGATAAGAATCAAAATAGTGGACATGGCCATCCAGTAGTGAGATAGTAATAAGAATCCAGTGAAAACTACAAGTAGTAGTAATCAGTTGGGTGAACCTAATCAAATATGTAAACGAAGATGCAGAAATAACTTACTCCTTATTAAAAGGCCATACGATTAACTCCTTATCTTTGCTCTTCTCCAGCACATTGATGATGTAATCCTTCACAATCTTCGTGGAAGAATTAAGGATAGACTGTTGCGAAGCAAGGTGGGGGTCAACAAAGGCTACTGCATAACAGTAGTTTCAGGTGCAAACATAATTGTATCTACATATATAAAAACATAAATGGTTGAAAAACTTGTATAGATATAGTACCATACGTATTGACGCTTTGATTATTAAATACTCACAGTGTAAAACATCTCACTATGCTGGCGTCCAATGCTCTGAAGTTCAGCATGTCAAACAAGTCGTCCCAGTTGAAAGACACTGATTGATCATGGTAGAAGATTTCAGGTTTGAAACTAACCACGATTCCCGATGTTTGCTTGTCCTGCGGCTTATTGAAATTGTGCATGTAAAACTTCTCCAACATTGCACAAGAAGCACCAAGCTCTAACTTCACATTTGTAACATTGTGTATAAGTTTTGCCCTAGGATCGTACTTCGGGGCCAAGGGGGCCGTTTCCATCTGGCCCGAGTCATAGAGTGTTTGCAGTCTCGCGGTTTCGGGATCAAGCGCCGATGGTGGTGATTCCGGCCGTGTCGGTGCCGGTGTGGGTGGTGGTGGTTTCGGTCTGGCCTTGCTCTTCAACGCAGCAATTGTAGGAGGTTTAGTTTTCACAGCAGCACATCGGGAATTCACAGCATGTTCGGAATTCCGCTTGCAGTTTTTGGTGGCCTTCACCTTCATCACAAGTTGTCGGGTTTTCATAGGAGCCAGTGTCGGTGCTGGTGGTGGTGGTGGTGTCGGTGTCGGTGCGGGTGGTGCGGGTGCTGGTGCCAGTGCGGGTGGTGGTGGTGTTGGTGTCGGTGTCGGTGCTGGTGGTGGTAGTGTCGGTGCCGGTGCGGGTGGTGGTGTCGATGCCGGTGCTGCTGGTGGTGGTGTCAGTGCCGGTGCGGGTGGTGGTGGTGTCGGTTCTAGTGCCGCAGTCTGTGATTGAGATGTCTCTGTTGGCGCCAGTGTCTCTGTTGTAGGTGCTGCCGGTAGATACTTCTCTAATGCAGGGAAGAAGGATCTGAGCTAGATTAAACATTCTTCTCTGCTCGCAGCTCTGACTTCTTTATCAATTTGCCCCAATGTATGATCAATATTAATCTTTCTTGATCTTCTTTTCCTCTTCCTATGTTTGTTCGTGGATACATCACTATAATATCCCGACATAACTAAGTTTAAAAACCTCGTGGTTAGTAAGTACACTCGAAATTCACTTAAAAATTTAGGAAACTTAGAAAAACATTTCAAATTGTAGAATTAAAAGTCATACGAAAATTCATAAAAAAATTGGCAGCAACTTTGCTAAAACTAGGACATATGGAGTGCCCGAAATTACCGGAATGGAAGTTAATCAATATTCCGGCAATCTCAAGGGCCTCAATTCCTACGAGCATACACATATACAATGATATTATCCACAGTTCATCGTCAAATTCAAACAAGCATTTCATCAAACACTTTATGTGCAGGGGGCCAAGGGGAGGCCGGGGAGGGGCTGTAGCAGGCCGGTGCTTACCGAGGGAGGACGGTGCGCGGGAGAAAGGAGCTTGCACCGTCGATGCAGGAGAGATGGACGGTGTCCGCACCATCCACTAGTAGGGAAAGGCCTTTTAGTGGCGCACCAAAAATCCTTTCTGTGGCGCATGGTGGGTGCGCCACTAAATCCTCGCCACAAAAATATTATTTCTGTGGCGCACGGCCCATGCGCCACAGAAAAGTGCAAGATTCTGTGGCGCACCCCCAAGTGCATGCGCCACAGAAATATTTCTGTGGCGCACCCCATTACCATGCGCCACAAAAGTTTTTTTGAATCTCAAAAAAAAGGGCGGCTAGATCTAGATCTGGCCGCCGGAATTTCGCCGGAATTTTGAAATTTTGCCGAAATTTGCCCGGAGCTCGTCGGAGACCGTGGTGCCCGTGGCCATGGCCATAGGTGGCTTGGTCGGTGGTGGGTGGAGGATGGAGGTCACCGGAGGTGGTGGAGGAGAGTCACCGGAGTTGGTGGAGGAGGAGGAGGAGGTCGCCGGAGTTGGTGGAGGAGGAGGAGGAGGAGAAGGTCGCCGGAGTTGGTGGAGGACGAGGAGGAGGAGGAGAAGGTCGCCGGAGTTGGTGGAGGAGAAGGTCGCCGGAGTTGGAGGAGAAGGTCGCCGGAGTTGGTGGAGGAGGTCACCGGAGTTGGTGGAGGAGGAGGAGGAGGAGAAGGTCGCCGGAATTGGTGAAGGAGGAGGAAGAGGAGAAGGTCGCCGGAGTTGGTGGAGGAGGAGGTCGCCGGAGTTGAGTTGAAGTAGAGGTAGAGGAGAGAAGGGGAGAGGAGAAGTGGAGGAGAAGGGAGAGGAGAAGTGGAGGAGAAGTGAAAGGATAGAAGGAGAGAAGGAGAAAGAAGAGGAAGAAGAGAAGGGCGCCGGCGGCGGGATTCAAATTTCGAATCCCGCCCAACAATTCTGTGGCGCATGAACCACCTTGCGCCACAGAATTTTTTTTTCAATTTTTTAATTTTTTTGATTTTGTAGAAAAAAATCTTCTTTTTGAAATAACTTTTTACTCTTTTTGAATTTCCCGAATCTGAGAAAAGTTCACCGGGTAAACCCGGGTGAAATCGAGCTTCTTTTTTCTCACGATTTTTTTGATATATTAAACGCATTTTTTCGACGTCGTACGCAAAAGTTATGGCCGTGTCAATATTTGTTTTTCGTTTTTTGCAGAAAAGGTCAAAATTCATATTTCAAAATTTCTATACCAACTAGACACTCAAACCTAACTACATGTCAAAAGATTTTATTTTTTGAAATTTTTATCATTTTCTTTTCTTGTTTACAGGACTGAAAAGTCAATCCACGGGGGGTAGGCATGCGTGAGAGGGGAAAAAAAATTCTGTGGCGCACCCACCTCCATGCGCCACAGAAATGTGATTTTCTGTGGCGCACCCACCTCCATGCGCCACAGAAATGTCACTTTCTCTGACGCACCAGGCTACATCGCCACAGAAAGTCACATTTCTGTGGCGCACACTCCCCATGCGTCACAGAAAGCCACATTCTGTGGCGCACATGGCACGGTGCTCCACAGAAAGTGACATTTCTGTGGCGCATGTGGCCTGGTGCGCCACAGAAATTTTGTTTTGTGGCGCATGGCTACTTGGTGCGCCACAAAAAGTGATCCACAGAAAGGCAGTTCCCTACTAGTGATCGGAGATGGAGAGGGCGGCAGCGGCAGCAGATCGAGGAAGCTCTCGCTAGCTAGGGGCGTGGAGCTCGAGAAAGCAGCGGAACAGGGGGCCACGGCGGCGTCCGTGGTCAGGAAAGCAGCAGGGAGAGGGAGGCCCGGCGGCGTCCGTAGTCGGCGGCGGCGAGGAAGAGAGAGGAGAGAGAGGTCACATGCGGTTTGGGGTGTTTGACCAAAATTAGAATGTGCCGCGCATTCTTTTGGGGAAGAAAAATACTAGCAAGAGGCGACCTCGGGCGGCACGTTGCTAATAGCACTACCGGCAACACCTGGCAGTAAAGGACCCGTTGCCACTAAATGCACTAGCAACGTGTGTAAAATAGAGACGCGTTGCTACCTGCATTTTTCCCTTTTTTTCTGCTGCATTTTGCTGCCTGGCTCATGTGTCATGAACTACACCTGAAATTGCATTGGCACAAAGAGAGTATTAAACAAATATGTGCATATAGTCTACAGCACCAACATACAGTATTCTGGCCTCTCACTAAATTCCATCACACATGATTTTCTATTTTTTACTAAATTCAGTCACAGCTGACTTTTCTTTTTTGGGGAGCACCTCTACAGGGAGCTACTCGAAGATGTCTTAGGACAACTTCCTAAGACATCTTCGAGAAGCTCTGTCATAGCAGCGGGCCACCAACCCCGCTTGTTTACTCTGATCGAGAGATGTACGATTTGTGCTGAGAGCTTGCCTTTTTATAGCCAAAAGCACTGCCGGCCGGCGGACGAAGGGACAGTTGTGACCCTATCTTTTTGGAAAGGTCGCCAACGATAGCAAAGTGTTTTTAAGGTACACGTTGCCAGTATTAAACGCATACCAACCGGATAAGCTCAGGTCACATGGACGGAAATTGCAACATGTGACAGGAGGGCACGCTACCAGTACAGAAACTTAGCAACGTGTACATGTCTGACACGTTGCCAAATGCGCAAAACTAGCAGCGTATCCATAGGAGACACGTTGCCACTAGATTTAACAAGACTCCGCGGTCAGCCTAAATTTACGGGCAACGGGTGGCTCGTTCGACACATTGCTAGTGTGAAACTTGTGGCAACGCGCCTTTGGTAAACATGTTGCTAAGTTTTTCTGGCAACGAGTCAATCGCAACACACGTCGCAAACGTCATATTGCCACTAGGCTATTCTATACTAGTGTCATGTTGCCATAGTAATTGTGATATGTTCCTCATGTGATTAAAATTTTCCACTTCGTCCAAAATTCACCAAGTGATTATGCTTAATATAACATAAAGTATTGATGTGTCTAGACAATTTTAGTTTTGTTGCATCATTTTTTCTTCGCATTAGAGTTCGTCTGACCTCATTTTTTTTCGTCCTCCGCCACTGGTTCTGTGGATGCCTTTTTTCCACCTAGCCTTGTTCCATTTTGCACACTTGATTTGTTCCATGGTCGCTATATTTTTGTTGCCTATTTTCTATTGTTTTGTTCCACGTGAAGATTTGATTGGTTTCTTCGTGCTATAATGTTTTGCTCCGAGTGTAGTGCTATTTTGTTATGTATAGTATTTTTTTGTTCTTGTAGTGGCGATACTTTTCCTCGTACGCTACACTTCCACCCGCAGTCGTTGCGAACTGGTACAGATGTACTGCTGATTTTGTTTCACCTGTAGATATGGTTTGCTTCCTCCTGCACTAAAATTATTTTGCTGATTTATTTTTACCGACAACCGTCAAACTTTCCATAAACCATGACTTGGTTCAAGTTTCACGTGTTGCTTCGCATCAACTACTCAGGCTCAGTCTAGGCTAACTAGCCTCCCTGACGATAGATGTCATGCATGCCGGTCCTAGTCTTCGGTATGCCTAAGATACATGCTTGTGGGCAAGCAAATGATGCTGATCGAGGGTTGGGTGCAATGTATTCAGAGCATGGGCCGTGAGTCCGTGACATGCACTGGTCACAGGCTCACACTGATGTGGCAGCAGGCTGTAGCAGTGGCAATGGTCCGACATCCTGTGAGAGATGTAGCCTTTTGGCACACACGGCACACGGCGGGAGTGAGAGCTATAGCTGCAGCTTTAGCCACGTCTTTTTTTTTCGATTTTATTTGAAACCATCTACTCCCTCCATATTCCTATTTAGGTGGCCTATAATGTCTTTTTTTTCGATTTTATTTGAAACCATCTACTCCCTCCCTATTCCTATTTAGGTGGCGTATAAACTCACTTAATAAATCAACAATTTTTAATTCACTAGTAGGGATAACCCTTTTAGTGGCGCACTAGTTTTGTGATTCTGTGGCGCATGGGGCATGCGCCATAGACATCACGCCACAAAAATTCGTATTCTGTGGCGCACCTGGGATGCGCCACAGAAATCCCACATTCTGTGGCGCACCGTCGACCATGCGCCACAGAAATTTTATTTAGTGGCGCACCATAGAGGGGTGCGCCACAGAATAGGGTGCGCCACAGAAAAAAACGTGGTGCGCCACAGAATGTATGTACAGGATTTGGCAATTTACTGCTGCCGCTGTACAAATACAGATATATTATAGAAATACATGTATATTACAGTATTTATGCAGATATAACAGAAACAACAATATATTTTGACAGGTATATTAAAACAAACACAGTACTATATATGTCATCGCATTACTTATATCCGGCCCGAGATAGCATACATATAGATCGAGTGACAAGTGCGGAATTTTTACACAAATGTTGATACAAAAGTTTCACATGTTACAGATGAAGTGTTCACCGCCTACACTATATGATCGAATAGAGTACATCGGCGATGATGGTGAGCAAGAGCAGGAGCACGACGATCATGAAGCCTTCTTCTTGGGGAGCGGCGCCGGGAACGGTTTATACATCTCTTTCGTCATCCACGTCCTGTTGTCACTCTGCAACTCTAGGCGTTTTTCGATGTCCCTCTGATGCAACCCTGGAGATGGATTGGGATATATATTGGTTAGTAATATAAATAGAGTATGCATGATTTATTCATCTAAGTGGATACATCCTACCTCGGCCGCGGTAGTTGAAGGCCCCCCTGATGTGTTGACATCGTCGACGATGATTTCCGATAACTTTGTCACGATGCGATGGAAGTCTTCTCTAAGATCAGCATCGGTGAGCCTATCGTCATTTTTGACCCATTCTCGCATACAAGATGGCATCCTCAATTGCTCAGCATCTCGGACATACCCTTTAAGGAACCGGAGGGCGTACAAGGCATCCTTCTTGCTGCCAGGCTGCTGCTTGAGGCAAGGAAACTCGGTCACATGCTTGAACCGGTGCTTGTTGTCTTTCGTAAAAACTTCGGCCTTATTTTCGAAGGCGCCTCCCTTTTGATAGTAGCCCTCGATAGCATCATCGAGAACACCCTTTATTCTGGTGTAGTCTTTCTTCCTCCTACTATCCGAGTCGAAATAAGTGGCAACGGACCACCTCGGGTTTAGGACGATGAGGACGCAGAACGTGTCCCTGCTCAACACAATTGAAACGGAATGTTGGAAAGGATCGGCAATAATGGAAGAAATCGATAAGAAAGCATAAGTTACGACGGCGGCGAGCGGATGTGTGTACTTACTCGGGAAAGAAAGGCAGAAGAAGGCTGTTCTTCCTCTTGTTTTCCAGCATGAACCTCTCGAGGTGCTCCGTCGCCATGGTCCGTGTCCTTGATCCTTCCACCAGCTGGCTGTCACGCATGTAGTAGGGATCCGCTACCGCGACGAGCTGGAGATTATCTCTATAGATCCTCCTCGCCTCATTGAGCGCGTATAGGCGGACCAAGTTATAGTTCAGCCGGTTTTGGTGAAATAGATGGAAGACGTCCTCGTACGCTATGAAGAACACATCCGCGGGGGCTTCACGGACGAAGTCGAACTCATCATCCATTGGCACTTGGACAATGAACACCGGGTAATTTGGATGCTTGTCTTTAAGAAGGAGGCCCTCTAGATGCAGGATAGATTGATGCAAAACGTGCATGTGTCCATATGCCATGCAGAGCATCTCCGGAGGCAGTATCGGTTTACCAGCTTCATGAAGTCGGTGCGCAATGCCATCCGGACGGGGTGGTACCAAGTCTTCACGACCCCGGACAATCATAGGAGGCTGGCTCGAAGAGGCGCCTCCCTTCCTCTTCCTGTGCTTCTGGTTCTTCGCCTGCCCTGGAAGCCCCGCGCGAACCGTATTCCGTAGTGTGCCAGGGGTGAAAACGGTAGTCGGTTTGTCTAGAGCTTCATCGCCGGTCGCTGGAGGCGTCTCTTGAGATAAACCCTGGAAGGTCAGGCGCTGCGTGACTGTAGTGGGACGAGCAGGTTGATCGGCGTGATCACGAAAGGGTGGTTCGTCATCCACAGGAGGCATGTATATGTCTTCTCTGGCGCCAGTGTTTAGGAAGGCGTCGATGTCGACATGCTCATCATCACCGTCGTCGTTGCCATCAACAACTTGAGGTGCAGAGGCGTTGCCTAATTGGGACGGTTGTGGTTCAGACGCTCCCAACAGTTTTAAGTGGCGGTTGGTGGTGGCGACGACCGCCGGTTCCTTCCGGGCGGTGGCGACGGCTGCAGTCTTCGAGGGCTTCGGGGGACGGATCGGGTTGACCCGGAACTTCGAGGTGGCGCCGGTGTTGCGTCTTGGGCCCTCATCAACAAGACCCCCCCCAAGACGAATCTGGTTCTTCGGCCATGGCGTGGGCCAGCCGGGGCACTTTCCAAAGACCAAGTGCTCATCGGCTCCCGGAGGTTGAACGGGGGGGTCCATGTCGAAAAACGCAGACAGTACCGTAACTACCTTGACCTTCATATAAGCCTCGTCCATTCTAGCGTGGTGGATTTCGCGGCTCTTTGGTTGTATGATAATGCCCGCACCAACTTCCTTCAACTCGCCGCCGGCCTCTACCCTATGCAGGAGTATGCAAGGGGAGTCCTGAGTCAAAACAACACATGTTGGGCATCATCATGAGATGGCAGTCATCAAATCAGGCATAGTTATAGAATATGACGCGGACTAACTAATTAGTTACCTTGGTGATGGCATCCAACTCGGCTAATGTCGAGACCGGGCGCCGGTGCCGGCGGCCGGACTCTTATTCTCGGGTGCCGGTGCCGTAGGGGGCGTCGGTGTGACCAAAGGGAGCGGCGACTGCGCCGCGGCGTTGGGCGGCGGCGGGGTCACCATGTCCGGCGACAGGTTCTGTGGGTTCATGGTGGAGTTGCTGCCAGAGAAGCTGGGCACGTAGATCGGCCCTTGTTGACCTCCCGCATTCCAGGCAGCTATCCCCTCCAATAACGCAGGGGGAAACATCTCCCGGATCCTGTCGGTCACTAACTTGTCAACCGTGGTGGAGTCCACTTTTTCCTTCTCCAGTGACTCCACCTTCTTCTTTAGCTCCACAACCTCGGCTCTATCCTTGGTCGTCTTCTTCCTCTCCTTTTTCATCGCGCCGCCGTCCGAGCTATAGTACTCTGTGAACTTCATGCTCGTACCAAAGCCGGTCACACGGCCAGCTGATCTCGGCGGCGCCGACTTGTCCCTTTCCCTGTAAACGTTCATCGCCCTGTTGAAAGTCGTGTCCCACGGTTCCGTCGACCCCTGGGACGATGGGCCGGCCTGCAACTCTTCCTCCTGCATACAAAGGTGAACCCACTTAGAAATTTGGCTTTGTTATCTAATTACATCAACGCAATGGACTTTGAGATATATATATGTGGTAATTAAATTCCCTTACCAGCTTTTTCTGGAATTCCTTCACATCCTCATAATCGGTAACGAATTCCCCAGTCTCCCAGTCGAGATAGTAGCGGGACCGGACAAAATTCCTGGTCTGCTCGTCTAAGATTTTTTCCCAATGGTTTTCTTTTCCAAGACGTGCAATCTCTCTATCCTCCTTCTCCCAAATGGGCTTTTTCCCTCGGTAACCGCCGCTTCCCAAATGGTGGTTACCTAAGTTCAGCTCCCGCATGTCCTTCCCCCACTTGGTCCATTTTTCAGCCTCCTCAGATTTTAAGGACAAGTTGAATTCCTCGAACTCTTCTTCGGTGATGTGCGGCTCTTTTTTCCTAATCTCCTCCCAGCTGGCACCGCTCCCAATCTTGTTCTTCACCCAGGTTTTCCAGCTGCTCAAGGCGGTGCTCATCTTCGTGATGGCTAAACTGTCCACCTTTTTGTTTAGCGGCAGCGGGAACGTGTATCGTTGGTGAACCCTCTTGAGGAGGTGTTCGACCAGAGCCTCATTAGCTTTGCTTCTGAGGTCCTTCGTGTTGATCGACACGCTTTCCCGAAGGATGCACCCTAGTTGCATGCCGTACCCTGCGGCAAGTTTCTCAGGCGCCACTGGTTGGCCACTTGCCGTGACCTCAGTGAACACGTCCGTGGCATTGTCGACTGATTGCGGTGTCCTATCCTTCCTTTGCTTCTTCTTCTTCGGAGCGGCCGGGTTGGCCGGGTTGCTGCCGCCAAGGTCACTATCCGTGTGGTTGCCGCCATCGGAGGTGGTGGTGTCATCCTCACCACCTTCTACGTTGTATTCGGGGTCGTCCTCCTGTCCCTCTTGCTCATCGTCGGGACGCTCGGCGCCACTAGTGGCGGCGGCATCCTCCACCTCCCAGAACGACTGGTTCTTTTCTCTAGCTTCTTGTTCGACGCTCATGCGCTTAGAAGCGTCGGCCGACATGTTTGCACTGCATTAAAAAGAGGCAAACAGTTAGTACAACAAAAATTAATCACTTAATTAGTACTAATTAAGATACCCCGGCCCATGCATTAGTCGCAATACCCCATATGTCCTTTTTTTAGCAAAGTCATGCTAAATTTCACGAAAAAATTCGGCATGACTTTTGCTAAAAAAGGACATATGGAGTACCCGAATTTGCCGGAACGGAAGTTAATCGACATTCCGGCAATCTCAAGGGTCTCGGGGTACCTGCATATATTTCACAAATCATGTTGGCCGGCATCCCGGCCAACAACATCACACCAACACATCCACATCTCCGGCCGGCATCTCCGGCCGGCAACAAACACAATATCACACATCCACATCTCACATACACACGACAAACACAATATCACCACATCCACATCTCACATTTCACCAACAGCATCACAAACAACCACGACACGATGGTCGTGGTATCACATAACACATGGTCACCGGAGCTCACCAAATCGATTCCACGGGTGTCTTCTTGCCTAGCACACACAAGCACCTCTGCACCCTGTACAACCAAAAAAATGGATCATCAGTGGACAGCACACACATCACACAAGAACAACTACACACTACAGAGGAGAAAAATGGAATAAATTAACTCCAAAAGTTGGCATTTACATAATCCTGCATGTGAGAAAGATAACTTCACTTGTGCTATATTCCTTGACAACCATATGCAGCAAGCATTAACACAAACAAGAATGCATCTTTTCATGTACTAACACTTCACAAAATCACTTCTTCTAGTTTCTTACAAACAAGCATTAACACAAAGCAACAACACTTAGCATTAACACAAAGCAACCCATATGTCCTCAACTAGTGTGCTTGCTTGCAGCAAGTACTTGCAGCAAGCAATCAACAACCAATGTAAAATTAAATTACTAGCACTAGCAACAACACTTAGGAAAATTTTGTAATTTTTTTGGTCTCCATGCAATTACTAGCACTAGCAACAACACTAGCAACAACACTTAGCAACAACACTTAGCACTAGCAACTGAAACCTAGAAAATTTGGTTGCACTGTAATGAAGAAATGGATTAACCTTGAGAATGGCATTTGAAATGCACTGTAATTGTTTTTTACGCTATTTAATCTGAAAGCATGCAACACTAATTTGATGTGTACCAAATTAGTTTGATAGCAGAGTATTGCAGTACATTAATCTGAAAAATTACTCCATTGAAACAGAAGGATTTGTCAGGGTTTCTACGATGGCACCGTCGGTGGAGGAGAAGCAAGCAGAGGGCGAGGCTAGGGCAAGGAGGGAGAGGAGGGAGAGAGGAGGGACCTTGGGACGGCGGCGTGTGCGCCGGGCCGGGCCGGCGGAAGTGCTCGCGGGGAGGCGGAGGTCGAGCGGCGCTCGGGGACGCGCTCGGGCCGGGAGGGGACACGGGGATGCTCGGGGAAGAAGGACGCGGCGGTGGTCGGCGGCGGTGGTCGGCGGCGGTGGTCGAGCGGCCGGAGCAGGGCGAGGGGGAGGGCGGCCGGAGACGGCGATGGCGTGGTCGCGGAGGAGGAAGAAGCAAAGCAGGGCCGCGCGCGGTTGAGAATGAAGGAGAGATGCGGTAGAGAGGGCCCACATGTAAGTGGGTCTTCAGAAATTCTGTGGCGCACCACTATCTCGATGCGCCACAGAATTATGGTATTCTGTGGCGCATCTGATGAAAGGATGCGCCATAGAATTCTTTGGCTAAAAATATTTAGAGGCGCTGCTGCCTGTCAATTGACACAAACACTGCACTGGCCCAATGGTTACTGACTTGAAAGTTGATTCAACTAGGTTCGAATCCTGGCTGTGACAAATTTTTTTTTTTTGGTTAAATTTTGTGTTTGTCTCGCACACAAATTAATACACAAAAAAAGTCTCACACACACAAATTAATACAAATATTTAGTAGACTTGTGCCATATCAAAATATTTAACTTGTGCCATACAAAATACATAGATATGCTTGTCTCACACACAAAACAAATTATATATAATACACAAAAAAAGTCTTCGATCTTCATCCCGGCCGGTTCCGAGCTAGCATCTCTTCTTTCCCTTCTTGGTTGTTGAATACTTTAGGCCGGGCACCTTGAGATTTCTTCGCGTGAACGGACAACCTTTAGTAGGTAGGGAGGTCTTCCTTCTTTCTCTACTAGTAGTAGGCATGTCGAAGTACTTGTCGAATTCCTCCTCGATCTTCGGATCGCCGTTCTTGTCCAAGTCTTCCTCGTTGGCATCTCCTTCCATTCCGATGATGCTCCTCTTGCCCCTCCTCACGACAACACGGCTAGGCTTTGACGGGTCGGTAATGAAGAAGCATTGCTCAACTTGGCTAGCGAGTACCCATGGCTCATTTTTCGCGGAGGCGTTCTTCGATTTGGCATCGGGTATTACCATGGTGGTGAAATACCGGCCTTCTTTGACGACGTCCTTGGCCCATCTCACACGGAACATTGGCACCGACTCTCCACAGTAGTTGAGGTCCCATATCTCCTCGATCCTTCCGAAGTATCTTTGCTTGACAGTAGCCTCGTCATCACCGTAGGATAGCATAGTTACTCCTGAGTTTTGATATTCGCTATTCCTGTCCTTTTCCTCGGTGCAGAATCTGAAACCGCTGATGTCGTACGACTGATAGGTCCTTATGTTGTGCCCGGGGCCCTGTGATAAGGAGAATATGACTTTTTCATCTTCCGTAGATGGCTTTTTGCGCTGTGCTTCAAGCAGTTGCCTTTTCTTGAACCAACTCGTGAAGCTGGAGTTGTGCTCTCTGGTTACGTCTCCCTTCTTCCTCGGCCGGCCCAGGTCGATGTAATTCTTCTCGATTAAGCTTTTGTGCTCATTCACCCAAGGTTCGATCAATTGTAAGTGTTGTAGCGCGACCCGGTGAGCCCTGTCAAAGTCATCGCGTCGACCAACAATGTCGACAGGGAGTGAGCGGTAGCCCTCGCGGTGACCAAATCCATCGAGCCTGCCGAGGTGCGTCCTGGTGGGCAGACCAACATCCTGGTTCTCGGTGCTTAGATAACTCTGACAGAAGGAGATGCACTCGTAGGTTAGAAAGCCCTTGGCCATGCTTGCATCTGGACGGGCCCTGTTGCGAACGTATCCTTTCATGACACCGTTCTGCCTTTCGAACGGCATCATGTAGTGCAGGAACGTCGGCCCGAGCTGCAGGATGTCATCAACGACATGGAGAAGGAGATGCACGCAGATGTCAAAGAATGCGGGCGGGAAGTAAATCTCGAGCTCGCATAGTATCACCACGATCTCTTCTTGTAGCCTGTGGAGCTGCCTCACGCCGATCGACTTCCTGTTGATGACGTCGAAAAAGTTGCAAAGGCCAAACAGCGTATCACGGACGTGCTCGTCCATTATCCCTCTGATCGCAACGGGAAGTATCTGCGTCATCAGCACGTGACAATCGTGAGACTTCATCCCGCTGAACCTCTTCTTCGTTCCGTCCAGATATCTGCTTATCTTCCCCGCGTAACCGTAAGGAAATTTGACTCCTAGGAGGCACCTGTAAAACTGCTCGAGCTCCTCCGGACTCATAGTGAAGCAGGCAGCGGGAAGCACCACCGCGTTCTTCTTTACCCTTTTGCGGCGACCTTGAGTCCCTTCCGTCTGGTCATCATCATCATCATCATCATCACTATCGGGGGCCTGAAGATCTTTCTTGATGCCAAGCCATTTCAGATCGTATCTTGCTTTCGTCCCATCCTTGGTCTTTTCCGGCATGTTCGAAAGAGTGCCAAGAAGACTCTCGGTAACATTCTTCGTAATGTGCATTAGATCGAGGCTATGGGGCGTGTGGAGGACCTTCCAGTACTCCAAGTCGTGGAAAACAGACCTCGCTTTCCATACACCCAGCAGCGGATCTACCCTCGGTCGCTTCTTTCCCGGCGCAGGGCACTCCTCCCAATTTTTCAAAAGCTCGTCGATTTCTGTGCCGCTCCTCGGGCGCGGTTCTGTTTCGAGCTCGTCTTGACCATCGAACAAATCACCGCGTTTTCTCCACGGGTGCTCCATGCGAAGCCACCTTCGAGCCCCTGGGTACACGGTTTTCGAAGACCCGAGATCCCTTGGTAGCTGGATATGCGGGGTCTCATCCATGCACCTGACACATGCGCAGAATCCGTGGCCCACCTGGGCCGATACATATGAGCATCCAGGATAGTCCTGCACCGTCGTGAGCAACGCGGCTCTCATATCGAAATAATCTTTAGTGTAGGCGTCCCACGTACGGGCTGGCGTCTTCCATAGCGTTTCTAACTCCTCTTTCAACAGCTCGAGATACAGATGTATGTCGATACCAGGTTGTTTCGGCCCCTGAATGAGAATACTCATGTGTATGTACTTTTGCTTCGTGCACAGCCACGGGGGAAGGTTGTAAGGCCATACAAACACGGGCCAGGTGCTATGTGTGCTACTCTGGTTGCCGAACGGATTGAGTCCATCGGTGCTCATACCCAGCCTGACGTTCCTTGCGTCGCCCCCGAAATCTTCGAAGGCGATGTCCAATGCTTCCCAATTGCTAGCGTCTGCAGGGTGTGTCAGGATGGTGCCCTTCTCCGGATCTTCTTCGGGCTTCTTCCTTTCCGCGTGCCATTGCATGAGCTTTGCTTCCTTAGGGTCCACGAACCACCGCTGCAGACGGGGAGTGATAGGAAAGTACCATACCACTTTTCGAGGATTTTTCTTGCTCCCACTCTTGTACCGTCCGTGGCCGCACACCGGACATGTGGTCATGTCCTTGTAATCGCCCCGATAAATGGCGCAATCATTGATGCAGGTGTGGTATTTGACGTGCGGTAGGTCAAGAGGGCACACGACTTTCTTGGCCTCCTCGATACTACTTGGCAATGTGTTCCCCTCGGGGAGAATATCGTGCATGAATTTCATGTTCTTGTCGAAGCTCACGTCGGTCCATCTGTTTCCCGCCTTCATCTCCAGAGCATCAAGCGTTACTTGCAAACGCGTATCCTGGGGCCGGCACCCAGGATACAACGGAGTCTTCCCGTCTATCTCCATTTGCGCCAGCTTGGCTTTCTCTCTGGCCGCAGCTCTGGCGTTGCTCGTCTCCTTGAGGAGCAGTTCTTGAACATGAGCGTCCTGCAAGGCCGAAGTTAGCGGGGTCTGCGTGTTCGCGCCACCACCGGCATCTCCTTCGTCATGATGATGATCTTGTCCGCCGACATCTCCTTCGTCATGATGATGATCTTGTCCGGCATCTTCTTCGTCATGATGATCTTGTTCGCCGGCATCTCCTTCGTCATGATGATGATCTTCTCCGCCGGCATCTCCTTCGTCATGATGATGATCTTGTCCGCCGACATCTCCTTCGTCATGACGATGATCTTGTTCCAGCATGAAACCGCGCCTGAGCAGGTGATCCTCCAATTGTCCAGAATCAGGGTCGATCCACCTCACAAGTTTGCATCTTCGACATGGACATCTT
This sequence comes from Poa pratensis, assembly GCA_947311845.1. NCBI lineage: Eukaryota > Viridiplantae > Streptophyta > Magnoliopsida > Poales > Poaceae > Poa > Poa pratensis. The sequence continues at coordinate 2,389,640 of CAMZMU010000042.1, forward strand.
ATCTGGCTTCTGTTGAACCGAATCATGTCCGCCTTCGCTTCTTCCTTGTATCTTCTGATTCGACCGGAGCTCATCATGATGACCATGGTTGACTACGCGGTATACATAGAGCAGAGACGAAAGTATATATATGATAATTAGAACCGTAACATGCACAAAAGAAACACACATGCATGCAAGGTCGCCGAAAAAATTCGGCATGACCTCTCTTAAAAGTATGACATATGGGTGGTGCAAAAATTTGCCGAAATGGAAATTAATCAACATTTCGGCAAACATCCATGCACCACGCCGGCGCAAGCAACAACAAAAAGTTTCTTCCGGACCAATTCATGCACAACACACAAGCTTCACATACACAACATACAAACATCCATGCACCACGCCGGCGCAAGCAACAACAAAAAGTTTCTTCCGGACCAATTCATGCACAACACACAAGCTTCACATACACAACATACAAACATGCATATGCATGTCCATCCAACTTTCCTCACCTAGTAGATTCGTTGCCGAGACGTGACCGCGATGGACGAGAGAGTGTGTGGGAGGAAAAGAGATGGGGGAGAGAGGAGGAGAGTATATATGGGGAGCTCCCGGTTCTCAACAATTATCTATCAACCAAAATAGGTTTAACTACAAAAAATGGAGAAAAGAGTGAGCAAAATGGGATGGGAGGGAGGAGGAACACGAGCTAGGTGGAGGAGGAAGAAGAGCAAATGGGTAGGGAAAGGGGGGCCTTTCCCCTTTTGTACATCTGGGATAGTAATTCTGTGGCGCATGGGCCCACATGCGCCACAGAATGTCAACTTTCTGTGGCGCATCTGGGCCCATGCGCCACAGAATTACTGTCCGACCAATCATTGGTGTGGGCCCCTCCAAGCTTTCTGTGGCGCATTTCTGTGGCGCATCTGTGCTCATGCGCCACAGAAAGGACCCCAGAATTCGAAATTCAAAGATTGGAGGTGGGGCCCACAGGTTTTCTGTGGCGCACTCCTTCTGGTGCGCCACAGAATGCATGCTTTCTGTGGCGCATGGCCCCTGGATGCGCCACAAAAGCGTCACACTTTTTGTGGCGCACCAGTTGGTGTGCGCCACAGAATATTTTTAGTGGCGCATGGAATTTGTCGTGCGCCACAAAAAGCCCTTCCATAGAAAGGCAGTTTCCTAGTAGTGATTGACCAAATATAAATATGAATATATCAACAATTACAATGTAAAATAAATATATTATGGAATGTATATCTTATGGTGAATATATTGATATTGACTTGATATTGTAAATCTTCATATTTTTATATATATACTTGGTCAAAGTTAGAAAATGTTCATATTTCTTACTCAATTTTAATCCACCTATTTGGTGGACGAGGGAGTAGCAGCCGTACAAGTACAATTTTTATTTATTTAAGCGTTACTTTTTCAAAATGGGGCAAAATATTTATCTTTTCATTGGTACAGAAGAAAATAGTTGGAGAAAAACTAGCCGAAAACTGATATAACACATAACGCACCACGCCGGCCCCGAGACCGCAATCCCAAACAAGTCGATGATTAAGTAGCCCTAGCTAGCTAGCACGAAAGCCGACACCCAAACAGCTCAACACGACGACAGAGGTGAACATCCGGAGCCGCCGCCCCGAGACCACGCCTGCCCCGAGACCACGCCCCCAAAGTCTAAGGATGGCAATTTTACCCATGGGTACAGGTACCCACGGGTACCTTACCCGCATGGGTAGGGTATGGGCACAACTTTATGCCCATGGGTAGTACCCGTACCCTACCCGTTAAGTCATAGGTAGGGCATGGGTATAGCATGTACCTGCGAGTACGTATACCCATACCCTGCCCGTTTATACTAACATGTGGATCTTATCTGTGGAGCTCCAACATTCATTCTCGTGAACCTGTGAACCTATGTTAAAATTGTCATCAATTGTTAATTTAAGTTGAGATAATTATCATGTACTCATCTATATATTATTAGGTTGAGATAAATGTTTTTATTTTGACAAGTATGCTATTGATGAATGTAAAATTATTAATAACTTGTATACTATTTGATCTAACCCGTTGGGTATACCCATCGTGTATGGGTGCGGGTAAAGCTTCATACCCGTGGGTATGGATATGGGTAGATTTTTGTATCAACGGATTACACGGTTATGGGTACTCATGCCCTACCCATTGATATCCTTACCCCCAAACGGGTCAACGACCGTGAACTATATTTTTTTGTTCCTTCACAACGAATATGAAAGGCTATTTGCAATTAATTTTCGTGATGGTTTCGTGGTGTAGTTGGTTATCACGTCAGTCTAACACACTGAAGGTCTCCGGTTCGAACCCGGGCGAAGCCATAAACTTTTTTGTTTTTGTGTAGTTTGAAGAATAACGTAAAAAAAAAAAGAATGGCCCATACAGGTCTCGAACCTGTGACCTTCGCGTTATTAGCACGACGCTCTAACCAGCTGAGCTAATAGGCCGCTTTGAGTTATGTTCAATTAGGTCTTTTTTATCTTGTAAACCGTCTCTGATTAGCATGACATATGTAGTATCCAGAGGGATGACTGAGACGTTTTATCTAAAAAAAGTGATAAAATACACAGATCAACGAAAGTACCGATCGTCGATCGAGAAGCAAAACAGGTCGGCGAGAGATCGATCGATGGCCCACGCCGGCTTTTCCTCAAGGTGGACCTGGACCACCCGTTTCTGAACTATACCGTGGATGGCTTCCTCAAGGTCGGCGCCTGCAAGTTCGCCGCCGACGAGACCTTCCACTGCCTACACAAAGGTAGGCTATAATCTTGTGTCGTTAAATTTCTTTTTTACTATATTTGTGTCGTTAATCAAGATCACACATCCACTTTATGCTAAGATCGAGACCTGTCCGTCCGTGGATCCATCGGACGTCTCAAAGCACAAAGCTGAGCACGCAGTAAGTGGATCTACACCTAGTTTTCTCGCTAAAAATACTGTTCAAAGGCAGTCGCACTGCAGTTCTGAGGACTCGTACGTGACAACAGCTTCTTCAGAAAAGATGGTATGTAATACGCAGCAGTGCTAAATCCTTGCTGAATCTATTATACATGTGCAGCTGAAGAAGATGTGCAAGGAAGGCGTGTATTGGGGTAATCTTCAGAATTCAGAAGTACTACCAGATTAATTCATCAGAATTCAGAAGATGTGCAAGGAAGGCGTGGCCACAGGGACTGGGTAATTCTAGTAGTTCACTAGTACACTAGTAATCTCTGAACTTTGGCGTTCATGTCTGCACTGCAAGATTTCATGATCTGAGATGGAATTCCGAAGAAGAACGCGATGGTCGGAGGCGTGGTGACCGGAGCACTGGTGTCCGCGGCGAACAGCAACGACAGGAGGCACGTCGTCAGTAATGCTATTACAGGAGCTAGCAGCCATCACCACGGCTGCCCAGTTCCTCAGTCACCTCACTTACTAGCTCTGATGAGAAGGAGAAAGTGAATGCGATGCCGCTGTGGTGTAATTTTTTCCCATTCTCAGTCTATCTTTGATTCGTTTGTATTCGTCGGCCGTTGGAGCCTTTGTCACTGCTTCTGAGATGTGATGTGCAGACAATTCATCTGGCAACAGCAACATAATAATAAAGCAAGAGAATAATGGCCAAGTATACATCGCTCTGGGCATCTCCACCCTATCACGTCTATAGCTGCATCTAAGCACTCGGGACGGAAACAATCGCTTTCGGCCTCTGCATCGCGAGATGCACATACCCAAATCCTTGTTTTGAGCGATATCTTGTGAATCTTGTGATATTACCATACATTTCTCTGATCTTTACCCTCCATGAAAAGATAATTTAAATGCAATCGACGTGGAGCTTTGGAGACGCCATGCGAAATATCGGTGACATTTATCGCTATACAAAGTCATAATTTGCCACTTGTGTAAGAAATAAATATTTCAAGAACTCCGTAACCACAGGTAGAGCTTTCCGCAGGGTGGACAAGAATTGGCACCACCCACTCACTTCCCTCTCACCTTTTCACATTGCTTTCATCTGTAAATAAATGGGACATGGACATTTTATTTTGAAATTTTGATTTTAGAAAATCTGAGAAAATAATCTGGTATGCATGTACTATATAGAATACTCTGGTGTGTGTAAAGTTCCATGAAAAAATGACTGGATCTGTGATATGCAAAAAAACGACAAGATTAAGGAGACTACAAAAGCATCGTCCTCTGTAGGATATCTAGTGTTCACATCACTTTTGGTGCTGCAAATGCTCCCACTTGAAAAAAATGTTTTAGATGAGTCAAAAAATTCTTCAAAAAAGTGTGAGTGTTCACAGAGTATATGTCTACCACCTCCAAAATTTTCAGGTCCAAATTCAAAAGGAATACTGAGTAACAAAACATCAAATTTTGGCATGAATAGTGTCATTTTTTGATTTTGTCTTAAGTTGTAAACACATACTTTATGAACACTCACATGTTTTCATATAATTTTTTGACACATATAAAATTGTTTTTTTTATAATGGGAGCACGTGTAGCACTAAAGTGCTAGAAGCAGTAGATATTCCCTCCATCGTCGTTGTGTATGTTCTCCTTGTACTATTTATTTGCACATTTCATAAGGAATTGATAGTAGATTTTTACGAGCATACATAATATCCAATCATCCATACGACTATAAGAGTGACCTCTCTTGAAAATTTTGATAGTATGAGAAATACAAAAATCCGAGCTAAGATGAGCCTGATAAAGTTAAACACTTAAACTTGAATTTATCTCCACCAAATGCTCATATACTCTATCCGTGGAAAACTATAACGGAGCAGTTGGAAAATAGTAACCGGACGACCATGATTTCCAAAGCTTAAACTTGCGTAAAATAGTGGAAGTGTGACAATTATTGGAAAATATATAAAAAATAGGGATGAAGATGTTTAAATGAAATTTAGTGTATGGAATCTTAAAAGTTTTTAGACCTATCGCAACCAACGGCTACCAATCTTTGCAGGGACCTCTATCCAACACCTTTTCGATGGCCCTGTATCATGAATCCCATAGTATAACCACAGTGAAGCTTTACTATTTTAGAGGTAGGATCATGAGGAAAACCTTTTCACTCTTTGTAAATCAAAAGATATTTTCTTCCTAGTAAAGTTCTGGTGTTTAATTTAAATTTCTAGTAGGAAAGAAAAATATTTCTCCTCTCATATATAGCATGAGTAACAAATCAATACTCACTAATAACATTATCTTTTCTTTTGAAGAAAATAATATTATATTTTCAGTTTCTTGTAGGACAGAAAAACAAGAAAGCTAGAAGAAAGAAACAAAAAGGATCAAATTATGCGAGAGCCCCACTATCATTAATTCATTATTCCTCTTCCCCAAGCGCGGTGGTCCCTGGCTCGTTCCCGTCCATCCTTTGTCAAAGTGCGCGTGTACGTGCAGCATCTCTCATCTCGATTTCTCAATTTACTCTTCTTTCTCTTCTTCCTATAAATAGTCCTCGCCACACTGCCATTGTTCCTCAAGCCAGCAAGCAAGCAATCCAGCAAGAAGCCAACCAAAGCCTCTCCATCTCCTCCAGCCCCAACCAAGCTTGAAGATGTCGTCGTGCTGCTCAGGGAAGTGCGGCTGCGGCAGCTCCTGCAGCTGCGGCAGCGGCTGCAACGGCTGCGGCATGTACCCTGACGTCGAGGCCGCCGGCAACGCCACCGTCCTCCTCGTCGCCACCACCCACAAGGCGTACGTTCTTCTTAATTAATCTCAGTATCTCACCATTATGCACTAGTCCATCATGTATACGTGAGCAAGTGCTAATTGTGTTGTCTTAATCTTGATGCAGGAGCGCCGGCGGGATGGAGATGGCCGCCGAGGCGGAGAACGGCGGCTGCACCTGCAGCAAGTGCAACTGCGGCGGCGGCAGCTGCGGCTGCTCCTGCTGCAGCTGCTAGATCATCAAGCTGCACCGGCCGGCCAGCCGCGTGTATCGTCTACGATGTCCTTAATTAACACCATGTAATGCTACCCTGATCGAGGGCCTTTGTATGCATGCACCTGCTCTGCATGAGCAACAGGGTGCCATGCCATGCATGTGTTTGTCCCGAATTAAATAAATCTCCCCCGGTTTAACTATACTCCCTGAGTTTCACGTTTGCAATAATTTTGAGCCCAACTTTGATTATGGATTTATCAGCATGTAAAATATAAATTATATTCCACAAACAATATACCATTGGATTCACATTTCAAAAATGTTTCTAATGACTAATGGTATATCCATACGTCTATAGTGCACCTAAGTTCTTGGGGCGACAAAAGCCACTCTCGATCCGTTTCTGTATCATTGGATGCACACAGCTAAATTTATTCCTTATTTCGAGCGAGGACACAATATCTCATGAAAAAATATATTATTTTATTGTGGTTTCACCTTTACCTCCACAAAAGACAAATTGAATATGGAGAGAGGACACCATATTTATACTACAGAGCACAGATTGGCTGACTTTGTGGGGCTCAAAGTCGGGTGACTTTGAGTCACTCACACGTGGAGCCCATCACATATTGGGTTCGCTTGTCGGTGACTTAAAATGAAGTTAGTGAATCTCAATCTTATACCGTACCCCTCTATCATGTACCTTAAAAAAGATAATTTAACTGTGGCTATCGTGTAGCGCTGGAGACGCAATGAGAAATACCAGTGATATTTATTATTTATCTCCACACAAAGTAATAGCCACTTGTGTAAGAAATAAATAAGTCAAGGACTGCTTAGCCATAATGGAGCTTTCCGTAGGGTGGACACAAATTGGCACCCCCCCACTCGGTTCTCTTTCACCTTTTATTGCACTACTCTCGGCCGTAAAATAAAAGTTTATGTGCGGAATGTAATATGCTTATTGGCGCGAGATATTTCCTCTGAGAACATGAATTAAAAAATCATAGCCACCACTAATATTTTAAGCTAATTTTAATTTTAATTTTTTGTGACAATAATGTGCTATTATATTTTCAGTTATCATGAAGAAAAGATAGGTAGAATAAGCAAACTGAATCAAATTGAGTGAGAGACCTACAACCAATGCCCACAAATAATATGTAAACCCATTGCTTGTTGGTGCCGAAATATTTCCCCTCATATACAAATAACATCATCTTGAAGCCAATAAAAATATTTTTTTCTTTTTGTGTGGGAATAACAGTACTATTATCTTTGCAGTTCCTTGTAAGAAAGGAACTATGGGAGTCAAATTGAGTGAGTGGCCCTATTCCCATTCATCTTCTCTGTCCCAACCAAGGGTTGCTGAGCTTTGTGGTGATCTCTCTATCCAACAAATTTTTTCATGACCCCTCTGTCGTGAGTGTATAACAACACTTACAGAACGCTTCACTATTCCAGAGTTAGAATTAGGATGAAATCCCCTTGTATACATTCAAAAGGCTCGTTCTCCTATCCCGAGAGGGCCTGTTTGGAACATGGAAACCTTATTTTTAAAAAAAGTTATGTTGTTTAGTTAAATCAAAACAAATTTTCACTGCAAATACCATTTTCCTGTCAACCCTAAATCGTATGCATATCCCGTGGGCGCAAGATATTTCCTCCCATAACACGAGCTACAAATCAATACCCACAAATAACATTATCTTTTCTTTTGAAGCAAATCATCTTTTTTGCGAGAATAATAGTACTATTATGCTTGCAGTTCCTTATAAAATAGAAACAAGCAAAGCTAGAAGAAACATAAGGAATCAAGTTTAAAGAGAAACAAAGAAAGAAGGAAAGGAAGAGAGCTAGCAGAAGAAACAAAAGGAATCAAATTGACCGAAAGGCCCCTATCTATCCTTATCACTCTCCCCCAAGCGCGCGGTGGTCCCTGGCTCGCTCCCCTCCATCCTTTCCCAAAGTGCAGCATCTCTCATCTCCATCTCCCAATCTTGCTTCTTCCTCCTGCCTATATATAGGCCTCGCCGCCCTGCCATTGTTCCTCAAGCCAGCAAGTAAGAAGCCAATCAAAGCCTCCATCTCCATCTCCAGACGTCCACTCCCAAGCTCGAACCGAAGATGTCGTCGTGCTGCTCAGGAAAGTGCGGGTGCGGCAGCTCCTGCAGCTGCGGCAGCGGCTGCAACGGCTGCGGCATGTACCCTGACGTCGAGGCCGCCGGCAACAACACCGCCCTCCTCGTCGCCACCACCCACAAGGCGTACGTCCTGTCAACTAATTTCCTCATACATCATGCACTAGCTAATCATGTACATGTGCAGCAAGCGGTGTTAATTAACTGTGCGTGTTGATCTTGGCATATATGCAGGAGCGCCGGCGGGATGGAGATGGCCGCGGAGGCCGAGAACGGCGGCTGCACCTGCAGCAAGTGCAACTGCAGCGGCAGCGGCTGCGGCAGCGGCTGCTCCTGCTCCTGCTGCTAGATCATCAACCATCGAGTTGATGCCACTGGCAGCCTGCATCACTACTTAACTACCACCGTGTACCGCTACCCTGATCGTCGAGGGCCGTTGTATGAGTGCACCTGCTCTGCATGAGTAGCAGCAGCCATGCCATGCATATGTTTGCCCCGAATTAAATAAATCTCCCCTCGTTTAACTATACTAGTACGTGTGTTCTCTCATCGTCATCTTCATGCCACAACGCTTACATATGTGCTGATACATACATATACTCCCTCCGTTCAAAAAAGGATGTCTTGGATATATCTAGATTTGGATGTATGTGTACACGTTCGAAAAAGGATGTCTTGGATATATCTAGATTTGGATGTATGTGTTACTGTATGTGTAACACATACATCCAAATCTAGATATATCCAAGACATCCTTTTTCGAACGGAGGGAGTATATAAGAATTGTTTGGCACCTGAATGAGTACTACGTACCAAACGTATGCAGACCGGCCGCAGCTGGAAGTACTGAAAAACTAAGCCACAAGTATGTGTAAAATTTTAAGCACCGGAACAGCCTAGTAAATTAATTATTTTTTTGCGTACAAAAACAGTCTTATAAATTGACGTCAAAGATCTGAACATGGTAAAATTATCAATCAAGAAAATGGGCAATAGTTTAACTTTCAAGATTTTTATTTTTCTGCGATACTTGATAGGTTAAGGAGGAGGGACGGGGGATGGAGAATTTGAGATGCCAGCCAACACATAAATGGGTACTCCCACCGAAAAATAACACTCGAGGTCGAGAGTTTCTTTTTTTTGCGAAACACAGTACAACACAGACGTTCACATACACGTGCACACACTCACCCCTATGAACGCACGCCCGCACACCCTACCCCTATGAGCACCTCCGAAAGACTGAGCCGGCGGTCGGGTCTTGAGATTGACGAAGTCACCACAGACGCCTCGCTGTCGACGGGAACGTCGCCTCCCACTGAAGAATATTCCGCCTAAATGAGAAACACCAGTGTCAAATCTGGGGTTTGAACTATGTTGGGCTGAGGGTACAACCACCCTCCTAACCATCTTGCTACAGGCAAGTTCTCGAGGTCGAGAGTTTCCCAAACACCCTCTCCAAACACAAAAAGGAAAAGGAGAAAAAGAGAAACACACCGTCCCTATTATGATCTTTTTGCAAGATAGCAATTGACCGTTTTGGCCCATTGCTTTTGTCTTATTCTTCCGCACGAAGCGAAAAATACGAACACATGTGGATGCACACATAAAAAATCGGTATAATTTTATTCAGATGTAAAATACCACCGTCGTGACCCAACTTCATAACTTTAAGCCCTCTAGCCACATGCTCCCGTCTCTGAGTCACCTCTCGTCTGTCATGCCACTGAAGACAAGGGCCAGATACATCAAAAAACTTTGACCTCCCATTCACGGATATAACTACATGACTGATCACTACATGATTAAAATTTCGTAGAAACTTGTGCAAATTCAATATGTATCAAGATATTTGTGTCTTAAAATATTAGATTAAAACAAACTTTTTCCAAACCACATAAAAGTTTATCTAAAAACTTTCAAAATCACTAAAATTGTAAATATTTCTGCAAGGACCAAAAAATACTTTTGTTTTCCAAAATTGTAGCCACGTGCTCCCGTCTTTTAGTATTTTTTTTTAGTATATACTTGAACTCTAACACATAAGGATCAGATTATAAAAATTAATTGATGAATAGAGCCACAATAATATATGGGAAATTTTGCAACACGACACCATTATTTTCTGGCATTTGCCAAAACACATGTCCGGACGAGTCTTTGCCGGGTAGCATTACACTTATGTGTCAAATTTGCTGGAACACACCACATCGCCAAAAACGGAAAATTTGATACTTTTATTTGGGATGACCAGCTGTGACCGGTTTTGAACCTTTTTGTTTGCATCTAATTCAAATTTTGGCACAAGGAAAAAATTGTACTTTTCAAATTAGGATCTTTAAATGAAAAAAGGAACGGGCAACTCCTCAACTAACAATAGATTTCAATACATGAAAAATACTAGACACTTCAACAATAAACAAACTGGGTGGTCCAAGGCTGCCCATGAGGCATCCAGAACAAACTGCTGTCCATGGCTGCCGGTGAGTGCGCAGGGGACGGGAACTGGCGGCGATGCGAGGGACAGGGACTGGCCGACGATGCGGGGGACGGGACGTGGGAAGGCGATGGTGGACCTGGACGGAGAGAAGCAGCATTGGAACACACATCCCCGTCCCTGGATGAACAACTAGTTCTTGAACCAATTCTCACAATTTTAAGCCTTCCAGTCATCTCTCCTTCCTATCGACTCCGGCTCATGCTCCAGATATCCGCTTCACAGACCTAAAACATATTGACCTCCCACTCATGGATCCAACTACTAGGTAATGTATTACACTACTAAAATCTAAATTGTAATTTAGTCTACGCAAACATGTCTGTATCTTGGTCATTTCAAACCAAAACTATTTTTTCCAGAAAATTTGTAATTTGTTGTCTAAAATAATATTGGAATCCCCAAAGTTACGGTCATTTTTGTGAGGACCAAAATATTTGTATTCTAATGTGTTTAGAATGTTTGTTTTGTAATTTTAAAATTCTAACTATGTATTGCATTTGTGAATCGTAATGGTGGGGCGATTAAATAGTACATGTAAAATTTGTGTCACCTCCAATGATAAAACAGTGGATTCATAAACCTTTAGGCAGCGCTTGTGAAGCGACCCACACCTGCCACCACTTGTGTAGCAAGTGCACGTCTTTGGCTCGACGCGAGTAAAGCATCACTTTACCAACATCTCGCCCATCAGAGTAGCATAACAGAAGCACGGCAGTGGATTCGATAATTTGACAATGGAATACATTTTACAAAACAAATTACAACTCAACTCTTACAAACATTTACAAGAACAATGGTCTAAATGCTACAATCTTCGAATAGACACCCATTGCGTTGCTCGTTGGAGTCCAAGTGGTAGTTGACTCCTTCACCGTGCCTGCTTCTCGAACTCCTCCTTGACGTCCAGGTATCCCACTCCAGCATCTATTGCCTCACAACAACCTAAGCAGGGGGAGGGTTTTACACGTATGAGTACACGGAGGTACTCAACAAGTCCAGATAAAGATGTTTGATGCACTATCGTCTACTAGGACCAATGGTCCAGAAGTTGTAATGATTTTCGAAAACATTTCTGAGAAAGGTCAAGTTTTATATATGAAATCTATGATCTTCTTGTCTCACGAGCTGCTAGAATCCCCTGTGGATTCCTTTCTCGCCACGATCGCAGCTCCTTCCCGGAACAGGGAGTGACATGCCACAATTTGATACACTCTGCAGAGGTGCGCTACTTTACCCATAGACAATCCGCAATCCGGGTGACCATGCCCTGCACTCACTACCGGATTTTGGATCACAAAGCTGTGTCACCCACCTTGTTTGACATACCTCGCATCGCAGCTGGCAGAACCAGCTACCCGTCCATAACATTGGCTACAGTAGAGCCTAACATTGGCTACAGTAGAGCCCTTCAACAGTTTGGTCGCCTACAGTAGAGGTCACACCCCAAACTGCCATCCCTGGGTGGTATGCCTTATAAGGTGGTATTTCTCCAGCTCAGCCTCGCCCATACAGGTCGTGTGGTCAACGATGTCGCTACGGCGCTTGAGCACAAGAAGGCAATTGTTTTTAACCTACTGGTGATATCCCTTGTAGTCGAACCCGCTTCCAATGGCTTGACAGCCTCCAAACAAGGGTTCGAACTACCAGCCATAACAGTACCAGCCATAACAGTTCACCGACTGCTCCATCAGTCGATCAACAAGTTCCATATCATATTATTCATAACATATATTTTTCTTTGATGCAGGTGATATCACAGATAATAAGTTGCAAATAGTTTGATAAAAATAATCAAGCGGACATGAGCTGGACTTGCCTAAGATATCCGGATGTTAGCAGAACAATAAGGATTCAATTCATCCAATATAACTCCAAAGAAGATCCAAACTGGAAAAGGCAAATGAATTCCAATCAACACTAACACACAAGTTCACATGGCAAGGAATGATGCATATGCACCCTACGGTTACACTTATCAGCACTGAAGTGTGGGTGGTTAACTTAGGTCATTCTTAGTTTATTATTTTATCTTGGATAGTGCATTCCATGAGGTAATGGACAAGACTTCAATATAGAATTACACAAGACATGTATTCAGATTTGTTCTGGAAAGAATTGTAGTAGTAGTATATAACAAAGAGTGAAGAATAATTGATTCCCAGATTTAATTGTAAGGATATGTATCTCAGATGTTAATGATCTCAGCTTATTCTTGTTACCTCACTAAACTCTGATTTCGGCTATGGACAATTACAGTTCACATGGTTCATTAAAACGTGGTCAAGTGAGTTACATGCTTCTACTTATTTTTCTGCAAGTAATGACATAATTGAAGAACAGATAACACGAGTTATGCTCCTGTCCAACTAATTCACTTCCATCCACTACCTACACTGAAATTACAAGGCTGGCCTTTAGTTACTTATTTGGTCACCTCAATGCTGCTACCAGATAGAAGAAATAATATGGTGTTTGACTCATGTGAATTAACCAAGCATGAATGATATTTGGTTAATAATAAGTACTAGTATGCTGCTCCAAAACTGCAGGTTCCAGTAATGATGGGTACCTGGAGCTATGTATTTCAGTACTGGTTAAACATAACCCACTGGTTTTGATGCTACAGCAATGGTTAATTACAGATTGTGAGATACTGAATAATAACCTGGGCTACCCACATAGGTACCTGATGGCTGCATACTTTTGATGCCTCACCTGAACTTACGACTTTCACAATACTTGGTTTATGCTAAAGGAACTACTCCGAACCTGATTGCCTGAAGGTTTCCTGAAGCTAAGTTCGGTTGTCGAAACTAAAGAAATGCTACAGGAGTTCTCTGAATGTTAGCTCTCTCGTGTAAACTAAGTTGTGGTACAGATGTACAGTTATTACTCTGAAATATGAACACTACAAGCCTTGATTTGATTCCTGATGGATTTCAATTGGTAAAGGATCAGTTTAGAATTTATTTGTACAACAAGATTGCAACCAGCAAAGCATACATGTATAGAGCAAGCTACAACAGTTCCTACTTTCAGGATACAAGCTACTGCATTTTCCAAAAATAAATCTGTAGTTCTCCTCTTGCTAAATCATTACTCATGTGCACATGCACTAGCAGCTACTACTTCCAATGGAAAGATGACCTCACGTGAAAATATTTGTGCAGCTATTTAGACTTGCAAATGGTCATGTGGATTTAGCATGGTTCAGTTTAGCTAACACTTGTACATCGGGATAGTCTTTAATTAGTTTAAGTATGCAGGCAAGCAACGAGGCATACCTACAGAGCAATTTCATAGAACTGCAGACTATCTAGGATGTCAGGACCTGAAAGAATGGGTGCAAAATGATACCTAACACGTTGATGATTAGTCTAAGCTAGTGTACTCCATTTCCCATCGGAATCTCTAGGTTGTACTTTCATATTTATGCATCAGATCAGTACACGAGTGAAGTAGAAATCATTTATTCAGATACTTGGTGTCCTAAGGTGCGAGTTATTACCTGACAGGTTGGGGATTTCTCAAACTGATTGGGGATGAGCTTTGGTCTCCTATGAAATTCCTCCTCTCCAGTATCAGTATGGACATCGAGTACGGAAAGGCTCGGTGTGCTCAGGCGTGACAGCGGCACCACGTCCGGCGACACGCCACTTGGTGCTCAGGTCTTGACATCCTCCCAGCTCTAGTTTCCGCTTGCCGGCAAGTTGCCGCTGCCGTCCACCTCGGTATCCTGCCTCCATCTCCGCCACCAGTGGATGGGATTGGCCCCCATCGAAACCGATCAGGGATGAATCTCTGCTTCCCCTCCTTGCTCCCTGGTGCTTGGATGCCTAGGTCATGGCCGTGGTGCAAGAGCTCAGTTTCGGTGGAGAGGTGCTACACAGATGAAAGGAAGAAGAGGTGCGGTGCAGCTGGGGAATTGATTGAATCGATCCCTTCACCTCATGACTTCTATAGAGAAGGTGAGGTGGCCTAGCTATGCTACGGTGGCAGCTCCCCTAGTTGCCAGCTTCCAGAGCAACTTCCCTAGAACGGTGAGGATAGGCTTTGGTTGAAAGATGAATAGACAAGAATATTCACCGCTATAGTACATGGTAAATAACATATATTTCTCTCTGGATGGACTAGTACGTGCACATAACACATTTAAGCTACTAGTGATTTTCCATCGGCAGTATAAATATTTACACACAACTAAAAATGTTTATTGGTGGAAAATTAATTTTACTTGGAAGTTTTTGTCGAGAATAATTAATTTACATAGATTCTTTCAAATAAATTATTATTGTTCCTCGCTCAGCATCCCTTTGCCCTCACGACTATTTTTAGGACTCACAAAATTATACCAACGGAATTCTTTTATCGAAGAATAGATTTTTCGGAATATTATCATATCGAATAGGAATTCCCGGAACTTTATGTTCTTGAGTGCATATTTCCAAATATTCAACACTCAAGTAACAGAAGTGATAATTAACTGGTGGCACTTTTATTCACTTGCATTATTCTCTTTTTGGTTGTTTCATTGTGGGTGATGGTTTCGGATTTACTCGATTTCGAATTTCTATGCATATATGAAATGTATGCAGTGCATGACAATCAATGGTTCACACATATATGGTTATATCCGTAATCATGGTTTGACCTACACTGCCCCGAGCCGGTGTGGTCTCACCAATAGGTGGTTAAACCTTAATAAGATATAATACGAAATTTTCTAACTCGACTTTTAGCTTAACTATATATAAATATCTGGGGTATTACAGCTTGGTTCGCCTTTTAATTAAATGATGGGCTTTTGCCCACTGCCGTATGTTACGGAGCCTAGTGTAACGGAAGGGTATTTTAATCAGGAAGTCGTGTGCTCCGTGAAATTTTCCCGTGAGTTACGGCGCAAATACATCGAACAAATCGAGGCCTTAGTTTTATCAAACTTCTTCGTCACTCCCTTTATAAATTTGATTAATTCTCAACTTAAAAACAAATCATGCTGAATTAAATAATTGTTCATGAAATTAAAATTTGTGCAATCACTATATAATCATGGGTCATGACATAGAAAATTATGTTAATTCTCAATCAAAGAAATTTGTTCACGCATAACAAAATAATTGTTCATGAGATTAAAAATTATTCATGCACTACATAATCATAGGTTACATCATATAGTATTAAGTAAACTCTCAATCGAATCAGCTCTTGTCGCTCCCTTTTTTATTTTAGCCTCTCATGACTAATTACAACGGTTATCTCTTACTTAATTAAGTCGCATGCCCTCCAACCATATGAAAGATTTTAATTCACCTATCTGGCTAATTGATGAGCACGGTAGGGTGCCCGCCCCCTACTTGCATGAATCGTCGTACCGTCCGTAGTAAAGAGCGTGGTAGGGTGCCCGCCCCCTACCATTCTTAACCATTGTTCTTTCATTTTCCCTACAACGTCGAAATGAATCCAGCCCGACGTGCACCTTTGTTGCTCACAATAACCTAACCTATAACGGCGAGAAATCCACCACACACCCGCCCCACCCTGAAGGGGGCATTAGGGCTAATTTGATATAAACTACACATTTATTGGGGGATTTTCACAAAAATATTTTAGCACCCCCCCCCCCCCCCCACACACACACACACGCAATTCCTGGATGGACAACTAGTTCTTGAACCAATTATCACAATTTAAGCCTTTCAGTCATCTCTCCTTCCTATCGACTCATGCTCATGCTCCAGATGATCCGCTTCACAGACCTAAAACCTATTGACCTCCCACTCAAGGATCCATCTACTAGGTGGTGCATTACACAACTAGTAAAATCTAATTGAAATTGTAGTCTGCGCAGTCTGTATCTTGGTTATTTCAAACTAAAACCATTTATCCAGAAAAATTGTAATTTGTTGTTTAAAATAATATTGGAATCCCCAAAGTTACATTAATTTTTTTGACGACCAAAATATTTTTGTATTCTAGTGCATTAAAAATATTGGTTTCGTAATTTTAAAGTTTTAATTATGTGTTGCACTTGTGAATCGTAATGCTGGGGCAATTAAATATTATATGTAAAATAAATATGTGTCACCTCCAATGATAAAATCGTGGATTCATAAACCTTTAGTTTTATCAAGGTAATTTGTTGTCTGTATTGGTTTCTTCGATCCCATGTAGAACGTAGTCAAGTAATACAATAAAATCGTACTAAAAAATTTATATTATTAAAATGAAAATAAAAATCAAAGGTGTAGCCCAAACATGTACATTTACAAAAGGTGAACGTTACGCATAAGAACATAGAAATTGAATTTTTGAAAAAAAAATGTAGCCCTCGTTGGATACACCTGTAGATTTTTCAGAAACTGAATTTTTTGAACCCTGTTTTTTGAATTCTCCAAGAAAAAATTCGTTTGATTAAACATAAGCTTCTTCGCCACTCGGTCACTCCCTCACTCCCGAGGATAAGCAGAGCAGAGCTGACCCCATGCCCGCCGCGGCCGCCGCCGTCCACCTCCCGCCGCTCCCCACTCGCGCACAGCCGCACGCTAGCACTCCGCCTCCGCCGATCCCCACAGCCGCGTCGCTCCCGCAATGGAACGCCGTGCTCGCGGCCCACACCCGCTCCGGCCGCCATGCCGACGCGCTCTCGCTCATCCCACCGCTCCTCGCCGCTTCCGAGGGCCTCGCCCCGGACCGGTTCACTCTCCCTCCCGCCGCCAAGTCATGCGGATTCATCCGCGACGGCGCCTCCGCGGGGCGCCAGGTCCACGCGCTCGCCACCAAGCTCGGCCTGGCCGCCGACGACCCGTTCGTCGCCAACTCCCTCATCTCCATGTACGGTCGGTGCGGCCGCGTCGAGGACGCCGAGAAGGTGTTCTACGGCATGCCAGCCGCGGCCAGGAACGTCGTGTCCTGGAACGCGCTCATGGTCGCGCTCTCAGACAACCCGCGGCACGGCCTGGAGGTGTTCCGGGACTGCCTGGTGGATCTTGCCGGCAGGATGGAGGTGCCGGACGAGGCGACGCTTGTGACGGTGCTCCCGATGTGCGCGGCGCTCGGGTGGCCGGGGACGGGCAGGGCGGTGCACGGCCTCGCGGTGAAGTCCGGGTGGCACGCCGCGGCGCGGGTCAGCAACGTACTCGTCGACATGTACGCCAAGTGCGGCGAGCTCGCCGACGCAGAGCGCGCGTTCCTCCAAGCGGCTCAGAGCAACGTCGTGTCCTGGAACGTGATGCTCGGCGGGTACGCGAGGAACGGCGAGGCCGGCGCTGCGTTCTGGCTGCTGCGTGAGATGCAACAGCCGACGGAGGAACAGGGTGGCGTGACGGCCGATGAGATCACCGTGCTGAGCGTCCTGCCGGCCTGTTCAGGCCCGCCGGAGCTGGGGAAGCTCAGGGAGCTGCACGCCTTTACTGTCCGGAGAGGTCTGGATTCGACCGGCGACAATGACATGGTGCTGAATGCGCTAATAGCAGCTTACGGCAGATGTGGGTGCTTGCTCCATGCCGTCCGTGTCTTCGCTGGCATCCGGAGCAAGACTGTGAGCTCATGGAACGCGCTGATCAGCGCGCACGCCCAGAACGGCGAGGCGAGCGTCGCCATTGACTTGTTCCTTCAGATGGCCAATGCTTGGAAGCCTGACTGGTTCAGCATTGGTAGCGTGCTCCTGGCATGTGTCAATCTGAAGCACCTGCTCCATTGCAAGGCCACCCACGGGTTCATCCTCAGGAATGGATTGGACAAGGATTCCTTCATTCGGGTCTCGCTCCTCTCGGCGTACATCCAGTGCGGGAGCGAGTCTTTGGCTCGAGCGATGTTCGATGAATCAGAGCAAAACGATGAGGTTTCGTGGAACACCATGATTGCTGGTTACGCACAAAACGGACTCCCCGGTGAGTCCCTCCGACTCTTCAGGAAGATGCAATCCACTCGAGGAGGAGAACATCGTTCATCAGTTGTTTCAGCAACAAGTGCCTTGATGGCTTGCTCAGAACTATCGGCTGTCAGATTAGGGAAGGAGATGCATTGCTTCGCTCTGAAATCCGACCTCTGCGAGGACTCGTTCCTGTCAAGCTCACTGATAGACATGTACTCAAAGTGTGGATTTGTGGATGATGCCAGGGCGTTCTTCGATCGGTTGGAGGCGAAAGACGCGGTTTCATGGACAACGATGATCACCGGATACGCCATCAATGGTGTTGGGAAGGAAGCTGTTGAGCTGTATGAAAATATGAGGAATGAGGTAACGGAGCCTGATGAATTCACCTATCTTGGCCTACTAATGGCATGTGGCCACGCCGGAATGTTGGAGGAGGGGCTACACTTCTTCGAGGAGATGAGAAACCATTACGAGATGGAACCGAAGCTAGAGCACTATGCCTGCGTTATCGGCATGCTGAGCCGAGCAGGGCGCTTCGCCGATGCGGTGGCGCTCATGGAGGAGATGCCGGATGAGCCTGACGCCAAGATACTGAGCTCGGTGCTCTCTGCCTGCCACATCCACGGAGAGGTAGAGCTGGGGAGGGAGATTGCTGAGAAGTTGATTGAGCTGGAGCCTGACAAGGCCGAGCACTACGTCCTAGCCTCCAACATGTACGCCGGATCGGGGCAGTGGGACGAGATGAGGAAGGTGAGGAAGATGCTCAGGGACGCCGGCGTCACCAAGGAGCCGGGCTGCAGCTGGATCGATGTCGCTGGCAAGGTGTACAGCTTCATTGCCGGAGACAACTCGCTGCTCCCTGAGATGGACGAGGTAAGGAGGATGTGGCACGGTCTCGAACAGAGGATTTGCGAGGTCGGCTATGCTCCCGACACCACGGTCGTGCTCCACGAGCTGGAGGAGGAAGAGAAAGTGGAGGCGCTGCGGTGGCACAGCGAGAAGCAGGCCATAGCATTCGGCCTGCTGAGGACGTCTGGACCAACGAAGGTGAGGGTGTTCAAGAACATCAGGATGTGCAAGGATTGCCACAACGCTGCAAAGCTCATCTCCAAGGTGACAGGGAGGGAGATCGTGGTTCGGGACAAGAAGAGGTTCCATCATTTCGCAAAGGGGATCTGCTCCTGTGGAGATTACTGGTGATTAAATAGAATTCAAGAGTTTGATGAAGATCATCACTAGAGTAAGTTTTAGAGAAAGATATTTCAAAACCATCAAGATAGAATTTAGGCACAAAGTGTGCTAATGGCCACAAGTTCTCCATTTCATACCAAGAACATTGTACAAAACTGTAAAGTGACAGTTCAGGAACATGTTATAGAAGAGATGCAATCGAATTAGCGTAAACAAAATTGTTTATTTTCACCCTACACATTTACAGTTAGCCCAGTACAGACCTATGAATCAAGGAGATCTGTCAGAAAGTTCACTTCCAGATAGCAATTACACTAGCAATACAAAACATCTATGCCTTTGTTACTTACGATCGAAAGGCGGGCAAAGTGTCATACAGACTACAGATTAACATTACAGAACCGAGCCATGCCTCACCAAAAAATAAGTTGTGCCGGCTCGGTCCCAATGCTGCCTTGGAAAATTGCAGCAGTCATGTTTATTGGACACCATCTCGTCCTAACTCAGTCGTCACTTCATCGAAATAGCCACGACGGTAGGAAACCAGATGATCTTCAACTAATCTTGCAAATGACAGTGACCCAGATTGATCCAATGATTCAGACCTACTAAAGAATAAAGCAATTCGGAAACATGTTCATGCGTCCGGCAGAAGCGGTAATTTACATGATCAACTTGAAACATCTGTAAAGTTGTGAAAAGCCATTAGCAACCTCAAAGCGGAAAGAGAGAAAATGGTGCGGCACGGGCTAGTGAAGATAAGGGGTCAAAATAACAGCACACACCTTTTCATAGTTTGGAGCAGAGGAATTCAGATACAGATTCTTCTGCAATAAACATGATCGATAGTCCCAGTTCTCACTGAAAGCTTTGTACAATGAAATGTCAAACCAGAGTGATTATTGAACTCCTAGGTCATTTGACAACTGCAATATCCCTCGCATCTGGAGGTATGGGTTCTCCAGGAGTTTCTCATTGTTACACTGGATACAACATAAAATAAAATATCAGTTCCAACTTAATTTGGACACCGGATACATGCAGGGACCTAATTCATTGCCAAATTTGAACTGACTGGCTATTTCAGCAGGAACTAGTGTCGATAACAGGTGCATGCAAACAATATTCCTGTAACATTTATAATTTCACCCAGACAAGATGAGATAGGAAAAGAGCTTCAACCTGTTGAGCTTTTGAAATGAGACTTTGAAGCATCCTTTGGTAGATCTCTGGTTCCTCTGTCATCATCCTCTGCAAAACCAAATTTTATCAGGGCCAAGTGCAATGGAACTATCAGCAAGCAATCAACAACTGCAACAAGCATACCTTCAAAAGAAAAGCAGCAGAATAATATGCTACCCTTGAGTCTGTATCATCTAGAAGCCCCCTGTTGGTGTCGAGTGGAGAAGGGAAAACATCGAGCATTAGCTATAAATCACACTATAAACGAAGAAGATATGCATGCAGTTTACAAAGATTACCTGAAAAACTCGTTGCCTTCTACTTCCGTAAGTGCTTCCTGATCAGCTGTGCATTTACCAATCAAAAGCAAAAGAAGCGCTGCTCTAATATCTGATGTAGCACCAGGAATATTGCCTCTTCCTGTGCTACCGACAGCAATGCCCAGTGCAATATCATCACTGGCGGCGCCTTCAAGTTGCATCAATGGCCAGAAAAATAATGAAGTTGGTACACGGGCTACAAGCTGCATCGGAGCTATCGCAAGACCTTCCAGAAGTAGTGCTGCCATCGATGTTTCGCAGAGCAAAGTGGATTGAGTAGATTGATTCATGCTTGTATCTTGCAAAGTCTCATTCCTGCCAAAATTCTTCGTTCCTACAGTTTGGTGTGATGCACGGGGCTCCAACGGGCTCTCGATGTTCTTAGTTGTACAACCAAAAAGTTGACCAAGGGATTGAAGGCCGCCCAGTTGCATCACATTTGTGGATGGAAGCCTCAGACATAATTGTGAAAATAACATGTCACACATCTGTATGAGGAAAGTTCGAATTAGAGAGGATAAAATGATAAAACACAAGATTAAGAAAGCAACATTAACATTTACAGACAGTGCAAAGGTCAACTGCTTGCACTTGGGTAAAAGAAAATCACCTTTAAGATGTTGATATGGTCTGTCTCGTTATTTTGAACCACGAGTAACAAAGCAGTACTCATAATATCTATAACCGCAAAAGCTTTGTCCAAACGGTTTTTGCTGCGATAAGCAACTGAGTGCTCTTGCATGTCACTGTCATCCAATAACAATTTGCAGCGCATCAGAAATTTCTCTAAAACATATAGAAATCCCCATCGAATGTAGTTGTGTTTTGATTTCAGAAGCCCACATAGCAGACAAACGGGCAGTGAAACTTCTGAACATGACATGTCTTGGCTTCCGGCATCTTTAATTTCCTCTTGGAGCTTTTGGATTTTAGACCAAACAGAGCCATCGGTTTCTTCACTGATTTCCGAGAGGAGCAATTCAACTAACCAAATATATCCATGGTGCCTGTATGATGAAATGTGCGAGTGAAGAAGTGAGTGCAGAGTAGCCCAGCAAAGCCTTGCTCTGCATGCAACATCACCATCTTCACATCCATCTTTAATGCTATTGAAACACTTGAAGGATTTTGTTACTTGGATCATATAAGCAAACTCGTTGTCAATCCTTGAAAATGTGCTGACAGTTCCATCAAGTTTCCTGATAACCTTGTCCAGAAGCTACAAATATTGAAATTTTGATCAGAAACTATACAGTACACAAAACAAAATTCAAAATTCTGTGCTGCTTTAACAAAAGAGTATCTTGACATGGATTGCACAGTGTTTATAATGAAGTAAAGTAAAATGAACATAATAAAGATTGAATAGGACCATGTTGCATGATCTATCAGTTAATCAAAATAACAATGGGGATTCTTGGTGATGACTACTGGCTATTTATGTGCACGTGTACGGACCATCACATGGCATACACAAATGTTGTATTACAGGAGCCCTCAAATGTTGTGGATACAAGCTGTGTGCAAATTCGAACATGATATTTGACATGTGTTCTATTTGGTGACACAAAATGAGCAATTAAACAAAAGCTCTCATACTGCGCTAACTATTCATTTGTCCAACACTGTCTACTCCCACGTAAAAACCACTGTCCACTCTTAGCTTCGTAAGGTAGTTATTGGGGAAGAACGGTGGGAGGGGACGTTACCACACATAATTGTTCGTACTCTGCTGACTGTGATAATGCCGCAGATATAGCTTTTGTAAGCATGTCCCCAACACCTTCAACACCATGCTTCACGGATATATAGAAGGCCTCTGGAGCATCAGCAGATGCAAGAAGAGAAGCGAGGGGCTGAGCATCATCATAAGTATATGTTGAAAGGCCAGCAGACAAGCATGTTTCATTTATTTGATGTACTACATAGTCAAAAAGAACAAAAAACAAATCCCGCTTCTCTTCCTTTGAGTTGGCTCGTGAATACTGTAAATGAAAAGGTGATACATATAAATTCACTGCATTTAATAACACTTACGTATAATAAAGTACACATAAAAATATCATAACCGAAAACCTATCGACTAAGGCGAAGAAAAATACCATCATGATCAGTAGGAATGAATTGAAATGGATTAGCATTGCATGAACGATTAAGATTTAAGGACCGTCTTATCTCATAAGAATTTGTACGTTCGAGGTAGTAGTGACCATTGGCACACATTTAACATTTTACAGATTTATGATTGACTGAACTTTGGTCTCACGTAAAGAACGCAACAGCTGACCAGTTTTTCTGGGTTACCCATCCTGTCATCCACATGGGAGACACTAGATGCAGAAAAATAATTATTCCACGAAAAAAATCTTATCTATGTGGAGGTAATTGTCTGAGGTTCTGGGAGCTCGGAATAATGGGTGGCATAGCACAATATGTCTGACCTATTCCATCCTGTCACCCGTTCAGCCCGGATGATATTGACCAGTATTTGAAGACAAAAATGAAATGGATTCTTTGATATCCAATTTTATTGAACGGAATGGGACACTCCAGCCAGTACCAGAATGGAATAGGTAAGATTTACTTCAGATGGAAACAAGCTACATAACTACATGACAGTGATGCACTAGAGGGTTTACTTACCTACTGAGCAGGTGATACATTATCCTATGGATCATCTTCTGGCACACTACTGTTTACTTGTACTTTGTGCAGAACTGAAGATACTACGATATTGCAGTGGAATGGACAGAAAGCTAGGTTTTAACAGCCATCACTAGCCATGCAAGAAGCAGCATAGTCTATCTAAACATAAGAGTAACACTAACCTCAAGACAGATATAGTCAATTCCACCAAGAAGATCTATTCGCTCGGGAATAAAATGTGTATCAAGTGCACCACTCTGAGCTCCATCTGGTACTTGGTACAGCATATTTGTCAGCATGCAAATGAGCTTGCTGTGCACTACTTTTGCCCACGAGTGTTCCACACTAATCTCAAGAAGAGTCTTCACAACCTGTTCAGGATTTAAAAAATGCACAAGTGCTTCTCAGACCCTTCTTTGTCAGCAAGAAATGGTACAATCTACATAAACTGCTATACACTAGTAAACAGACTACGCTACATTTTTTTAGAAACCTATGTGCCAGATGAAGGTCAAACAGGCTCATATGTGAAATATACAAGAAAAATGCATCACTAGATACATAAAAGAAGTAGTTCAACTGTCCAAGTGCATTTCACAGCTTGCTATGAAAGAAAATCTTGTGCGGGAATAGCATTCTACACCCATACATTAGAAACACATCAATACCAATAGCAACATACTCCAACCTGTAGAATTGTAGATTCAACTCGTTTTAGTAGCACTGCTACTGGTTATATATTTTAGACTTTACATTTGTGAATAAAGTTTCAACTATAACTCCTATATCAAAAGTAAAGTCTTTAACACTGTTACATAGTCCAAAGGCACATGAATAACATATTGACAAAATGTTGAAAAGTAGAGTCAAACACACTAAATTCATGAATAAATGAGCAAAGACGTGTTTCTTTACCCTTATGTCCAAACCTCCAAGTCTGCTCCTGATGATCTTCCCTCCGTCGCAAATAAAATAGAATAGACAGCTTAAAGCTGAAGCCCACACAATCTCCTGCCGCTCCTCCATCTGCAGACCAAAAGTAACAAATAAATCTATCATATGTATCAGCCTAGCATAAAGTGGAGCAGAGTATCTAAACATGCTTGCACATGCACATAGATGAATATAATGCACACACGTTTCCCTGGTCTTAAGAGGAAAGTCCATATAACTACCAAAATGCATATCAAGTTCAATATTATATAAGTAACTACTACCTGAACTAAGAGAAGGAGAACTTCAAATAGTATTTTCAGAAGCCACGACTCAAATTGATCAATAGCAGGACTAGTCCTCTGCTCTTCTTCAGGTTCTGTTGCCTTCTGTTCATCCATACTTGGTCCATACTCATTGTTCAGATAAGAGTTACTTGGAGTTTCACTCTTTTCAATAAGTGGTGCATCTTCAACTATCATAGGCTCCAGCAGGTGTGCATGGATCCCAAGGTTTAGAATAAGATCAAAAGCCTTTGTTCTGGCAGGTGATTTTTTAGAGCTTAACATGCCCTGACATGTAAATAAATGTTAGGAATAGTTCACATGTTCTGTTTGGGATACAGGTGAGTAGAGTATAATACCTCGAGCATATAAAGTGTCAGAGGAGCAGCAGCCTCAGAGTCCATCATATACCTGAACCAAAAAAAAAAGAAACGAAACGATCAAAACCTTAAATACGTGTAGTTTGGTTTCAAAGGTAAGCTTTAGCAATTAGCACCAGGCCTAAAATAAGCGTAGTTCTGCTTTTTTTTTTAAATATTTGCTCACATCTTGCAACCATTGTTCTTTGATGCACTTCTAGTATGCATGTAATGACAAAAATAGGGCAAACATAGAACTTTAGTATTCATGCATCAGCCTAAAAGTGCATTTCATAGAAGCAAAGCGTACAGCCTGCTGACAATCCAAGTAAAACAGAGACATGGTTATAAAAAAAGCAGAACAATAGGCAATTCAGATCAATAAAATGTGGCAGGTCGATCACAAAGGTAGTCATGTACTAAAATACTTGGCATTAAAGCATATGTTTGGCACTTGAAATGCAGCCAGTAGTAAAGAAAATATGATGTCAGCTAATTATCAGAATATCAGGTATAAAGGTATAAAGAGTCATGCTGCAACCATTGCACCAATAATGGAGCCAGCAGTAGAAAAAACTAAAAAAGGATCTGCAAACACAATGTATGAACTGGAGGTAAAAAGAATGAAAAGGGTGTAAGATTATATACATGTCAATGACAAGTTTAATGAGGACACTGAATGCCACATCTGCTGAAGGTTGCCGACTCTGGGTGGTCAATCTTGATGGAGCATTGGACTGATTTGAAGTTGTTTCTGAGCAAACTTCAGCTATGACTTCAGAAATTTCAGCAGGATTCAATCGTAAGGGTTGCTGCTCACTAATGAAAGAGGATACCAAAAAGAACAATAGATTCAAGTGAGCACATCGTTAGGCATGATGCAACACATTAAATGGTTTACACAGGACTACAGGAGCATTATATGTATGATATACCATAAATAGGTAAATGTTCAACATCAAGGCAAACGAGAGTTACTCAAGAAACACAATTTGGAATCTCTCCATGGATTTTGTAATTAAAGTAAATATTTTCATCAGAATCCCATTAAATGCATGTCTAGCTATTTTCATCTTGTTTAAATATGGTGACAGGAAATTATCCAGCCACAATTAACTTAGGATATTTCAATTACAGTGATACAACACTGATCTTATAAAGGTGCATGTACAACATTCCTGTGCAAGATACTATGCTAGATCATATGCAAAGTAAATAAATAAAACAAGGGAATACCTGTAGTGTCTATACTGAAAAAGGGGGCGTGCTCGAGGCTGGAATGTGTTTGCAGGTATGTTCATCCTACAGAAAAGGTACATGTTTCCACACGTAAGAACGTGACCAATTATTGATATCAATAATCTTAACGAAAAAATCTACATGTGAATAATGAGTTGGTTCGTAATGAAGTGGCAAACGTCAGCACAGATGCAGAAACCTGTTTCGGCGAAACTGGAGAGTGGAGAGGAAATAAGGGAATGTGCTTCAGTAGAAATACTAAAATGATGCATGGAACGAAATATATGGTTTCACCACAGCGTAGCACTGATAGACATAATAGCCCAAAGAAAAAAGAGCTTACCAAACTTGGCTTGGGCCCGATTTCATGCGTTTTGAGGCAGTTATTGCTTTCAGATGACCCTGTGATGACGCAAAAGTGCTAGCTGTAGATGTTGAAGGTTGCAACAAATCAATATCAGGAAATTCCTGTATAACAGAATATTTCCATTGTTGATCGTTGATCTTTGCCTCCATATCCCCTACTAGAAGAGCTGCAGCACCAACTTCTAGAAAACCCTGTGTATGAAAATCTTGAAGGCCCGCAAAATCACTGCTGGTGAGAAAGGAAACAAACAAAAGCAGTCAGTGTTTGCAAGACCATCAGTATCACACTTTTTGATTCCATTCCAGCCAGAATGACCGGGATGCTCCAGCGTGACAAAAAAAAAACAGGTGCAGCACAATTTGCGCTTTCTACTGCCAACAGATTAAGGTCAACCAAAGTGAACTGAGAGTAAACAATTAGCACAAGTGAAATACCTTTCTTTGGCAGAACTTGATGCTTGTCGTTCACTGTATACATGCCATCGCCAATTTAGAATGTCGAAGGATATATACTTGATATCATATCCATGCTCTCCCCCGTCAACCTTTTCACTTGCTAATGATACTAAATCAGGCGGGGTATGACTTTCCTTTGATTCAAGATGTTCTCTGTTGGGAACAACTTCTGGATTCAACTGAGGAATTAGGGACCTATTCAAAAATGATGAAAGTGAAGGAAGCGACTGTTTTGTAGAGGTTGATGAAACAGATTGAGGAATTGGTTGGAATGACAACTTTGGAATATGCCTTGCGACTAATGATCGGACATAGTTTAAAGACTTCACAAGAGATGCTGAAGCAAAATTCGATATTGGTGGGGCGACAAGAGAGGAGTTTGGCAAAACTGCTGATGATCCAATGTTCTGGCCAAATGATGATGCTCTGTGACTTGCCCCTGGGTCATACTTTGCTATCGTATTTGCACAAAAGATGTCAATTTGACGTAGTGTTTGCACCCTTGGAATATACCTTACAATGCAAAGTAGTATAGTGTATTAGTGGTAGTGCAAGAAAGTTTCAAGAATAAGCATGAGAGGCTGACAAGTGACACTCAGCTTACCGGATAAGATATCTCTTTAACAATGCTACACATCTTGGGACAACTGCTGGGCTGGTTGAAAAGATTGTACACGTTAGGACAAAAGTGAGAAATCATAGATATTCAACTTTAAGGGGCACTGTATACAACACAGCTCACGAAATCAAGATGCACCAAGTCAATTGTGAGTAATTTCAAGTCTTCCAGATCCTCATTCCTACTTGATTAATTACTGTATACCGCATAGAAACAAGCTAAACAAGCGAAAGAGATGTCATGTAGCTTATCACAGAGGAGCTAGATAGGTTTGTCAAGAATAGCACAGGAGCTAGGTACATAAGCACATTATGTTGAACAATCGAAAGTTTATTTATGGAATGGGGAGAAGAGCCTGAAAAGGAAGTGAAAGGTGGAAAGCTAAAAGCATACCTGCGATCTCTTTCTGCAAGCGCATGATCAATGAGGACATTGTAAGCCATATCGATGGTTGATAGGTTGGCTATATAATCCTGCCAGCGTATGATCAACTCATTAAGAAATGACATCAGGAAACTCTGTTTACTACCAATAGCGCAACATAAACAACAAGAGCAGCAGTAACAAAGAAAGCAGAGAAGCTAAATATACTGAGCAGTGATGAAGACGGCTATACCAAACAATTAACAAATCAACAACCAAACGTCGATATCAACAACAGTCAAAAAGGATTTGACAATTTTCTATACTTTTTACTTGCCAAAAAACTTTACATTAGACGATGTGCATGTGATTAGGAATGCAAATTGATAAATAACAAGTCCAAACATAATATTGGTGTATCTTACGCGTCATAATGTGCCAAACAATAATTGACCTTCCTTTCTAGTTTCTTTCGCGGGCACCGGATCGACCCAAGATAAGGGGTAAATCGGCCGATTTATCGGTATATCAGCCGATTTATCGGCCAATTAATCTTATCGGTCAGACAACGGTAAGCGATAAATCGGCTGGTTTATCGGAATATGCCGATAAACAGGCCTAGTCAACATATTTATCTACCATCTGCAAAACAAGGCGGTGACGCCCTTCTATTTGGAGCGGGTGGTCTTCGCCGACACGTGTTCCATCCATAAATCATGAAACGGTACATGCAGCGACGTCATTCGAGGACATGAATCGTTTCTCGATGCCACTAAAACAAGCCGGAACACTCTGCCATTAATACTATAGGCACCAACTCCACGTATCATTCAATGCAGTATGCAACGCGGTACGTAGCCGCGGAGTATAAGAAGACGGTCTAACCAACTAAGTTGCTGGTCACTCTGCTATTGGGGTTCAGAACATGCGACATTGCCAAATCTAAGCATTGGTAACTATGAGGTGACGCCAATTGTGGACATGAACCTGTTTCAAGGTGTGAGTGAAACACGCTTCAGTTAATACTATAGGCACCAATTTCGCGTTATCTCAGTCGATGCAACACGGTGACGTAGTAGCATCATTTCTTCTTCTTTTTTTTTTGAACCGAAGGCAAAGGCTTTGCCTTGTCCATTAATTAAGAAGAAGGTGCCCAAAACTATACAACGAACACCAACACCACAGGGCGGAGCCCACACAACCTCAAGAATACCTGGAGCCAAACTTTAAAACCCCACCCCGCAAAGAACCTGATACCCTCCACCCTTGCTGGAGAGAAGAAGCCATAACGGCTATGGGAAGATGCAGGACAATCCAACATAGATATGAAAGCGACCAACCCTACAGGAGCCCCGACGACCAACACCGTGAGCACCTTATGTCCACACGACACAAGGTGAAACACCCTCGATGTTGCAGAACTCTCTGAGCCGCCGCCCCAACATCCATCTCTCCATCACGCCCTGCGCAATCCACCTCCACCACCCTCGATGTCGGGGCCGCCGCCCCGACATACCACTGCTCGCACTCGAGCTGCAACGCCACATCCGCAGCCCAGACTGCAGGGCAACTACCCGCAGACCACGGCCGCCACACCACGTCCGAGGCCCCTGCCTCGACATACTGAAGGTCGCCATTTTCTTGGAGGCATCGAACGAGCCAAATACAAGCTGAACCAAATACAAGCTGTATGCTGGTGACTCTGCAACTGGGGTTCAGGACAGCGAGTAGCCGCCGAATGAGCACCACTACCGAATGGAACGCTTGACAATCCGCTTAGCAGGGGCAAATCAAACGTGATCCGAGCTATAAGTTGGGTGTGAAGGACCATAGTAGCTAAATGTATCATCATCAAGATATAAAGGGGGAGATCGCGTGGATGGAGGGAGGGGAGGACTGACTTACCCGGAGTGTGCGGGAGGCCTCGGTGGCGGCGGAGGCGGCGGCGGCGGCGGGCCCGTGGGTGTGCGGCGCGGGCGGCGAGAGGCAGTCGGCGACGGCCCGGCGCAGCGGCTCGGGCGGCTTCCGCGCGGCGGCGAAGGAGGGCGCGGCGGACATGGAGCGCGGCGGGGGCTGCCCCACGGCGGCAGCGGCGTGGGGACGGCGGCCGCTGGTGGTGACCCGCTTCGACGGCGCCTCGCCATGGAGCGGCATCTTGGCGAGATCTCCGGTGGAGGCGAAAAAACCCTAGGCAGGCGCTAGTCCGCTCGGAGCATTCGGGGCAGGCTGGCGAACCCTAGGCAGGCTGGCTGGCAGTGTCAGTTTCGTCTCGCTGTAAGAATGGTGTCGAGGGATTGGGATCGAAAGAAGAGAATTTTGGGGAGAAGGTCGAGACTGAGGAAGAAGACGACCCCACCCTACCTAGCTGGCAACCTGGCTAGCTAGCTGGTTCCAACAAAATACCTCTCTTCTTTTCCTCTATCAAGAACAAATTTTTTTTTTGAAGTTTCTCAAGAACAAATTGATTCTACTCTCACTCTCTCTTGTTTTTGCAAAGTGTTTCTATTTCTCTTTCTTGTTTTACAGCTGATCTATACCACCTTCCCCGGGATCTGAGCAACGCAGTGGCTTGGTGCCGGAAGACTGGGCGTCAAGCATGACTAAAAGGGGATTCCATGGGAGTTTCCTTTCGGCACCACCCTATTGGGACGAAGCCATGATGTCGGAGAATGAGGACGACCACTGAGCATAGGGCGAGGCATGGGGCTAGCCGTCGAGGCGTCGTTGGTGCAGCTTCCATCTCAACAACCGCTTAATTAGATCTTAATTTAAGTTAAGATTAGAGGTTAATTTCGCTACTTTATAAGGTGTATCTATAATGAATGAAAAAACTATTATCTTCTGATAACGTGTGACCCACGCCGCTACTAGTGGTTGATGTATTCGAGAAACATCCACATCCAACGCCAGCACGCACGCACGCCTCATGGCTAAACTTTGATCTTGCACAACCGACTTTATCCATCAACATTTATTAGATCTTGGGTGGATGCTAACATCCCCCTCAACGAGAATTGACCTATATCGTCGGTTTTGGCTCCATTCGATTCTATCAAATAAGGCGAGAGGCATTGGGGAAGTGCAAGGCTGTAACATCCCAGATTTTTGGAATGTTTTAAAAATCACTAAAAATCAAAACTTTGGATTGAATAAAATAAATCATCCGAAATTGAAATCGAATTCCATATATTATTTTCAATTACTTGATAAACCCTATTTACAAATCTTTTAAAATATTAAACATACTCTATTTTCGAAAAGGTTTCGGTTTGATTCATTCTTATGAATTTGAATTGGTTTGGTGGTATTCTATCTGTGGATTTATAAAGCCCATGTTATGAAAGAGTATTTGAAATTTAAATAATTCCTTACCATCTATTTTCAAGATTTAAAGTTTTGAAATGAAATGTCTAATTTGGTATTTCAAATGATTGTTTTTATTTAAAAATGAATTATCAAACTCTTTTGAAATAAAATAATTGGTATCAAAGTACTTTATTGAGTTTATCACATTGGTGATATTACTCATATCTTTTCTAGATTTCAGTTTTGATTAAAAAAGGAATTTATAAAACCTCATGTTATAAAATGAACACAAAGGTTCTAATAAAACCTTTGTGCATTATTTTAGATTTTCAAATTAAAAAAAATGTTTGGAAAAGTATGTTTGTAAGCTTTAAAAGAAAGGTTTTGATTTTACAAATCTATATAAACTGGTTTGATTTGATTTGGAATTATAAGACAAAACATACAAAAGAAATAAGAAAACCAGAAAAAAAAACAAAAGAAAACAAAAGAGAAGAAAAAAAACAGAATTGGGCCGAGCCCGGCCAGCCGTCGCCCTATCTGTCGCGCGCGCAGCCCCAGCCAGCCCAGCCCACTTCCGTCTCACTCTCAATGACACCCCGGACCCACTCGTCATCCCTCTCCTCCAGCAACTGCCCATGGCCGTGCCCGCGCCCACGATCCCGAGCACGGTCCCCACTCCCTCGAGCCCTCTTAACCCCACCCATCTGCTGCACGGTGTAGCCCAGCCCCCCCGCTCCATTTCCCCCCTTTCCCCATCTCGAATCGCGCCTCCAACCGCACAAATTTGCTCGCCGGAGTTGAGCACGGCCGCCGCCGTAAAACTCCATTTCTGGCCGCCGCGGTGAGTTCCCCTCGCCCATTTCTGGCCCCCTACCTTCCCCACGTCTTGGAGCACCCCATGATACCCTCGCCTATTTTTATCGTGCAGTGAATCACGCGGAGCGAGCTCTCCCGAAGCTCGCCGGAGTACCGCGCCTCTCCGGCCGCTCGTCGCCGTCATTCCGGGAAGAACGCGTCGCCGTAGACCACACCACCAAGATCGCCTCGACCTCCTCTGTCTCCAGGTAACCACGCCGTAGCCCGACCCCTCCGTCCCATCGAGCTCGCGCGAGAGGATCACCAGCAGCTCGCTGCCGTCTTCGCGGTCGTACTCTGAAGCTTTTCTGTGTATGTTCAGTTACCATCGCACGCAGTCTTCTTTAAAGTTCAGTTCTCCTTCATAACACCAAACGTCACGCAGTTCAGTGGCTAGCGGCCTCTTATCTGTTCCAGCAGATCCCAGGTTCGAGTCCATGCTCTTTCTTTCTTTTTTCTTTTTTTTCTTTTTTTTTAAATCGAATTTCGGACAGGAATTACTGCAACTTGTAAAAACCATAACAATTAATCTACTAGGCCAAATTTAACAAATTATATACCGTTCGAAAGCCCTAGACTTGTAGTTTATTGTTCCATCATTATTTTTGCATGTTGCATCTGTTAAATTTGGTCAAAATGTAGAGAGCCATTTCGGTCATTAAATTCAAAACTTGAGTTTTAAAAATGTTTTTGAAATGAATCCTTTTTCTAAATGACAAGATTTAACTCCTCTGTCCAGAGAGTCTATCACACTATTTTATTGATTAATAAAATTAAAAGTAATATTTTTGTTTGTAAAACCCTCTAGTGTTAAAAATGCTTTTAAATAATAACAACGCATAAAAACAAAAATTGTTCATGTCATCATGCATCTTGTAGCAACCAGAGAACTAATGAAGTGGCTTAGTCCATTTAACAATGTTGTTTTCACTCATACATGCATACCATATTCCCTCGTTTGTGCATATGTGTTGGATGGTGCTTGATTGTGAATTATCCATTCTTTTAGATTGTACGGAGTGTTTTGCATGTTGTGAAGAGTGTGATTACAACTCTTCAGTTGGCCAAGGCAAGTGACACTCCAATCATAAATGTCCCATTTTGTTCAATTATGCATTAGAGTTTTGACAGTATGCATGACAAGGTTATCAAAGTACTGTGCCATGCAAACCTAACTAGGATAGCCACATGTTATCTTGACTGTTTCAGTAGAAAACCAACGTGGGAGTTGTTTGCTTAGAAATGCTTGTAGACGAAGTTGATATCAAATCGAGAGGTTGTCATATATGAGAGCATATGTTTGGTTTTTGATCGAAGCAACATGAGACTCCTGAATTGCAAGAGTTGATTGGACTAAATTGTCCAAGTGACATGAGTAGGTGGTTTATGACCTGACCTACTGATATGTCATGTTAGACTTCACGACGAGTGACATAGTAGGGGCTTGATGCCTGACCTATTGATATGTTCACATTAGACTTCACGACGAGTGACATAGTAGGGGCTGGATGCCTGACCTATTGATATGTTCACATTAGACTTCACGGCGAGTGACATAGTAGGGGCTGGATGCCTGACCTATTGATATGTTCACATTGGACGACGAGTGACATAGTAGGGGGCTTGAAGGCCTGACCTATTGATATGTTCACATTGGACGACGAGATACATAGTAGGGGGCTTGAAGGCCTGACCTATTGACATGTTCACATTAGACTTTACGACGAGTGACATAGTAGGGGCTGGATGCCTGACCTATTGATATGTTCACGTTTGACAACGAGTGGCATAGTAGGGGCTAGGTGCCTGACCTACTGATATGCTGACACTAGATTTGATGAGCGACATATAGGGGCTGAGTGCCTGACCTATTGACATGCTCATAAAACTGTGACTGATCAAGTCATGGGAAAACAATGAACGAGTGGGCTGGAGCAGACATCCGAGGGTGTCTGAACTTGAAGATGTTGAAGGTCTCCTCATCCCAATTTCTAAATTAAAACTTGAGGGTGAACAAGGGATGGGAGCTCTCTGATGTCTATCAGTGGTGCTTGCCATGAGTAGTTGTCAAAGGTGTTCACTGATGTCTATTAGTGGTACTCTTTGTCTATGATGAAAATTGTTTTACAAATGATAGGATAAAACTAGCTTTATGCAAATCAGCCTCAAAGCTCCACTTAGCCAAATATTCATATAGAATATAGGTTGCCATTTATATCCACATAAGTGTCATCTTGCCATCACAATTCAATTGTGCTGACCCATATTGTTGGGCTGTAACTCACCGTTGCAGGTCCGTCAGACGATGAGTGAGGTTTCGACAGGGTTTCGAGTCTACAACCAACATGCTTGCCTGTGGCACATGAAGATGATGGGCTCACTGTATCATTTGCTTTCCGCTGTGTGTTTACTTTGGTTTGAGCTAGCCTTCGGCTATGCACCTTGTATCGAATCTTTTAAATTCTGGATCATCGTGTAATATACTTTAATACAATGTTATGGTATTGCATCTCAAACTGTGTGTGCTAGCAAGTCGATCCAGGGACTAGCACGTTACACGGGGAATCCCAACCTTTGTTAAAAGGTGGGGGTTCTACAGATGGTATCAGAGCACTGTGTTGCCTGTAGGTTCGTGACCCTAGGATTGCATAGAAATAGGTTGACCATAGGATTGAAAATCTATTTTTATTCAGACTGCTAAAAACAAAACTTCTCATTTTATTCTCTTGTACTCTCATCTATCAACCTTCTGGAAATATTTTCTCCTGTTCTAGATGACATACCTCTTTGTGTCCACTTAAATATGTTTGGTGATGAGCCTATCCTTGAAATGAGAGTCATACTTCATATGGAATTCTCCAATTCAACATGAAGCACTACATGAAGGACCACTGAAGAACCCAGATTCAGAACTCAAACATCTAGAAGATTTTGAAGAAAGTTGAAGAACTTGAGGCACTCAATATGGAGATAGACTAGAGACCACCAGTTAATTATAACCACGATATCGTGTTAGCGTATTGATCATACCAACTTAGGTTGTAGGACAATACTAGATTGTTTGTTTTTGTTTGAACCATGTTGTTGGTTGCTTGTTAGATGTTGTTTGTATGATTATTTGCCTTGATCTGTTGTTTTTGGGTAGGATTTTTCCTTAGTATCTTTCTATCTCGATACTCATCTATGCTAAACCCACAGATGCCTCCTCGCCGTGAAGACAACAACAATAACGATGGGAATAACAACAACGATGGGATGCAGCAGGTGATGACCCAGCTCATGCAAGTGATGACCCAGATCTTAGCAAACAACAACAACAACAACAACCCACCACCACCACCTCAAGTGGACATGCTCACCCGATTCCTGAGGCTGAGACCAGCAACATTCACTAGTGCCTCAGAGCCCGTCGTGGCTGATGACTGGCTACGCTCAGTGAATAAGAATCTGGTGACCATTGGTTGTTCTGATGCTGAGAAGGTTCGATTTGCAGCACACTTGTTAGAAGGACCCGCTGCTAGCTGGTGGGACAACTATCAGATCACTCACCCAATTGAGGAGGTCAGTTGGGAGTCATTCCAGGAAGGTTTCCGCACTGCACACATATCCACGGGTGTGATGAGTTTGAAGAAGAGAGAATTCCGCAACCTGTGTCAGGGTAGCCACACAGTTGCAAAGTACATAGAAGAATTCAACAATCTGGCACGCTATGCTCCAGATGACGTTGACACGGACGCCAAGAGAAGGGAAAAATTCTTAGATGGTTTAAACGATGAGTTAGCCATTCAACTATCAGTCGTCTACACACCCAACTATCAGTCACTGCTTGACAAGGCCACTATCTTGGAAAACAAGCAGAGGACAGCATCAAGCAGAAAGAGGAAGCATAACCTATACGAGAACAACTCGATGCTGTATCAGAAACAACACACTTATTGTGTGAGTGGAGAAAGTCCTGATTTAAACGAGCACGTATGCCATAAACTCCAGCCTTACGGAGAACATGGTCACAATCCCACCCACAGGATTCAGCAACACAAACCCAATATCAGGAACATCAACCACGTGGAGTGTTTTCGCTGCCAGGAACTCGGACACTACTCATGGGACTGCCCAGAAAAGAATAAAGGCCAAATCCACTCGAGAAAGGACATCAGACAAGTGGTGTGTTACACGTGTAAGGGACTTGGACACTACTCATGGGATTGTTCGAAAGGTTAGAAGGGCAAAGTGAACTATACCAGCGGGAGCCACTGAACACTTACGAAAGTATGTTACCACTACTACAAGAAGATGTGACATGTCACAAATGAGTGCTCGACTTGAAATAGTTCTCGAGCAAGCCACTTTCTGGAGACCAAATAATCACGACTCATGAATAGTATGTAAAGTGATGTAACGACATATGGATGTAGAGAACAAAAATGAAATACTTGTGTTGTTCATTTTTATCGAAGTATTATGAAGGTACACACTTATTGTAAATGAGATTAGACTACTAGGTTCTATGCAAGGATTCGAGACCTCAAATCTCAAACACGGAGCTAGTACATGATATACTAGAAATTAAGGATGATGAAGCATAACTCAGACAACCAAGGTTATAGCTGACCTACGGAGTTACCTCGACACAGGAAAACAAGAAATTTAGACGACCCACCAAAGTTTCTTTTAAGGGTGGTAGCCACCCGGATACCCCGAACCAACCTCTTTTGCTAGCCTCTCCGAATCTCGAGGACGAGATTCCTTTTAAGGGTGGTAGTCTGTAACATCCCAGATTTTTGGAATGTTTTAAAAATCACTAAAAATCAAAACTTTGGATTGAATAAAATAAATCATCCGAAATTGAAATCGAATTCTGTATATTATTTTCAATTACTTGATAAACCCTATTTACAAATCTTTTAAAATATTAAACATACTCTATTTTCGAAAAGGTTTCGGTTTGATTCATTCTTATGAATTTGAATTGGTTTGGTGGTATTCTATCTGTGGATTTATAAAGCCCATGTTATGAAAGAGTATTTGAAATTTAAATAATTCCTTACCATCTATTTTCAAGATTTAAAGTTTTGAAATGAAATGTCTAATTTGGTATTTCAAATGATTGTTTTTATTTAAAAATGAATTATCAAACTCTTTTGAAATAAAATAATTGGTATCAAAGTACTTTATTGAGTTTATCACATTGGTGATATTACTCATATCTTTTCTAGATTTCAGTTTTGATTAAAAAAGGAATTTATAAAACCTCATGTTATAAAATGAACACAAAGGTTCTAATAAAACCTTTGTGCATTATTTTAGATTTTCAAATTAAAAAAATGTTTGGAAAAGTATGTTTGTAAGCTTTAAAAGAAAGGTTTTGATTTTACAAATCTATATAAACTGGTTTGATTTGATTTGGAATTATAAGACAAAACATACAAAAGAAATAAAAAAACCAGAAAAAAAAACAAAAGAAAACAAAAGAGATGAAAAAAAACAGAATTGGGCCGAGCCCGGCCAGCCGTCGCCCTATCTGTCGCGCGCGCAGCCCCAGCCAGCCCAGCCCACTTCCGTCTCACTCTCAATGACACCCCGGACCCACTCGTCATCCCTCTCCTCCAGCAACTGCCCATGGCCGTGCCCGCGCCCACGATCCCGAGCACGGTCCCCACTCCCTCGAGCCCTCTTAACCCCACCCATCTGCTGCACGGTGTAGCCCAGCCCCCCCGCTCCATTTCCCCCCTTTCCCCATCTCGAATCGCGCCTCCAACCGCACGAATTTGCTCGCCGGAGTTGAGCACGGCCGCCGCCGTAAAACTCCATTTCTGGCCGCCGCGGTGAGTTCCCCTCGCCCATTTCTGGCCCCCTACCTTCCCCACGTCTTGGAGCACCCCATGATACCCTCGCCTATTTTTATCGTGCAGTGAATCACGCGGAGCGAGCTCTCCCGAAGCTCGCCGGAGTACCGCGTCTCTCCGGCCGCTCGTCGCCGTCATTCCGGGAAGAACGCGTCGCCGTAGACCACACCACCAAGATCGCCTCGACCTCCTCTGTCTCCAGGTAACCACGCCGTAGCCCGACCCCTCCGTCCCGTCGAGCTCGCGCGAGAGGATCACCAGCAGCTCGCTGCCGTCTTCGCGGTCGTACTCTGAAGCTTTTCTGTGTATGTTCAGTTACCGTCGCACGCAGTCTTCTTTAAAGTTCAGTTCTCCTTCATAACACCAAACGTCACGCAGTCCAGTGGCTAGCGGCCTCTTATCTGTTCCAGCAGATCCCAGGTTCGAGTCCATGCTCTTTCTTTCTTTTTTCTTTTTTTTCTTTTTTTTTTTAAATCGAATTTCGGACAGGAATTACTGCAACTTGTAAAAACCATAACAATTAATCTACTAGGCCAAATTTAACAAATTATATACCGTTCGAAAGCCCTAGACTTGTAGTTTATTGTTCCATCATTATTTTTGCACGTTGCATCTGTTAAATTTGGTCAAAATGTAGAGAGCCATTTCGGTCATTAAATTCAAAACTTGAGTTTTAAAAATGTTTTTGAAATGAATCCTTTTTCTAAATGACAAGATTTAACTCCTCTGTCCAGAGAGTCTATCACACTATTTTATTGATTAATAAAATTAAAAGTAATATTTTTGTTTGTAAAACCCTCTAGTGTTAAAAATGCTTTTAAATAATAACAACGCATAAAAACAAAAATTGTTCATGTCATCATGCATCTTGTAGCAACCAGAGAACTAATGAAGTGGCTTAGTCCATTTAACAATGTTGTTTTCACTCATACATGCATACCATATTCCCTCGTTTGTGCATATGTGTTGGATGGTGCTTGATTGTGAATTATCCATTCTTTTAGATTGTACGGAGTGTTTTGCATGTTGTGAAGAGTGTGATTACAACTCTTCAGTTGGCCAAGGCAAGTGACACTCCAATCATAAATGTCCCATTTTGTTCAATTATGCATTAGAGTTTTGACAGTATGCATGACAAGGTTATCAAAGTACTGTGCCATGCAAACCTAACTAGGATAGCCACATGTTATCTTGACTGTTTCAGTAGAAAACCAACGTGGGAGTTGTTTGCTTAGAAATGCTTGTAGACGAAGTTGATATCAAATCAAGAGGTTGTCATATATGAGAGCATATGTTTGGTTTTTGATCGAAGCAACATGAGACTCCTGAATTGCAAGAGTTGATTGGACTAAATTGTCCAAGTGACATGAGTAGGTGGTTTATGACCTGACCTACTGATATGTCATGTTAGACTTCACGACGAGTGACATAGTAGGGGCTTGATGCCTGACCTATTGATATGTTCACATTAGACTTCACGACGAGTGACATAGTAGGGGCTGGATGCCTGACCTATTGATATGTTCACATTAGACTTCACGGCGAGTGACATAGTAGGGGCTGGATGCCTGACCTATTGATATGTTCACATTGGACGACGAGTGACATAGTAGGGGGCTTGAAGGCCTGACCTATTGATATGTTCACATTGGACGACGAGATACATAGTAGGGGGCTTGAAGGCCTGACCTATTGACATGTTCACATTAGACTTTACGACGAGTGACATAGTAGGGGCTGGATGCCTGACCTATTGATATGTTCACGTTTGACAACGAGTGGCATAGTAGGGGCTAGGTGCCTGACCTACTGATATGCTGACACTAGATTTGATGAGCGACATATAGGGGCTGAGTGCCTGACCTATTGACATGCTCATAAAACTGTGACTGATCAAGTCATGGGAAAACAATGAACGAGTGGGCTGGAGCAGACATCCGATGGTGTCTGAACTTGAAGATGTTGAAGGTCTCCTCATCCCAATTTCTAAATTAAAACTTGAGGGTGAACAAGGGATGGGAGCTCTCTGATGTCTATCAGTGGTGCTTGCCATGAGTAGTTGTCAAAGGTGTTCACTGATGTCTATTAGTGGTACTCTTTGTCTATGATGAAAATTGTTTTACAAATGATAGGATAAAACTAGCTTTATGCAAATCAGGCTCAAAGCTCCACTTAGCCAAATATTCATATAGAATATAGGTTGCCATTTATATCCACATAAGTGTCATCTTGCCATCACAATTCAATTGTGCTGACCCATATAGTTGGGCTGTAACTCACCGTTGCAGGTCCGTCAGACGATGAGTGAGGTTTCGACAGGGTTTCGAGTCTACAACCAACATGCTTGCCTGTGGCACATGAAGATGATGGGCTCACTGTATCATTTGCTTTCCGCTGTGTGTTTACTTTGGTTTGAGCTAGCCTTCGGCTATGCACCTTGTATCGAATCTTTTAAATTCTGGATCATCGTGTAATATACTTTAATACAATGTTATGGTATTGCATCTCAAACTGTGTGTGCTAGCAAGTCGATCCAGGGACTAGCACGTTACACGGGGAATCCCAACCTTTGTTAAAAGGTGGGGGTTCTACAAAGGCTACGAGGTATAGCAGAAGAGTTTGGAAACTTGAGTCGGTATAGTAGCAATTGTCACCTTTGGTTCTCGAATGTTGACATCTCCTATCGCAAGAATCAACATTGGTTGCATCTTTACTCTTATTTTAAATGTCAAATCGAGCGCGGGGGTTGGAAAAGTACAACATTATGATGGATAGTAATTGCAACAAAATGCCTCTATTTTTTCCTCTCTCAATAACAAATTGATTCTACTCTCTCTCACTCTCTTTTGTTTTTGCAAAGTGTTTCTATCTCTTTCTGGTTTTACAGCTCATCTTTACCACCTTCCCCCGGGCGTGGTGTTAAGGTTTTTCTGAGGGAAAGCTCTGTGCTCTGTCACCAATGGCGACGATGCCTGCGGATATTGTTACCCTCTTGGGGACGCTTTTGTGGTTATCTTCGTCGCGTCAGGGCTCCAGGTGAAAAACCTGACCATGTCGGTCTCGACGACGGAGGCGCGCTACGCCGTTACCCTCTTGGGAGCGTCATCGTGGAGCCTCGGTATCCCTCGGGCTTGTTCCGGTGTCTCCGGTGGCAAGTTTGGTTTTCCTTTGTTCTTTTTTTTTCTATCTTTAATCTGCTTTGTAAGAGGTTTTCCCTCATCACTTTGTATCGGTTCAGTCGTCGGGCTATATTTATAAAGCGGGGCAAAAGCCTATTTTAACAAACTTTGATTTCGCGGAACCGACTTCGTCCATCAACATTTACTAGATCTCGGATGCTAACATCTCCCTCAACGAGAATCAACCTCTATCAGCAGTTTTGACTCCATTCGATCCTATCAAATAGGGCGAGATGCATGGGGAAAGTGCAAGGCTACAAGGAATAGCATAAGAGTTTGGAAACTTGAGGTGGTATAGTAGCAGTTGTCACCTTCGGTTTTTGAACGTTGACATCTCCTATTGTGAGAATCAACATCAGTTGCATCTTTACTTAATAGTTAAAATGTCAAATCGAGTGAGATGGTTGGAAAAGTGCAATATTACCATGGATAGTAGAAAATTTTGGAGACTATAGGAGGTGAAATAGTAGATAGTGGCGGAGGTAAAGCATATATAACCCGAGTGCCACATACTCTAGAAGATGGTGCCACAGGTGAAAAACTTGTGTTTCAATGGTGAAAATGTTCTATTTAGAAAGAAGATATTTTTAACCGGTATCCAGTACACCCTATGGAACACATTGGATCCGACGATGCCATCTTTGGTTGCCAATTTTACCGGGCACACATGTGAAGGATAATGTACGTAGAAAATAATAGCTAGGATGCCCTTCCCGGGAAGGCTTCCCCCAAAACTCGTTCTTTGGTATGGGTTTTAATGGAAGGCTTCCCCCAAAACCCAAGAATCCCACCCGAGATTACTAATCCACGCCGCAAGATTTTTTGGTCCTCCCTCCATAAAACCCACTGCCGCCGTCGTCCTTGGGGTCGGTGTGGCGAGGTCCGAAGCGGCAGGATGCGGCCTTGCGGGCCGTGGGGCGATGGCGGTGGCAGCGGAGCAGTGGGGGACAGGGAGATGTCGCGCGACGGCAGCAGCATCCTGCTGCCCTCGCTCGGCGGCGCAAGGGGCAACCGCCGCGTCAAGCTCCGCCGCTTCATTATCTCCCCCTACGACCGCAAGTACAGGTAATTTTTTCGCTCTCCTCGTTAGTCTCATCATCATTACTCCCCTGTTCATGCCCGTGGAAGGTATTTAATTACTAGTAGAAACAAGCCAAGAAGTTTCTCTTGTTCTTGCTTTGTAATGTAATTACTAGTATTGCAAAAACTTGGCACACACATTACAATATTACATGCCCGTGGAAGGTTAATGTACATGTAACCACCTCGTCAGTGGAAACTGCATGTACAGGTCTAAAATTCTCAAAGGTAGCTGGTTGGTCTTCATGAACTTTCTCTTGATTTCTTCTAAGTCCTTTCTTCTTGGAGATGCTTCTGGAGTCTTGTTTTCATGCTAAGTCCTTCTTTGATTTCCACAAATTCTAACTTAGTGGTTTTGACTAGGAGAGTCATAAGAAATAACATGCATCCTCAATTTTCCTAAGGAGGAATGTCATGTAAGAAGTGCAAAAATAATACTAAGAACTTAATATGCATGCCATGTTATGAAAGATGCTCTAGGGAATGCAAGCAAGTAAGATGGTCCAAAAATGACTAAGGACCAAAGGTCAAACAATGAGTCCAAATAATTTCTAAGGAAAAGTAAACAAAACATAGTTGCTAAATTTTCTAAGGAAAATAGTTTAAAACAATAGTTGATAAAATTTCTAAGGACAAACACTTGTCAAAAATAACACTTAGGAAAATATTCTAAAACAACTAAGTTTTCAAGATGCTAAATTTTTCTAAGGAGAAGATTTAGCACTATTAAGATGTTGAAATTTTCTAAGGAAATAATGTTGTCAAAATAATTATCAAATATTTTCTAAGGAAGAAAAATACTTTGTTTCGAGAGGCAAAATATTTCTAAGTACTTTTGTAACTAAGTTGATCAAAATATGACTAAGTCATTTTATTAGTCGAAATTATGAAGAAAATTAATTTTAATCAATTTTAATTATTAAAATAACACCTAAAAAGCATTTAATCAATATTAATTACAAAAATCATAGAAAATAATTTTACCAAAAATAGTAGAGTATTCCTACGGCCAGAACTTAGACATACAAATTTATAGCAAAAGAGTTTGATCAAAAATCTATTTTTAAATTCAAGTTATGTTCAAAATACTATTTAAGCCACTTTTTAAATTAAACAAAATTAATTTGACAAAACATAAAAATAATTGTGCCAAAAGTTTCTACGTGTCATATGCTTTTCAAAAATATAAAGTTTGCAAAATTTGGCCGAGCCAATAAAAATTAATGATAGATCTAAGTTCCAGGGATGTTTCTGCAAAATCGCCAAATAAAAATAAAACAGAGAAAATCTCCTCCACGCTGGCGCTGACGAGGCGTTGACTGGGCTGACTGCGCTGACGTTGCTGCTGACGGAGCGCTGACGAGGCGTTGACGTGGCCGGATCTGATTGGCTTATACCGCTTCGCGTGGTGATCTAATCTAGCGCGTTGATTACAGATCGGACGGTTCTGGGGTCGTTGACCAGAAGCGAGCGGCACGGCCGGCCGGAGAAGCTCCAGTGGCGGTGGTTCCATTGCCGGAGTTTCGCCGGAGAATGAAACAGAGACAGAGGGGAGGAGTGGGGCATACCACGGGGTGCAGGCGGGCGCGGCGGAGCTGATGACGTGGTCTCAGTTGAAGGAGGAGCTGTGTGTCGTCGATGATCGCCCGCCGGAGCTGCTTCCGCGGACGTGCTCCAAGTCGATGAAGCTCCCGTCAATCTAGAGCTCGTAAACTCCCAAAGAAAAATATTAGGAGGTGCGCCGGGATGTGAGGAAGAGATGGAGAGAAACGAGAGGTGCTGAGGGGGTCTAGGCTCACCGGAAAACACGATGGACGGCGGCGGCAATGGCGGCACGACGGGGTTCAATACGGGCAGCCTG
Source organism: Poa pratensis (assembly GCA_947311845.1). Taxonomy (NCBI): domain Eukaryota; kingdom Viridiplantae; phylum Streptophyta; class Magnoliopsida; order Poales; family Poaceae; genus Poa; species Poa pratensis. The sequence goes on from CAMZMU010000042.1 coordinate 2,434,185, forward strand.
GGGGCTTACGCGCTAGGGTTTCTTGGGGGTTTTGGAGTGCGGGGTTGGGGGATTATATAGGCAGAGGAGGCACGGGAAGATTGCAGCAAAATCGCAACGAATCGAGTTGGATTAGATTTCGGTTCGGAGTCCCTGACTTGCACGAGAGGTTGAAGGCGGTGACGTCACCGCTTGCGTCGCGCGTGGGACCCGCATGTCAGCGAGAGGGAGCACGCGGCTGGGCTGCGGACTGCTAGGCGCTGCGCGTGCGCGGTAGTTAGTAGTTGGGCTTGGCCCATTTAGCTAGGCTTCGCATTTTTTTTCCAGAAAACGTTTTTCTTTTCTGTTTTATTCAAAATCAAATAACTTTTGAATTTTAAATCCAAAACAATTCAAACCACTTTCAATAATTTTGTAAAAACAAACTCTTTGATTTGCAGCCTTTGAATATCATTTTCCAAAACATTTTATTATCTAAATTTTCTGAAATGTGTTTAAATGAATATTGGACACTTAATGTCATTTGAAATCTATAGGGTTTTATAAATTCCTTTTGAACTTAAATTTTAAAACCAAAGCAAAATATGAGTAATATGATTTATATCCCTCAATAAAATAATCTTATAAAACTCAAACAGTTTTAAAAAGGGTTTGATAAATCCAAATGAATTCAGAACTCATTTTAGAATCCAAATACTTATTTTGTTTCAAAAGCAAAACTATAAAACTTGAAAATAGAGGATAGGTGAGTAACAGAATAAAACTCAATGCTTACAAATAAATCACATCCAAACATTTCACTCAAAGAAGTATACCACAATACTTCAAAATAATATATTGGACATAGATAGTCCTTTTAATATATTTTCTTAAATATGTTTTCAAGTGGAATTATTATTCCCACTTTTGAAATATCAAAATGCAAAAAAGCTATATGATGATGAATGCATGCATGAATTTTCTTTTTAAAGCAAAATACGTAATAGTTTTCAAAAGTTTTAAATTTTTTCTGATTTTTCAACTTTTTGAAAAACCTGGGATGTTACAGTGTTGTTTATTCAATTTTCTTCTAATTGTAGTATTCATCGAAAGTAAGTGAAGATGAGATTGTTGAAACTTTCATGGCAATGCGAGAGCGTAGAATTACAAAAAAATCATAGTGATGTAATCTTCTATTTATGCTATATTTTATCATGTAATACTTTATGTCTGTTCGAACTATTTTGCATTGGAATCACACAACTTTGAGAAATATGTATTAATCTACATTGTCATGCATCAATTTGCTGTTTATATTGTCATTTGCTAACTTTTTGTGGAGTGTGCCCACCCTCCAATTTTTTCCTGCGTCCGCCACTGCATTACATGCCCGTGGAAGGTTAATGTACATGTAACCACCTCGTCAGTGGAAACTGCATGTACAGGTCTAAAATTCTCAAAGGTAAAACTTAGGAAGCATTCAATTTTGAATAAATTTACACGTCATGTATTTCAGGACGTAGCGAGTAATACATATTGAATGTGGTATTCTGTTTTTTAATATATAATTGACAAAATTATGTTGTTTTTAACTGTGATCACTATCCATTTGGTTGTTTGTTAGTTTGATATCTTCCCAGGGGAGATTAAGTTTGATCTTGAAATTTTGCAGTTAATTCATATATCACCTTGCCTACATTTCTTCTGGAGTCTATAGAACTTCACATTATTTGGTGGAGTTTTCATGAAAGGGTGGCTTCCATGTGATTTTTGTGGTGGAAAAGGGTAGGTGCTGCCAGCGCACTAAAGAAGAAAAGTGTTATATATACAAGAATGTTCATTTTTCTAGAGTTCTCTTTTTCTCAGATGGCTTATTTTATACAATGAGATCTTCTATATAGTAGTAAGTGGTAACTTTAGTCATCGGTAATTCCAGACTTAAATGAAAGAACCTGGGGGTGCTAGACTTTTTTTTTGATAAGTGGAAGCTGTATTGACTATTGGGCAGCCCCGGGAATCGCTTCTAGGCTTAGTAGCCAGCAGATAGCAATGCGTACACCCAGTATGCAATAATGCTAAACAATATGGACATAAAGAATAGATAGATCACACTTTTAGGCAGGGTAATCGGGTTTATATTATACAGACATAAGACATGTATCAATTCTAATATCGTGTTATTAACACTATGCAGATTGTGGGAGACTTTCCTCATAGTTATTGTAGTCTACTCTGCGTGGGTCTCGCCATTCGAATTTGGCTTCATTCGGATTCCTAAAGGGGGGCTAGCTGCGACGGACAATGCGGTGAATGCAATCTTCGCAGTTGACATCATCCTGACCTTCTTTGTAGCCTACCTGGACAGACTAACATACTTGCTTGAAGATGATCCAAAGCGAATTGCTTGGCGTTATACTACCAGCTGGTTTGTTCTTGACGTTGCCTCCACAATCCCATCAGAAATTGCTCGCAGGATACTACCTTCAAAGCTCAGGTCATATGGATTCTTCAACATGCTTCGTCTATGTCGTCTCCGAAGAGTCAGCTCTATCTTTGCAAGGTATGTTCGTCATAATGGATGAGTATAAAAAATGATGTTCTGTTTTATGTTCATATATCCTGCTCTTCTATCTAACTCTGACCGAATACTGGGCTAGTATCTTAGTGCCATTTTTTAAATATTTTTCTTCATTTTATAGATTGGAGAAGGATAGAAACTTCAATTACTTCTGGGTCCGATGTGCTAAGCTCATTTGTGTAAGTGATCTGAACATTACAGTGTTCTCCTGTAAATTTAATATTATTAATGGCTGATATCATGTTTCCTTACCTTTCTTTCATCTTGTAGGTCACACTTTTTGCTGTGCACTGTGCAGCATGCTTCTACTATCTTATTGCTGATAGGTATCCAAACCCGAAGCAAACGTGGATTGGAAATAGCATGGAAGATTTTCATCAACAGGGCTTGTGGATTCGCTATGTAACATCAGTATATTGGTCAATCACCACACTTACCACTGTGGGTTACGGGGATTATCATGCGGAAAACATAGGAGAGATGATTTTCAATATTTTTTACATGTTCTTTAACCTTGGGTTAACTGCTTATTTGATTGGGAACATGACCAATTTGGCTGTCCATGGCACCAGCCGTACTCGAAAATATGTAAGTTTTGTCTGGCTGGCCTTTGGTTGATATACACATCGAATAATTATCTTAATACTCAACTCTGAGATCTTGTTTCTGTTTTCTTTTGACTAAAGCGAGATACAATTCAAGCTGCAACCAGCTTTGCACTTAGGAATCAGCTACCACCTCGGTTGCAAGATCAGATGATATCACATCTTAGCTTAAAGTTCAGGACGGACTCAGAAGTTCTTCAACAACAAGAGACTCTTGATGTGCTGCTAAAGGCCATTAGATCTAGCATTTCTCGCTATCTCTTTCTCCATCTGGTTCAGAACATTTACCTGTTTAATGGTGTATCTAATGATCTAATTTTTCAACTGCTGAGGCTGTGGTGATTCTTTAGTCTTTCTCTTTAGCCAGTTACTCCTGAACATATGCTTATTTTTTTTTCATGTTTCCTTTTATAAGGTTTCGGAGATGAAAGCTGAATACTTTCCACCTAGGGAGGATGTGATTTTGCAGAATGAAGCACCCACTGACTTCTACATTTTAGTTTCTGGTAGTGTGGTAAGAGTGCTGTTTTTTCCAAGTTATTTAATTTCTTAGTTAATATAGTTATTAATGAGAAGAGTATAGATGAAAAGGAAGTTATACTGGTCTTATTTTTAACACATAAAGTGTTACTTTCAATTTGACAATCGATAAACATGTTGCTTTTCAGGAGTTAGTTGAGCTACCAAATGGTGCTGAACATGGTATGGAACAGGCAAGTCCTATATGTTGCCTTGATGCTTAGGTTGAAGCAAATTTATGCATCAAACGGTCCTTAAATAATATGTTGGTATTCGGTAATCTGCAGGTAGTGGGGGTGGCTAAGTCCGGAGATGTTATTGGAGAAATTGGGGTTCTTTGCTATAGGCCTCAACTATTCACAGTCCGGACAAAATCCTTGTGTCAGCTTGTACGCATGAACTGGACGGCGTTTCTCAGCATTATTCAATCCAATATTGGAGATGGAACTATCATAATGAACAACCTTATTCAGGTTTACTATCCATATTACCCTTCACAATTTTCTTCTCTCCTATGGAAATTGCACATTTAGAGACTGTTAGATTATACTCCCTCCGTTCCGTTGCTTAAGGCGTATATTTTTTCTCAAATTTTCGCCAAAAAACAAGGCGCAGGTGTGCTATACCATGTTTCTACCAAAACTACCCCTCCCTTCCATTGGCCAGGCGCATGCGGACTGGGGAGAGCAGTTATTGCTGCGCTGCTACTGGCCTTGCATGTTGCATGCAGAAGAGCAGGGATGAGAGAGAATGGATGCGCATGCATGCAAGAGAATCAAGTAGGCAGTTAATAGGGATATATTTGGAAAGCTACAGCATCGTTGCAGTCTTCTTAATCAACGAGCCAAGAAATTTACGCCCTGTTCATAGGAACGGAGGGAGTAGTTGTTAAGATCTTGGGCTACACTACTGGAGCTTTTTAGTACACCTATCCGACCCCTTCTGCTCCCCTTGCATGACAATATTTGAAATTGGAAGTTCAATCCTCACATGATCACTTGCTCGCCTTAGATCCTTAAATTACATTCATGTGGGCTATTCTCTAATAAGCGGATGCTCCCAACTGTAACCAACTATGCTGAAAATGTTTGACAAAATGCTGTTTGCCTATGAACGCTTGTTGTACGCATATTAAGATCCTCTTTTTGGTACAGTTACTAAAAGATAAGAAAGACGATGGGGTAATGGTAGTTGTGCTGAAGGAGATCGAGACCATGCTAGCTCGAGGTCGTCTGGATATGCCGATTACACTGAGCTTTGCAGTAACTAGAGGAGATGACCATTTGGTGCATCAACTACTTAAACGTAATCTGGACCCAAACGAGTCAGATCAAGATGGGCGTACAGCATTGGTCAGTATGTTTCATCAATGCATAACTACGCTCTTCATTCTATATTTATTTAAGCAGGAAATGACAATCTTCATTTTCATGATCAACAGCACATAGCTGCTTCCTCAGGAAATGAGCAGTGTGCCAAGCTTCTATTAGAATATGGAGCGGATCCAAATGCTAGGGGTAAGCCTACAGCTAGAATTATGATAATATTCCTTCTTGTATATATCATCATTGTGGAGCAAATCTATGGTCTCCAGAATTCTTTTGAAATTTAAATTTATTAGGGTGTACTACTTTCGGAAAATTTTACTCTTGACTAGCTAGAACAAGAATGCTCTCTTGATTGTGCTTACAAATCGGAAAGAGTTGTTAAGTTCATGTAGGTTTTATCATACCTCCATCTGACGTGCCTTTAATTCTTTGAATCCAGATTCGCAAGGAAAGGTTCCACTATGGGAGGCTATATATGCAAAGCATGATACAGTTGTGCAGCTGTTAGTCCAGGGCGGTGCAGATCTGTCATTGGGGGATACAGGCCTATATTGTTGCATCGCTATTGAGCAAAACAATATACAATTGCTTGAGGAAATACTCAATCGCATCCATGATGCAGACAGGCCGTCGAAAGATGGAAACATTCCGCTGCAACGTGCTGTCTGCGATGGAAACATTGAGATGGTTGCGTTGCTGCTGAAACACAGAGCTAACATTGACAAGCAGGACAGCAACGGCTGGACCGCAAGAACTCTAGCTGACCAACAAGGCCATGAAGAAATACAAGCCCTATTTAAACCATTGACAACACCAAGGAAGTACACCTCAAATGGCAAGGCGACACCTATGCTGCTAGGCCGGTTCAGCAGTGATCCCTCAATGCGAAATGTGATCCGTGAAGATGCTGAGCTACCCAGCAAAGTTCTTCTACAAAAGCTAGGCAGGAGGAAAGTCAGCTTTCAGAACTCCCTTTTCGGAGTCATCTCTTCATCCCATCCACACCGAGACACTGACCATCTACTCATAAGAGGTCTTGCAGCAACAGGTGCTCCGAGTTATCGTCAGGACCATCACAAGCCACTCATCCGGGTGATAATCAGATGTCCTGAGAAGGGGAATACTGATGGGAAACTTGTGGTTTTACCACGGACGATGCAGGACCTTCTTCAACTGGGTGCAAAGAAGTTCGACATGATGCCTACTAAGGTCCTGACAATCGAGGGTGCCGAGATGGACGAGGTTGAGCTCATCAGAGACGGTGATCGTCTTGTTCTTGCCAGTGATAACTGGGTGCCAGATGTCGCGCAAACAAGATGAAAGTTTAGTGAGAGAAATGCGGCTTTGTGGTTTACTACTATTTGGGTAAAGAGGGCATGTTAAACTACCCTTGTAGCAAAAGCCCAATGGTGAAAGTATAACTGGGAATCACCAATAGCTACTCCACCATAAAACAGATGGTGAACGTGGGTCATGCCCACCAAGATAAATGTATAATCATTTTGAAGTGGTAGAGCATACCTTGTGCAGAAATTATTGTCCGCTGGGCATGCAGTGTTTGTACAGGTTCCTCTTTCGTTGTAAAAGCTGTCTGAAGAAAGTACAGGGTTATCTAGCTATTAGTATTATTATGCCTCTCAGGATTCTTGTTTCCTATGGAATTATTGGTGCTCGAGAGCTTGAATCTCGATGAATGCTTGCCAGCAACACGTTTATCGACATTTTTTTATGTGAAATTTTGTTTAACTTCGTAATAGAGGGCCTAGTTTGGCAGTAAAGTTTTTTCAAAACCATAGTATTGCAAAACTGAAGTATTTCGGTGCCAGGCAAAGAGATACTTCATTTTCTTAAAACTGCGTTTTTTTCTCAGTTTTAGCAAAATCATGGGGATGGGGCGTTTGGCAAGTGATGTTTGGGCAATCAACTCTTGACTGGAAGTGTAGCTGCATGGCCGTCGCAGACGTTGCTGCATAGATGATAAACTTTTAACATATTGTGCAATTGCATGGTTGTAGCTGCTAGCTTGTCAGATTGATATCGTTGTGCTGCTGGATCGGAAGGCGACAGCTAGCAATGCGAGGTCTCTTGGAGCTACCAGACGCACGCACTACAAGAGATCAGGGAGACGAAGCACAAGCAGGCGAGCTTCGAGCTCTGCACGTACGTGCGCGTACCTACACGCGAGATTGACACGAATGATGCTAGCAGCTCTGCACCGATCGAAATTGGAAACAAAAATAGGCCTTTTATTCCATGCCGAGATGATCCTCGTCTGCCGCCGCCGCGGGCCGGCAAGTGAAGGAATTGAGATTCACGTAGTACTCCTCTCCTCTGCCGCCGGCACGGCCGAGGAACCACAATGGAGACACAGCGGAGGGCCAAAACAGAGTAGGACAGACCTTTTTCCCGTGGTGAACTTGGCTTCTTCATGGTCGAAGAAGACAACATCGTAGGAGAAGAGGGACGAAGGAGATCGATATGGCGTGGTGCACGAAAGCAGAACGAGCGTTTCTCTGCAGTATTGAGGAATAAAGTTTATAAACTGCAGTTTCTCTTGTAGCCAAACACCTCAAAGTATATGAAACTTCAGTTTTTCTAAATACTGTAGTATTTCAAGAATACTTTAAAAATACTTTGTCTCCAAACGGGGCCTAACAACTGTATTTTTTCGATAAAGGGAACTTTATCTATTATATACTAAAAGCAAAATGAGAGAGTTTTTCGAGCCACCACGTTAATCCACATCCCCTTAATTATATTGACTCTTGGATCTAATATTTGTGGTTGTGATTTAATTATATAACTAGATTACATACATATCTAGCACGATACGAAAGTCCACATTTTTTTTCCGAGGAAGAGTCCGGTTGTGTTACACATGTACGGAGTACGTACTATGCAACATGAAAAGGAAGTCCAGTTTTAATTACACGGAACAGTCCGGTTTTGTTACATGTCATGGATGATATCAGCAGTTTTTTTCTTTGTACCTGTACCGTGCAGTAGTTTGATACTGTTTTTTGCGGCAACAACTATATCGAGGGGTTGGTGTACGTAGTTTTTTTTCAGCTCTTGATCACGTAAACACATTGAGTGAGATTTGATTTTAGGGGAATTATAAATAGGAGAAAGATACCTTAGCACAATTTTTTTTAGCCTAGCTTCCAAATTTAGATAATATAATTAAATATGGCTAACTTTTCGCTAAGCTCTTTTTCATGTGTGTTAGACCAAAAGAGCATGCATCCGTATCAGACCAAAAGTTGTCAAACAAAATGAAAACCAAGTGCGACCAAGAGTTGTCAAAAAAATGAAAAGCAATTAGGACCAAGAGTTTCTAAAAAGAAAAATCGCTCACGTGACATGTAAGCGCGTCAAATAAATGGTTTATATAAAGTTTAGCGATCATACTAATCCGCATCAACTGGTCGTATTTTGGCAGCCCCGAACATATGCTTTTAGGGTAAACTATAAACTATTACTTGCTCTAATATAAGATAAGTGTCACTGTTGTAAATTGGGGTTGGTTCAAAGCTACGACACTTATTATGGATCGAAGGACCCCCTCCAATCGAAAATGATTGACACAAATATGGATGGTCATATTTTGGCAGCCCTGAACATATGATTTTAGGGTAAACTATAAATTATTACTCGCTCTAATATAAGATAAGTGTCACTGTTGTAAATTGGGATTGGTTCAAAGCTGCAACACTTATTATGGATCGAAGAACCCCCTCCAATCGAAAATGATTGACACAAATATGGATGTATGTAAACATTTAGTGTGTAGACACATCCGTATTTGGAGAAATCTGTGTCAACAATTCCTGATCGGATGGACTATTATTTTTTTTCACCGTACAAATTTAATGTCACGGCATAATTAAGTATTGTTTCATGAGCAAAAGACATAGGTCGAGTCATAAATATTTTAAAAATTAACCAAACGCACGAAAGAAACATTTGTAACACCATTTTTTCACATGCCACAAAAGTAATCCTCTGTCAGTTAAAATTTTCATGTAATCATAGCACAATCACATTAATATGTCAAAACAAATCTATACTGGGAGTGTCATTTGTTTCCCCTGGGAACATATACTCTTGTGAGTAAGATTCAGCCCCTCTAGGTTTGCAACACCTACTACACTAATGCCTCGATGTTATCAACCTCTAGAAAATAAGCAACCGATTTCAATCTTAATACAAGAACGATATAATTATGTATAATGGTGTACGATGAAATAATTACAACACTATATTAATACGTAAAATTTATGATACTTGACTTGACTTGGATTTTAGGCCCAGTTCTAGAGATTATAGTTGTATGTTGTAAGTTTCACTACGGATTTACGGTTGCCAATGTTATCATACTTCATTTAGATTTTTTGGCATTTCATTCTATATTAACATATATGTTGGTGCAACTTCGGCAGTATATGTGAGAGGAAATAAATATTGAATTTACTTTCTATCATAAACAAAATGTTACCGAGGCTGTCAAATCTTTCGGTTGTGTTCACCATGGCTTAGTGGAAAAGAAACAAGGAACAACTATGTGTTTGATAACTTTTTCTAATAACATTAAAGATAAATAAAGATTGTGCCCATAATTTTACATGACAACATTGATAATGGAAACAACAACTAGATTTTTTATGTTATATAAAGAGTTGTTCCACATTTGGGGTATGACACCCTATGGATATGACACATTTTGACCTTTATAATGTATAATTGGTTAAAACGACTACCACTTATTCTGAGTTCTAGAAATATGAATTGGATTATCCACATGAAAAAGATTATCAATACATACAAATAGTATGCAATATGCTTCCGCCTTTGAGAATATAATGACGTGTATTTTGCAATGGAGAGGATAAAATAAGAGGTGTGGAGTTTTTGTATCGAATAAAAAAATTACAATTAAACATTTTGACATAATAAAGGTGATGCCCTCGCATTTGCGAGGGCCACCATGCTAGTTACTTATAAAGTTGTATTTTTCGATAAAGGGAACTTTATTACTTAAAAAGTATTAAGCATTACATTCGGCCTAACTAAAATGCACACAGCCCCAATAGTCTCACAAGTCACAGAACAATAAAGAAATAAAGAGGCGAATTACATACTATAATGAGAAATTGTAAAGACGCCTATGGTGTTGGAGGGCAGATCTCATGATTATGTTGCCATCCATGCTAGGAAAACAACTCCCTGGCCGCAGCCTCCAAGCGCGAAGACACCTCCAAAAACAGGTCTCGATGCCCCACACATTGTAGGGACGACCATAATCGAAGTGTAGCCATGCACCGGTAAATGACCTGCATAACATAAGCATTTTTATCGTTAAATTTTTTATCATTTCAACATAATCAGAGCGACCAAATAACGCAATCGCTCCCACCCTAATAAGAGTCTTAAACCTAGAATCCACACCGTTTAGCCAATTGCCAAAAATATTCGCAATGCTACTATGAGGATATAAGGTAGAATCTATCTGGATGGCTGACCATATAGAACTAATAAACTTGTATTGGAAGAATAAATGTTTTATAGTCTCGTCACGATGACCGAAGACACACGTTTTATTTCCGTGCCAATTTCGTCTAGCAAGGTTATCTTTTGTGAGAATTACTCCACGACGAAGATACCGCGTAAACACTTTAGTTTTCAACGGTATCTTCATCATCCAGATTTCTTGTTATTATCAACTGGTATATCGATTGGATTAATGCTTTGTATATAGAACCAATCGAGAAATTTCCATTCTTATTTAAATTCCATTGAAATTTATCTGATCGTTGTGTCAACTGGACCGACTCCAGTCGCAATAGCAAAGCATTCCAAGATGCTTGCCTAGGACCAAAAAGACTTCAAACGAAATATTTGGTGGGGAAGTTCCCATCACCCTAGTGATTGTATCATCTTTGTGTCGCACAATATTGTACAAAATCGGATACTGTTCTCGGAGCATGGACTGGCCTAGCCATTTATCCTCCCATAACCTAATATATGAACCATCCTTAATTGAGAAGGACCCATGTGGAAAGAGAAAATTCTTCGTAGCCATAAGGCCAACCCAAAAGTGTGAATTACCAGGTTTCCAAAGAACCTGAGATAACGCTTGTGGGTCCTCATACTTCCTCCTAAGAAGGGTTTGCCAAACCCCTTCTTCAACAAGAAGCTTGAAGATCCATTTAGCAAGGAGGGCCCTATTCTTGACCTCAAGGTCATGAATTCCGAGACCTCCTTGATCTTTGATCGGAAATAATCCAAACGTTTCAAGACTCCTTTTGGTAGTTGAAAGAATGATATCATATAAAGTACCATATTAGTTAGTACTGAATTAATGAGAATCAATCTTCCTCCCAGGGATAGTAACTTGCCTTGCCAACTATTTAGCCGAATTTGAAGTCTCTCCTCCACCATTTTCCATTCAGCATTTTTAAGCCTCCGATAATGAATCGAAATACCCAAATACTTATTAGGAAACTGGCCCTGCCCGTAGCCAAATAAATCAGCGTATAACGAAGCATTTTCTTGAGCCTCTCCAAAACAAACAATTCACTTTTATGAAAATTAATCTTTAGACTGATAGTTGCTCAAATGCCGAAAGAATTAACTTTAAGTTTCGAGCTTTTTCAATGTCATGTTCCATAAGCAAAATTTTATCATCAGCATATTGAAGGATGGCTAAACCACCGTCAACTAGATGTGGAATCACACCTTCAATTTGGCCACCAGACTCAATCAAGACTACCAACATATCAGCCACTATATTAAATAGCATTGGCGATAATGGATCACCTTGTCTAAGCCCCTTTTTGGTCTGAAAGTATCTACCAACGTCATATGTGGTTTGTCGTCCCAAAGACCAAGGAGGCATAATTGCTCGCGTGTGTGTATTTTTTTGTAATTCTGAAGGCAGATTGTACCGTCTTTGGCGGAGGCAAGTCCTTCCTTCATATTACCCTTAGATGACCAATGAAGTAACCGAGAGTAAAAATAAAAGAAAAACACAACAATGTATAAAAGTAATGACACCTTTTTTTTTGCAATGCCAAGTATGGTAACATCCCCTCTCAATTGGCATTCAATGTAAAACAAGCTTTAAATTTCAAAATATCCTTATCATGAATTTACATTTTCTTCGCCTCAAGTTTAAACATGAAGTTTTCGGAAGAGAAAATCTTAAACACATGAAATTAGTTTTGGAATGCTCAAGTCCTCCAAAGGTCTGTGGTTTTAGTTGGAAGTTGGATACAGACTCGCTGGGTGATCAAGTTTTTTATATGTCATAAACATATGTATCAAATCCCTACCTGCTAAATTTGCGGTTTTAGAATCTGAAACTAGCCACTATGTTGTCATTAGCTGCAAAAAGGCAAAAGCGTTGAGACATATGATGAAAGAGGACTATGCACTACCAGATGGACACACCCTGTAGTATCCGACATGACCGGGTCTTAGTTGCGTTTAGCCAGGATAATGACCAGATGAGAGAAAAGTTACTCGTTCTTCGGTAGATGTTTTAAAACATTAGAAATGAAATAATTTGCAGGAATGGAAAATGTAGCATTGAAGAGAACAGTGGGCTTGCTTTTACAATATTATCTCTCTTCTATGCAGGAGCACATAAACAACATTTTGTCAAAAAGGTATAATTGGTGACAATAGAAATGCAACTCATCACATATAAATGGAAGGCCCGTTACGCGAGATGGGCAGAACTGAACTCGGTTGCATGATTCTTCAAAGACTCAAGTTAGGCTCTTAGGGCGCGTTCCTTTAGTAAAGTGAGGTTATAATTTCGGCATGGAGAATATCGAACATTCCTTAAGTGTTGAACCCTAAAGCCTACACTGGCCAAGCTACATGTAATCAAGTCCATTCTAACAATTTATGTCGAACTTTCTATGCAATGGCTCGACTACTAGTTGTCAACGTATCCGAGAAACATCCACATCCAACATCGGCACGCACGTGCGACTCATGGCTACTAAACTTTGATGCCGTGCAACCGACTTCATCCATCAACATTCACTAGATCTCGGATGCTAACAGTAACATCTACCTTAACGAGAACCAACCTCTGTCGACAGTTTTGACTCCATTTGATTCTATTAAATGCGAGAGGCATGGGGGAAGTGCAAGGCTACAAGGAATAGCAGAAGAGTTTGGAAACTTGAGGCAGTATTGAGGCAGGGCATTCAATGTAAAACAAGTTTTAAATAAATTTCAAAATATCCCTATCATGAATTTACATTTTCTGTCGACTCGAGTTTAAACATGAACTATTTTCGAAGAAAAAATCGTAAACATATGGAACTAGTTTGGAATGCTCAAGTCCCCCAAAGGTCTGTGATTTCATTTGGAAGTTGGATTACTCACTGGGTGATCAAGGCCCATTACGGCCCGGCCCAGCCCGAGCAGAGAGAATAGGTCAGCCTCACATCTCCATTTTCCTCTTCCCATTTCTCCTTACCCTCGCCGCCCGCAACCAGCAGCCAGATCTCCTCCCGATCCCGACGAGCAGAGATGGCGTTCTTCAAACCCTTCGACCCGTGGCCCGTGTTCTTCAAGCGCGAGTGGCGCCGCAACTGGCCCTTCCTCGTCGGCTTCGCCGTCACCGGGGTCCTCATCACCAAGATGACCGCCGGATTCACCGAGGAGGACCTCAAGAACTCCAAGTTCGTCCAGGAGCACAGGAGCTTCAAGAAGGAACACAAGTGAGCTCAGGTCAGGCGAGCTCGCCCGCCCTCCTCTCTCCCCCGTCGCGTCGGGTTTGGGCGGTCCGATCCGGTGTCCGATTGGATCTTCGTGCTTAGTCCGATCGGCGGATTCGGCGCTGCTCCTGCCGGATTTGGGCCGTCGCGTTGTTAGGATAGATCGGTGCTGGGTTATGAGCTGATGATGATACAGGCGGGGTTAAACTAGGCTGGATCGGATCGAGAGCTGGAATTGCATTGCTCGTCCTGGTGTTTGGGTTGATCCCTAACAAATTTACTGCTCGTAGATACCTAGAGTTTTTTTTGTGTGCGTGTGGATATGTATTCGGCGACGGCCCGATCATTTTATTTGCTTCAGCAAAATAGTCACATAGTATGCACCATTTCGTAGTCTCCCTAGTGTGTGCGTGTATGCTTAATTTACTGTGGTTGTTTCAATCTGTAATGGTAGCTTCAGATCATGGTGCTCTCACCATTTGTGAATAGACTCTGCCTTTCCGATGGAACGGCGGGTCGATATTATTTGTGCTGGCCACGGCCATGGCCATGCCTAGAGTTCTCGTTGCCTGTTGGCTTAGCTGTGTTCCTCAGATAAATAGCTAGCAAACCGTTTTATTAGTGTCAACAGCGGTCATGGGGTTGAGCTCTTCCTTACAACAAAACAACATTTCCTAAATGCTTCTGGATTCTGTTCTATCGTCATCAATGAGATATCTTTGCAGAACAATTTGTCTTGTCTGGTTTCTGAGCTAACCATAAGTTTATGCACCATTTCCTCTTCTCCTTACTGCGTGTATGCTTAAGTTACCGAGGTTGCTTCGTTCTGGAACAGTAGCTTTAAATCATGTGATTGACTCTCCCTTTTGGACTAGTGGATATATAATATATGTTCAATGGTGTGTTGATGTTACTTGTGGTTTTCATTCCCAATTGGCTTAGCTGTTTTCCATCAGATAAATACTAGTAGTAAACCGTTATTATTACTGTCAACAGCATGGTGTTGAGCTTTTCCTTTCAACAAAGTTTTTTTTATTGAATGCCTCAGAAATCTGTTTTATTGCCATGAACAAGATCTCTTGCAGAACTCTTTGTTTTGGCTGATTTCTGACCTAACCATGAGTTTATGCCCACATAATATTGCTCATATGCTATAATTAAACCATGTATTCTGCATATCGGTGCTAGTACCAGGGTCAGGTTACTGACATATACAATCGAGATTAACTAGGCTAGATGGAACTAGGAGCTGGAATCGCATTGTTCCTGTTGATGCTTGTGTTGACCGTATGGCCTGCTGAATTTTGCTTTTCGGTTGTAAATACCCATGTTTTGTGTGGATATATAGCAGTTCGTAGTAGCCGCATCTGATCTCATTAGATCGATGTGATTATATTTTGGAAAAATAATGATAGTGTCCTCGTCGATGGCGTCACATGCTCTGCACCATTTCGCCTTCTCCTTAGTACATGTATGATCAAGTTACTGCAGCTATTTCAATATGCATCAGTACTTGTTAGCTTCGAATCATGTTACTGGCATCTAGGCCTTTGTGGTACGACTCTCCCTTGTGGATCCATAGTATACGATGCTGGTGATATTGCTTGCATTTTGTATTGCTAAAACCAAGATTTTTTTTTGTTACCGATTGGTTTATAGCTGTTTTCCTTGAGATAAATTACTAGCACCTGTTCTGTTGCGGTCAACATCGGTTGTATTCTTGAGCTTGTCCTTCCAAGTTCCAAATGCCACACCCACGCCTAGAGTTTTTGTTGCCTGCTGGCTTAGCTGTGCTCAGTCAGATGAATGCTAGTAAACCGTTTTATTACTGTCAACTGCGGTCATGGTGTCGAGCTCTTCATTCCAACAAAATAACATTTCTTAAATGCTTTGGAAATCTGTTTTATCGTCACGAACACCATATCTTTTGCTGAACTCCTTGTTTTGTCTGGTTTCTGAGCTAACCATGAGTTTATGCCCACATAACATTTGCTGCATAGGTGCTACTACCGGGGCCAGGATACTGACATATTGATTATCTTGTTTCCTTCAGGCTGGGGTGAAGGAATGGATGTGGAGGTCCTCACTGATTTTCGCATAAACGTGGGCGGCAGCTTTTATGTTTTATTCGAATGAACTCTCAACAAATTGATGCCTTAGTCTATCCAAAGGTTCTGTTATTATAACTTTTTGTAATAAGAGGTTTCTGAATACCTTAACGGAGAAATTCCAGCTTCACAAGATGTTGATTCCTATGTACTTTTATGTTGTGGAGTGTGGACAACATTTGCAACGGAAGTGACTGCTGATCTCTCTGTTCAACCGGATCATTTGTTGTTGTGATAGCGTTCTTGCTTTGGAGCAGATCCAGTTTTGTCATTTTTGCTTGCTAGCATCTTTTTATTATTTGTGTTGCATCTCATCAATCACTCCGGTCTTTTTTTACCGTTGTTTCCATGCGTTGTTTTGTATTGGCTGTCAGGTGATCCTTTGATGTTGTTGGAAATGCAACTGGTGTTGTATGTATCTAGAGCAGATGGTGGCTTGGTTGTGTGTGTTTTGCAATGTGAGTAGGCTGGAACTGCCCATGTCTGGTTTCACTCATACAGCTGAGGCGAAACCCTGGGGTTTGCTTGTGATACGGTATGCTGCTTTAGTGGAACACATTTGTACATCAACTTGCTGTAATCTTGACGAAGGGGTTTGCTTGGTGTTAACACACCAGACAAATCCGTGTACGTTCTCAAGCCACCATCATAGACTTGCAACTGAATTATTGATTTCACCAGCTTCTTAGTTAGGCCAACATAATGGCAGCAGGTCCTGCTCGTCCACTGTACCCGGCCCTGTTGATGCTGCAAGTCACATGATCAGTATCATCATGATGCCCATGCCGATAAAAAATAGGATCACTCTGGGGCTGATGCGACATGCTATGTGGATGCCGCTGAGTATGAATCGAATTTTCCGAACTGCATGCAAGCTATCTTGTCTTCATAGTCAGTGTTAATGTGACGTTGTCTGTCAACTCTGAGATCTTGATTGGAAGGTGATGAATGTGGACGGTCCGTGGAAACAGCGAAGATATCATCTACCCACACCGATCCATTGGTCCAAAACTTGGCAGTCATGCCAGTGCCAATGTTTGTTATGCATGTCGTGACGGAGAAGAGAGCTCGATGATGAGTAGTGGGAGAGGCATGGTGGCCCATGGCTTGGCCGTCATCGGTGGTCCTTCGGTGTCGTTGGAGACGGCAACCGGAGCGGCAGCAAGCAAATCAAATGTTTAGTGTACTTGCTTGTTTCTTTGATCTTGACACCCGGCCCAACGTTTTTGCAATGGTGTCCGTCGGAGACCCGATGGTATGGAACTGTTGCTAGTACTGCTTTGAATTTATTAACTAGCTAGTTTTAGCATCAATTGCTTGTCAGATGCTGGAGCTAGATATATCCTTTTTAGAGAGGATGATAATGTCACGATCGGATCCAGTCATCTAAGTACCTCTTCATTGCTCGTATCTGTACACATATTTTATGTTTTGTTTTCTCGGCAGGGTACGTATTTGCCTGATTAGAAAAAGGAACCTGCAGCGCCATTTTAAAACGGGTTACGAGCACAGTCGCTCGGGTCAATGGCGACGGCAGAGGAGGGAGGCGGGGTGCTGGTGTTCAGGGCGGAGACGGAGTGGTACAACGAGGTGCTGCTGGGCCACCGCGGCTGGCTGCCGCACCCGCTGCAGTCCTGGCTGCGCAACACCGTCGGCACCTACCTCCTATACTTCCTCACCGGCTTCCTCTGGTGCTGGAGGCGCTACGCCTGCTTCCGCCGCCAGGGTACGTCCTGTCCTGTCCATCCACCCTTGCCTTGGTGCTCGATCGGACATGTCTGTTTGCCATGCTACGTACCACAACGTTTTCCTTATCATCCATGTCTGTCTCTAACCTCCTCTATGAACAAATCCTTAGTACTCTTAAATAGTCAGGTCTCCGTATATGTACTGGTGTATCATACCCCTAATTAAGTTGCAAAACTCTCAAATGGCCAAGCGTCATCTTCAGTAAAGCAACGGCAAGGATGGCCGTGGGCATGCAAGTCACCACGGTCACCAACGACCCAGATTTGCTTTTTACTGCTTTGGTTGGAATTGTCCACTCAACATTTTCTAGATTTTTTTGGTATTTCTCTTACCCTCTGAGTTGCTGGCAGCTAGTCCAAATAGACATGGATGTTGTTTATTCTTCCATCCATCCACAAATGTGAGTTGTATTTATCTTTCATGATAAGCAAGACTTTCAACATGATTATTTTCATGGTGGTAGCAAACATATATTTTTAAAGTGTTTTCCAAGCCGAATTGTTTTCATATGGTTAGTCACTATACCTTTTAAATATAAATGACATATATATATATATACAGCTTTTCAGATTCCAACATTCTTTACATGCACATAACTTGTTCTCTTTTTCCATTTTCTAGTTCATCCTATGGTATTATAACCTTGTTATCAAGGTAATATTTGATAATATATATAGAAGTTTACAGAAGGTGTGCTGAAACCTTGGGGAAATTTGGTGCAGATTCTATCCCTACAATGGAAGCTATGAAGAAGCAAATAATTGTTGCATGGAAGGCTATTCCTTTATATGCTGCTCTTCCAACAATAACCGAATACATGTGATAGGGCAAAGGTGTCCGATCTTTCGATGAGATGATGATACGTCGATTCTGGTGGAGTTCGACCTTGGCGATCCGACTACTACGCACACGTACGCAGTGCCAATGCAATCGCTAAACCAATCTCCCGAGGTTACCGATCCTGCAGATGCACGATCGGCCTGACCAATAGGTCTAGTTCTACCTGCGATCGAGAAACAAGTAAGAACCAATAATGCAATCAAGAATTGCGGATATAAGATGAACTTTATTGAAAAGGTGGGATTCCGTAAGCGGTCTTAATCTGGTCGTTGGACACAAATCGAGATCACGAAGATGCAGCGAAACGCTAGACAGTCTTTTAGCTAAACAAAATCCGACTCTAAACGAAACCCTAGTCGAGGTATATAAGGAGGAAAGGAGGGGGTTTCGGCCAGCCTTGGGGGAAGGCCGAATCCAACCCTTGGAGGACTTTCCTTCCTTAATACGGACTCTAAAAACGCACTAAAACTCCTGGTTCGAATTACATGGCCCATGGCCCATGAATAAAAGGTGACGCAGCACCATATGTGACTATGGACGAGATTATGAAGTGTAGACTTGATGAATTCGTCCAAGTCTTCAAATGTCATCATGGTGGCTTCAAGTTGTTGTAGTCTCCATTGGTGGCATCATCCTCTCCCTTGTTTCCACGCCTGCGACTATCTCCATCCACGTACATGCTCCATAGCTTGTCCCTCTCATCCATGCTTGGTCCATCATTCCTAAGAGAAACAAACACATCTACTTTAGGCAGCATCATATTCTCATGTACATTAGGAGTAGCTTGTAGAAACGAAAGTACATGTCGTTGTAGTTGACGTGCACGAGCCCTAGTCAACGGTCCTTGTAATTGAGGCGTTGTAGTAGTTGTGGTTGCGTCAATAGTAGGGATGTCCCCATCATGCTCCCCTTCTTGAATTGAAGTCGTCCTCGACGCTATCTCATCATTTTCTCCCAAGTATGGCTTTAAATCTGCAATGTTAAATGCGGGACTAACCCCAAACTCTGCAGGCAACTCAAGTTTATATGCATTATCATTTATTTTCTCTAAAACTTTAAAAGGACCATCAGCTCGCGCATTAGTTTGGACTTGCGCAAATCAGGAAAACGATCCTTGCGCAAATGCAACCAAACAAGATCTCCTGGGGCAAACACAATATGCTTTCTTCCCTTATCCCCATACATTTTGTACTTAGCATTCATTCGTTCAATGTTCTCTTTAGTTGATTCATGCAACTTAACAATCATTTCAGCACGTTGTGTAGCATCAAAATTATGTTGCACCGTAGTTGGAAGAGGCAATAAATCAATAGGTGCACGAGGAACAAAACCATACACAATCTCAAATGGGCACAATTTAGTAGTAGAATGCAACGAACGATTATAAGCAAATTCAACATGAGGCAAGCATTCTTCCCACTTTTTAAATTCTGTTTTAACACAGCCCTAAGCATAGTAGATAAAGTGCGATTCACTACTTCAGTTTGTCCATCAGTTTGGGGATGACATGTAGTACTAAACAATAATTTCGTCCCCAACTTAGCCCATAAACATCTCAAAAATGGCTAAGAAACTTAGTATCACGATCAGAAATAGTATTCGGCACACCATGCAAACGCACAATTTCGCGAAAGAACAAATCAGCAACATGTGTAGCATCATCAGTCTTGTGACAAGGAATAAAGTGTGCCATCTTAGAAAATCTATCCACAACAACAAAAATGCTATCCCTCCCCTTCTGAGTGCGAGGCAATCCCAAAACAAAGTCCATAGAAATATCCTCCCAAGGAACACTAGGAACAGGTAGAGGCATATATAAACCATGTGGATTAAGGCGAGACTTAGCTTTTTGACATGTAGTGCAGCGAGCAATAAACCTCTCAACATCCCGACGCATGCGTGGCCAAAAGAAGTGTGCGGCAAGCACGTCCTCCGTCTTCTTGACGCCGAAGTGGCCCATCAATCCTCCTCCATGCGCCTCCTGCAACAACAAAAGACGAACGGAACTATCTGGAATGCATAGTTTGTTAGCACGGAACACAAATCCGTCATTGAGGACGAATTTGTTCCAAGTCCTACCCTCTTTACAATTCTGCAATACATCTTTAAATTCAGCATCATGCACATATTGTTCTTTGATTGTCTCCAAACCGAAAATTTTGAAGTCAAGTTGAGATAACATGTTATAACGACGTGACAACGCATCAGCAATTACATTATCTTTACCCTTTTTGTATTTAATAACATAAGGAAAAGACTCAATAAATTCAACCCACTTAGCGTGTCGACGATTCAGTTTTGCTTGACTACAAATATGCTTCAAAGATTCATGATCAGAATGGATAACAAATTCTTTCGCCCATAAATAATGTTGCCAAGTTTCTAAAGTCCGAACAAGAGCATATAATTCCTTATCATAAGTAGAATAGTTCAGACTAGCCCCACTCAATTTTTCACTAAAATATGCAACAGGTTTGCCCTCTTGTAACAACACACCTCCCAACCCAATTCCACTAGCATCACATTCTAGCTCAAAAGTCTTATTAAAATCAGGAAGTTGGAGTAATGGAGCATGTGTTAACTTATCTTTCAATGTCATAAAAGCATCCTGTTGTGCAACACCCCAAACAAAGGGCACATCCTTCTTTGTAAGCTCATTCAGCGGCGCTGCAATAGACCCAAAATCCTTGACAAAGCGCCGGTAAAACCCAGCAAGGCCAAGAAAACTCCTCAATTGGGTTAACGTCAAAGGTGAAGGCCAACTCGAAATTGCTTCAATTTTTGCGGGATCCACTTCAATGCCCTGCGCTGTAACAACATAGCCAAGAAACGCAACTCGATCGGTGCAAAAGGTGCACTTCTCAAGATTACCAAACAATTGTGCAGCACGCAACGCATCAAAAACAGCACGCAAATGAGTGAGATGCTCCTCTAACGACTTGCTGTATATCAAAATATCATCAAAGTAAACCACCACAAAACGTCCAATGAAAGCACGTAAAACTTCATGCATTAATCTCATGAAAGTACTAGGAGCATTTGTTAACCCAAAAGGCATAACTAACCACTCATAGAGACCAAATTTAGTTTTAAATGCTGTTTTCCATTCATCTCCCAATTTCATACGAATTTGGTGGTAACCACTACGCAAATCAACCTTGGAAAATATGGCAGAACCACTTAATTCATCAAGCATATCATCCAAACGTGGTATAGGGTGTCTATAACGAATTGTAATGTGATTTATAGCCCTACAATCAGTACACATGCGTGATGAACCATCTTTCTTAGGTACCAATAAAATCGGAACAGCACAAGGACTAAGAGATTCGCGAATATACCCTCTATCGAGTAGTTCCTGAACCTGTCGTTCAATCTCTTTAGTCTCCTCTGGATTGGTACGGTAGGCTGCACGATTAGGAAGTGAAGCTCCTGGAATCAAATCAATTTGATGTTCTATTCCGCGAATTGGTGGCAGCCCCGGCGGCAACTCTTGTGGAAAAACATCCACATATTCCTGCAAAAGGTTAGCAATGGCAGGGGGCAAAGAGGGAGGCAGATCCTCAAATGAAAACAGTACCTCTTTGCAAACAATGGCATAACAAACAGATGTAGAAACATCCAAAGCAATAAGATCAGATTTGCTAGCAAAGAAACATGGCTTTTTCAAACGAATTTCATTTGGAAGTGCTGCACTAGATTTATTATCTTTAGAAAGTGGCATCACTTCATTAGCAACAATCTGATTCTCACTTTGTTGTTTCTTCTCAGTTTTAGCTCTACTAGCTCTAGCAAGATCATCTTTTAAAATTTGTTCAGGAGTCATGGGTTTAAGACCAATTTTCTTTCCATTGTGCATAAGAGTGTAATGATTAGTTTTACCATTATGAACAGATTCTTTATCAAATTGCCATGGTCTACCAAGTAACAACGAACAAGCTTGCATGGGCACAACATCACAATCAAAAAATCAGAATATGTGCCAATGGAAAAATGCACTCGCGCCGTACGCGTTACCTTGAGTCTACCTGTGGAGTCGAACCATTGAATATGGTATGGATGGTGATGTTGTCGCGTGGATATAGAGAGCTTCTCCACCATCTCCATGCTTACCAAATTGTTACAACTCCCACCATCAATGATGATCCGAATAGCACGCTCCTTGACAACCCCACGAGTCTGGAACAAATTATGGCGTTGATCATGCTCAGCTTGACTCAATTGCACACTCAAAGCACGCTGTGCGACGAAGCTCTTGTAGGAATCCGCAGCTTCGGGGCCATAAACTCGACGTCTTCCTCCGGCTGTCCATCGTTCCCTTCCTGCGCAGAAATAAGAGCAAGTGTTTCCTCATCATAATCACTAGCAGAATCATACTCACCATCTTCACGCACGATCATGACGCGCTGTGTCTTGCACTCTCGCTCGATATGACCATAACCCCAGCATTTGCGACACTGAATGTCCCGTGTGCGGCCCGTGGAGCCCGCAGAAGACGCCGAACTCCTGGCAGGAGCAGCTGATGGCGAAGGCGGTGTCGGTGCAGGAGCACGTGTGAACGGCGTGGTGGACTTGCTGGCCGAAGGAGGTGGTGCAGCACTCGGGAAGCGGCATCTGGCTGGCGTGATGTCCATGACGATGTACGCCCTGCAGAAAAGTTAGGTCTTGGCCGTGGCTCCCTATCCTGCACTTCACGTTCAGCTTTGCAAGCAAGATGAAACAAACGAGTGATAGAATTGTACTCCTTATATTCTAAAATTGTTTGAATTGGTTTATTCAGCCCCCCCAAAAATCGTGCAAACATAGCTTCATTTTCCTCAACTATACCACAACGAATTAAACCAGTTTGCAATTCTTGATAATATTCTTCTACTGATTTTTTCCTTGTTGCAAACGTGTCAGTTTTTGAAGCATTTCACGCTGATAATAGGAGGTACAAAACGAGTGCGCATAGCAGCTTTTAAAGCAACCCAAGTAGTAGGAATATTATCATGATACAAGCGACAATGTTCAGACCACCAAACTGAAGCAAAACCAGTAAACTCACAAGTGGCAGCACACACACGCCTATCCTCAGGGTATTGTAAACATGCAAAGCGTTGTTCTACCTCTAATTCCCATGTAAGATAAGCATCAGGATTATATCTACCCTCAAAAGGAGGAATTACCAATTTTAGCTTAGCAACATGTTCGACATGTTCGTCATTACGCACCTGAGGTTGTTGCTGCAGGTTGTTGCGAGGGTGTTGGTCACGCACCTGAGGTTGCTGCTGCAGGTTGTTGCGAGGGTGTTGATGTGGACGCCCCCACGGTTGCTGAAAATTGTCTACCTCTGTTTCATAACCGTCCAAGTGAGCGTCGATGCCAGGGGCGGCTGCAGACGCACGTGAAGTGTTGCCTGGCACATGAAACAGCTCAGGTATGCGTGTCTGTAGCTTATCCAGCAACTGATCAAACTTGCCAGTCAGATCAGTCACGGCGGTGTTGACGCCGTCAAATTTGGTGTTGAAAGTGCCCTCTAAGCCGTCGAGTCGGTCCATGGCAGTGCCAAGTCGAGTCTCGATGTCCTGAGTGTGGTTGGACACCATCTTCTTGAAGTCCTCATAAATCTCCTTGTTCGTCTTGTTGTCTAGGTCGTCTGCCATGATTAGTAGAAAGCAAGAAACAAATCACAAGTATATGTTCCTATGAGCTACTAATATGGTGGTAGTCACGGAATCCGTCAAGCAATATACAAGGCCCTTACAAATTCCTTACCACGCAGGATAGCGTCACGGCAACCGCGAAGATCAGCACCTCAGAAATTGGCAAAGCGATTACCAGGAGAGGCACAATGCACGTAGTAGAAATATGTGGAGCTGTAGGAGGCTTTATGGTAGCAAGAATTAGCAGTAATCAAATCAGGAATGCAAGTTGAATAAACGCTCAAAGACGGTACCGTGCTGGTCCTAGGCTAGACCGTACTAGAGACGCGAAGCACCAACAAAGTCAAGGCGCAGCAACAACAAGCACAAAGGAATAGCTCAAAAGCAAGATATAAGTGAAGATCACAGAAATTTCCGAACTTTTTCCGCAAAAGTGGCAAAAACTCCACCTTCCCGAATTCTTTTGGCAATTCTGAGAGATTTTTTGGGCAAGCAACAACGTAGTTGTTGGGGTTGGATGCGGAACTTTTTTCTGAGAATTTGAGTGGTCGAACGTCAAAACGGAGTTCGTATGAATTAGTTATGATTTTTCAAAGTCCGGACAACCAAAACTGAGAAAACCTGCCTCAATTCGGACTGTTTCAGGGCTGACTAGTGGAAATCGTGGTCAACCCGACTTGGATGCGGATTTGAATTTTTTTTTCAATTTTTTTTTACAAGTCTAAACCGACACAAATGAAGGAACCACGGATGGAAAGTATCAACAACGGATCACGGAAGGAAGGAAACGAAAATAACGGAACCACGGAAACCCTAACCCTAAACTGGCGGCGGTGGTGAAGGGAGGGTGGCGACGTGTATGTGGGCGGCGGTGTTGGTGGGTAGATAGATGGCGGCGGAAGGCTGGTGGGTAGTGGCGAGATGTGAGTTGTGCGGCGGCGGCAAGACAAATATGCAAAGAACTCGAAACTCTAAAGGAACTAGACGCTAAGACCAGCAACTCGACACGACGATGCAGACGAAAATTCAACAAAGCAATGCATTGAAAAGAAAATGCGAAAGGCCCGGACTGGTTGTAGGACGGGATGAACTAACCCTAATTGTATTTTTGGCTTTTTCGTGGACTGTAGGTATGAAGATGCAATCTACACTAGTAAACAGTAAAATCTCACCGAGCAACCTGAAATCTGATACCACTTGATAGGGCAAAGGTGTCCGATCTTTCGATGAGATGATGATACGTCAATTCTGGTGGAGTTCGACCTTGGCGATCCGACTACTACGCACACGTACGCAGCGCCAATGCAATCGCTAAACCAATCTCCCGAGGTTACCGATCCTGCAGATGCACGATCGGCCTGACCAATAGGTCTAGTTCTACCTGCGATCGAGGAACAAGTAAGAACCAATAATGCAATCAAGAATTGCGGATATAAGATGAACTTTATTGAAAAGGTGGGATTCCGTAAGCGGTCTTAATCTGGTCGTTGGACACAAATCGAGATCACGAGGATGCAGCGAAACGCTAGGCAGTCTTTTAGCTAAACAAAATCCGAGTCTAAACGAAACCCTAGTCGAGGTATATAAGGAGGAAAGGAGGGGGTTTCAGCCAGCCTTGGGGAAGGCCGAATCCAACCCTTGGAGGACTTTCCTTCCTTAATACGGACTCTAAAAACGCACTAAAACTCCTGGTTCGAATTACATGGCCCATGGCCCATGAATAAAGGTGACGCAGTACCATATGTGACTATGGACGAGATTATGAAGTGTAGACTTGATGAATTCGTCCAAGTCTTCAAATGTCATCATGGTGGCTTCAAGTTGTTGTAGTCTCCATTGGTGGCATCATCCTCTCCCTTGTTTCCACGCCTGCGGCTATCTCCATCCACGTACATGCTCCATAGCTTGTCCCTCTCGTCCATGCTTGGTCCATCATTCCTAAGAGAAACAAACACATCTACTTTAGGCAGCATCATATTCTCATGTACATTAGGAGTAGCTTGTAGAAACGAAAGTACCTGTCGTTGTAGTTGACGTGCACGATCCCTAGTCAACGGTCCTTGTAATTGAGGCGTTGTAGTAGTTGTGGTTGCGTCAATAGTAGGGATGTCTGTAACATCCCAAATTTAGGAACAAAGAAAAATTTGGTTTATCAGGACCCAAATTTCAGAACCAACAAAAACTTTTCGAAATACTTCACCAATGAGTGTGTTTCCCCTTTTATATTGCTTGTCTGACCTTATGATGGTGGTGTGATCTGTGCTAACTTGTGGGTGTGTGTTGATCATGTTATGTATCTGACTTGCTTGTATTGAATTCCTTGAATTGTTTGTGTGATGTTGTTCTCTAGTCATTAGGACCTTGATCCATCTTATCCAAAATTATTTAACTCTAAAACTATCAGGGGAAACCCACCTTCACTCCTGTTAACCCATCTCATTTCTAGGTCTTCCCCTTTGGTTAAATCTTGGAAGATTGGGAAATACATCTTGGTGGATCTCATCTACTCCATATCATCCTTATCCTGAAATCAAGTTTGAAAAGATTTGGAGCTGTTTTGCTTATTCATCCCTCTCCACTTTGTGGCCTAATCAAAGACCTCATTCATTCTTGACAAACCCTCTCACACCCCAAACTTATCTCTGAGACTTGTGATCCAAAGACACCATCATTTCATGTGAATTTCTGAGGCTAGTCCATATTGAAAATTCCTGAAAAACCTTTCCAACTATCTGTTTTTAGCCCATGATTTTTAATTAGCCCAAAATATCCAATTTAGTGAGTTTTGTGCTTGCCATTGCCCTCTGATGTGTGGACTACAAATCCATGTCCTTATTTTCAATTTTTGGAGTTTTGGAACCATTAGATGCATGCTTGATTTTGTGGCAAGAAAATAAGACAGAAAACAGTTTTAAAAACCAGTTAAAAACAGAATGATGCCTTATGTTCATCAAGTTTCCCTAGCCTTGTGCATTTTACAAAAATGGTCAAAAATGTGTTTCTGGATGCTTTCAACATGGTGACCATTTACCAATTGAAACTTCCACAATTGGATTTTATTTGCTAGGAAAACTAAGCATGAACTTTTGGCAAGTTTTAACAGCTTTCCAACACTTAGCAGTTTTTTTTCAGTCTGTTTTTAACTGAATTTTCTGAAACTATTTTCTGGAAAGAATTGGAGTGATCATTTTGGGTTGAATTTGTGTGAATTGGGGGAGGGGATCATGTTCACCCCACACCCCAGTGTGCCACCCATCTGACCCAGCCCTTGGATGCCCTAGTGGTTGACCCGAGAGGGAGAGAAGGAAGAGAGAAGAGGGGGCAGTGAGACAAGGAAAAGGAGGAGAGGACAAGCTTCCTCCCGCACGCCACCATGCTCCTTCTCCACGCCACCGCCACCTTGCTCCACACCACCCCACCCGCATGCTGCCGTGCTCCACTCCCTAGTGTCCCAGCTCTCTGGCCATGCCATTGGTTTGCCCTAGAAGTCAACTCCAAGAGAGATGGGGAGGAGCCGAGAGAGATGGCAGTGAGGAGGGGGAAGTTGCACGTTTTCCTTCACCCCCACTTGCGTGCTCGGCGTGCCTCCGTGCACTCGTCGAAGGCGTCACCGAGATAAACGCACGAGGTTGCAGGACCCCTCTGCTTGCTTGCACCACACCCCTCGCCGCCCATGCCGTGACCCGACGGGAGCAGGGAACGCCCTCGTGTTTTTAAGCCATGCCTCAGCCTCTCACCTCGTCACTAGCTCACACTCACCCACCGCACACCCCACATCAACCCCCTTCCTTCCCCGCTAGCTCCCTGTGAGTGAGAGGAGGGTGAACACTCGCCGTACCCGAGCAGGATCCAACCCGAAGCTTACCGACGATCCAGGCCATTTTTCTCCGCCATTGTTGTTCAGCATCACTCCCTCGAACCACACGAACCTCTCTGACATGTTTTCGCGGCTGATTGCTTGTAGCATCGTCGCTACCATCCACGACGCCGTGCTTGCCGAGCTCGTCGCCGTCGCCGTTGGAGGTCATCGTAGCTGTTGTCGTTTGCTCGCCTGCACTGCCTCAACCATCCGCATCCACCACGACCCCTCTCCACCTCCGTTCGTCGACCCTAGGTGAGCTAACCATGAACCCTAGCTTCGGCTGCCATTGTTCTGCACGCGCACGAGCTCGCGAGGATGGAGACGCTCGTGAGCCGTCGATTCCCAGATCGACGCCTCCGTTTGAAACCCTGCCGCGATCTTTCTGCGCCGTAGGATCTGGATCCGACGGCGACTTACCGCTTCGCGTGCGCGCGCGCCGCCGTGGGCCGGCCCAGTTCGTTGGTCCGCGAGCAGCACAGATCCAGCCCGCCTCAGTGTTTTTTTTCCAGTGTTTTTATCCTTTTCTGTTTTTGCAGAAACTAGATCCACTGGTTTAAATCGTTTTAAAATATGAAAACCGCAAACCTGACCAAACCAAAATTCTTGGAGGTACCCTAGCATGTTTTTAACCATATCCAAGTGGTAGATCTACTTTTGGACAAATAAGTTTAGAGAAATAAAATGGGAGGCAGAAACACTGGTTTTTACCAAAAACTCAATAACTATTTTCCTAGGATAGCTAATTTTGCAAACTCAACTGTTTTGAAAAGCCCTAAGTGTTAACCTAGCAGTAGCAATTGGCCTCTTATGCAAATTATCTTCCTAAATAAAATGGCTTGCAATTTGGTATGTGACCAGAGGGCTCTTTTAGGATTTTTGTAAATTGTTTGGTGATGATTTTTGGTGTGAATCCACTTGTGTGATCTTCTGTATGATTAGGAGCACCTAATCCTAGCTTGGTGTGATTTTTAGAGCTACATATTATCGTTGGTGTATTTAACTAGTTGTTATGCTTTTCTGTTAATTATTGTTTATAGTTTTATTTAACTATATAGGATGTGTTAGTGTTTCTTTTGTGTTTTCTAGCATGTATAAGGGTAATACTATCTGTTATGAGTGTGTTAACTCTTGTTTATAGCATGTTAGGAAAAGTTTAGTGTTGCTTGTGTTCCTTAGGGAATACTATCACTAGTATGGGTATTCCCTAGAATTTCCTAGTATTTAGGATTTGTTTGGGTATAAAATCCATTGTGTGGCATGATTTTAGAAAGTGTTGCTTAAACATCAGTAGCATTTCATAGCTACTGATATTGTAGCATGTCATCCCTTGCTGCCTATTATTTGGTCCTTAGCAAAGCATGTTTAGTTGGGATTATAGTTATAATTATTTAGGACTCACTAGCATGAGTAGCCTTATGTTGTGTTGTTGTTTTAGTAAGCTTCCTATTATAGCCAGAGGATATTTAACCTCTTAATGCCTTGTTATGAACGTGGAACACCCACTGGTTCCATTGCATTCTGATTGAAAAGTAGGGTTCTCAACCATAAGCATGTTTGCAGTAACCTTTTTGTCAACTAGATGTGAGTGGTTGTTTTCCCTTTTTGAAGATTGAGTGATTGATGTGTGGTGAAGTATTTTGGCTTGTAGAGATTAAGTGGTGACTTAACTTTTGTCTGAAGTATTTCCTGTTTAAATAAAGATGTTAGTTGCTCATCCTTGCCTAAGATAATTTTGAGATCTATGGCCCTAGCTTGTGTATCAGGGTTAGACTACTAATTAGTATAAGGCCCTTGTAAGTGTAGATCCTAGTTGGTTGCTTGAATGATTAGTTTGATGCTTGTGGTTGTTATTTGTTTGTATACCACTTGTTGTTTTGTTTGGTGTATTGATTATTGTTTATTTCTCTGTTCGCGACGCTAGATAATAACGCTACCGGAGTGGTATTTGGAGAAAATTGATCGAGGAAGGATGGGATTTTTATTATATTGATCAACAAGGAGAAATCCAGGGACTTTATGCTGAAACCAGGCAAGCTACTTCACTGAGCTTGCATCTATATACATCTATTTTGATTCACATGTTTTACGAAGCATAAGGGATTTACGTGGTGTTTGCCACTAAAGTTATGATTTTGAAAACCCTTTTCCAAAATACGAGTACATTAGTGAGACACCCGATATAGAGGTGTTAGTAGTGTGCAGTAATTTCTAAATGTATTTGTTTTTACTCAAAAGCTTTCTATGAAACTCTCTTGGTGAGATTACGATCCACCCAATTTTGGTTAAAAGTATCTTGCTATGAAAATTGGAAATGATTTTTAAAGACTTTTCAAAAGAATATGAAAAACTATTTTGCCACCCTATGTAGAAGTATCAGTTTGTTTATATAAAACTATAGGATGGGAAAAACATTGTTTATTCAAAACTCCTTTTTAAAATCCGTGGATGAAATATGGTATACCGGGATGTCGGTATGGAAGTGGAGAAATGGAGTATGGTGATGTTTATGAAAAATGCACATTGTGTCTTTGTACTATGACTACCAGCCGATAACCTGTGCGACCACATTTACCCACATATGGGCAAGGGCGTAATCATATAGTTTGCTCGTGTTAGTACTGGATGCCTCAATAACGAGGATAACCTCATTCCATGAGGGGATGGTCTGAGGACCTACCCCCTGACCTGGGTCCTCTTAAAAGAAGTCTACCAGAAGCCGGTATGAGCGTAAAGAAGAAAGAGGATTGAAGGGCTCCCTTGGGTCCGCCGGGCAGAACTACGAGTCCTCACACTTAGTTTCTGAGGATTTAAGTGTCGATGGAAAGTGTCGTAGAGGCAGGGTCCTATACTAGCATGAGCAAAGGACAGGCTATGGCCGGGAACTCAACTTCGCATACCTCTGGTATGGCGGGACGTGGCTGACACGATGAGTGACCGGATGGGTGTGGGAAAAGCGTGCTACCTCTGCAGAGGGTAAAACTATTCGAATAGCCGAGTCCTCGGATATGGACAGTTGGGAGGCTGTCCTAAGACCATGTGCAAGTTTTTATAAAATTCTGAGTTTTGAAAGGAAATTGAAGTGGAAAAAGGTTGCATACCTGTACCAATGAGTTGGCACAAGGTTGTGGGGTAAAAAGGACCATGATTGAGTTATGGTCGGAAGAAGGTGGAGTTTGGTGTGGTAACTAAAACGGTGATTTCTTAAAGGATAATTATAAACCTCTTCTTACCCCCCTTTTTCGGTAAAAGTTTAGAGATATTTTAAATAAATAAAAGTTTTAAGAACGAAACCTAAAACTAGTGCTCACTCAAGTTGGGGTAGTTTGCGAGTACAATCAAATGTACTCATATCGGTTTCGTCCCTGGCTATTATCTTAGCCAGATTTTAAAGAGGAGCAGTTCGAAGAAGAGGAGTTCACTGGCGTCTTTGCGAACTAGGGCGCTTCCCAGTCAGCTGCCTGTAGGGTTAAGGCGAATGACTTGGGCTCCACGTTGTTTGGTGATTTCCGCTGCAAGTACCTGCTGAAGCTTATGACTTCAATCCCGTAAGTATATTTATTCGGTATTTATGGATGTCCTGTGATGCCAATTCGAGTTATGTGCAACAACAGACTGATCATGGGATTGTTGCAGGAAACATAACGAGTATCTCGGATAGTTAATCCGGGGTCCTCACAATGTCCCCATCAACATGACCGAGAGCGGATGGACGCGATGTTTCTTTCATATCAGCGATGTTGGTTGGCCAATGTATCTTGTCTATCTAGCTTTATATGTCACCCTTTTAGAGTTTGGAATTTACTGGGTACACAGAGGGCTGCATGACATAAAGCCATTATACAAGCACCTGCACTCAACCCACCACATGTATAACAAGGAAAATACCCTATCACCATTTGCGGGTAAGTTCTTATTGAGCTGTTGAGTTTTGAATATTTCAAGTGCATCTTTCCTTTGTTTATTGTGCTAGATAGCGATGATAAAGAGTTCTAGATAGCTGGGCTGGACCAGCTGAATTTGATGTACATATATATTCTTGTTGAAGTCAGGTGTTGGAAAGAATCCGGATGTTATTTTCATATGTATTTCAGTATGTTGGATTACTATAGTTCACTTGCGATGTACTATTTTAAATTAATGTTTTGAATGTTGAGGACATGCCATTTAAAAAACAACATTACGATGTCACCCTCCTATTAATACGACAACTCACTTCTATCTTATACTGTTTGTGCCTTGCAGGACTAGCATTCGATCCGTTGGATGGGCTTTTCACAGCAATACCGCACATGTTCGCTCCCTTCTGTCTCCCAATGCATTTCCGGACTAACATTGCTCTCTTATTCCTAGAGGGTGTGTGGACAGCTAATATCCATTCCAACGTTCATAGTAACATTTGGCCAGTGATGGGTGCTGGTTATCACACAATTCACCATACAACTTATAAACACAACTATGGTCACTACACCGTCTTTATGGATTGGCTATTTGGCACCATACGTGAGCCGGAAGATATCTTTAAGAAGGATTGAGTTGTTCAACCCTATATGTTTTTATCTCGGAATCATTGAAAGTATTTAAAGTTTTAACTTATTCGCGCAGTGCAACTCTACATGTAAGTTTGCCCACCGACACTATGTGTGCCATCAATTTGTTGGAGATTCATGCTACACACTTTGAGAAACACCCCTCCTACTTGATTCTTAAGTCCATTTCAGTTTTTCACAACACCCCTTATCTTTTTAGTCCTTTTCAAGTTTATGTTACCTTCTTGTTCTCATATATTCCATGTTTTTATTTGTTTGTAAGCCAGAATTTTTACCCAGATTTCAAAATCGTGACGGAACCAACAGTTTTCACGCTTTCATATGAAAATATTCTCAACTTATTTGTTTATTTCTGCTCAAATTGAATGTTTCCTTTCAAGTAGTAATATGCCATTTCACTATACTAGTTGGAAGTAATATGGTCCTTATTTTACCGTTGTTAGTCTAGAATGCATGCAACAAACCCCAGATATGTGGGACATTTGTCTCTAGTCGTTTGTATCATTTTCAGCACCATGATGTATTGTTCTACATAGATTTTAGTGGCGTTTCTCTCCAACTTGGGTTCGTTAGGCGATTTGCGGGCATCTAAGAAGTTGGGTGGGGCCAGATAAGCTTGCTTTTTCTAGTCTTTGCATTTCTAACCGTTAGATCCTCCATGGAAGGCCATGATCGCATACATAATGTTAATGATGGCATAATAATAACTATATAAAGAGTAGAAAAAATTGGTCATTACGCTTGTCAAACCCCAACCGCAGGATTTAGACATGGTGGATGACCAAACTAAGAGGATTTTGTAGTAAGGTAACCGTAGGATATCGGGGACGAGATTTGCACAAATTTACCTAGGTTCAGACCCTCACGGTGGGGGTACCACCCTACTCCTACTTGTCTGTTTTTGACTCTGAAGAACAAGAAAAAAATAAAACTAAGGTAGAAGGTAAAAGTAAAAGTTTGTGTTGCTACTAATTTGACCATCACCCCTTATGTATATAAGCAATGGTTGGACTTTCCGTACACGGCAAGGGATTCGAATCTAAAGCATAAGGTCATAACCAAGTCAAATTTGAACAGTTTCCCTGTAATTTTCGAGCGTTGAATTCGTAGAATATGTGGAGGGTCTAGGCAGCCCAGGAGGTTCCAGGTTTTTAGTCGGTTTTAACATAGAAGATCTGGAATGAAACACGGAACCGGTCTGGAATCTCCAGACTTTTTGGTCCTTGGTTTTGCCTGTAGAGTCTGCATACGACTTCTTATTAAGATGATACAAAAATCAAAATTGATCGCCTGGACGGGACATCACAACTCTCCATTTAAGATCATCTTATATATTCTTAGGTCCAAGCCTAAACTAGTTGTCAACTTCGTTTCCTGATAACTGTTTTGGATTTGAGGATCACATATAATCTCGATGATCCAAAAAGAAAAATGGTTAGCTTTGGGGAGACTACAACTTTCATGTTGAACACATTCTCATTTGAGCTCACGCTTTGTTGATTGTCAACAACTATAGGAGTGGCATTTGGTCTCACCAACTTGTACTTTTTTTAGAAAAACCAACTCGTACTTCCACTGGCTCGCCACCTGGAGTGTGGGAAACAGCGCGAGTCCATGTCTGCGTCGATACGTCGAACCATAAGTGATTAAGCTCCATGGAGATCATCACGGTCTGTAAGAACAAGATTGGATGTGTTGGTGAGCTCAAGCGTGGGTACTGGCAAAGAAGTGCTGTCTGATTTGAGTGTCTTGCAACACAAACACAATACTCGTGCAAAAGCAGCACACGAAAGTATCTTTCTTCTTGCTCTTGTCAGCTTTTACTGCTTTCGTCGCAACGATGATGAGAGAATGAAACGAACGGCCGGTAATTACTCAATTTCATGGCAGCAGGCCCAGCTTCTCCGCGTTGCCCCGTCAATGCTGCAAGTTTGGCCAACATGATCAGTTTCATTGTGATCCTGCTCATAACCACGGAGGCGGAGGACAGTATAGGAAGGACATGTCAAAGCACCTGCGGCCGTCCTTGGTGGTGGCAAGGGACACCTACGAGAACGGCTGACTAGTGTCGGAGTAATCACCGGTCAAAGGCCGAAGTGTAGCGGAAACAACATTTTGCAGGTTCAGTGTACATGGTTGCCGACTGAAGCTTGCGCTAGGCACAGGTGTTTTGTACACGCCGGTGTTCCCCTCTACTGAGACCTGCCTCGCAGTTTCTCGTGAATAATCCACGCACTTAAACGATAGGAGTTTGCAGTTTCATATGGACTACT
The DNA here is from genome assembly GCA_947311845.1 of Poa pratensis. Lineage (NCBI taxonomy): Eukaryota > Viridiplantae > Streptophyta > Magnoliopsida > Poales > Poaceae > Poa > Poa pratensis. Next base: position 2,468,935 of record CAMZMU010000042.1, read on the forward strand.
ACTGGTTCAAGAGCAAACTGTGGATTTGTCCATGTATCAAAAGTTTAAGACATCTGGCAAGTAGTCCAGTAAAACATGCATTCAGCAAGGTCCACAAAAAATATTGGTATAACAATGCAGAACCTTACAGGCCAGACACTGCATGTCTGCATCTAACAATAAGCACCACATCCACTTGGGAGTTATTTTTGATGATCCTCTACTGCAGCTACTGCCCAAGAACAGACCCAATTTTTCTCATGTAGTGGCATACATGGCGAAATGTTACCCAATACTGAAAGAGATACCAGTACTATCTACATGGTTTTCGCCTTTGAGAGCGCCTTCTTGCGCTGACCAAGCATGTACGTGTACATGTGAGGGCTCCCTGTATTGAAAATAATGATGATTAATACACGGAAAGAAATACAAAACACTATGCGGATGAATGAAACGGAAGTCAATACCATAGACAAGGGAGGTACCTGGAACGTAAACCAGAAGGACAAGGATCGATGCATAGAAGTAATCGAAAGAGTAGTTCCACTTGTTAGGCATTCTAACAGAGTACTTCTCCGACGCCTGCCATTATGGATTCAAGTGCACAAACATATATTAGCAACACTAACTAAAATTTCAGATAAACTAATCGGCTGACTTGATGGATTTGTTGAAAAATGTAACACCTTAATAAACTCCAAGGCAATGTATATCAGGCCAAGCTCGCTGCTGATGCCAGTCGGGTACATCACCAGGAAAGAGCTATACCTGGATGCATCATTGTTTGATTTGATGTAAATATCCATTATTCATCCATACTCAAATTCTAAAATCTTATGCAAAGCTAAGCTTGGTGACGGTGTAGCGTAGCCTCACCGAAGCCATAGAAGCCACGACGGCGCAGATCCGAAAAGTTCCTTTGTGCCAAAAAATGAATACCTAATGATCTGCATTATAACAGCCAACAGTTGAGGATGCAAAATTTACGGTTTGCTTCTATTAGTCGAGTTGACCGTATGTGACATGACTTTGGCAAACTATAGTATTTCAAAGTTCATACTTCTCATATTTTCTTTGTCATCCTCTACTCTACACGTATTATTTTCCTACAGTTTTCAAATGTTCGGCTATAGCACATGGGCACCATTGGCTCATTACATTTCCATCTAAATTTTGCAATTAATCGTAAAAAATAATAGAACTCGTGACTGATAATAAATATACGGCAGCAAGTATTGCACTAATGCCTCTAACTTCAGATTGACCTACCACCAGTCTAGTTGCTACCTTATCTTGTGTAATAAATAGTAATAGCACAGAACAATTTTGTGTTAACTTCATCAGACAATCATCTTGAGATTCAGCTTGGAACATCAACATCTTTATGTCAAAAGCATATTTGCATTATTATTATTTCAGGAACACATTTTCAGCAAGACAAACAGTAACAGTGACACCCCTCAACTCGATAATAAAGTTAATCCGACAAACCATAATCCGCATCTTATATGAAGTGGTGATGCTATCTACCTAGCAATTCATATGCTGCATACTACATGTCAGTCAGTCTAACAGCAACAGTACCGCCTCTCGACCCGATGCTAGAGTAACTCTGAAGAAGTGTAGTCCCAAACCCATATAACGCAGTAATGCTATCTAGCAATCTAGCAATCCATATTCTACAATGCTACATCTCAGCCAGTGCAAAGAACATACCTCGGTGACGGACCAGCTGATGACCAGGGAGCTCACCAGCATGTGTGTCCTGGTCTGCAATCCAACAGAAAATGCAGGAAGATCAATAACAGCAGGTATGCAGCAAGAACATCACGGCAATGCTATTATATGACAGTCCGATAACACTGTAGCTCTGTAAGTAATTGGGGCGAGCTCACCTCCGGGAAGCTCCAGAGGATTCCCCATGTGACGAAGAGCCTGGACCCAATCTGCGGCAGCGTCGCGGACACCGGCGAGCGCACCAGCCCGACGAGCCCGTGGAGGATCTGACGGGCACACGCAGGTCAGAACAGATCGGGGAAAATCAGCAAGCAAGATCCGTCGGGAGGGGTGTCTGGGTACCTCGAGGACGGCGGCGGTCTGCGCGAGCTGGAGCGGCTTCTCGACGGCGGCGTAGACATCCTGGTGACCCGACCGGAGCAGCGTGGTGACGGCGTAGTAGAGCACCTGCGCCCTGCATCCGAATCAGTCAGTCAGTCAATCCGTCCATCGACGATGACAAAAGAACTCGATTTGGGAAGGAAGCGGCGAAGGAACGGACCATCCGTAGAAGACGGCCCAGTTGTAGACGGAGAGGTAGGCGCGCTTGAGTGCCGCCGCCATCGCCTGCTGCTGGCCGAATCGGGGTGCGGAGGAGGAGACGACGACGGGATGTGCTGCAGCAGCGGTGCGCGAGTGGTGGCGGAGTTATAGCGGCTCGTGGGCTGGTCGCTGGAGGAGGTTTAATTGGGGCCGATCCATGTCTTGTCACTCCCCGGAGCTGCAACCAAGAACCCAACTTTGCTGCTGCACATCAGCAGCTGCTACCAGTACCCATTTAGTAAGCAATCAATGTGCTTACCGGCAGCTGCAACTGCCTACTGAAGACACCGTCTTTACTGTCCGAGAGCCTGATTTTTTTTTTCTCCAGCAGATTAGCACTAGTTTCCTGTAATGGAATTCTGTTTCTTCATCGATTTCGTGTGTTGCTCATCTGTGGTTGCTCTCCTCCTTCTGCTGAAGTAAATTATCTCTTGCGTCTACGAGTCTTGCTGCTGACAGAACGACACTGCTCCTAGGTTGGCTTTTGCTTGCAGCTATCCCGATCCTGACTGATGAAAAATGCTGCAAACTACTGTGGCTGCCTGTTCTTTTGGAATCGATTTTCTGAGTTTTTCCTCGAGCTCACGGTAGGTCGATCTGCGTTACAATGGTAATACAGCCGGCCTTCTTTGTTTAAATATACATCCAGGGTAGCGGCCCGGGGCGGACCCAGAGCAAATTCAACCCGGTGTCATTGTAGGAGACATGCAGATTTTTCACCTAGAGCTAGGGGTGTCACACACTATAAAAGTACGGAGTACAATAAATAGCAAGGAAATGGGATTTTACCCGGTGTCCTGTGCTGTGACACCTGCTAGCATAAGCTAGGTACGCTCAGCGGCATGACTCCGATTCCCTGAACTATTCGGACAAGCACGGGACAGCTAACTGAAAGTCTGAAACTGTTCGTGCTCGAACAGGGGCAAGCTAGCAAGCAGACTCCGATACGAAGCACACACAACTAATGCTTTGCTTCATTGAGCTACCGGAATTAGACCACCGATATAATCAAAACTATTTTTAACATGCACCTTTACTGAAACGGGACATGCCTACTCTTACATATTCCGAATCACGCACCTTCTGTGAAATCAAACTACTATATTAGTGCAAGTGAGTTCGGTTTCTGAACCACGAACGGCTGAACATGCAGTGTAGCTATCTCGCTGCTTCGTGCCCGAACCTGGCCTCTGTTTCTTTTGTCTTTTTTCTACCAATCTGTTCCTATACATCATAATGCACCACCACACTCTGCATCCAGGACCTATCATGTGTAATCTCGACGAATCTGTTGGCACATGGCACTCGAACAGGGAAACTAGCAAACAGACACCGATACGAAACAGAGCCCAATTTTGCGCATCATGCACCGACTATGAATCGAACTCTGTCTATATTAAGATTTCGCGTGCGGTTACTTGTGTCACCCTGAATCGCGAGCTGAAACTTGAGAAGGAGAGGCAAACTCTGAAGATTTTTGTGCTGCGCTCAAACTGCAGCTTCTCTGTCCTTGCCTTTTATTTCTGCTGAAAAGGAAATCGTGCCTACCAACGTGCTCCACAACTGACCATGCCATCCCACGATCCAAGCTCGTGATCGACGTTCTACTAGCCAGTGGCGTACAGATCGCAACCTCTTGGCAGTAGCTAACAAACTGTTGAAAAAACTCGAACTGACGAAAAAACACTGTCGAAGACTGTGGGGAAAATTCAGAGTTTTCAGAGAGCGACAGGGTTTAAGCCAACAAAGTTGGTTAACCACAAGTGATCTGAACATGCAGCGGTTCTTGTCAGCTACTCCCTCCGTTTTTAAATATAAGATGTTTTAGCATTTGTCCACATTGTGCAACACCTAAAACATCTTACATTTAAAAACGGAGTGAGTATAAACCTTGTGCGCGAGTAGGTGTCGTTATTATTAAGTTTTGTCAGACATCTTACATTTAAAAACGGAGTGAGTATAAACCTTGTGCGCGAGTAGGTGTCGTTATTATTAAGTTCTGTTTTTCAGTACTTCAGTGAGCAACACTTGGCAGAATTCAGTCAGGTATACCTAGCGCTTCGATCGTAGCTGTTGGCTCAATCTATTTTTCCGATGAAAGGAGCCCCAACGGCCCCACAAATCAATTGAGAAACTGAGTGTCCGAGTGTCTTTTGTCTGAGAGTCAACCAGACGAACACCATAGGCCAAGCAACATGTCAAGCCCCTGTTCTACGGAACAATGATTAAACAGGCAAACTTTTAACGAAAGGATACATGAGAACAAGAGTTCTCCGGAACGATGACTCACTACAATAGTGACTACTACCCGGGAGTATTAGAGCAGCTGAAAAGCTCAGGAACAATGACTAAACAGCTATCCTTCTTCTCATGGGATTCCAACCATTTCGCTACCCAAAAATCTCCTGCGCCACTTTCGCCATTCTATCAGCTCCCAGCAGCAGATGTTTTAGGGGTCCTCTTTTCTGTAATTTTTCCCAAAGGTTAATAAAGTACAAGAAAAAAAAGAAGAGAATAACATTAGTGGGATTCTTCTCATGGGATTCCAACCATTTCGCTACCCAAAAATCTCCTGCGCCACTTTCGCCATTCTATCAGCTCCCAGCAGCAGATGTTTTAGGGGTCCTCTTTTCTGTAATTTTTCCCAAAGGTTAATAAAGTACAAGAAAAAAAAAGAAGAGAATAACATTAGTGGGATCCCCCATGCCTTATTTTCTGAAAACATGATTTATTTCTTTTCTTCCATATGGCCCAGATGATGATAGCAACAGACCCCAACATAATTGACCGCTTATGTTTACCGGAAAAGGAATTGAACCAAGAGTTACACAGATCGTCAAAACCATCACGCAACCCGTGAGATCCTGGCTCGGGGCTTAACAGAATTGATATGATACTTATATCAACAAGTTGCAACTTCTTTTCCGGAAGCTCGGATGAAAAGAACTCTGAGGTTAAGTGTGCTTGGCCCGGAGCGATTTGAGGATGGGTGACCGATCGGAAAGAGTGAAGACAAAGTGCGCAGAAAAGACCAATGTTGATTTGTGGGGCTAGTCTAGAGATTCTAGAGAGCTGTCAGGGTTGACAGGCCCGGTCCGGGGGTGGGCTTGGGTGTTACACAACCTGGGGATGTCAAGTGATACACTCATGACATTCTAAATATATTTCGCCTACGGACAAAGGAAGAACAGTTGATCGAAGGTTTTATGATCGTCACAAAACTTACACATCTCTTAATTTTTCCACCCTCTTTTCAACAAATTAACCTTGGTCAAAATTTTATATTGATCACTAACCAGCAAACACTTTAATCCTTAGGGGAAGTTTGAGCTTCCGCATAGACTTATGGAAAATCAACTCTCTTCGCCACTAAAAAAGTGTACAGAGAATTAACGGAGAACTGGCCAGATCTAGTTAACAGCCAAGTCTTCCTTACAAGATACTTGACTACGCATATCTAGCATTTTTATCCACGTATCTTTAGTTTCATCTCTAAGGAACTGCCTAAATTATATAATCCGGGGAAGGTTTGACAGAGAGGTTTATGACCAATCCAACTGTCCTCCCAAAATATAGCTTTCCTATCATCACCAACAATCCTTTTGCAACAATTATAGAACAAGTTTTTCACCGAAACTAGCCCCGCCCAGAAGTGAGAATGAGAAGGCGTTGGTTCGCTTTGTGTAAAAGTACTTTACTTAAATATTTTGCACCGGCCAAATCTTGCCAAACCCCTTCTTCATTTTCTAGCCTTCAAATCCATTTACACAAGAGGATAACATTCTTTAGGTGCAAATCTGTCACCCCAAGACCCCCTTGATCTTTTGGTCTACAAACGGCTCGCCCATTTAACTAAATGATATTTCTTTACATTAGCCTTTTCCTACCAAAGCATACGAGATCTAAAAAAAATCACATCTCTTGATCACACCTTTGGGCATGAAAGAAACGTAAGCATGCAACTAGGAATATTGCTCAGAGTGGTTCGATCAAAATGAGCCTAGCTCCTATAGAGGCAACATTACCTATCCAGTTTGAAATTATCTTTTCTACCTTATCTTCCATATCTTTTCAGTCATTATTAATTAAGCTGCTTCTTAAAATGCATAGGAACCCGAGATACCAAAATGGGAAACTCTCTTTTTTACAAGTGAAATATAATCATCTTGCTTTTCTACAACATCACAAAAAAGGAAACCTCACTCCATTCACTGTTAGCTTGGCGATTGCTTCCCGCTTTTTTTTTCTCTTTCTCCATTGTTCTCTGATTTTCATCCTTATGCCGCTTGTCGGCAACTTGTAAACATTGTAACTTCTAAAATGAATCCAGAAATCTCTAGATATTTCAAAAAAAAAAATCTTCAGAGATTCGAGGCCGACAATTGATATCAGAGCCTAATTAGCCCTGTTTATCTAGTGTGTGTGTGTGTGTGTGGTGGGGGGGGGGGGGGGGTGACCTCTCATTCGCCCCGCTCACGCCAGCAGAGCTATGGCCGCGATAGGGTCACGTGACACAGTTGATACCACAATTTCAACGATCTAAGAAGATTGCCTTCTTTCCATGGATGTCCGATCCTTTGTTCTGGCGATTCATAGGGGCTTCTTGGGTACTTTGGGATCTTTAGGTCGTCGAGGATTTTTCCAGTGAGCATCAACTTTGGAATTTTTTTCAGTTGTCGCATGAACTAAAGCCTCACCGGTGTCTTCAGATGTTGGGATAAGAATTGGCAGAAATTTCACAATTTCATCAACACGTCACAACGATCTCCTAGTTCCTCGGTGTTTGCAGGATCAAATACAAGACCTGCTTAAGATTAATTGAGACAAGGAACTAGATCAAATAACATGTTCTTCCTAAATTTACATAGGCCCCACGTGAGTGCGGAGCCAATAATATTTATCGCATAATTCTTCTTATTAGATCCAAATATTGTAGGCCACCACACAGTCAAACATAAGGTGATGAACATAGGGATGAAAACGAGGGGAAAGTTTCTGACCTCTCCATGGAAAATGGAAACAGAGAGAAAATACAGAAAAAGAAATGGACTTTGGTGAATGGAACGGAAACTGAAATTTTTAAAGAAACCGGAAGTGGAAACGAATAAGTATTTTTCGGCGGAACAACCACGGAAACAAGATTTCTGTTTCTGACAAATACAGAGCTTTTTTTGTTTTAGTGTGGTTGTCATAGCTATCTATGGCCCAACCTATCCTAATGTACTAGACTGTAATGCAATCCATTCGACCTTCTCCCCTAATCGAATAGGCGCACCCGCACATGCTAAGTTGAGGGACACAATGCAGCCGTCATGGTGCCTCCATGCCGCCCACCCATCTTTCGTTTTCCTATCCGTGCCCCCACCGTATTCGGTCCATATCTGTTTCCGACAATAACTGTTTGCATATTCGTTTCTGGTGTTTCTATATCCATGTCCGCTTCCGTATACAACTATGAAAACAAATGTGACAGCACCCTGTTTGTCCGTGTCCACTCCGTTTTCATCCTCGATGCACATACGCATTTTAAGTGCAAAACACACATGGCTTAGGTTTGTGCATTTTCCTTTTATTCCAGCTATCTCTAATCATAATTTAATTGTGAGACAACAACCAAAAAAATATTAACCCTGTGGGGATCTGGAGGTTCTAGACATAGGGAATGAAAAATGGCACCACGCCCCAAATAATGACAACATCATACAAAGAACTAGATGAATATTGGCCCTTGTTCTCTAATTGCTAGATCAAGGAGTCCATTTATGTAGTGATGGAGATGCCTTTGGCAATATCCTCTATCTCATACCATATATAGTTCCATGATAGCACGAGTGAAAATTCTTATTCAAGTAAATTTTAATTGCCTTACATCCATAATATATAAGCTGGTGGTAGATTTATCACTACACACATAATCTATATGCCAATATTGGATAACTAAAGGGGATGAACCTGGCCAGATGTCCGGAGAAAAAATATCGAAAAGAAAAAATTCAGAACCCCACAGAAATTACGGAGTTAAAAAATATATTTCATATATTTATGTTCAAATTTCAGCAAACTTAAACTAAATTTCAACAAATATCAAATTAGTTTGAATTCGAACTGAATATGGTCTGAAATTTTTTCAGTAGAAGTTAAAAATAGATTTTCCATTCCTGTCGGAGAAAGGTGTTCACCATCTCATTTTTTGAATCTAAAACTTTTTCCTCATTTTAAAGAAATCGAACTCAAGCTAAATCCCTGTCTAGGTTCCACTTTGTAAAGAGCCTTATAATAATTAGTGTCTATCTGAAACATATCCTTCATATTTGTCACTAAACCGTCATGACCTTCTAAAGATTTAATAAAGGTTTTTCTCCTTGTTTAATTAGCAACATCGTCCTGGAAGTAAGTTGAATTTATTTAAGTAATTTCTGCATCTCCTCGTGAATGTTTTATTTATTTTGAGTTGCTCTTCCTTAGATATTTTAGTAGATTAATATTGTATTTTTTTTATAATCTTCCATCGTTTTTTATAAAAATTCCTAAGTTCGGCTCCAATATTCCTACTCCATCCGACCATTCCTTAGTGGCTTTTCTAAGGTTCCTAATTTAATTTCTGTTTGCCCAAACCACAATAACAGATTTTCCTTTGACAGGAGAATTCCAAGTCTTATCTACAATGGGTTTAAAATCTTCACTAAGCATCCACACTTCACAAATTGATATACCAATGCTGTACTCTAATATACATAGTTTTGCGAGGGAAGAGGTCGGAGAAGGACCACGGGCATGGTCGGGGACCGGTGGTGGAGCGGTGACGGCGAGTGGCGGCGAGGGAAGATGTCGGAGAAGGACGTCAGCATCGCCGTCGGGATATACAGATGGAGGTGGCGGCTCTGCCTTCGACCCCAGCACCGCCGCCGGGATCCCCATCGCCGCCATCGGGAGGATCTCCTAGTCAACTCTCCCCTACGCGAGATCTCGCCGGCCTCCAGGCGTTGCACGTCTGCGGCTGTGTGGCAGGTCGCGAGATCGGCCCGCTTCGGCCCGCTAGGGTTCACGCGGGTGGCCCGCTAAGCATTTTGCGGGCCTAATTTGCGGGGCGGCGTCGCGGCGTTGCGGGAGGCCCGCGCCACTTGAAACCTGAGACACAATCCTACGTACCCAATCTCTAGATGACGAGATTCGTTAAAGATGAGAAGCTAGCTAGCTATAGTAGCACCGGCCCCTACGTACGTTTGGTTACATTGATCGGGTGAAACAACCATGCATGGCAAGATCAAAACATGAAACAAAAGTAAAGATGATGTTTTGTCAGAAAAAAAGAAGAACCAGGATATAAAACTCTCCTCCCTTCCAACAGCCAATCAAAGACCCCTCCCTACCTAGAGAGATGAGAGAGATATGTATAGAGGAAAAACAATGGTGCATGTGCATGGTGGCTAGCTTTATTCCCCTCCCCTTCCCTGAAATAGAGAGAGAGATCTAGGGAGAGGAGCGGGGGAAGAATAAGCAGGAAGAGAGACCGGCCACCTAGGCATTGGAGAAAGCAAAGCAGAAAAAAAGCAAGCTAAAGGCGAGGAGAGAATCAGATTCCCCTGAACATGCCCATGCGCTTACCAAGAAATTCATGCAGGATCTTGGACCATTCCATGTTCCATGACCGACGATGATCAAACAAACAAAACCCTAGCTAAAAGCAGAGGGCCTCCTCTTTTCGCTTTTTGTGCCAGTTTTGCCTCCCCTGTGCTTTTTAGTTGGGCACACCAATATAATTCTCCATCATCATGCCCTAGCTTCTTTAGTTTATACATGCATCGATCTACGCATTCCACGGATAATGTGTTCATCATATACTACATGGTTGTTCCATGCATGGTTTTGCGAGCTAGCTAGTCCCATCCGATGGATTGTACTTCTCCAATTTCATGCATCGATCATATGTTTTGGACCTAAGCTACCAATCATTGACATATTCAGATATGCAGGTACATACGTTACTGACAGATGCCAGTAACTAGTAAACTACTTGTGGCTATATCAAGTCCGAACAAGAAAGAGCTTTCGTTCATTCTAAGTTCATGACACACATCATAATTTAAGTCCAGAGACATATACATAGCACACAATCATATTGTATATTCATTGTATAAAATTAGGCTCATATATATATGCAATGCATGTCCCTTTGATTAGCTTGAAACTTAACCTTGTAGACGGAGTACCTTTCATACAAATAGTGTGACAATCAATAGAGGCCAGGGAATACAATCCTTTTTTAAAAACTAACCTTCTATAGCAAAACTATGTATATTAGAAAGTATTGCACTTTCGTACATCCTACATAATCCATAAAGTCCACACAGACACATACATACTTATATTCTTTTTGCTACTTTCTTAAGCTTGCATCATGCTCTCATGTGCTTGGGGATTCGATTCCAGGACCGAGTTATTGAACTAGCGTATAGTCTCTCTTATCAACTTACCACTGGTTATTCAATCTACACAATCTTTTCATGGACTTTTAATTTATTATATCCCTTGCACAAATAAATATTGCCATGACCATGACCATGCAACTGCCAATGACAACGAATTAGTATGTATATTGTCATGGTTAACACATGCACTCTGGTATCTTTCTCTCTGAAAAATCTTTTTGTCTCCCAAGCTACAGCTTTATTTTTTAGAAACATCAAAAAAAGATTTACTAGTTTTTAGAAAATATGATTTTTAGACGTAGTCAATGATGTATCATATGTACAAGCATGCAAAATCGCAGCTCCAAATTCTTTATATCTTGGGCTATACAACAAGAATGAAAAAAATCTTATAAACTCGGAATTTTGAAAATATGCACTGTTCACTATTCTCGGATCCATACTTTTTTTAAAATTTTCTTGTAGCTCAAATACATTGTATTTCAAATTTAGATTTTATACGTTTAGGGATATACATCATTGAGTAACATCCAGATTTTTTCTTACAATGTTTTAAAACTTGTAGACATGATTTAAAAAAATTTAAAATAAATGTATCGCTGGACCTCGTGAGTTAGAACTCCCTACTCATTTCTTTCCCACTTAAAAGTTGGATATCTACATACTTGGCGTCATACTGTTTAAAATAGAAAATTAAAGAAGGTAAATGTCATATTCAGTTATGCCCATTTCACAACAGAGATTAGTATTTTGATTCTACTATACCTTTTTACTACTTAAGTACATGAGAACAAATTAGCTAAGAACTTAATTAACATATACTCAAAGACCAAAATGGCATCAGATTTAACTCTCATTGATGATTACTTGTATACGCTTGCTCTTCAAGTTAATCATGCATATAAATTGATCTACAAATTATCGATGGAAGTAGTGATCCCCATACGCATATGCTCATACAAGCTAGCCCAGGAAATTAAATTCAGAAACAACTTCACTGAAAGTAGACCAGATACAAATTAAGAGAAGCAATCTAGAAAGATATAGAAAGAGAACTTGGCATACATAAATCAAGAGGTTGAAAATGGACACGATATCAATGGAGAAGTGGAACACTGGTACTCCACAAAATGCATGAAAAGACGCAATTAGACTCTATCAAGAAGAGCTAATGAAGATACTGTAACGAATCCCAGCATGCATGCAGGACTACATTTAGCTGCTAAGCAGTACTACTAATTAAACAACAAAACAATACTACTACAAAGGCAGTGATCACTGATCAAACACTTGCATAAAAAAACAGTTTAAATCTCGTATGCATTGATATCCCCCCTCCTCTAGAGATCTCGATCACCGTCGAGTTCTTGTAACACATATCCTGAAGATTTTATACATACCCGGCCCCATTTCACCATGCATTGGTCTAGCTCGATCTTGAAGCTCACAAGAACAGATCGAGGTGCACTAGCTAATTACCAGCTGCATTGCTAGCGGTTGAATAGAAATTGTAGCCGCCACCGCCATTGACGACGTCTCCGTACATGCCGCGGCTGCTTGGGTAATCCTGGTGCTGCTGCTCCTGTTGCTGGTGGTGGTCTCTCTTGGCCGCCAGCGTGGTCTCTTGGTGGTGGAACTGGTGATCTCCTCCGTCCTCGCCATTGCGGCCTCCACCGCCGCTCTGAAGCCCTAGGTGGAACATGCCCTGCATCGCCGCCATTGTGGTGGGCGGCGGATTCCCGGCCATCTGGTGGTCCATGGCGTGCAGGAACGGGAAGCCCTGCATCTGCGCCATTGACGCCCACTGCTCCATTCCGTTGCCCTGGTGGTTGTGACCGTTGCCGTCGGACGCGTAGGCACCGCCGTCGGCGAACAGCAGCCTGGCAGGGAAGCTGAGGCCGAGGCTGGCCGGGTCGAAGCCATCGGCGAACCGGCCGTGCGTTGGTGGTGCACTGTTGGCGCCGAACATGGCGGAGTACTGGTGGAAACCCTGCGGCGCGGCCGCGGTGGCGCTGCCGGTGCAAGTAGTGCTGCTGGGCGTTGTTGCCGTCGAGCCGGACGATGCCGTCCCTGCCGCTGCGGCAGCAGCTCCGGCGGCCGTGGCTTTGGGCTTGGCGCTACGCTTGGCATGGCGGCGGTAGCCACCTCCGACGGGGACGTTGCGGAGGGCGCCGCCGCGAGTCCAGTAGCGGCGGCAGGCACGGCAGAAGTGGCGGGGCTGGGTGAGGGAGTAGTTGTTGAAGTAGCAGAACTTGGTGTTGGTGGAGTCGCATCGCGGGCAGTTGAGCCCCGGCTCCGGCTGCGGCACCCGGGCCAACCGCGCCCGCTCCGACATGGACATCGGCTTGTTGGGGCCACCATCACCGTCTCCTTCTCCACCCCCTCCTCCTCCACCACCTCCTCCGGCGGCCGTGGCCATTGATCCGTCCTGAGGATGATTGTTGCCGCCTCCTTCTCCTCCACCACCACCAGCACCAGCAGCAGGTGAAGGAGTAGTAGTAATATTGTTACTGGCTAGTTGCTGCAGCTGCAAATTAAGCAGATCAGGAATTAAAGCCAAGATGTATATGTAGTATATTCCAAGATATCTAACACAGCAGGATATTATCTATCAGCAAACCCTAGCTAGCATATATACTCTTTCTTTTTCTTCTTGGATATGAACGAAATCTCAAGAGAATAATAGGAGTAATTGACTAGCGAGAAGAGCAACTTAATATGCATACCTGAAGCTGGTTGTGATTGGTGTTCCAGCAGCTCGATGAATCTAGGAAGGCAGGAGGGAAGATCATGGTGTATGCGATCTAGAGATCGAGTTGTTTGGAGAGTTGTTTGGGCGGCTGTGCTGGGCTGGAGGTTGGAGAGATAGTGGGAGAGACTTGGCAGCAGCTCAGCTGGGGAAATGGAATCGCGAGAGTACCAAGAAAAGGAATGGAATGGAAGCTAGAGAGACAGGGAGGGTCTAGCTCTTGACTGCTTTGGGAGAGAGCTATTCTCAAAGAAAGAGGGGAGAGATAAAGGAGAGAGCCAGGTAGCAGCACCAAGACATGAGAGAGAAAGAAGGGTCTCTCTCTATCTTGCTTGTGGAGATTTGGAGGAAGAGAGAGAGAGGGCACAGAGGACATCATCTTGTTGTTGTTCTCTTTTATTTTCACAACTTTTGCTTTTTTGCTTGGTGAGTGATGACGGGGATGAGAGTGCTACCCCATGCTGATCACTGATCAGCTGATGCATGCAGAATTGCATACCGTGCTGCTAGCTATGGTTTGCAATAATGTACTGATTAGCTACCTGGTTAATAATTGGCTAACCTTGTGCTTTGTTTGAACTCTATATATATAGTAACTAGTAAATCGGATGGTCTATTTTTAGACTACAAAGATTCCATAGTCCAACTTCGACCAACAATATAACATTTTTTTATAAATGGCATTTTATTGCTTAAAAAGAGTTTAAGCATTACACCCGGCCTCTGCATAGTCAGGATGCACACATCCGCAACCACACATTATCACAAAAATAAAACAAAAAGTTCACAGGCAAATCCGAAGATCACGCGACCATCCATATCGGATAAAAAATATTGCTCACCGTGTTCTCCAGTATCGCAGACATCTTCATAAAGGTCTCGATTTTCTGCAAGTTGTAATGTGAAACACGGACGGAGCAAACTGATGCAACGTTAGATTACCTACATAAGTAAAGATTTTTTATCATAAAAAAGCTTGTCATTTCTACATCGCCAGAGCGAGCATATTATGGCTATCTCTCCCACCCGAGTTAGAGTTCTAAACTTGTGACCAATACCATGCAACCAATTGCCAAAAGTATTCATGTGGACAGAAAACACACTTTGTACTTCCATGTTAACAATTAAACCTATAACAATCTCTTTTAATCAAAAGATTTTTTTGGAGGAAAGACCGTCTGACTTGAAAAACCAAAATTTGTCACTTTGCCAAGTATCTTCCATTTGCCCAGTGCAATTGTCAAAGGAGTTATTTGCCGAGTGCACGGTGACATACACTCGGCAAAATAAAAGAAAAAACTCGGAAAAGAAAATTACTTGACAAAGATGGAAAAAGCACACGACAAAGAACTTTTGGCCGGTGCAGCCTCTTTGCCGAGTGTCCCCTAGCGGACAATCGACATTTGTTTGACTTTTTTTCTCCATTTTTTCTGTCGATTGATTTCTCATGGCATAGTTCATGGTAAGACACATAGCTACATCTTTCCATGCGAAATAATATTGCCAAAAATAGTTTCTAACTTTTGGTCCTAAATATACTTCTCCGTTTTTTAGTGTCAACGTGAGTTGTTTTTGTAAAGCAAGTGCAAATAATATGGTGAAACATGCGATCTCTTTAAATATCAAACAAAGTAGATCACATTGGATGAAAAATTCCCAATAGTTTGAATTTTCTATCTTTCTAACTACTTTGCACATTTAAATTATTTCTGAGTGATTTTGAGAAAGTTATTAAAATTTGAACTGCACGACGTGTTATATTTTGACATTTTAGGATACCCTTGTAGGAATCTATGTAATAGCCACATAGGGTGTTGAAAGATTCAACTAATTGCTATGGAAAGATATGCCAGCCATTTTGACCCTATTTTGAAAACAAAATCAAATAAAATGAAGTAAGATCAAATAAGTGAAATCCTTTGGCATTGTGTGCTTTAATGCGTACTACTAGTCACGAAAAATGATAAACGTGATTTTGACACCTTCTGAAAAAATTGCTTCACAAAATAGCCTATCATGTATGAACATTTATGGCTTTCACGGCAAATGACAAAGGTCATGTCTATTTCATGTAATAATTCAACATAAAGTGCCCATATTTGGCATATAGGTGCATCTTTCCAGGCAAACTATAGTGCCAAAAGGATTTTAAAAAAATTCTTTATGTTTTTTTCATTTTCCAAGTGCCAAAATTGGGGTTTTTAAACAAATGCAAATATTATGGTGCAAAATGGCACCTCTCAAAATTTCAGCTCGGATAGACCATATTTAATGGAGAAGTTCCAAATAGTTTTAATTTCCATGTGTCTAGTGGCTTTCGCACATTTAAATAATTTTCAGTTAATTTCCGCAAAGTAATTGAAATTTTACTTACAACTATGTGATAGTTTTGTCCTCAAAATTTCCCTAAATAATTTTAAGCTTCTCAAGTAGGATATAGGCAATTGACACATATGGTATTAAAAGATTTAAGTTCTATGGAAAGATGTGTCAGCCATTTTGATATCATTAAAAAAAGAAAATGTAAAAAAAATACAATCGTTTGGCATGGAGTTCTTTATGTGTACTAGCTAGTAACCAGGAAAGTTGATAAAAATAACTTTTGACAACATTTCAAAAATTACTTCATAAAATGGCCTATCATGTATGAACACTCAACATGATCAAGCCAGATATCCAAGACCATGGCCATTTCCATGTCATAGTTAATGATAAAGTTTACATAGTTGACACATAGGTGAATCTTTGACATACCAAACAATATTGCCAAAAAAGTTTTTGTTTTAGATAAGTTTTTATTTTTATTTTCTAAGTGCCAAAGTAGGGGTTTTTGTGAAGAAAATGAAAATAATATGGTGGAAAATGGCACCTCTCCAATTTTCACACAAATTAGACCAGATTGGCGGAAAATTCCCAAAAACTATAGAACAAATATCTTGCAAGGGTTGGTTATTTATACCCTTCGTTCTTTCTTCTTTTCTTAGATTAATTAATACCGTGTGGTTATCCTACTTGCCATTCCATCAAATTAAGTAGCTCATGTGGCTAAGTAAGAACTCATTTAAAACTTGAGTCACTTTCGATGACACCGCATGAAAGGATTCTATCGACAAATGTTGCACATTTGGATCTAGCCACTCCCTAGAGGAGCTAGAGTTAGCATATCATGGACTTCTCTCTATAAGTGAAGGTGAATAGTATGCACATTTTTTCTCCATGCCGATCAAACAAGCAACACTGGAGATCAAGATTTATAAAACATAAAACATATTTTCATTAAGACTGTTTTGTGCCAGTCATACCTACTCCACCCTCATGCTATTGTTACGTTCCGGTGCATTTCAAAAAACATATATTTCATTAAGAGTGTTTTGTGTTGTGTTAACGAAATGTCAGAATGGTCATGATACATATTAGCTTAGATTTCGGTGGTACCAAAATATATCAGAGTCAAGAAACACTCCATGGTAAGAAATGTTGTTGCCGAGACTCCCATGCCAGAGATGGCAAAACAATATCTTGTTTTGAAAGCGCGGTTCGGCTCCTCTCGTTGCTTGATGAGCGTATTTTCTATAGTTTTTTTTAGCATACTTGTTGAATATAAATTCTTCATCTCATGCTTCATCTAGCTATTTTTATGTATATTATGCATAATTACTTGGTTCCAGTCATTTTAATGTGAGATCTGCACAACCTTTAGTTTTTATTAGTATTTCGTTACTTTCCATTAACTTCTGTGTGTGTTCAGGTGAAGGAAATTTTATGAAAAAAGCACGATGAAAGGAGAACATTTGGATTCTATCTCGAGGAGCCACGGTCATGGGATGCAAGCCATGTGGATGTTCTACAAATGATATTTTTTGCACTACTGTTATTTGCATTTCTTCCACCAAACAACTCATTTTGTCAATTACAAAATATAATATATTTTTTTCAATTTTTTGGCACCTCTATCCAAACATTGTTTTCATGACAAGATGCACCTCTATGCATAATTTGAGCATATTATAATAAACTATGACACATATATGCCAATGACTTAGCCATTTGACTTGAAAGTCATGAATATTCATACACGATTGCCCATTTGTTGTAAAAGATTTTATTTTTATTTTGTGAAGTTCAAGTTTGCTATTTTTTCAAAATAGTACAATTTTTTCCGATAAAGGGAGCTTTATTATCTAAAGAGTTTAAGCATTACAACCGACCTCTGCATAGTTACGAAGCACACATCTAACACATATCCACAAGTCACAAAAAAGGCGAATTACATATCATAATGAGAAATTGTAAAAATGCCTAAGGTGGTGGAGGACAAATCCGAAGATCATGTTGCTATCCATGTTGGGAAAAAGTCCCTCGCCATATCCTCCGGTCTTGTACACACCTCCGTAAATAGGTCACAATGCTCCACACGTTGTAGAGGCGATCATGAACGGATCGTAGCCATGCACCGGTAGATAACTTTAATGAGAGAAGAAATTTTATCATTAAAAACGTTGTCATTTGTACATAGCCATTGCGACGAGATAACGGCAAGTGTTCCCACCCTAATAAGTAATTTAAACCTATGATCCACACCATTTAGCCAAGTGCCAAAAATATTTGCAATGCTTCGTGGTGGGCATAAGGTAGAACCTATCTGGATGACTGACCTTATAGAAAGACTCAAGGCAGAATGTTTTATCTTATTATTTTTTCTTCACTTTTTCAAAAGGGTGTTCAAAATAGCCAACATGGCTGTTTATAGTAAGGGGTTAAATCGTTCAAATCTATCGGTTGTTCCTCCATATAATGACTACTTGTGTACCTAAGAATATTTTTTGTGAACTTTTGGGACCAAAAGGTGTATAACACTCGCAGTTCCGATTTGAATTATTTTTTGTGAATCGACATATGTTTTAAATAGGCGAAAGTAGCTAGAAATGGACTAAATCTTAATACTTTAGAATTTCCCATCTAATATCGTCTCTTTTGTGTGAAAATTGGAGAGGTTCCATTTTGTTCTTTGCACTTACCTCATAAAAAGACCTTTTTCACTTGGTAAATGGAAAACATTTTATTTTGATAAAAATCCAAATTTCCTTTTGATACTATTGAAAATAAAAAACTAAAAGTTTGCTCTTAAAATGCCAAATATGTATGTGCATGCTGTTTTATTTTAGTTGTTTGCCAAGTGTTTTTCAAAAAATCACTCGTCAAAGCTGATCCCACTGTCTAATTGTCCCTCGTCAATGCAAGACTCGACAAAACGTTGAGTATGTTGTGTTCGTACTTTTTGCCGACTGCTAATGGACGACACTCATACTACGTCGCCCGTATCCGAGTGCGGCACTCGATAAACCGTTGAGTATGTTGAGTTCATATTTTTTGCCGACTATTAAATGACACCACTCGACAACATCTGGCCGATTTCATCAGTGCTTGGAAAAGATTTCTTATTTTACTAGGGTTAGGGACCAATTTGCTGCAGTGAAGAGTTAGGGACCAATTAAAGATTGAATTTTTATTTGATCTACATAGATGTGGTGGGTGAAGAGTTTTATTAAATTCATGCACGAGCCAACTCAATCAAAAGTCTGAACTGATGGAGAGAAGCGGGTAATATATTTTAACACTTTCCTTCATGTCTAGACTATTTTGGTTCTTAGACGTGCGTTTGATATATTCCACACAATCTTTCTTAGTACTGAGTTGGCTTTTACACCATATTGATTTCATGCACCGGCCAACTCAATCAAAAAAGTACGAATCGATCGATGGAGAGATAGGGGCAATATATTTTAACAAGTTTTTCTTCAAGCTTTCATGTTCAGATACAAGTGACCCTTGAACCTGAGGGAGTTGTTGGCAGCCTTGAGCAATCGAGTCTGAGCAGATTTTTTTGGTGCAAGTTCGGATGCACAGAGGAAATAATAGCTCTTTTCTCTTGTCGAATAAACTCCAGGGTGAACAAACTAAATGTTTAATTCAAGCCAGGTTGTTTGCAAGTACTAATGCTGTTGGTCCGTGCTATGATATGATAGTCGACGGACGATCATGCAGAGTCACCATGCACGTACGAGTACGAGAGGACAACCAAATTTCCCTTTCTTTTTATGTGGCGTCAATAATTGATAATACACGTGCACAGATAGAATTATCGATCACAGTCCATGATGCTATATATGCACGTACATCCACCTACTACACACGCAGATTCTATACACACTTAGGACTTGTTTATTCCAAGAGTTTTTTAGGGGATGGGAAGAGCGGGGATGAGAGGGGATTTGGTGAACACCCAATCCCCACAAATCCCCACAAATACTCTTCCCCTACAATACACTAGCATGGACTAGAGTTTTTGTGTTAGACAAAAATGAGATGGTTGGTAGGAGATATTTGGAGATTATCTCCTCCCATCCCCTAAAATACACTAGAAGTAAACAGACTAGTGAGAATTTTCCGAGATCCAGGATAATCCCCTCCCATCCCCTAAAATACACTAGAGATAAACAAGGCCTTAGAAAAGGCATAAGGAGACTTTAAATATGGAAAAAGGAATATAAGAGTGAAAGGCATATGGAAATACGAAAATATGAAAAATAAGAAGAGTGGACTATATATATGATAGGTTGGTGGAGTTTGCCATATCCTCCGTTTGGAGTTTGAAGTTTGCCACGAAATTCGAAGATGGTTTGGGTCCATCCTACCTAGGGAGCGGCAACTGTTTGGCACCTGGTACACTACCGTGCTCATGTACGACTCAAACAATCCATAATCGCAACATCCCACCAAGAAATTTCACCGCCCAACATATATCGATCGGCCAGATTTATCCATCCTTCACGAAAAAAAACAGATTTATGGTGCTCACATTAATCATTTAGCGAGGCCAATTTCTCACTCGAATATCTGTTAATTCACTCCTGAACAAAAAAAAATCCTATTATTACATATCTAGAGTGACACGAAGATCTAGGCTGCTTTTTTATGGTCCCTGTGTACATTTTTTAAATAGTTTTATTTGTACAAAGTTTATGCCAGTGGAGGCCCTTACGGCGGATTATCTTTGAAATATTACGAACTCAATTCACATACATGGCTACTCGAACCCAAGAACCCTAGTAGTTGGGTTGTATATCCACTCACCTAATCAAATGAGATGAACTCACTTCTTAAGCCCTGAAACCTTTTAATACTTCAATTACTATTCCTAGGATAACAAGTGACTATGTAGAGTGTATAGACTAACTTTGATTTGTAGTACAAATTATTCAAATTGGAGTGACACATAACATGCATTTCATCAAAGAACAATTTACAACTTAAACTTTATCAAATGTTAAGATTTTACAATAGTACACTAAAAAATGCACTAAACAAGTAATGATACAGATTACGCTCACAACTAAAGAAGGATCTAAGGTCATTGAGGACGCTCGGTTCCTTGGTTGCTCGCAAGGGCCTAGGATTTCAGGGTTAGGGTTTAGGATTTTGGTGCATGTCATCAAGTTTGATTGTAGTATTGTGCATCTCCTTCCAAGGCCCTTCGACATGTATTTTAGCGGTCGGGCAGGTGTCACCTTTCTCCGACCATGAACTACCTTCCACCGTTAGTTATTTGGCTGCCAATGTGATCCCTTGGGAAAATTTGAGGAGTGGTGGCGATGAAAATCAACCGTGGTGGTGATGGAGCAAGATAAATGTGTTGGTTAATCAGGTCATTGACTGGATCAGACAATCGAAAACTTGACGGCTTAGTCGACAACTAATGTACCAACTATTGTGTATGGTGAACACCGCGGTCTGGCGGACAAGTCATTGTTTTGGGAAGTTCCTGATGGCGTGAATCACACGCTCGTTGGGAGACCCCAAGAGAAAGGTATGATGCAGTTCAGCGGCAAGTTTTCCCTCAGAAAGAAACCAAGGTTATCGAACTAGTAGGAGCAGCAACTCTTCAGAAGGTTCTTGGTGGCTCGCACGGCGCAATATGATCACCAACGTGGAATCTGCACACAACACAATCAAACTACTTTGCCCCAACGAAACAGTGAGGTTGTCAATCTCACCGGCTTGCTGAAAACAAAGGATTAAACGTATGGTGTGGAAAATGAGTATTAAATTGCAGAGAATGAAAAAGGAACAGTTTGCAGTTTGTGGTTGTTTAATCAGTGTAAAAGAATGGACCGGGGTCCACAGTTCACTAGTGGTGTCTCTCCATAAAAGATAACTAACATGTTGGGTGAACAAATTACAGCTGGGCAATTGACAAATAGTGAGCGCATGACAATGCATATACATGACATGATGACTACTATGATATTTAATTGGGCATTACGACATAATACATAGACCGTTATCCAACAGCATCTATGACTAATAATCCACCGCCGGGTTGTCATCCGAGTCCCCCGTTGGTATTAAGTTGCAAGCAACGGATAATTGCATTAAGTAAAGTGCGTAATGTAAACAAACACATATGCCGTGGACATAGCATCGTTAGGTTATCCCTAGTGGCAACAGCACATCCACAACCTTAGAACTTTCTGTCACTGTCCCAGATTAAACGGAGGCATGAACCCACTATCTAGCATAAATACTCTCTCTTGGAGTTACAAGCATCTACTTGGCCAAAGCATCTACGAGTAACGGAAAGCATGCAAGATCTTAAATAACATAGATAGATTGATAATCAACTTGACATAGTATTCAATATTCATCGGATCCCAGCAAACACAACATGTAGCATTACAATAATATGATCTTGATCATGTAGGGCAGCTCACAAGATCTAAACATGATGGCACAAAGTGGAGAGACAACCATCTAGCTACTGCTATGGACCCGTAGTCCAAGGATGAACTACTCACGCATCACTCCGGAGGCAGGCATGGCGATGTAGAAGCCTCCGGTGACGATTCCCCTCTCCGGCAGGGTGCCGGGAAGAGGTTCTGAACCCTCCCGAGCTAGGGTTGACGGCGGCGGCGTCTCTGGAACTTTTCGTGGATATTTGCTCAGGCACTTAGGGTTTTCGCGTCGGGGGGAATAAGTAGGCGAAAGGGCGGCGGCTGACGACCCCCGAGGGGCCCACACCACCCTAGGGCGCGCAGGGGGGGCCCGCGCCCTAGTGGCGTGTGGGGCCCTGGTGGCCCTCCTCTGCTGCTCCTTCGTCCGTCAGGTGTGTTCTGGAAAAATAGGGACCCCGTGTAGTTTCGTCCAATTCCGAGAATATTTCCAGACTAGCTTTTCTGGAATACAAAAACAGCAGAAAACAGGAACTGGCACTTCGGCATCTTGTTAATAGGTTAGTCCCAAAAAATGTATAAAAGTGATATAAAGTAGATGCAAAACATGTAGCAATTGGTATAAAACAAGCATGGAACATCAAAAATTATAGATACGTTTGAGACGTATCAGCATCCCCAAGCTTAGTTCCTACTCGTCCTCGAGTAGGTAAACGATAAAAACAAAATAATTTTTGAGGTGACATGCTACCATCATAATCTTGATCATATAATATTGCAAGGCACATGTAAATGAATGAAGTGATCCAAGTCAATGGTCTATAATTTGCTACCAAATAGATAATGAGTAAACAATGAATCACACAAGCTAAACGTTTTCATGAATAGTACTTTCGAGACAAGCATCAAACAGTTTTGCATAAGTGTTAACTCATAAAGCAATAGTTTCTAATAAAAGGTATTAATCAACACAAAGGAAGAATTAGTTTCAGCATTTGCTTCAACTTTCAACATATTTATCTCATGGATATTGTCAACACAAAGTAGTATAACAAGTCCAATACATTGCATATAACGCATGTTGTAACAAAGTTGACACTAGTGTTTGCTTGTGGAAGACAGAAAGAATAGGAAAACTGACTCAACATAAAAGTAAAAGAAAGGCCCTTCGCAGAGGGAAGCAGGGATTAAATCATGTGCTAGAGCTTTTAGGTTTTTGAAAGCATATAGAGATTGCATAAAATATTTGATACTCCTCCCAACCTTGCTAACACAAGCCATGGCTAACCGAATCCTCGGGTGCCTTCCATCAATCACATACCATGGAGGAGTATCTATTTTTGAGAGGTGTTTGTTAATTGTCAACGAATGGTAGCGGGTGAGAACAGTATTCTACCTGTCAAACGGACTTTTAAGAGCGGCTCCCATGAAGGACGTTATTTCTACCAGCAAGGCAGATCATCCCTCTTTCTCTTTGGTTTACACACATTCAGGTATTTCACTGTTTGTCATTGCTTACTGATGAATCAGGGCAAAAGTGTGAAGAGAATTAATTGGTTAAAGTTGTAATTAATTGGGACTGGGCACCCCGTTGCCAGCTCTTTTTGCAAGTTATTGGATAAGCGGATGTATATGCCACTAGTCCAGGTGTAAAAGTCCATTCAACAAATAGAATAAAGAATAACCACACTAATTCCTCATGAGCTAGTAAACATTGACACAAAAAGGGAATAATAACATTTTGAATAATTTAAAGGTAGCACATGAAAAATTTACTTGGAGTGGCAAGGAAATACCACATATAGGTAGTTATGGTGGACACAAATGGCATGGATTTTGGCTCAAGGATTTGGATGCACGAGAAGCATTCCCTCTCAGTACAGAGTTTAGGCTAGCAAGGTTATGTAAGCAAACAAGAATATCAACCCGTACACCAAGTTTTATATGACAAACATATTGCAAACGTTATAAGACTTCATACCGTCTTCCTTGTTAACCAAACCCTGTTATTAGAAAATATCTAGACCTTAGAGATACCACCGATGCAAACCAAATTTTCAACAAGCTTTACGGTAGTTCTTCACTAATAGGCTTAACTCATGTGATGCACAATTTAATCATGATCTACTTGTTAACTCAAAACAATTGACAAGCATCAAGTTATCCATTAGTGATCTACAAGATTAAGCAAGTTTTTCCTTATACCAATTACCACATGCAACATTTTCTGAACCAACCAAACACCAATCAATTTATTTAATCAACTCTCCAAACAAATATAAGTGAAGCAAGAGAGTACTTTCTACAAAAGAAAGCTAATAGCTCTGACAAGAGATACATGAAAACAAGAGCTAAAAGCTGAACAGCGCTAGATATGAATACTCAACAAATATAAGTGAAGAATAGGAGTATTCTCATGAAAAAGCGGAGCGTGTCTCTCTCCCAATCAAGAATGCTAGGGTCCAGTCAAGCTTTATTGAAAATAAAAGTGCAATACTGAAAATAAAAGCACACAGACGCTCCAAGAAAAGCACATATGATGTGAAAGAATTAAAATATAGTTTCACTAGAGATGACCTGATAATTTTGACGATGAAGAAGGGGATGCCTTGGGCATCCCCAAGCTTAGACGCTTGAGTCTTCTTGAAATATGCTGGGGAGATCCATGGGAGCCTCCCCAAGCTTAAGCTCTTCACTCTTCTTGATCCTATTATATCATCCTTCTCTCTTGACCCTTGAAAACTTCCGTCACACCAAACTCAAAGTAGATCTCATTAGAGGGTTAGTGCATAATCAAAAACTCACATGTTCTATAGACGCAATATGATTTGTTACTTTAAACATTAGCTACAGCCACTGATGTTATGTGAAGCTCTTCCACCCAAAAAAGAATTTCACTCAACACTAGTAAAAGAGAGAATGCAAAATAAAAAGGCATAATCTGTCTAAAACAGAACAGTCCGCAAAGACGAATTTTTTCAAGGCACTTACGACGCTCAGATCGAAAAACTTGAACTAATGAAAGATTCAGACATTCATAAAGATTACGCACAAAAATTTCAGATTTAATTAACAATCTGGTGATTTTAGGAATTTCGTACAGTGAACAGCAAAAATCTGTTTCTGCGCAGCAATCAAAATTAAGCATCGTCTTAACATTAGAGGCTACTCTTGGCACAACAATGCGAGAAAATAAAGATACAAAGGAGTTGCTACAGAAGTAAACATCCTCCTTGACTAATACTGAAAATAAAAGATAATGGGTTGCCTCCCAAAAGCGCTTTCTTTTAATGCCTTTTAGCTAGGCTAGAAGATTTTAATGATGCTCTCATAAGAATAAGAGTTGAAAAACAAAAGAGAGCATCAAGAGGCAAATATCAAACACATTTAAGTCTAACCCACTTCCTATGCAAAGGAATCTTGTAACAAAATAAATTATTGAAGCATAAAGCAACTAGCATAGAAAGATGAAACAAATATAGCTTCAAAACTTTC
Source organism: Poa pratensis (assembly GCA_947311845.1). Taxonomy (NCBI): domain Eukaryota; kingdom Viridiplantae; phylum Streptophyta; class Magnoliopsida; order Poales; family Poaceae; genus Poa; species Poa pratensis. The sequence goes on from CAMZMU010000042.1 coordinate 2,494,635, forward strand.
AACATAAAGAGAGGTGTTTTAGTAACTTGAAAACTTTTACAACCATATTTTCCTCTCTCATAATAACTTTCAGTAGCATCATGAACAAACTCAATAATATAACTATCACATAAAGCATGCTTTTCATGATCTACAAACACATAATTTTTATTAAGCTAAAAAACAGTAGGGTTATCAAACCCACTTTTGACAATAGTAGTATAATTAATATCATTAGGCAATATAGGACCATCATCAAGAGCATTATCATATATAACATTAGGGAGCACATTTTTACTTTCTGCAATTTCCTCTTTTACTTGAGTCAAGGAGGATGTTACTTCAAATTTATCAAAAAAAATATTTCAATAGAATCATGACATTCAACAATATAGCATTCTTCCTCCTTAGGTAGGCATGGAGGGTAATTATATAATGTAAGAGTTAAAGAGTTACTGTCATTAGAAGGTAGATCCTCCTTTTGTTCATCACTCTCTTCCTCTTTTTCATCAAATGAGCTTTCAGCTTCAGCAATTTTTCTTCCACATTTTCCTGCAAGGCATTAGTCTCTTCTTTATGAGGAAAAATCCTCTTGACATGTTCAGTAATATAAGAATTTTCATCCTTATAGTTATCAAAACAATATTTAAGTATAGCAAGACTTTCAGATTTATAAGGGGCATCAATTTTATGCTCAAGATAAGAACTAATTTCAAGTGCACCCTTAAAGACAATAAATTCTTCCATCCTTTCTACCTCATAAGCATTATAGTAACCTTTAACATAAGAAGCTAAGGTTTCATTTTCATTACAAGCACATTGGAAAGGAAAGTGTTTAGACTTCCTATGACAATCAGATTCATTAAAGCAAAAAGATTTGCCAAATATATAGCATAAATTTCTAGCATATTCCTCTAGTTGATTTAACAATTTCCATAAGTACATCCCTTTTTGTGACAAGCGGTAATTCCTATAATATCTTCGTTCATCTTCCGTGGACCCACCTTGCCAACAAGATCTAGTTTCATAGAGATAAGACATTGATAGCAAATAAACAATTAGACAAATAAACTAAATGCAAGTAACTAATTTTTTGTGTTTTTGATAATTGAAAGCAAACAAGATAAAATAAAATAAACTAAGCAAGACAAAAACAAAGTAAAGAGATTGGAAGCGTGAAACTCCCCTTGCAGAAGACTGCTGTCTCCCCGGCAACGGCGCCAGAAAAAGAGCTGTTGCAGGGAGTTAGAGGAGCTCTCAGAAATATTTCTTCTCCCCGGCAACGGCGCCAGAAAAAGAGCTTGATGGCGTGAATCACACGCTCGTTGGGAGACCCCAAGAGGAAGGTATGATGCAGTTCAGCAGCAAGTTTTCCCTCAGAAAGAAACCAAGGTTATCGAACCAGTAGGAGCAGCAACTCTTCAGAAGGTTGTTGGTGGCTCGCACGGCGCAATACGATCACCAACGTGGAATCTGCAAACAACACAATCAAACTACTTTGCCCCAACGAAACAGTGAGGTTGTCAATCTCACCGGCTTGCTGAAAACAAAGGATTAAACGTATGGTGTGGAAAATGAGTATTAAATTGCAGAGAATGAAAAGGAACAATTTGCAGTTTGTGGTTGTTTAATCAGTGTAAAAGAATGGACCGGGGTTCACAGTTCACTAGTGGTGTCTCTCCATAAAAGATAACTAATATGTTGGGTGAACAAATTACAGCTGGGCAATTGACAAATAGTGAGCGCATGACAATGCATATACATGACATGATGATTACTATGATATTTAATTGGGCATTACGACATAATACATAGACCGTCATCCAACAGCGTCTATGACTAGTAATCCATCGTCGGGTTGTCATCCGAGTCCCCCATTGGTATTAAGTTGCAAGCAACGGATAATTGCATTAAGTAAAGTGCGTAATATAAACAAATACATATGACCGTGGACATAGCATTGTTAGGTTATCCCTAGCGGCAACAACACATCCGCAACCTTAGAAGTTGCTGTCACTCTCCCAGATTACCGGAGGCATGAACCCACTATCTAGAATAAATACTCTCTCTTGGAGTTACAAGCATCTACTTGGCCAAAGCATCTACGAGTAACGGAAAGCATGCAAGATCTTAAATAACATAGGGCATAAATTGATAATCAACTTGACATAGTATTCAATATTCATCGGATCCCAGCAAACACAACATGTAGCATTACAATAATATGATCTTAATCATGTAGGGCAGCTCATAAGATCTAAACATGATGGCACAAATTGGAGAGACAACCATCTAGCTACTGCTATGGACCCGTAGTCCAAGGATGAACTACTCACGCATCACTCCGGAGGCAGGCATGGCGATGTAGAAGCCTCCGGTGACGATTCCCCTCTCCGGCAGGGTGCCGGGAAGAGATTCTGGACCCTCCCGAGTTAGGGTTGACGGCGGCGGCGTCTCTAAAATTTTTCGTGGATATTTGCTCAGGCACTTAGACTTTTCGCGTCGGCGGGAATAAGTAGGCGAAAGGGCGGCGGCTGATGACACCCGAGGGGCCCACACCACCCTAGGGCGCGCCAGGGGGGGCCCTCCTCTGCTGCTCCTTTGGCCCGTCAGGTGTGTTCTGGTAAAATAGGGATCCCCGTGAAGTTTCGTCCAATTCCGAGAATATTTCCAGACTAGCTTTTCTGGAATACAAAAACAGCAGAAAACAGGAACTGACACTTCGACATCTTGTTAATAGGTTAGTCCCAAAAAATGTATAAAAGTGATATAAAGTAGATGCAAAACATGTAGCAATTGGTATAAAACAAGCATGGAACATCAAAAATTATAGATACGTTTGAGACGTATCAGTTCCCTTATTGATTGTGTTTTTGTGGTGTGCCAATACGTGTTGTCGAGATGATAATCCAGATTTGCCTTACTATTTGAATCATGCGACGACGATTTGAGTCATATTACTTCTTGGAGGTGTCTTCTTAAGTACCAGGCTTCTTTACATCTCATCGATGCGTACTTGTTTGTGGGCATATGGATGATCTCTTGGTACCCTCGGGGGACTCGGTTGGGGTTCTTTTTTTGTTTGGCAACCTGTCATGACATTTTCTTTTTCTTCTAGTTCTTATTGCTGATTTTATTGGATTTGTAATAACTGGGTTCTATGCATCCTTAATTGGAGTAGATGTAGGGGAAATGAAGTTTCAATTTTTATGAAAAGAAAGCTAAAACAAGGCCCGTTAGTAAGATTTGGGACTCCTGGCTGGTTGTTGATCACCGGAGAGGAGTATTAAGAAAATGAGCATATGCTTCATGCCAATTCTAGTTAGATGATAATATATCCTGACGAGACATGAAAATGTTACGACAGAGACATCTTACCTAATAAAGTCGCTAACTTAATTCTGTGTACCATATGCATGGTTGATGTTTTATTTAAGTGTCCTGTAAAGCAACTCTAGTTAGTTATGGAAAGAGTAAACTCATTCAAATGTGGATATCTTAGCTAATTCAAGTGGCTTTGCATTTTGGATCGATGTAACGTTGTCTCATAGTTTGCACGTGCATTATAAGCTTTGGTAGGAAGACAGTGACTTGAGAGCCTTTAACTGCGCTAAAATGAAGCCGATTGTAGTACTCTTTTTTTGCTGACAGTGATCGATCTGCAGTTATCCTATTAAAGGAGTGTAATGACGCCATTTGTCCAGTGACCCAATAAGGGGTGTAATGATGGAGTTCATATCTCCTCCACCTGATCACAGCCCCTAGCGAACTCGCAACCTGATCTGATCCACTAGTCGTGCTTTATGAATGTCATTTATCTAGACAAATCATGTGCAAGGTGGCCCAAAGATCGAACATGGTACAAAATTAAACAACCCTCTGCAAGCCCTCAATGCACACAGTTTACTCCGCTAAAAATCCAGAGATCCATTGAGATTTTTTTTTTTTGAATTTAGATCCATTGAGATTTAGAGAGAAAGAAGAATGAGAAACAGAGTACATCTATCTCAGTTTTCTTGGTCGCTTCTGGATTTGTGGGGCTGATTACTTTTGTGGCCTCCACCATGCATATGGGCCAACGAGCCCGCCAAGAATCCACCACCACGGCCCGTCTCACCTTCCTGCTGGTGACGAGACGGCGGCGTTGGGTCCTGGACGCTGATGCCGGCGGTGGTGATCACCTGTTGCTGCAGATCAATGAGGCGGCGAGAGAGGTGATCGTTGGAGATCTGGAGCCTCTGCAGCTCCTCGCGGATGCGGGTGATGTCTTTCTCCTCGGCCTTTCCCTGCAACTCCTCCCGGATGCTGTGGAAATCCTTCTCGTTGACCTTCATAGCCGTATATGCCACGACACCGATCCAAAGGCCGATACGAAGCAGCGCATCAATCACGCTTTCATTCTATATATATATGTCTCATGCACATCATCCATCAGTAGGGCGAGCTAGCTAGCTAATTCGAGAGTTATTTGCACTGGTGGTCACACAACTCGACAGCTATGTGCACTTAAGTCACACAATTGGATAACTGAATTTTTTGGCCACACAACTCGTCATCTGGTGTACTTAAGTCACTGACCCCACCTGTCAGGCCGTTTTCCGTTGAAGTTGATGCTGACTGGACACGTAATTTTGCAAAAAAAACCCCTGTATTTTTGTACATTTGCAAAAACCCCCTGTATTTTTTCAAAAAACCCCTGAATTTTCGAAATGTCCAAAAATACAGGGGGGTTTTTGCAAATGTACAAAAATACAGGGTGGTTTTTGCAAGATTACGTGTCCAGTCAGCATCAACTTCAACGGAAAACGGCCTGACAGGTGGGGTCAGTGACTTAAGTGCACCAGATGACGAGTTGTGTGACCAAAAAATTCAGTTATCCAGTTGTGTGACTTAAGTGCACATAGCTGTCGAGTTGTGTGACCACCAGTGCAAATAACTCCTAATTCGATCTCATAACTATGTGGTCGTCGAAGAACAAACCTGCTGTGTGGAGGAAGAGAAGGCACGGCGTCCATGGATTGTCGTCGCGGCGGCTGCGGAGGGCCGGCTGAGTGGCCCTCGAGCGGAAGCGGTGGCGGCGGTGACTGCAGTACGCCACAGCATCGCCATGAATACCTATGACGAGGCGACGATCGATTTATATTCTGTGGTTGTGAGAAACAGGTCGATGATGATAAATTAACAGGGCCAGGATGGCCCGGAATTTGATACACAGCTATCATCCACAAGCCCAGCTAGATATGGGTTCCGTCCAAGCCTTGGTTCCGTCCTGGTGACACGCATTTTCCTCTTTTCTTCTGCATATTCAGTTTGTTGAGGAAACAGACACCTACGAGTGATTACATTTCAGAATAAGTTAGTTTTGAGGAAACCATAGCTACTACCATCACGGCCACATGGAGCTCACAACTACCAGCGAAATAAGGCGGCGGATGATGTTCTTGTCGAACCGCCTACCATTTTCCCCTATGGGACGAAAACACGGTCCTCAGGAAAAAAAGTCTTAGAAGCATTTGATTGTTACGTAAACACTCTCAACCTATCTAATAGGGATATAAATGGTATGGATAATTTTCATTCCTAATCCTTATTCATTTTTAGCGATGTGGTATGTAATTTTATAGGAATCCGCTGGATACGGATACTAGTCAAGTAGATATCCGGCGGATATCCGCTTGACTAATATTTGTATCCTCATTTGTATCCTGGTGACACATGCAGTTAATTCCAACATGTCGTGATGAGGCGATCTGTCTACACTCAATATCGACCAGCTACACTCAACATCGACCAGCTCGCACCAATTCCAACGTGTTGTGATGGGGCGATCTGTCTATTGATCTGTCCACTCCATGTGTTCATGCAAGTAAATCCAGAACCATAAGAACAAAATTCTCTCGGTCTTAAAATATTTAAACCCTTATCTCTCAACCAATTTGCTCGGAATAATTAACTCTATGTACGTGACAGTATATGAAAGATCAAACGCTTGGTGGTGCGACGCATTGTAGCTGTAAGGCTAATCTGTGAATGCATCCCATACTAGATTTCACGTACGTACCACTAATCTACTCAGCCAGAACCAAGTATATGATCAACATGTCAGGTCTGGCTAATTCCTAGCATAAAATCCAGAGATAGGTTTAAATGTAGAGAAGAATCAGAAACAGAACACATCTATTTCAGTTTTTGTTTGACATGTTAACTAAGTTGCGCTGCTATGGCAGCATGTTTTCGTCCATGAGTAATAAATAAGTTGGCACATTGGCGACTCGACTTAACTTGCGACTCAAAAAACCCGTTATTGGATTGAGTTCTACTATAATAAAAACTGTTCGTCGTTGGTGTTCTGGCTTTTATAACAGGTCGATATAATTGTTCACGTGGGTAGAGCAAGTGTTCAGAGCAGTTCAATGTAATTGTTCATGTTCAGGGAAATCCGACTTGAGGCGAAAATTGAAAATTTGCTAGCTGATAATTTTAAATATCAAGAACTGTATATGGTCAATATGCGTGGTGGTGTGTCATGATCTTAAACTGAAAAATCACAGAGAAAGAGGTCAATTAATATATATGGAAGCTGAGATTATATATCGGTTGTGCTTCTAGCTAACTCCTCTTATAGCCCCCTTAAAAAAAACACTCCTCTTATACTCTTATAGCCGCCAACATGAGCCCACGGGCCAGTGCAGTATGCACCGCCACGGCCCATCTCTTCACGGCGGTGTCGATGGCGACGGCGCTTGGTCCTGGACGACGATTCCATTGGTGGTGACCACCTTTTGTTGTGGCGGCTGCTTGGATGATCGTAGCTGCTCAAGCTGAAGGATGACGCGAGGGAATTCAAGGTCTGCAGCCTCTGCACCTCCTCATCCAAGCTGTTGATGAATTCTTCAACGGCCTTCTTCTTCTTTTCCCGCCGGTCCTCCATCAGTTTACAGAAGCAGACTCCAGCACCGAACCCCAACACTACAGGAAACGGCGAAGCTCCCTGCATATGAAATTCATCGTTAAGCACAAGCTAGCTCCGTGCACGCACGCACGCAGCTAACAGGTTATAAATTAACTGCGGGTCGCGGAAGAACGAACCTTCGTCTTGGTCTCGGCGGCGGCGGAAGAGGAGGAACGGCGGCGTCCATGGACCGTCGTCGACACGGAGGGCTGCCGGCCGAGTCCAAGTCCAAGTCGTCGAGCAGCGGCCGCACGCCACAGCAGCGCCATCAATCCTCTACCTAATTTACGACCAGCGATCGCGAGGCGACTACGCGTACGTACGATTTAGTTAAGGAGAGCGATCGATTGATTTCTGTCGCCGTGCCTGTCGAGCAAGACATGATATATATCGTGGATGATGGTAACTAAACTAACCGGGCCGGCTATCTCCTGGACAATGCATGCATGTGCGGATCCGAATCTGATACTCCATCCTATTCCGAGCGCAAAACAAATTAAGCCCAAATCTCGTCATTGTCCTTTCATCATCGCTACCCGTCGCCCCTAAAAAACGAACACTGCTACCCTGTGATGAATCGACAAAGCAATCCATAACGAATTGCTCCCCACGAAACCATCCAACGTTATAGTTTTCGTGTGGGGTGATTTGCGAGTAGATCATCCAAACAACTTGTAGTATTGTTACTATAATCACATGCATCTATTTGCTTAGATATCTCGGCCATAAGTCAGACCAAAATTAGGAGTAGTGTACAAACAAGGGCAATACAAACTAAAATTGTTTGATAGAAACTAGACATGTAGAGCAAAACAAAACTCCATATATCCCGTGTGAGCTACTGAGTCTTTGAAGATGGGCGTAAAAATTCAAATATATCGTGCCTTCAAGTTAGCCCGAAAAAACGTCGGGCGAGGTATGACCTGAAAATGTTCAGCCCAAGCCTAGCCTGACACTGAAAACGCACACGATTATGATATGCCTACTTTGAGCTTAAAATCATTGTTGGGATTAAAGTATAAAAAATAGCCTATCTTTCGATACTAGATGAGAAAATTCATGTATTTCTAGGCATATTTCGTGCTTTTGGGCCGGGCTTGTTACGGAAAACGGAGGCCTGAGCCCCGCCCAAACGTCACGCTTCGGGCCGCGCTGACCATGCCCGGGTCCTACCTTCAAGTTCAAAAGTCGGTTCTCCATGCCATCGCTAGCGCCGCCAGCGTATCCGTGGTTGCTGTCCACCATCGTATCGGTGTGGTTCCACTGGGCATAGAAAAGCAAACCTCAGTCACGAGGTGTCAAAAGTGCTAGTAAAATTCTATAGGCAACCCATCAGGGCGAGGGGCCTTATCGTGCTTCATTTGGAAAACTACATTCCTAATCAAAACAAATATTAACATTACTTGTTGCATCAGGGCTAAGATGGTCAAGGTTCTATGCATGCTTTGTCAACCGGCAGCTGCCTACACCGCTAACTAGGTTCATTGATAAAATCATGGTTTGTCGACCGACAATTGTCTACACCGCTAGTCAGATTCATAGATAAAACCCCATATTCGATCGACAATCCATTGAAGCCGAATACGTGGACGCAACAATCTTAACTAATATATTTGGTGAAACTCATACCATATAGTTTGTTACTAAGCATATCCTTTTTATAAACATGCTACTAATTAATTTGTGTTCATGGGAACATGCTAGGTTGCTACGAGTGCTAGCTAGTATTAGTACAGAAGATTAGGCAAACACACACGATTATGATAATTAAATTAACCAGGCCAGCTCTCTGGTGGACCAAGCTATGTGCGGATCCGAATATGATTTCTGAGCCCAAAACAAATTAAGCCCACGTCTCGTCCTAGGTTTTTCTTCTGCATTGTCGTTGCATCAAACGAACAGACGGCTACCCATGGCGAATCGACAAAGCAATTCATATCGAATTGCTTTCGACGAAACCATGCATCCCTTGTGCTTATAAGTTTTGTTTGGGGTGATTTATGTTATTTTGTGGTGATCCAAATTCGTATATACTGATAAAGGCCGACTTGTGACGAGGAGGTACGGTACGAGTTGTTTCCGGGTCGGACTGCAGTTGACCTAGGGTTTTACCACTACATATACATCTTGTAAGCCGCCGGCTGGGATAAGTCGCATTGTGTAAATCCCCGGCGTTTGTAACCTCACCCCGATATAGTGAAGTATTGCTGGCTGGCGCCTGTGGTTTTTTCCTCTTCTTTGTTTGGAGGGGTTTTCCACGTTAAAATCTCGTGTCCCCTTTGGTTTGATCGTTCCGCTCTTCGTCGTTTATTTGCTATCGTTTATAACAATTTACGAGTTTATCATCCACACAGTATATAGCCTGTATAGTTGTATGTATTGTTACGATAATTACATGCATCTCTTTTTCTTTGGTATTTCGCCCATGGGAGGACCAAAATGAGAAGTAGTAAGTACAAACAAGTGCAGTACAAACGATAATTATTTCTTCGAAACTAGACATACAGAGCAAAACAAAACTCCATTTATCTAGTGTAGACTGTTGAGTCTCGGACTGCAGGCGTACAAAACCACCGTTGGGCTGGAAGCAAATTAAACATCCTAGCTCTAAGATATGACAAGACTACTCTGCTATGTCGCCCGCGAGCTGCCAATACTGCTAGCTATGTTGATTGACCAAATGCATGCCATATTCGCTCAATAATCCATCGATCACAGCCGAATACTTGGACGCAGCAATCTTAACTAATATAGTGGATGAAATCGTACGGACACGTTTGTTATTAACCATATCTTTATATAAACATGATACTAATTGAGGTGTCTTCTACATATAGTACGTATGTCAATACGTATCTGCCTTAGTCCGAGACTATATATAAACACATGATACTAATTGATGGATGGATCACTCTCCGGTGCTTTGAGTGCGATCTGTCCTGAGCAGGGCGAGGATCTCGTCATTGCCTCGTTGGAGGCTCGCAGCGCCTTCATCTCCTCCCGGCCGGATGCCCTTCATCTCCAACTGGTGGGCCACCTCCCTAGCATCACGTTGATTCTTTTCGTCTGTCCCCGGAGCAACTAAGTGACGAAATAACATCCCAGCACCACACCCGGTGGCAATAAGCATGCACACACGGCCGCCGGCCTGTGAAAGTAATCGTCGTTAGTCAACTATGCATGCATGCACGTATATATGGACAGTTGTATAGACTGAAGATCCGGCAGAAGCGAGCGAACGAACCTTCATGGTAGTCCAGGCAGCTGAGGAGGAGGACATGGTGCGGCGGCCACGCGCATCATCGTCGCCGCAGCGGAGGCCGGCCGGCCGAAGCGTCCTCGAGCGGCTGCGGCTGCACGCCACAGTGGTGACATCTGGTCGATATATCTTCTATCAACTAGAGTGTGTGTGGGAATTAGCTAGGGAGATTGATAGAGTTAGGGCTTGGAGTTCCGATGCAGCTAGCTATCTATGATCTATCGTACGTTGTGAGATCGACACCGGTTACGTATATATGTTGTGCAAGTGCCTCTCCGGGCCCCTCCTGGACCGTGTGCTTACATAGATCGGATACCTTGTTCGAAAACAAAACAGAGTCCTTGTGCAGGATATATAGGGTTTCCTCCATTAATCTATCGAGTAGTAGCGGTATCTCAATCGAAAGCGACAACCCAAGTTAATTTAGCAGCCTGCCTAGCTAACTTTTCACAACTTAAATTTACCTTGTTCCAAACTTATTTAATTTACCTTTTTAGAAATGGGAACCAAGCCCTAATCTCGATCTTCATCGAAACGATGCACGCAGACTTTTTATTGCATAGTTCAGAAAGATTAAAAAAAGCTTCAGGCCACATGCCTTGCGACAAAAAACTTCACCAGAGTACCACTAGCCCCAGCGTGAAGAGAAAAAACAAAGGTAAACTAAACAACTTCTAGGCAAAACCTTCAAGAAGTAAAAGTCGCACGTGCGTTGCTGATGACGACACAAACTAAGGTCGACTGGGGATTTTCATCCCCAAAGATGAGCTTCGAGCAACCACCTTCAGCAAGGTCACGACGTAAACCATAGTTAAAAAAACCGTACTGGCGGGGGTCTCGGTTCGCCAGTTAGACCGCTGGTTCACTGGGTTTAATTGCTGGTTTTTAAAAAATAGAATTGTGAAGAAATATTAATAATCTGTTCGAAGAAGTAAAGTATTTAATCAATACCTGTACTTCTATGTCACGAACAAACCGAGGACCGGTTGGCTAGCACAGCAGAGCTGCATTCGCTCCTCTGCAGGAGGGCGCGAGTTCGATTCCTGCCGCACCCGACATATTTTTCAGCCGGGTAAAGGAATGTTCGGTCAGACATGCGGTCTGTTAAGCCTGGTTTTACCAGGAAATCGACGGTTTAACTGTGGTTCTAGTGGTTTTCCCGGTTCGGCCGCGTGACCGGTCTCTGGTTCCGGTTCAACCGACGGCTCGGCCCGGTTTTTTCAACTATGATGCAAACGCGCATCAAAATTACCAAATATGTTTCCACCGAAGTATGCGAACTCAAAGTTCGTTGTCCTGATGTCGCTGGAGGGGAAACTAGAACTCGGGACATCCCGTACCGCCACACCTCGAGCCACTGTCGCACCACTTTCGATCGAGTAGAAACAAGCTTGACTTGACACCGTAGATGAGATGTCGTGCACAACACCTGTTAGGAACATGCATAACTTGAGGCCTGAATGTGAGATGCCACATCGCTACCGCTAAAGTCATCGTGCGTAGCACCTGCTGCTTCGAATCAAACCCAATCATGAAGTGGAGGGGTGCCCCATACCGCTGCCTGCCTCGAAACTCCGTTGCCTTAGTAGAGGACGTGCCATAACGCTATCAACCACGACACGCGAAGCTTGAGACCATCATCAGATTGGATATCCAGCCACCGCGTCAACTACCATGATGCCCGCCGCAATCGAAAGACCAGGGCCGCAGCCCCTAGCGCGAAACTCCTGCACACGTCATAGGCTGACGTCATAACAAGCAGAAACCGGCTAGCTCGCCGCTGCTTGACTTCCCCACCGCAAGCCACACCAATTTCTTTCCGTAGGCCTGAAGAGACGATGCTGCCACGTCCTCAGGGTCGCCGCTGGGCCATAGCAGCCAACCAGCAGTCTGGCCACCACCTTCCCAGAGTCTCTACCCAGGAGTCCATGCTCCGCCACGCGTGCAACCAAAGTCCACCGTCGCTGCAATCTAGGCCGGAGATCCTGGGAAGTTGAACTTGGTTGTTGGGTTTGTACATCCACTCCCCTAGCTAGTTAAGCTGCTCACTGCCGTACGCAATTCCAATTAGTGTGGAGACACATTACACTGCCCACATAGTCGTATTTCATCAGAATACACCACAAGCTGGCACCGATCCACCGAGCCCGTCTTCGCAGCAACAATCCGCCATACTGACCGTATGGTCGAGCAATTGATCCATATACACATACGAATAGGTGGACATGAAAATCATAACTAATATTTGTTCAAATCGTAACGATGTTTGCTGCTAGCATAATTTTAGATAAAGATACTACGTCAAGATATATGATTTCCAAGTACATAAAAAGGATGCTTTAATTAAGTTCCTATATCGGTAGGTCTTGCGTGACGACCGGCCAATCACACTCCGGTGCTAGCTCTGAGTGCCATCTTTCTTGAGCCGGGCGAGGAGCTCTTCATTGGAGGCTTGCAGCGTCTTCATCTCCTCCTGGATGTTGGTGACCTTTGAGATCGTCATCATACCTTGAAGTTGGAGAATCACGATTGCAATCGGAATCTGCATGCACCCAGTGAAATTAATCGCTATCCCATCCTGCATGGATGCATCGTCAGAAGATCTGGTAGAATCGAGCGAGAGTCAGCGAACGAACCACTACGCCGGCAGAAAAGTAGGAGGAGGAGGCCATGGTGCGCATCGTCGTCACGACGGAGGGCGGCCGGCCGAGCCTTCGTCGGGCGGCTGCGGCGGCACGCCACAGCGGCGACATCGTCGATACTACTTTTCTATCTATTAACCTAACTTGTGGGAATCGGGGTTAGGTGTAATAACCCAAAAAGTTTCATATTTAATTTTATTGACTTGGCCGCATAAACAAGAAAATAACATGTACCAAGGAAAAGAAAAAGAAATTTAGAAAACAGTAAGGGGCTGCTGGTAAGGTATGATGCTAGATATTTTGATCCAGATCGCTTAGCCTTATCCTTGCCAAGCAAAATAAAATAACTGGGATAGGATAAACAAGCAGGGCGGTCCTATCTAGTCCAGGCACAATCCGGCGATTCTTATCTGGTTCTAGGAGCTGCCTCCCCAAGTCCAACAGTGAAGAACCACACTATAAATACCCCTCAGCTGGAGCCTCTCACGATCAACCAATCAAGCTAGCATCTCTCTCATTCTTTCTGCTGGTTGAGTTAGGCAGCAAGTTTTAGCTCTTAGAAAAATAGGAGAAGGAAGCTATTGTACTTAAAGAGAGGGGCGGCTAGAGGTAAGCAAATAGCTCATCTAATTCCGGTGGTTATTCTGGTCCATGCTGATCTCCTAGCTGTAGTACTAGTAAATGTTTTCTTACATGCTAATAGATTCATCGATCCATGTTTCTGTCCAAGAGAACGTTGCACTTGCTTCCTGCTAGTTCTGATCAAAATAGCCAAAGAACATTTACACGTATATACTGGATCAATGGCTAATGATGAACAAGTTAAGAAAGTCCCATGTAAACAATACTTAACCGGTCCTTTAACAAGTTACTCGGTTTGCCGTCGGTGACGCGACGACTGCCGGAGCTACGGCTCTGACCATGCTTGTCGATCCGACGACGAGAGCGTGGAAATAAGCGTTTGATGGAATAGATAAATTATAAGATTAATTATACATAAATACCTGAAACGCATGAACTGATCAAGTTAACTAAACTGACTATGCATGAATATACTTGGAACGTGAACAACGACAAGAGGACGAGTAGCTCGTCAGCTCGTGCATGCATGGCAACAGAACTATTTCATGAACCATACATGTCTTCAAGGAGAATTTATCCATGATTAATCTAACTAAATATTAAATGATGAACGTGAGAGAAATAGTAGCAGTATACTTAACACATGTAACATGTTTAGGTCTGGAGGAGACAGAAGTTTAATCCCAGCGGAGGCTCAAGGCAAGCTGCGTATACCAGAAATCTCTTGTTTGGTTGATGTTCCTTTGATTGATTTTATTTGGTTGCTTTGCTTATCTTTGTATCGTATGATATTAATTTCCCATATCTCTAGAGCTTCTCTTTTTCGTATATTTAGGACTTTTGGTATGTCGTATATTGGTCAAGATAAAATATGGAATCATATATCAACAAAACGATTGGTCATAATTATTGAAAAGCGTGGTGTATCTAGCCTGAGACGGTCGATACCTGAAAGGTGTGGGATGAGAAGGCCCGGATGGGAAGGCCCACACAAGTAGGGGACTCGGCGACGTGATTCTCAGAGAGGGATATTATCACAAGGTGGGATTATGACAATTGATTTTGCTGATACTCTGCAGAGACTAATATTAAAATATGAGATTTGTGTGATGATACTACAATTGGTGGTATTGGGTTATTCCAATTGGCGATACGGAGTGTTGAGCTTTAATGAGCTATGCATATGTGCAAAAGGGTTGTGAATTGTGTTTGTTCTTGCTGAGTATGTCTAACATACTCACGTCCTTTTATTTTTTTATCTGGTATGCGCAGATGAATGTTTTGGTCAAGAGGTGATAGCCGAGAATCCATATGATGACATATAGTGAAGTAGTCGTGATAAACACCAATAAGAGAAGATACCGCTGCTGTTGTAATGAAATAAATTGTACTTGTAATATTTGATTAATGAATAAAGTGGAGACTTTGCTTGGCTTTTGTCGATGATATTTCACTATTCTAAGCCTTGTATGCTTATGGTTTCTTAACCATAAGTATACGGCGGCTGTCATTCTCCCAGACCGTGGTTTGGGGCGTGACATTAGGGCTTGGAGTTTCGATGCCTTCCAAAGGCGGCCGATCGTATTTTGTCGATAATACAATACAGCGCGCGCGACCCTGCCCCCTGGACTTGATCGTCCTGGTTCCTACGTGTTCCACAACCTTTGCCGGCGAGTCCGGTCCAAGGGCGTGGAGCGAGAGCGTAGTCGAAAGAGTCGTACACGCGGCACAATCACAGATGCAAAAAGTAAAAGGACACAGAGATATAGGTGTGACAGATCTTTATTATCAATGGTGTGTCTCTCTCAATACAATACATGAGTATATATAGGAGGGAGAGGGGCTAGGGTTGAGGACCAATCTAGAGGGAAAACCCCCACCCCAAGAAAGGGTGGGACCCGCACGTGGTGCGTACGTCGGTTTCCCAACACTCCCCCTTGGTCCGACATCCCGTATTGTCTATGTCTCAAAAACTCCGAAAAACCCAGTGGGAAAAATATGGAGAAAGAGCACATAGCATACGTCTCCTCATGTCGCACGAATTGCCTCATCAAAAACCTCAATGTGAGAAACATCGGGAAAACTCACATAAGGGAAAAAGAGTACAATCCACTCAACATCAGGTTGAGTACTTGATCATCTGGATCAAGATTTTCAGATGGGGGTGTGAAGAATCTCCCCCGGAGTCTGACATATCTCTAAGTCTCATTATACCGATTCCACGAACACACCTCTCAAAAGATGATGTCGGTAATGATTTAGTGAACATATCAGCGAGATTGTCACACGACTTAGTATGCAAGATCCTTACCTCGTTCGTCTTCTGCAGCTCATGCGCATAGAAAAACTTGGGGTTGATGAGACTACTCTTCACATGTCCTGACTGTACTTATGCAACACAGGCTACATTATCTTCATAGATAATGGTGGGGGTTTGTACGGTGTTCAGCCCACACGTCTGCGGAATGTGGAGAATCATCCTTCGAAGCCATGCACACTCTTGTGATGCTTCTTATAGTGCTATGATTTCAGAGTGGTTCGTCCAAGTCGATAGAAGACTTTGCTCAGACGATTTTCAGGGAAGTGTGCGGGTCCGACATGTACCCTGCATCAGCATAGCCTACCAATGATAGGTCTTGATTCCTCCTATAAAATAGCCAAAGATATTTGGTCCCTTGCAGGTATCGTAAGACGTCCTTGATGCCTTTCCAATATCTAGGTAGGCTCGGAACTGTACCTAGCAAGCAAATTGACAGCGAACGCGATGTCCTGCCATGTACAATTCGCGAGGTACATAAGTGCTCCAAGGACACTCAAGTAGGGGAATTCCGGTCCCAGAATTTCCTCCCCCTCTTCCTTAGGCCTGAACGGGTCCTTATCTTGCTGTAAAGACCTCCCAATCATTGGGGTCTTCGAAGGATATGCCTTATGAAATCCAAATCTCTCTAACAACTTCTGGGTGTAGGCAGACTGGTGCACTAGAATCCCAGCAGGGGAATATTCAAGTTGCAGACCCAGACAAAACTTGGTTTTACCCAAATCCATCATCTCAAATTCCGACATCAGGTAGGAACTCGCTTCCTCAATATCTCTAGGTTTACCGATTATATCCAAATCGTCCACGTACACCGAGATTATACAAAATCCATCTTGGGATTGCCGTACAAAGACACATGGGCAATCTTCGTTGCTCGTGTAGCCCTTCTGATGAAGGAAATCGCTTAAGCAATTATTCCACATCCTACCAGACTGTTTAAGTCCGTACAATGACTTCCGAAGAAGAACACTGTATAGACCTCGATTTGCTCTCTTATTTCGGAATGGGGATACCTTCCTGTACCTCCATGTAAATGTCCGAATCAAGGTTACCATATAGGTAAGCTAGGACAACATCCAACAATTTCCTTGTTAAGTCCAGATTTACTGCCATCGAGATCAAGTATCTAAAGGTTATACCAGCCATGACTGGGGAGTAAGTTTCCTCAATATCGACATATGTCGTTGAGTGAACCCTTGAGCGGCGAGCCTTGCTCTGTACTGATCCACCTCAAGTGTGAAATAATTGCCTCCTGTCAATCTTTCCAATCCGACCTTATTTTACAACCAGCGGGATTGTTAGGCCTAGGGTCAGGATCTATGATTGAGGCAATTCTATATCAAAGTTAATGTCGACAATTGCCATTGCTCGGTTCCTTGACTCTCCCTTATTTATATAATTTATGGCCATTTCGTCATGGGGCGCATCTGGCGCTACCTCTTGCTCCACCGTATTTCCCGTTACAGGAGCAAGGTCTTTTAGCTTTTCCGCGCCGATGTGTGTACTCACATCTCCGCTGGATGTTCCCTCAATAGGGGCGTTCAAGTCCGGAATCCCGTGCACAGGACTTTCCGTACTTGTGCCAGGTCTCAATTGGCTCCCCTTTTTCTTACTAGGGGCTTTGGTGACTGTCTGTGATAAATCTCTCTTATCCTTCTTCCTCAGGCGTCCCCGAGTACTTAGGAGTTGAGAAACCGGATTTCCCATCCTTTTAGGCCTTTGGACGGGAGCGGGTGTACCATAGTTAACTTCGGTATCTCAACCATTTCCAGTGCATTGCGAGCAGGCATATGCGACTTTGTCATAGTTTACAAGTCACTAAAGTGATTAGGCAGTTGATTCGCGAACGCATGCAAAACAATTTTCTCTTGGACTTCTTTATTTGTCTTGGCAGTGCGTGGGTCATGACCGTGGATCTCTGTGACTTGGCACGTGATTTCTCGACTTTTATCATTAAGGGGTTGATTATCTCCCCCTAAAGTCGGAAAGAGATCCTCGTCAATGCAATCAGCTAAGCGGGCCATATGACATTCACTTGTCATGGGGTCCAAATACCTGATTATGGACGTAGTCGCATAACCAACGTATATCCCCGACTTACGGAGCGGGCCCATTGCTGATTGCTGGGGTGGTGGTATCGGTACATACACCTGGCAACCGAACCTATAAAGGTGGGAAATTATCGGTGCCGACCCCTGCGCAAGCTGCACATGAGAATGGATGTTGTTGGCCAACGGTCTAAAGTTAACGAGTTTAGCAGCGTGTAACACAGCTTGCCCCAACATCTGGTTGGTGAAATACAACTCTTATGATAGATTTTATCCTTCACCTTTAAGGGGGGCGGTCTAATGATTAACTTCCCCGTAGCGTATGCGGAGCACATGAAATCATCAGGATTTGGAAAGTTTTTCACTTTAACATTATAACCGTTTGAGTTGTATATTCCTCATCATACTTAGACTGAGTGGCCTAATCTATCATGCCATAGGCAAAATAGTTCAGAGCATCAGAAGGTAGTGTACACAGGCAGTGCTACAATTACCGTGTAGCATAGCCATGTGTCCAATGGAGGAAATTTTTCCAAGAACATGTTTACCATTTTCATCGCGCTCAGTGATTAGGAGACATTCCATACCATTCATAACACCGGTCTCAGGCTCTTAGCTGGAGACTATTAGCGTGAAAATCATTGAAACTTAAGGGGGTGAGAGTGACTCGGGGTACAACAATGCATCGTTAATGATTAATGTTGTTCCCTTGGGTAGTATGATAGTGGCTCTTCCGGAGCCAATTATATAAGGATCGCAGCCGGCGATTTTCACAACACTACCTCGAGAATTTTATCACACTCAAAGCACATAATCTCCCTGAAGATGGTATTTGTGTATCGTTTTCCACGAGACATGTTTACTCCATTGGGGGTGCCACACGTGGTCTAAGATATTTTGCATGTAAATAAAATAATGAAGCGAGGAAGTAGCAACATTACAGAACAAATGCATATATATCTCAGAACATAACATGTCATCATATTTAAATAGAGGAATTAATGAACGATAACCAAATGTCATTCAAGCGTCGAAATAATGAATATGTCTTGCTTTTATAGAGCTTAAAAAACCAAATGTATCTGAAATAGCCTAAGGAATCATGATAAGTTAAACAGTGGAAGCTTAGACGGGCATGGAGAATGCGCCGTTCACTTCACATTCAATCTCCAACTGAGCGAACTACTCCTCACTGAGTATAGGATCATCATCAGTGCCTACACGAGGCGCAGAAGGGATCACCAAGTGATCGACCTCCATAGAGACGCCGACGTTCGTTGAGACCGTCGGGGCTATCTCCATGGGTGCAACTGCAGGTGCAGCCATAGGCAGAGGTGGAGGTGGCGGGAGGATCTCGGGCGCCACCATGGGTGCCGGAGGTGCCTCCCCATGTACTGAGGTGAGGTGTGATTCATGCACCTTCTTACTAGCCTTGTATTGATCTGCCACAACGTCCTTAGGCGCACGACACTGGCGTGAGAAGTGTTCTGTAGAGCCGCACCATTCCTGGGGCCTCTGCTCCCCCTTGCCTTGCTGATGTTGTTGAGCCTGGCGAGGGGCGTGAGGCGCCTTCTTGCCCTTCCTGCCTCTCTTTTTCTTGAGAGGCGCACGGACCTTGTAGGCGTTGGCATGGGCCTCCTGACGGGAACTCGCCCCGGGTGGTTGTGCTAGAGAGTTCTTTCGCAAGAACTCATCCTGCGCCTCCTCCACCTAGAGTATGTCCACAAGCTCTGCATGCGTGTACTTCCCCTGACGGTAATTCCGTGAGGACTGTACAGCGTTGGGGTGGAAAGTAGAGAGAATTTTCTCAATTTTCTGAGTGTCGGTGATAGTGACACCACACATCTGAAGAGAGGTGCAAAGCCGAATTATATTCTCCCACCGTCTTGAAGTTCTGAAACCTCAGACGCATCCACTTCGCCTCTGCTTGCGGGCGAACAAAGTACTTCAGTCGCTCGAAACGCTGTTTAAGAGCATTCTAGAGGTCCAAAGCACTCCGCTCAGCACTCATTTTTCAGAGTATTGCAGAGGTGGTGACACAGAAAATGCAGAGCCCGGGCATTCTGAGCAGAGGTGACAGCGCTGGTGGCTGCCTAGGTCCCCACGCCAATCGCGTTGGTCAGCTCCCTGGACGTGAGGAATATCTCCACGTCCAATGCCCAAGTCAGGTAGTTTAGCCCATTTTGGTTGACGATTCCGGCCATCGGCAATTTATGCAAATCATATTTGATTACAGCAGGTAATCCGGATTACAGCAGGTAATCCATTGCATAAATGCGATGAAGATACAATTGTTCATTAACATGACGTTCCAATATTTAAAAACATGCTAACAATAATTTCAAAGCGATTAAAAGTAATTAAACAATTAATTCTAGCAATGAAACATATAAGACAAGCATGATGATGACGGAAACATGTTAAGCGCATCACTAACGTGATAAAAATTGGTCCAAAAATTGACTTTCCGAAACTATTTATGTCCAGAAATACAATTTCAATAAAAAGACTAATCCAGATACTTACATGTATTATTCAGCAGGAATAAAGTAATACAAAAATCTGGAAACGTGTATGTGCTAAATTATAAATCCGTGCACGCATGCCGTTTTGGTCCAGTACGATCGGCAGTAGAATAAAAAGATAAACGTGCCAAAACAAGGCACCATCCCACTGTCGATCCATCCACTACAGCCTGCCTTTTTTTTTTTTTTTTACACGGGCCCTATCTTGACCAAGTGGCCAACCTTGCAGCTGGGCTGGCCCACTTCGCTGCTGCCCAGCCGATCGAGAATCGATCGGTAGGGTTCCCAGCAGGCCAGCACGCGTGACGGCGGCTGCCGCAGCTGCCGTGCCGGATGCTGGCAACGCCGGCGACCAGCGGGGTCGGGCACGGACGGCCGTGGGCAAGTGAGGAGGCGGGGCATGGCGTAGGGAAGGTACGGGGTCCGAGTCACGGGCACGCGGCGAAGCTTGGCCAGCTGAGGAGCGATCGGCCATGACGCGGCAGGCGCGACGCGGCGAGATGCGTGTGCAGCGCGCAGGCGACGCGACCAGCAGGGCTCGGCGGTCTGGGCGCGAGGCCAGCAGGGCCACGAGCGCGGGCGTCCGTGGCGTCAGAACACGAGCGGCGTGCTCGGCCACGCGGCGACGTACGCAGCCAGCAGGGCTCGCGGCGGCGTGGCGCTGGCGCGGTCAGCACGGCCATGGGCGTCGTGGCCAACGGGGTGGCCTCGGCCAGCTGGGCCGGACGGCGGCCGACGGCTCGCCTTGAGGCGGAGCACGTCGTGCGCGCGGGCGGCGGCGGCGACGCACACGCCGAAGGCCGTGGCGACCGCGTGGGAGCAAGCGTCCGGGGGCGCAGCCGGGCTCGGTACGGCGAGCAGCCGATGAGCGGCGCACGACCATTAGGGTCGTTGACGTTGTGCCCGGGACGGTGCGCGGCGAGCACGGTAATTTGGACTTTCAGCTCGTGCGAAAAGGGTGACGGCGGCGCAACATAGCGTGTGCTCGGCTTGCTGCTTGGCGGCTCGGCCGACCTTGGCAACATGCGACGAGTACCTCTACGGCAGCCAACCGCGACTTTTAAGCCAACAACGAATTCTCCAATGTCAATTTTTTTGTTATCGTCCGTTCATCTGGAATCAAGACGGCGCGTCGCACAGCCGGTGCGCCGCGGTGGTACCGTGATCATCAGGATCACGCCCGTACCGACTCCCTACGGTGGCGTCATCAAATCCCCCTTGAATCCGAAAGTATCGACATTGGTCGGCGACGTATTCGTCAGCTCGACTCTCGTGAGGGAAATCGACACCGTAGATAATATAAAACGTATTGCAAGAACGGAAACATAAATAGATGCAAAACCGTTGTTGCGATCGGATCTGGATTATACCTCCGTGATGAACGATGAGAGCCTGCTTGATGAAGGCTCGATGCAGATCAGTTGGCGGAGCAGTTCGTGCTGATAACGTGTTCCACAACCTTTGCCGGCGAGTCCGGTCCAAGGGCGTGGAGCGAGAGCGTAGTCGAAAGAGTCGTACACGCGGCACAATCACAGATGCAAAAAGTAAAAGGACACAGAGATATAGGTGTGACAGATCTTTATTATCAATGGTGTGTCTCTCTCAATACAATACATGAGTATATATAGGAGGGAGAGGGGATAGGGTTGAGAACCAATCTAAAGGGAAAACCCCCACCCCAAGAAAGGGTGGGACCCACACGTGGTGCGTACGTCGGTTTCCCAACACTACGATCTCTCCTTGGCTGGCTGGGCATCGTATCAAAACCAAAATCATGTGGATGCACATAATTAGTTCATCAATCAACCTGCGTGTGGGAATCATCTAGGGAGATTGAAAGGAGCCACGGCTTGGAGCTTCGACTTAACGATTTGTTACTTAATTTCCAGCTCAAATAAGTTAGTTTTTTTTAGATCTAGCTCAAATAAGTTAGTTGGCAGAGTATCAAATAAATGATTAGCAGGTCTAGGCCCATCGCCATTGTACAATTTGTCACACCATGCTTGTTTTCACTGGTAGATAGGGCCAACAATAGCGTTCACATGAGAAAGAAGAATGAGGCCGGAAACTCCGAATGGAGGACGAGCATCAGTTGTCCCAAAAAAAAAACCTGCATTTTTCTGTTTCAAAAAATTCAGAAAAAATCCTGATAAAGTCGAGATCTACCACTGTGTAAAGTTTTTAGAAAAAATTAGTTGTATCTGTACCTGGGTAAAAAAGACAAATACGCAGAATTGGATTGCTGAACAATGCATAGTCAGACAAATTCAAAATTTGTCAGATTTATCATTTTTGTGTAGCCCCAAATAATAAGAATTTCGCCTTGAAACTATACAATGTATCAGATCTCGATTTTATCTACAGAAATGATTGTTTTTCGAATTTTTTAAAACATAAATATAAATTTGATTTTTTTGTAACCCGAGCTACATGTAGCTCGGTCTCTAAAACGCCGCGCTCGAGTGAGGCAGGCATGGCTATACCTGCTTCTTTATGAATGCATCTTCTAGTATTTAAACCACACCAGGCATCTTGACATTGTGACTGTTATGCGTGCAGCAGTTCCGGTGATGATCCAAAACATTAGTGGCCCTTTTCTATACTTTTTTAGGGCAACTACGGCGGGCAAAGCCTGCCCGAACCATTTTATAGAAAGTACTGCCAGCATATGTGTCAACTTATACCGGCACTTCTCGATATACTGGCGATGTACATGCCAAATTTTACCGGCACTTTTTTGACCGGCCGCAATCAATGCATCATTAGCGGTAAATATAAAGAACTGCCGCCTAATTTGAAAATTAGCGGCGGTTTCCTAAAGTGCCTGCGCCAAAGTGCGGCTAGTATGTTAGCTGTACTCAGAATACAATAGACCCATCTTTACATCAAATACGAATAGCTGGACATGAAAATCATAACTAATGTTTTATGAAGTCTCATGCCAATACTACCAAAATTTTATATACACATGCCACGTCAAAATATATGCTTTCCAAGTAGAAAAAGAAAATACTCTAAGCTGCTATGCCTGGTGCTGGAGGTGGGCCCAAACAGGAGTTTTCCTACTAACTCAGAACTAGAACAATAATAGTTCATTCACAATTTGACACCTCTATTGAAAAGGTAGATCAATGCATAAAGGTAGCAGCTCTGCGGGTGCAAGAAGCTCAATCCTAAGTGACAACAAATGAACAAAAGTTTATTTAACATCCTAGCTGGCAAACGGTCTACAACTTAACTTGCCTAGTTGCAGATGTGATACTAAGAACAAATTAGATTTGCTTATCTATCTCAAGTAGTATGAACGCCATCTCATGATTTTATCCATCGTGGTTATCTCAAATATATTAAACTCTATCTCAACTGAACAAAATCCCCAACTCACCTCGAGCTCACTTGCGCAAAATCCTAACTCGATTTTACGTCGTCGACCTCTACTTACTGTTGTACAACAGCCCCTTGACTACTGCATGGTCCTTTTCTCGGCTGCGCCACACTCTCGGTCGCGCCGCCCTAGACTTTACCATCCCACTTTTCACCGCGCATGCGCGCGACCATGTCGCCCCCCTCCCCATTGCACCGCACTCAGTTGTGTTGTCCCCTTCCCCACCACACCACCATCGTCATCCTCACCAACGTCCAAATGCACCGCTTGTGTTGGTAGGTCTCCAACCTCCATGATTAGTGGTTAATTTTGTATTTAGGGCAGTGGGTCGATAAAATACCATCTTTCTAGGGACTGTTGTGTATATAACTTAATCATTAATATCAACAACTATTGACATTACTTTTAGTAGTAGGACAAAGGATTCTTGTAGAAAGATGCATGTGGCATACAAGCCGATATCCAATTCTATCATCCTGGTGACGAGCATTGTAAGCAAATTAAACATATACTCTAAGAAATATCAAGGCTATTATATGTATTGTTAGTCGAGAGCTGCCTAAACCGCTAGCAAGCTAGGTTTATCGGTCTGACACTGTGTTTGTTCAACAATCCGTCATACTGACCATACTATGGACCGATCGATACACCATATACGAATAGCTGGGCATGAAAATCATAACAAATATTTGATGAAATCGTAAGATTGTTTGCTACTAGCATAATTCTAGATAAACATGCTACGTCAAAATATATGCTTTCCAAGTACAAAGAAAATTATATATGCTTTTGGTTGCTATATGTCTCACGGTGGTGGTGGGCCTAGAACGAAGACCGGTTGATCACACTCTCCGGAGCTTTGAGTGCCATCTTTCTTAAGCACGGCGAGGATCTTGTCATTGGTGGCTTGCAGCGTCTTCACCTCGTCCCGGATGTGCCTGAGTTGCCAGGTCGTCCCCATAACTTCCAAGGCGATAAAAAGGAGTGCCATCGAACTCTGCACACACGCACGGGGTGAAAATAAAAATTAGCCCATCATGCATGCATCGTAGAAGAGCTGGTAGAAGCGAGAGCCGAGAGCCAGCGAGAACGAACCCCAAAGCCGGCAGCGTAGTAGGGGGAGGAGGAGGAGGAGGAGGCCATGGTGTGACGGCCGCTCATCCCCGCGACGGAGGGCAGCCGGCCGAGCCTAATTCGTTGAGCGGCACGCCACAGCGGCAACATCGCCGATACTCTTGTGGGAATCGGCAGGGGTTAGGGCTTTGGAGTTTCGATGGAGCGATCTGTCGGATATCTATCGTACCTTTTGTGAGAGCTGGAAACGACGGAAGTCCATATATTGACCGTGTCCGGCCGTGTGAATACAGAATTCCGATTGTGTCTTCCCAAAAGGCAATAAAATTACTCCATACGCATGGTCTCTTTGCTCCTAGTGTCCATGCCTTGTACTCCGATGCCTTACAAAGGCGGCCGATCGATCTATGGTGTATTCTATGACTTCGAGCAGGATATGTCTTTCCTCGATAATACGGCGCGCGCGGCCCTGGTCCCTGGACTTCATTGTCCTGGGTCCCAGGATCTCTCTCCTTGGCTGGATGGGCATGCCTATAAAAACCAAAACCAAGTGCATAGTATGCACATAATTAGTCTATCAATCAACCTGCATGTGGGAATCAGCTAGGGAGATTGAAGGAGCCAGGGCTTGGAGATTCGACATAACGATTTGTTACTTAATTTCTAGCTCAAATAAGTTAGTTGGTATAGTGACAAATAAATGATTAGCATGTCCAGACCCATCGCCATTGTACAATTTGTCACACCCTGCTTGTTCTCATCAGTATACAGTGTCTAGGGTTTGCATGAGAAAGCAGAGTGAGCCAGGCATGGCTATCTCTGCTTCTCTAGGAATGCAACCAAGAATAGCCAGCTTGGATCGAACCACACCAGGCATCTTCTATTATTCAAACCACAGCAGCCATCTTGCAAGTACAGTACAGTGCGATAATACAAAAGCTCAAATTGTTTTGTTCAAGTCATCTAAAAGTACCAAATGAAAACCGCGAACTTAACAAGCTCACTCGTTATTTCTGGAACTCACTCTCTCTCTACAGTGCACAGAGGAGATCTCGAGGGCGACTCGGGGTTCCCCGGCGGCCGCCGGCGTATCCGCAGGATTCCCTCCCCTCCGCCGGCCGCTACGGCGGCGGGAGGGTGGGGAATCCCCGGATCTGCGCTCCGGCGTTGTAAATAGAGGGTTCTGCGGCGGCGCGGCGGAGGCGGGGTGGCCGGCGTCGTCGTTTTGCAGATCTGCGACTTCCCCTCCACGGCGTCGTCCGCGACGGCGTCTCCAAGTTGCAGGTGCGTCCCCGTTCTGCCGCTGCTTCTTCCGGCCTCGGCGGCTGGCGGGTGTTGAGTGGGTGCAAGGCCGGAGGTGGAGATGCGAGGCGGCTGCTGCGTGGTGGTGCGGCGTGAAGGGGGTGGATCTGCGGCGCAGGCCCGGATCCGGGGCAGAAGAGGCTTGGGGCCACGGCCCCGGCCGATGTGCTACAACCGTCTTCAGATCCAGCTGGAGCTGGTGGATGACGCGGCTCAGCAACGCCTTCGGGCAAGGAGCTCTTCTGCTCCATGGATGCGAGCTCCGGCTGGAGTTCGGCGAGGCGAGGATGGAGTGGTGCAGCGGTGTCTGCTCTCTGTATTCTCCTTTTTTCTTGCTTGTAATCCGACCTTGTACTGGTTCCTTCTAGTATGAATACAAGTATGAAAAATTCAAAAAAAAAAAAAAAGTACCAAATGAAACAACTCCATGAATGGCCGGCGCGTCATGCAGAACTGGCACGCCATCAAGTTAACTCAGTTCTCCTTTGGCTTGCCGTCGCCTGCTCCTCCGTCTGGGAGCTCCACCGGCGGAAGGGTCTGCAGGATCAACAAAAGAAACATAAGCGGTCAGCAGGCATTGCGTCGAACAGGTTACGTGCATGGGCGAGGAGGTGGGGGCGACCATAGCTACCATGTCGGGCTTGTAGATGTTGTGGACGATGGAGGCCCCGGCGAGGAGGGAGACGACCACCAACACAGATGACCACGCCAGCGAGGGGGTCCCCGTCGGCACTCGCCCGCCGCCGAACTTCTTGCCGCCGCCGTTCATCTTCCGCCGATCTTGAGCAGAATTGTTCCTCCTCGTTCTCGTTCTGGGCCGTGCGAGTCGTAGTAGTACGTGAAAGAATCAGACTTGGCCTTCGAACAAATGGGCTAGGTGAGTATTTGGGCTCGAGTACAAATGGGCCGTCCTTCTCGATTTTCATGAAAAAGAAAACAGTAAATACTTCTGCAATTTTCAGACTTCAACATAACCAGTAAGAACTGTGGCGCGAAATATCTGGATTGAGTACCCACGTGACAAGCCATTAAATGGAGGACAATCACATCGCATGCATGAGTGTCGGCCACTAGTGCTCCAAAAAAAATTCTCCCAGGACATAGCATGTCATTTTCGAATGATTCGGCCTTTTGAATTATTTTGCCACGTCCATACATGTGACCGATAAGCTAACAACAAGTTAATCAAGTAATGCTCCCGAGGATAATTCGCTAGTCGAGGTCTTGCAACTTGCGCCCGCCCGCCGCCGAACTTCTTGCCGCCGCCGCCGTTCATGCTCCGCCGATCTTGAGCAGAATCGTTCCTCCTCCACGTTCTGGGCCGTGCGAGTCGTAGCAGTACGTTAAGGAATTCATTGGGCTACTGGTAGCTGAAAGCATGGGCCTCGAATTAATGGGCTGCCATCGCTGATTTCATTTCGATAAATGAAAATAGAAGTGCATCTATTATAGTACTCCCTCCGTATAGATCATTTTTGTGACATCCTTTTCCGAACGGAGGGAGTACAATTTTAGTTAAATTTTCAGACTAGCATAACCAATTAGACTTGCAGTCAAAATCTGGTTATGGTTAATCTGGCATAATGCCATTGCTACAAAAGATAACATGAAAAAGAGGAAATGGGTGGGGAATTATACTTGTAGGTTCTGCCCTGCGCATGAAACAATCTCTCATTTGTTTTTTCCTTTATCCTTCTGCTATTTTTGTTTGGAGCACTGTTAGCACCGCTTTGGGTGCTCTTACTAGACCTACTTGTTTTACTCAGTACTTCTGGTGGATTGCTAAAATCCTACCTGGCTTCACTAATTTACATGTTGTTTGCATTTGTTCCTTATGTTGGGCAATTTGGAAAACTCGCAATAGGGCTTGCTTTGAGGAAAAACGCATTTCGTCTCCTATTGAGCTGGTGTGTTACATGGGTGTTTTTATGTGTTATTGGGCAGGTCTACAAAAGAATGAGGTGGACAAGGAGATGCTGGAGGAAGGAGCAAAGCCGTCTGCAGCAGGTGGCGATGTCATATCACGCTGCCATGTCTGGAGCAGGAAGTGCAAGGCTGAGGTTTGAAGAAGAAGAACCTATGAATGAAGATGAAGAGGTCTCTGTCTGATCTGGTGATTTGATCATCGTCTGTAGAAAAAAGAAGACTCAAGCTTGGTGGTCGTGGAAAAACTAATTTGTATATTTTGGACTGGTTGGTTTGCCGCCCAGGCGGGGGGCTTTTGGGGTCTGAGAAGTTGGTTGTGGATAACGGTGGGTCGTTTAGGCCGTGCTTATGTCTTTAGCTCGTAGTTTGTTAGTCTCTTGCTGGTGTTGCGGCCCCTGAGTGACCAGGTAGACTTTCAAATTCTTTTAGTTCCCCTTTGCGTTTTGTTAAGGATGTTGTAATGAACTCTGTTTTGTTATCCTTGGTAATGGAACCCGGCTCCCCTGTGGAAGGCGTATGTAAAAAAAAATTAGACTTGCAGTGCAAAATATCTGGCTCGAGTTTAAGTAGCAGCATGGCATTAATTAGATGGAGGAGAATCACATCATCAAAGATAGATACGCCATGACATTTTCGGATGGTTCACCCTTTTGATCCAACTTGGATCATTATGCTGGTAGAATATAATCATGTCGGCCAGTAGGTGATGGGACGAGGACAGCGAAAGCTCAGCTAACAGCAATTAATCAAGTATACACGTCTTGCAACTTTTTTTTTTTTTTTGCGATGGAAAGTTGCAGTCACATCCAGCCACGAAACTTACAGAAAAACCCAAGAAACATAAAAATTACAAGGAAGTCCTCCTGAGCCGCGGCTTCGTCTTCGTCAAGCCCGACGCTGCGCCGGCGAAATCCGCCGCACCACCTCCGAAAGCTTGGACTGGGAGGCCCCCCATCGCGGACGGAGAGTCGACACTCCTCGGTGCAGAAGCACCTCCACCAAGCTCGACGGACGACGACGCCACCATGGCCACCTGCAACCTCACCTTCCGATGTCAACCACCAGAGCCACCAGCACTTGAACTCCGGTGAAGGGGGACCCTCCCGAGCACTCCAGAGAGCCGCAGACGAGGGAGAGGCACCGGATCCGCGACGAAGCTCACCCGGAGCCGCATCGACGGAGGGGAAGACCGCTGCCAACAAACACCACTCCGACGCCACCTCTTCCACCACGACGGCGCCGGCTGGAACACCACAACACACACCTAATCTACATAGCGCCGGGATCCGAAGATTCCCCGACCTCCCGCCGCCGAAGCGGCCGTCGGAGGCCGAGGGATCCGGCGGATCTCCGGCGCGGAGCTGGTGCGCGAACACCTAATCTACATAGCGCCGGGATCCGAAGATTCCCCGACCTCCCGCCGCCGAAGCGGCCGTCGGAGGCCGAGGGATCCGGCGGATCTCCGGCGCGGAGCTGGTGCGCGCAAGCTTCGCCCAAAAGTCGCCCTTTCTACTATAGCTGGGGAAAGGTAAGCCGGTCCAACTCGACTAGTGCGATTCCACGTCTTGCAACTTGCTCCATCCATCGAATTAGAATATAGGAACAGAAAGAAAGACGTTCCATTGCACTGCCTCTCGCGCCTGCAAACACTACTTGGTGGCATGACGACATTGACATGTGTGTGTACACACGTGCCAAACTAGCTACAGTAATTCTTTGGCATTGCAAACCTTGCTTCTATTTTACTATCCATTTGTATGTTAACCTTTTCAATTTCAAACTGGCAGTCGAGTCATTACGCATCAGGTGACTAGACGGGTTAATTAATTACCAGGTTGGATATGAAACAGGTTTGGAGGTTGGTCCTGATACTCATATACCGTCATATGCTGCTAGTACATTTTTTCTACTCCCACGAGGGAGTATGCTAAATATCTTCAAATGAAGTTTGACTTAAAATGGTCCCAGATCACGCCGTATAGTCGCATTTTGAAGGAATGACGATTTATCTTTCTGAGAGACTGGACGGAGTAGGATGATCTGGATCCTCGCGGGGATACTTTTCTCTCGTTTAGTAGGCCCTGACCTGTATGTATTTTTCTTTTGGCTTCGACCGTATCATGTTTGCTTCTCCTATATCAATATAAAAGGCAAACCTTTTGCCTCGTTTCAAAGAAAAAGTTTGACTTAAAACGAACTTAGAATTACACATGTTCGTGCACAGAGGGAGAACGCTAAATATCTATACACCAGATAGACTGCAGATTCTGTTGGTGAGACGATAAGGATGTAAACGATGTTTGGTCGGCCACTCACTGCATCATACAGTACATGTGCGCCCAGAAGTTAAAGCGATCGCTGAATTCGAGCTCAAGAGGAAATCCTTCCTCCACCCAAAGTAGCCTAGAACTCCTCCTCCACCGTAGTACTGAGACCAAGGCCGACT
Organism: Poa pratensis; assembly: GCA_947311845.1. Classification (NCBI taxonomy): domain Eukaryota; kingdom Viridiplantae; phylum Streptophyta; class Magnoliopsida; order Poales; family Poaceae; genus Poa; species Poa pratensis. Next base: position 2,525,072 of record CAMZMU010000042.1, read on the forward strand.
GCTCGCTGCAGACCAACCGGAGAAATCCTTCCCGCCAGGCGCCAGCGCCGGATACATCCTTTGCGTTTCTTTTTTTTTTTGCTGCGAGCGGCGGCAGGTGAGAGAGGCGGATCCGGCGGGGTGTGTGCGCATAGTTCGGGAAGTCGGGAGGGCGGCCAAGTTTGGGAGCTCGGCGGCGACCATCTGGTCGGCAGTTTGCGGAGGCGAAGTTTGGGAGCGCGGCGGCGGCGTCGTTCTGGTCGGAAGCTAGCGGCGGCCGCCTAGTCCTGTTCGTGATCAATAAGGTACTTCAGATGCCTAGTAAAGATCTTTCATTTGACGGGACAACTGGTTTATATAGTTGTGAGAAGAATTAGTGCTAGCTGCTGTAATACAAAATCGGATTTTAGTGTAGATCAGAGCTTAATTTCCTTTCATTTTCAACTTGGATTTTGAATGAGTAAAGCTACTCCCACGAACAATTCAGCTAAACATTGATCACATCTTCTTAAGCTACTAAAATCCCTATTTTGTTTGATGTCTAAAGCAAGTACTGCTCTTGAACAGTACATGGTACCATCCAAACAATCGAAATTATGTTCCACAAAATTCTATCTTTTCCTGCAGTTTTCCTGCTCCTTAAAAGTGGAGAGAAGTTGTCTCAGGAGATTAGGTGGTGACCACAGAGGAAATAAAATATTAGCTTCCTTAGTTCAAAGGTCAGGTCACCTAATATCGATCTGTACTTTGTCTTTTTGTCTTCAAATCATGGTGTCTACTTAATGATTTTTCAAAGTTTATGGTTTCTGCAAGCACTATGGTCATAACCCTACATAATAGTTATTTAAGCACATAACATATTTACAAACATTATGGTCATGGTTGGAATCTGCAGCTGCAATAGTTTTGTATAGAATTACCTTGAGTCTCCCATCCTTAATTTTTTTCAGGTCTAGTCATGACTCATGAGCATGGTAAATCTCTATTAAATTTGTAAGCCAAATTAGTTATGTTTTACAGGAATATGGCCCTATCAACCATGGCAGTGAGTGCTTCCACAGGTGCGATGAACTCCCTCCTTGGGAAGCTCACTACCCTGATGGGGGATGAGTTTCGGAAGCTCAAAGGCGTGCGGAATAAGGTGGCGTCCCTTCATGAAGAGTTCAGTAGCATGAATGCTCTTCTTGTGAAGCTGGCAGGAATGGACGAGCTTGATGTTCAGGCTAAGGTGTGGAGTGACCAAGTGAGGGATATGTCCTATGATATTGAAGACTGCATCGATGACTTCATGCATGACCTTGAAGTAAAAGGTGCAACCACTGGGTTTCTCAAGAAGACTGCTGAACGCTTGAAAAAGCTCAAGGTGCGTCATCAAATCGCCAACAAGATCACGGGAATTGAGGCTCATGTACTTGAAGTGCATGAGCGGCGCATAAGGTATAAGCTTGATGAGTACAAACCTACGTCAAGTATTGTCCTTATTGATCCACGAGCACTCGCCATTTTTGCGGATGCGGCTGGTCTTGTGGGTATTGATACCCCCAGAGATGAGCTTATTGAGTTGTTGATGGATCAAGGTCAAGAGCTGAATGTGGGTTCTATTGTGGGATTTGGAGGTCTCGGAAAGACCACCCTTGCCAGTGAAGTGTGCCGCAAGATCGAAGGGCAATTTGCCTGTCATGCATTTGTATCGGTATCTCTAAAGCCTGATATACCAAAGCTTCTCCAGAATTTATTATTCAAACTTACTGAACAAGAGTCCTCTCCAAGTAGCAGCTTGGATGATGTGATTAGAAAGATCAGAGAGTATTTATTGAATAAGAGGTATTGTTTTATTATGTGTATTTTATGGTAGCAATATAAACTTTATGCGTTTTTACCAATATATATTAGCAAGTAATAGTGATATATTTGCACTCTTAAAGTCTTTTTAGATAAATCATTTTGAAATAAGCATTTCCAGCGCAACCATAGCATTTTCCTTCACCATTAGGACATTTATGTCTCTGTAAGAGAAGTGTCACACATAAAATGAATTTTTTATATATAATGAAAGAAGTTTTATATTCCCTGATCTAACTTCGCATACAGCTCAAATCACCTTGAAACTTGCCAACATTATGGTATACCTCAATAAAATCAAACTCCTTCGAGGAAAGAGAGTATAAATGTTTTGCAAATTTTATTTGTAAGGATTTAATTTTTACTTCATTTCGCGATATAGAATGCTAAAATTTATAACTCTAAATCAACAACCAACTCTGAAAGAGTAAACAAATCACCGAGGACTAGCTCTCCACTGACAGCAGCGTTGTCATGCATTTATAACTAATCACGGACGATTCAAAGTCTGTTATTGTGTGTACAATGTAATTTATGTAGATCTAATTAATAGTATGTGTTATCATGGTGTACTAGTTGAAATCGGCGCGACGGCACGCTGCGCCCTTCGTGATAAATTTAATGTATTGCATGTCCACATTAAAAAATTGTGCAGATTTGAATATTGTTGAAAATTCAAAAAAGTTTACATTTAAAAATTATTCAGATTTTAGAAATTGTTGTTCAAATTCGGCAGTAATTCAGATGCGAACTACTTTCACATTTATAAAAAGCTCAGATTTTGAAGACATTCAAAATTTCAAAATATTTAAATTTGAAATTTTATCATATGCCATAAACAGACAGCAATTTTTTTTGTGATTATTTTGATATTTCTTTTTTTTGTATTTTTCCGATGGGTAGATTCCATGTTATTGATTTTACAACATTTATTATATTTTTTGGAAATTGTCTTTAAAAAAAGGCCACCTGTCAGGATTTTAATATTTCCTGTAATTATCTATATAAAAAAATCTGACAGGAGGGGCCACACTGACGTCGTGATGACATCAGCAATGGCCACAGCGGAGATGGCGCGCACGGCGGCGTCGCATCCGCGCGAGGCAGGACGCACGGCTGGGCGCGGCGGCCGCGCGTGCACGCGCGCTACCCGAAAGCGGCGGCGCCGCTCCATTTTTGTCGCCGGAGTGTCTCCGGCGGCGAGCGGACGCGGTGGTCGGAGGAAGTCTACTGCGGCGTCGATTCCGCCGCGCGTCGTGCAGCCCAGCGCGCGAGTCTCGCCGGAGATGGAGAGGAGACGACGGCGAAGCTCCGTGCGTACTTCGATCTGACGGGGGAGGAGTGGAGAGGCGGCGTGCTGCGTCGGCGGTGGCGGTGACCTCGGCGCCGCGCGGGAGAGAGAAGGGGGGGGGAAGTGTGATGGTTTTGCAGTTAGGTCCCCATTGTTTTTGGTATTTGCAAAGAAGTCCGTTGTAGCGTGGAGTTGTGGGGTGCGGAGCTATTTTCGGAAAACTTGAAGACTTCCGTGTAAAAATGTCGCGGGGACCGTCCGTGTGGACCGTTGGATGTGCGATCGACGGCGAGGAGGTGGCGGGCACTGACGCTACAGTGCCCGAGCGCTCTCAGCGCGAGGATTTCAACCTCCTTTATATATTTAGGTATGGTGTAGACATGTATGCGTAGAATTTATGGTTTAGGTAATAGGACTATAATTTCGCAAGTTTATAAGATCTCACTATTAACTAACCTTTATGTGTTCTTGATGTGATGTTATTTGCAGGTACCTTATTATAATTGATGATTTATGGGATACGTCAGCATGGGATATAATTAAATGTGCTTTTCCAGAAAATAATCATGGCAGTAGAGTGCTAACAACTACAAGGATTTATTCTGTTGCTGCTGCTTGTTGCTCTAAAAGCAGAGGATGTGTTTACAAGATGAAATCTCTTAATGACCATGATTCAAGAAGAATGTTTTTTAGCAGAATATTTGGTTCAGAAGATTCCTGCCCTACTGAATTAGAATATGTTTCAATAGATATTCTGAAAAAATGTGGTGGTCTGCCACTTGCTATTATCAGTATATCAAGCCTTCTAGCTGATCAACCAAAGCCAACATTTGAGTATGTAAGGAAGTCTCTCGGATGCATGTTTGATGGAAATCCTACTCTTGATCAGATGAGGCAAATTTTGGAGCTTAGCTTCAGAAACCTTCCTAACCATCTTAGGACATGTTTGCTCTATCTTGGTATGTATCCAGAGGACCACACTATGTACAGGGTGGATTTGTTGAGGCAATGGATATCAGAGGGTTTTATTTGTGGAATCCCTGGGCTAGATGCAGAAGATGTTGCAATCAGCTACTTCAATGAGCTTATTAATAGGAGCATGATCCAGCCTGTGGATACTAAAGCTGATGGAGAGGTATTGACCTGCAGAGTACATGATATAATGCTAGATGTCATCAGATCCAAGATTGAAGAAGATAATTTTATTTCTGTGCTAAATGACCCGGAAGTTGTGTTAAGGATGCACAGAAATATCCGGAGAGTTTCAATCCAATGCTCTGGTGAAGAGTGCAGAGTGACATCGGCAATGGTCAATGGGTCATTATCAAAAGTCCGGTCAATCTATGTTTTTGGAAAGTTTTCTTGCCAATCTCTGATGTTGCTGAAATATGTCCGAGTTCTACATCTAGATGTGGGCAGCAGTGGTGTGCTAGATCTCACTGGTATATCTAGGTTGTTTCTATTGAGATACTTAAAGGTGGTCGGGCGTCTGAGGGTTGAGCTACCTAGCCAAACTGGTAAGCTACATCAATTGGAGACGCTTGATCTAGGTCAATCCGACTGCAAGCTTCCATCTGATATTGCTAGTTTGCCTCTATTGTTGCATCTCATTGTTCCTGGAGGTACAGTTTTTCCCGATGGCATTGGCAGATTGAGACTTGTGCGAACTGTACGGGTTTTTGATATTTGGAAGAACTCTGTGGAGAATATCGAAGGCCTAGGCGAGATGACCAGCCTAAGAGATTTTGGGTTCTATTGGACGGGAAAGGACTTGGTGGAAGGGGCGAGGCGTATGGATGTCTTGCGCTCTTCTCTAGAAAGGATCAGTGGCAGCCTCAGGATCCTTAGGATGAATTTTGGTGGTGGTTTGGATGGATGGAGCACATTTTCCCGTCCACCTATCCATCTTCGAACGATGTGGATGTCGGGCTGCGTGTTTTCGACGATCCCCAAGTGGTTTGGTCATCTCTGCGACCTCCAAACTTTGGGTTTCCATGTCAGGGGTGCAGGGTTGAAGGATGATGGTGTTGCTATACTTGCAGAGTTGCCATCACTTGTCTATATCAACTTGGTCTCAGAAGAACCTATAGAAGAAAGGGTGCACATCCCTGGCAGCGGCATGGCATTCCGAGCTCTCAAAAAGTTTGTGATCGAATGTGAGCGCCCGTTGCTGACCTTCGAAGCGGGTGCTATGCCTATGCTCAAGATGTTTGGTCTAAGGTTATCACTGAGAGGTTGCGAGAGTGGTGGGTATGTGGAGGGCCCACCACTAGATGGCATTGAGCACTTGCCAGCTGGCCTCAGAGATATTTGGTTAGGGATCCACGGTGGTAGAGATGAGGATAACGAGGCTGTGAAGTCTTCGTTGAAGATCGCATTTGAGGAGCATCATCCCGGCGCTGCCTTGAGGTTCGCAGGAAGTGGCACCTAAATTGATCGTGCACACTCTTATATGTTTGTTTGAACCATTTATGGTGGCGCTAAACCTCCAGACCGGCGCTCGAGTATATGAGCTCCAACTGGCACGCCATCAAATTAACTCCTTGCGTATACTAGTTAGCATGCACGTGCGTCTACACAAAATACACGTGTGTATGCAAAAGTTTTGTTGAACCAATTTTAAATCATTGACGAACGCCTTTTTACACCATGCAAAGACATGATATACTTGTCTCTGAGTTAAAGTATAATGGGAAAACAAACAATTTGATTACCTTAAATAAAGCAGTCATTTTCTTTTGTAGTCAATGTCAATCGACTAATACGAATTTATGAATGGTAATATAGGCCGTCCATCTATGTGTGTTAAATTCATTTGTATTTTTCAAAAATAGAAATATTGTTTTGGTCAACTAATGTATACATTATTTTTCTGAGACTTACATATAACATGCGTAACACAATCCACACCCTATATCTACTTCTCATTCCCTAGAATTGTTTATTGATGATTTATGAATAAGTGAACACATTTAAAAATTTGCTGGATACATATATAAATCTAGTAAGTTATAAATGGATTTTTCCGTACCCAACGTAGAATCTTACCAACTTGAACAACAACATTATGAGTAAAAGGCAACATTAAGAAATACTTAGTAAGAAAACATCTATGAAAAAAGCCAAGGAAATAAACACACAAAAATGCATGAACCGAACTGTTACATATTTTTGCACCGGTATATAGTGAGTATATCTGCAGTATACACATATGAGTTGCCTGTTAAATACTTCATTTCAATTGCTGAGAGCAAACTGCCAGTGCCAGATTTTAAGATTATCAAAAGCAACTAAATGACTAAATGAACGCACTGTTAAATATTTTCACAATTCTGTTTGAAGTGTGGTTGTCCACCTGCATCCTTGGCACTCTCACACCCCATCGCCCGGAACCTCAGAGACAAAAAATCCTCTACTGCCGTGGCTCTGCAAGGCAATAGCCATGTGATGTTGCTGACTGCTGGGAGATAATCTTGGTACTGTAGGGCAGAAGGAGTGTAGAATGCCGGCGCAGGCGGCAATGCTGCACCTAGGTTGATACTTCAAAACATATAGAACAGAACCAGTAAAAAAAGATCTTAGAAGTAAAGGGTGTTAATTAGCTGGAATATTTAGAACTCAAAATCTAAATACATTTAGAACTCAAAATCTAAAATATATTTAAAACTTGGAAGTAAAGTAGAGGCGGCAGCACTGCACCTAGGTGGCTAGGTTGATACTTTAATAAAACAATTAGAACTCAAAATCTAAATACATGTTTACTCAAATACAGAATGTGTAATACTTAAGTCTTACCTTACCATGCATAAGAGTTAATACATCTAGATCATTTATTCACGCTGGAATCGAATATTCCTCTTTGCATCAAAAAAATTCCAACTACTTTAGTCTCTGCACTAATATTTAGAGGTAAAAAAATGGAATAGATCAAATCAAGACAGATGGAGCATGTACGCACAGTTTGACAAACTGGTATCCAATTGAGACCTTGAGTTTTACCCCTCAAGACTTTTTTTCTTTCCAAGAATTCCTGGCAGTAGATAGGGAGAGCCGGCTGCACCAATATTGAGAGGTAAAAATATAGAATAGATCAAAATTATGCGGCAACACCTGAACACAAAATTATCTGATAAAGAGAAAAAAGATGAAACAGATTATGTTCCATACTTCAAACGCATTGAACACGTGACACTGATTGTTGGCCTGTTCTATCTAAGCATGCATAGAAATGTTCCCTTCGCCATGAGAAGCACATGAATTAGCCCTATCATGAAATTTGTTAAAAGATTGTGCATAGAAGGAAGAGAACACAAACACTTCATTTTTGATGCGTTCTTGTATCTTATCCTTATTTACAAGAGTAGATCAACATTGAATGGAGGAATCCTTCATTCCAGCTCAGGGTTGGACTCGTCAGGAAGTTATGAACGGTGAAGTCCGGGTCTGGCCGATTGCAGGGAGACCCTTCCCCTCATAGTTGAGAGGCATCCGCCACAACGCCGATTTTCAGTGCCTCGAATTCGCAGCACGCACATCCACAATCACGACCACTGCCACATCCACAAACGCAGCAGCGGCTAGGCTCGCGTGCCGACGGGCAGCACGGTGGCGATCTGTACGGATCTGCAGAGGCGTCGGACGGCCAAACTCATGTGACAACCTATAAAAGCACTCTTCCTCAGGAAATTGGAAATATAGCACAAGGAAAAATAATAGTATGATTCAGCAATGCAAGCACCCATCATATAGCAGGGGCGGGCCCAAGAGTTTTTCAATGGGTATTCAAGATAACAAAAAGTTACCACAAACACTAGAAAAATAGTGCAAAAATGGGTGTTCGATCCCTTAACCAGCTGATATGGGTTCACGTGCACTAACCAGCTACGCCACTACATTGTTTTGTTGATATCTGGATGCATATGATAGAATATGGGCGCGGTTCCCAGGCTCGATCCATCCGCATCCGCCCTCCCCCTCCGCCCCTGCTCGTGTCCTTCGCGCAGGCGCTGGCCATGAATCCCCCTCGCGCACCCGCCCCTGCGCCTGCCCCGCCTGCCCAGGACGCCGGTGCTGGCCGCCGTCGCCATGGCAATGGTCGCGGTCCTCGCCGCCCGGCAGGGCCCCGTGCGGCCGCCCCGACCGCCCCGGCTGCGCCGGCCATCCCCGCTGCGCCGGCCGCGGCGCCGTCCCAGCTCGCGGAGGCCGACATGCCCGCGCACCAGAGGGGCTTCCTTGCCCGCGAACGCAAGCGCGAGGCGAAGCGGCTGGCGGCGCTGGCCGCCGAGCAGGCCGCGGCCGCGGCTGGGCTGGTTGGTGGCGCGCAGGTGGCCCCAGCTCGGGCCCCTGCCCCGGCGCGTGCCCCGATGCAGCCGCGCCCCCCGGCCCCGCCCCGGCCCCCGGGACCCGCGTCGGCGGAGAGCAACCCGAGGACTTCCCCGGCGTTTTGCTTCAAATGCGGCGAGACCGGTCACTTCCAATCCAAGTGCACCGCCTCCGCACCCGAGGATGTGTCCCTTCACCTCATGGGCCAAGCGATCCCCGGAGAGGGTTTCTTCTACTTGGACTTCGAGGATAGCGAGTCCGACATGGAGGTGGACTCCAACGAGGCCATCATCTCCTTTACGGGGGTGGGGCTATCGATCCAGGACCTCGAAGCGGAGCTTCGTCACCTGGTCGAGGCGTGGGACTGGAGGGTGCGGCAGATCGATCCCCTTCAGTTCTCGGTGACGTTCCCGTCCCGGGACCTGCTCACGATGAGTACGAGGTGCGGGAAGCTCTTCCTGCCTCTCCACGATACCGAGGCCTCCATCCGCTTGGCTGAGTCTGACCCGGCGCCGGCGGTCCTTCTTCAGCAGGCGTGGGTCTCCATCACTGGCCTCCCCAAGCGCTTCCGCAGGAAGCGGAGGCTGATGGCGGGGCTACGCATGCTGGGCCGTCCTCTGGAGGTGGACGAGAGCTCACTGGCCAGCCGTGGGCCGGTGCGCATGCGCATCGAGTGTCGCGATACCTCCCACCTCAACGGGTACGCGCAGATCTTCCACAAGAGCGAGGGCTTCAACGTGGGGATCCGTGTGGACCAGCCGGGAGTGCTACCTAACGCTCCTCCTCCGCCACCTCCGGCCAACGACGGCTCGGGGGAGGACTCCGACGAGGAGTGGCGTGTGGCGAGCGAGAGGGACCGTGCCAGGTACGGTGTGGGGGCTCAGCCGCCCGCGGGTACTCAGGCGGCTGGTGGCGCGCCCGCGGCGCCGTCGGCCCCCTCCTCGACCCCGGGTGCGACGGCAAACGACGCTGTGGCCCCTGACCCACTGATCCCGGATCAGTATGGGTCTCTCCTCAGGGGCTCCGGTTCGTGGCCCCTTCCCCTCTCGGATCTCGAGCGGCTGAGGGCGACCGAGCCCGTGCGCGCCGAGGCGGCCCCATCCCCTAGCAGGCGGCTGGGGTCGACGGGGGCCGACAAGGCGTTGGCGCCTCTTGAGGAACTCCCCCCCTCACCGGTCCCCTTCGTCGACGCGGATGACTCTCTCGGGTCTCTGGACTCGGAGGGCTCTCAGGGGGCGGCGGCCGCCGCGGACCTGGACGAGGTGTCGCAGGCGGCCCCCCCTCCGGCGGCGGCTGTGGCCGAGGCGGAGGGTGTGGCTACTCTCCGCGCCCGAGGCAAGGCGCCCGCTTCTGGCCCCCCGCGCAAGAGCGCGCGGCTCCAGGGTCCGGAGGCGGCCATGCCCTCGGTGGAGCGCGCCCAGTGGCGCACGGCGATCAGGAACCTCGAGGAGCCAGGTGTGGAAACCAGTGGCTAGGAGACAGGACCGCCAGGCGATGGAGCTGACGATCAGCAGGATTCGTCTGCTCTACACACAGACTCGGGTGACCCCAGATACCTGAGTGCTGCTCATCCTGCTCGTACCCCCTTTTTTAGGTGTTTCCTCGTTGGAGTGTGTGGGTGCCTCGGGGGGCCTCCCTCCTCCTGATGGCTGGTAGCGATGTGTCTCTCCGTCTGCTACCCTGCGCCCTTGTGTTGCGCTTTTATTTCGGGCCTGCGCGCCCTGTTGTCGCTTGTCGGCGTGTACGAACATTGTGATGGATGTTGGCTTCATTAATTTAAAGCCGGGCTCCTCTCGAGCCTAGGGTCTTATGATAGAATATAAATTACAGATCGATGACTGTATCATATAATGTGAAACGTTTAGCAAAATATTTGGGTATTGAATACCCATGAATAGAGGTGTGCCCGCCACTGTCATATAGTCCTTTGCTAGTGTAAATATGAAAGAGATAGCATCTTATTAGTTCAGGAAGATATCATAACTTGATGTATAAGAAACTATATAGTTCAGGAGCTGTCATCTTGGAAGAAAGATTAATAGCAACAAAATTACAACCGAACTCACTCATGATTTTGGGAATTAGACACTGATCAATTCCATCAACCTAGAACCAGGACAATTGGTCAAATGGTCAGTTTATAAAGCCCGTTAATTTCTCAATAACATAACCAGTAAACAAGGATACAATCCAACTATTAAGAAAATTTCTTTTCACACATGCATAGTAAGAACGCAGCGCAAGAAAAATCTTTAACTGCATTATTCACCTCACCTCGTATACAAGCACACAGGCGGACGTGGCAGACGCTCCGCCTCCTCTGCGTCCTTATTCATGGGAAATGGAGTACACTCATTTGGCTTTGCCGCAACAAGGAGCCTGCATGGCTGATCGTATACACCAGGAAGGCACATCCACATCCACCATTCACAAGGAAAATGATTAGTTGATCTACACTCGGTTTCCCGATCTCCTCCATGAACGCATGCCTCATATGGGAATTTCATCAAGCACGTAGCAAGCACACAACAACCAAAGAAAAGAGTAGGTAATTTGCTAGATTAACACGCATAGGAGGGGCACGAAAGAGGAGCTGTAGGCCTGCAGATCGGAACGGCATGTGGAGTCGGTGTACAATGAATCGTGCAAAACTTGTATCATACTCACTGCAGATCATAACGGCGTGGGGGACATTGGCATCATGCATCCTCCGTGGGGAGCGGGGATGCGCCGTCGCGGAGCAGGCGGTGTCGCAGGAGTCGGTGGGGTGGGGAATCCACGCCGCCGTCGCCCGTGAGAGAGTGACGCGTCGGGGGTGAGGGGCTCGGGAACAGGGGATCGACATCGCGAGGAAGGCTGCGCCATCGCCGGTGAGATGACCGTGGAGGTTCGGGGGAGAACGCCGCCTGGACGCCGGTGGGAGGCCGCTGGCAGGGCGCCGATGGAGAAGTTGCATGGTGTACCGGGATCGATGAAAGTTTCCGTGATTCGGGGACGCGGGATTTGCGTTCTGAAGCGAACGGGGAAGTTGCCGAAGCGGGTAGCGCAAATTTCGTATGCCCGCAGAGTGGACGCGGACGCTAGACAGAGATGGCAGAGTTTTCGTCCGTCAGTTAAAATTGTTAAACGTACTCTTTGGCAGGGTTAGATGATATCTTAACGGTTAGATCTAATTTAGCGGGCTTGATCGTCTGGTGGTAATTGGTCTGTATCGCTTTGTGTACGTTTGCTGGGTGCGCTTAGAGAAGAAAATGTTCTCTCTTGTAATAGTAGTAGAGATGTTGGTCTCGCGTAGCACCACGTTCTCTCACATCTGGATCGTCAGTAGGGTGCACTATATACGTATTATTAAAACCAAGGCGAACAAATCGATCGAGTTTTTTTTTCCCATGACAACCCGTTCGTGCCTCTTGATCCGATTGCCTCTTTCTCTACTCGCTCCGTCCGAAAAAGGATGTCTTCGATTTGTCCAAATAAGGATGTATATAGACATATTTTAGTGGGCGAAGTATCCAGTGAAAACTGTCATCGGTGAAAACCTGAAAACTTCCTTTCCTTCCCGTCGGATGGACAGCAGACGAACCAGAATAAACGTGGGAAACGCACCAGCCACTTAACGCGCTTTTGCTAATAACCCCCTCCATTTAACTATTCGCTTGAAAAAGTCTCGGTCAAAATAGAAAACACGATCAGTAGCACGATCTGTGCCGCCGCAGAGATGTTCAAAAAAAAAAAAAAAAATCTGTGCCGCCGCAGAGACTCGTCCGGTGCCGGTCACCGTCGGCGCAATACCTCTCAGGCCCCTGCTATGAGCCCTCTCCCTCCCCCTCCTCCGGCGTCTAGAATCCCTCCATCGTCCGTGATCCCCCGCACGCCGCCGACCTCGGCAGTCCGTTGCCCTCCGGCGATCGTGACTCATCCTTCAGAGCACGTGTCTCCAGAGATATGTTTATTTTTCTTTCAAAAATGTATATTCACACACTGTCAAATTGCAGGTTTTGTTCGAGCTCCAGAGATTTTATCATTTCTGAAATCTTTTGATTCATTTATCAATGACAACCTAGTGCTAAAGCTCATGTTGGATGATTTCAAGCTCTACAGAATATCGTTTTATCTCTGAATATGTGTTGCATGAAATGGTCATGGCTGAACCTCACCGCTCATTCCTTGTGTTGTTTGATTGAGTGTACTGCAAATAGCTGTTGTCTGAATATTTGCCTAGTTAATGCATTGAGCTAGCAGGGCCTGGTGTTTATCAGTGGGTAACTTGTCCCTTTCGCACTGCAATGCTCGTAAACAGGGGAAGAAACAATTGATTAGTAAATCGGATTCTTTTGTTCCGCCTTGCGTTTTCTGTTTGATAATCAGTGTGAACCAAGACAATAATCGATCTGCCTGGTGAAAGATCAGTTTGGGGCAATCATCTTGTTCTTGTCTTGATTGAGTCTTCAGCAAACTACATCTTCACTTTCAGTTGTTAGATTGCCACATTGATTCAACATATTGCCACATTGATTCAGCAAATCAGTAAGTCAAAAATTACATCCACAAATTACATCAGGTTGAGATATGAATCTCTTCTATTGTACCGTTAATTAATCCATACAGCGCAACAAGATTGTGCTTATTCATCAGCAGCAGTTTATTCCAAAGACAAAGAACAGTGAATTACGGCTGGAAATGGCAACAAGCCTTCTTATCACACCTTCCAAATAAATAAAAAGATAATACAAAGTTTGCCATCATATGCAGGCGAGAATACACATCATATCACAGAAAACCTGAAGACAATAACCAAAGCTTCAGAGAAGCAGCGTCACATTTTTCACAGAAGTTACAGAGTAGAAAAATGCCACATTCTTCAGATAAGCTACAGAGAAGTAGTGTTGAACCAAATCTTCAGAGAAGCAGCGCCGACGCCGCCAGTTTGCCGTCCCATGAGGGAAGCACTGCTTCCTCCGCATACGCGTTACATGGGGGAAGGTTCGGGTCGCCGTCGCGTCGCGTCTGGTCCCAGGCCGCCGTCGCCGCGCGGGCGTCGCCGTGGGCGCTGGGACAACGCCGCAACCGCCACCAGGTCAATGTCACATGGGGCAACCACCGGTATCCGAGTCGCCGCCGCATGGAGCCAAGCCAGAGGCTCGCCGTCGCATGAGAGAAGAACTACGGCCTCGCCGTCGCAGTTCTCCATCGGGGCACCTTGACCAGATTGAAAACGATGAGTCAAACAGATCGTCTCTGTGTGTATTTCTTTGACCGAGACTTTTTCAAGCAAATTGTTAAGTGGAGGGGGCTATTAGCAAAAGCGCGTTTAAGTGGCTGGTGAGTTTCCCACGTTTCATCTGGCTCGTCTGTTGTCCATCCGACGGGGAGGAGACGAAGTTTTCAAGTTTTCACTGAATAACAGTTTTCACTAGATACTTCGCCATTTTGGTGTGTACATACATCTAAATCTGGACAAATGAAAGACATATATTTCCAAATGGAGGGAGTACTACTTTTTTTTCTTTCTGTGCATACAGAGAGAAAACAAAGCAACGAAAGAGCAGGTGATGCAGCACTTACGTACGGCGACGAAATCCATTGTTTCACGATCAGTGGCTGGGCTAATTAATTCGTCTACTCTTAATTATTCAACAAAAACAAAAAAGTTAAACAGCCACTACAGTTGGTAGCAGCAGGATGCCATGCGAGTACGTATTACAGATCAAAGAACAGATCAACACATCTAGGCCGGCCGAGTCGATGGCTAGCTGAAGTATAATTCTTTCCGCAGCCTGCAGCGCACACTACAGATCAGATCAAGGGATGGAGCATCATCCAACTAGCAATCCAGAGGCAAATCAACATCGTATAGAGTATAAATGAGCAATTTCCAATCACTAGGCAGCACATATGTAGAGGAAAGACAAGGGAAGAGCAGGGACGTAGGAATCTCACCTACAGCAACGAGCGATGACTACCTGAAGCCGTGAAACGGAGGAGACAGCACCTGAGGTCCTGGTCGCATTGAGAGATGGCGAGGAGGAAGAGCCGAAGAGGCCCTGGTGACGTGACGACAGGGACGAGGTGAAACTCTTCATTCCGGCGACCAGAGGATGAACACATCCACCATGCTAGCTCGGATACACCATGTTCCTGGCACCTTCCTCACGCGACGGAGCCGGCGAGTGGGCTCATGCTCCTCTCGCACTTCTCTGTCGCCGTTGTAGTCGGAAACAAGGGCCGATGTCCTCAAGCTGCTACTCCCCAGCCAACTTGGTGGATCAGCGACACCAACCTCCTTCCCAGCCACAGCATCAACAAATAACTTTGTTTGGACAAGAAACTTTACTCGAGAATCGCAGATGAGTATGTTGTAACAAGCAATAAAGTCATGAACCAACTTGTTTCAGAAGAACAACTTTGTTTAGACCTGACATGATCCATTCCCACATGTAAAAACAAATAACTGAAAGGATTCTATCGATTCCGGACAGAAAGAATACCAATGGACCAATTTCATTAATGAACATTGCAGGGCAAGTTCCACAAATTCAATCACAAAATTTCTAGATTCTCAACACATTCACATGCAAATTAGACAGTCACTGGACCAATTTTCTCAAAGAAAATGGATGAGACTTGACCATATCAAACTATGTGTTAAAGTATAAACAAGTAGGTACATGCAGCAGCCACAAGTAGATAGTTCAATCTGTGTAGACAAATAGATAGATAGCTAGCTAGAGAGGTCCCAGGTGAAGACAAAATAACATGGAGCAAAGCTTCATGTGCACCAAATAATGTACGGCACAAGAAAGTTTACTCGACACACAAACAAGATATACTAGGCTATGCCAAGCATCAAAACGGGCACAAGAAATGTACAACAAGAGATAACTATGGGTGTTCATAGCTTCATGTACTACTACCATGTGATTGCTGGAAGGTGCTCCAGCAAAACTTGGTGAGGATGTAGGTTGAGACTTTATAATCCAATACTGATGGTTAATGCACAGTCAATCGATGTACCCAACAACCACTAATCAGTCAGTACTAGGCCTAGTTGATCAACATTGAGCATTCAGGTTAGCACATGAAAAATTAACATTCAGTGAACATGGAACATCCACGAGCTCAAACTTTAGCATCCAGTATTCCGGTGAACATGGCACACGTTTCACAAACACAACAGGCTTACAAAAACGATAATACTAAGCATTTTTTGCAAGAGAGTGCCAGATGCGGGCTAAACTCCTCCTCTGGTGGAGGACCTGGCATTTACGAAATTAATATTATCTTTGATGATGGTAGACGTAGGGTTGAACAGTCTTCAATTTTCTTGCAATATCTACTGGTCTCTTCCCAGGACAAGAGGGATATTGAGGTGCTAGCTAACCCAAAAGGAAAACTTCCGATCCATGGGGGGATGCTAAACCAGAAGCGGGCTTACATTAGTTGTAGCTCATTGATGCCGGTGTGGTGCCTGAGTGTTTCAGTCCAGACGGGACTCTTATTCGGTGTGCACCGAGCAGCATACACAGCAGAGCACCAGCCCGTACTGCACCAGGGCCATCGCAAGGACCAGGTGGTCCATCTGCATTCGCAATTCGCAAGGGTCAGGGGAGATGTTACAGCACAAATCAACTATATGGATTTCACAGTACAAAAAATTAAGCAAGAATAAAGCATCCTAACAATGTTCAATGGTGTTGCTAGATACAAGCAACTCTACTCATGAACTCAGAACTGATGATCGGGATCTTTAGCCGGAAAAATGGCCAAAAAATGGTATCATACATGTAGAACATGCCAACATGAATCATCCGTAACGCTGCGTCCACATAGAAAACAGATTTAGGCTACCACCAACACATTTAAGAACACTTGAGAAAAACATGATGTAATAATAAAACTAAAGCTACAGAGGAAAATATAGCCATGTGAAATTAAGTAAACTCTGTAATTCATAGAAGACCTAAATAGTAGACAACACACAAATCCATTGGCTTGCAGGCAATCACAAAAAACATCAAGTTTCATTACACCTTCAGAATCAGTAGCAGGAGGGCCATGGCAGAGAAACGGTCAATACAGAATATCATAATACATTAAACAATGGAATCATCAACAACAGAAACACGCTGTGAATGAGAAAATATGGGAGTAAAATGAACAAAGCATGCACATGACTCTAACAAGGTGGACAACAGTTTTTCAAACGGACCAGCAAAAGGGTAGCACATGGTGTTACTATCCTAACCATGGTTTTTAAGGCGTTAAGGCGTCCTAAGGCGAAGTGGGGGCGCCTTGGCGCCTAGGCGCCTAAGGCGGTCGTTTTTCCAAGGCGGAGGGGGGGCGCCTTGACGCCTAGGCGGACGCCTTTAAAACCATGATCCTAACGCTCCATAAAGCACGTTGGGATCCACTCTCACAAGTGTGTCAATTCAGCGTACTTTGCATCATATATCTAGACTATAGCATATTCTCACCGAAGTACTTCTCCAGCAGATGTCCAGCAGGTAAAGCTTGAGATACTAGGGACACTTATGCATCAAAAACACTACCGGAAATAAAAGGATTGCATGTACTATTAGTAACAGGCTGTTGTACTACTATATATACATGGTAGCATATTCAGATAATGAACCAAGTTCTACAGATTATATGATTGAAGATGAAGTGAACAAGCAGATTAGTTCATAAAAATTCATTAGATTGATATGAGCATGTACTGCCATAAAACACATGGTCAGCTTGCAGGTTTACATACAGAATTCGAACAACACAGAGAACAGAGAATAGTTACCGTGTAAAATCTATAATAAGGTACTGAGTACTGACCCTGCTCTGCTTTTTTGCGTGAAAGAACTGAAGAGACTGTTGGCACATAAGCTTCACTTTACCAGCACCAACACTGAAAGATGCCAAAAAGCGCCGATCAGGACACTACAAATTTCTGAAACTTACTAAACTATGTTTCAGTGTTGATACACAAAAGATTTGTGTATGCTGCGAGGATCAGAAGAAAGTCAACAAACATAACAATGGTGGATCATCAATTTATCCCCACAACAAGCCCATGGCGAAACGACATGCAGGTTAAATCAAGCTATGATCAACTACTACAAAACCAAGCTTTAATCCATTACGTGATTTGCAAGAAAAAGAGATGCGTCTCAACACAGTAGCTATGTATGAATGTTTGAATTGCATCTTGTAATTAAGAGAAGAACTAGTGTTTGTGGCTGATGTACTGCTGATTGCACATGGTAATTCAATGAAACCACACCCAGGTTGGATCAGGACATGATCGTCTACTCCAAACAGAAGCTCTGAATGTTTGGATTGGATCTTGTAATTAATAGAAGACCTAAATAGCAGATAACACACAAGACAAGCACACTTGAAATATTCCTAGAACTGAAGGATTGAGCTCACTATGGCAGAACCATACTCGACGAAGACAGGGAGCAGCAGCAGCAGCAGCCTTGCATCGTCAGCTAGGTCTGGCCAGGGGTGCTCACATGCCTCTCGGTTGTTGGGCAGCGAGGAGGCCCGAGCAGGAGGGTGCACAGCGTGGCGTCGGCGACGGCAAGCGTGCCGTTGGGGTCGCAACATGCCGGTGATAGTGCTCTTCTCCATCTGCTGCGCCCTTCTTCTGTAAGATTTTATAGAAACTTCAAATATCAGATTCACTAGGAGATCCACACACAAATCCATTGGATTCAGAAAATAACTATACAGATCGTGATGAACGTTCTGAAGGAAATGATCATTAACTACTGAGTGTGAGAAATAAGATGGGCCTAGATGAACGTTTCTGAAGGAAGTGATCATTAACATTTTTTGAACGAAATGATCACCAAGTACAAATGGAAGAAATCAGATGGGACTACATGTGAGAAATCGGCACTGCTACTTATTACAAAATAAGAAGTGCTAGGATCTAAATCCACACAGTAACGTGACCTGTGAAAATTTCATCCGAACCAAGCAGGTAGGGAGGAGGGAAATGAGAGGGGAAGGCGCTTACTTTTTTCGCCCAGGCCGCCCCCCTCCTCCCCTCGTGCGTCGCCGTCCGCGCCCACGCCTAGCTGCGCCGGCACATAGCGACGAGGCCACTACCGAGCGGCGGAATCGGGGCCATCCAGGGGAGCAGCCGCCGGCCGGTCGGAGAAGAAGTCGCGGTCGCCGGATCGAGCGGACCAGTCGCCGGTCGGAGGAGAGCACCGCAGGGGGTGGCGCCGACTGGCCGGAATCGAGCACGGCTAGGGTTCGTCGGGGGGGCAGCGAATCGACGGTTCCACGCCGTGGAATCGGTGGAGGAGGAGGAGGTGGTGGTGTTGTGGCGGTGGCCAGCAGCGCGAGGAGTCGC
The DNA here is from genome assembly GCA_947311845.1 of Poa pratensis. Taxonomy (NCBI): domain Eukaryota; kingdom Viridiplantae; phylum Streptophyta; class Magnoliopsida; order Poales; family Poaceae; genus Poa; species Poa pratensis. The sequence goes on from CAMZMU010000042.1 coordinate 2,543,866, forward strand.
CGGCATCGAGCGTCGACGGTGACGGCGGCAAAGGGGATCGGGGCGCAGTGAGGGGAGAGGCGGCGTCGGAGGAGTGTGAGAGGATAGGGACGGACGCGAGGGAGGGAGGGAGCAGAAATTTGGACCCAAATTTTCTGCCTAGGTGGCGCGCAAATTTCGTCTTTTTTTTTTTTTTTTGCGACCAGACCACGTACGTCACGTACTCACCTGCAGTATATCTCTACATATACTAATCTCCCTAGAAGCCTTGCCCTCTCCTTACTTCTCATCTCCTCCAATAGGGTAGTGACACCACACCACATGATGGACCCCACTTATATCTCATTTTATAGTTCACGCCTTATAAAAATATTGTTGGATACATACACAACTCTTTATAGTTCACACCTAGAAAAAATAAAATTGTTGGATACATACACATGTTTTGAATATATTTGCCCATTTTTCGGTGAAAAAATTGGTATTTCCAACTACACAAAAAAGAAAATTTCCCACTCAAAATTTTCTTTTTTGTGTAGCTTAAACTAAAAAATAATATTTTTACAAAATTTATACACGTACAATACGTATATTAGTTGTATGCTTTATTTGCCAAATCTGAAATCTGGATATATCGTTTCGATATATGTAAAAAAAAGAGATAAAGACTTTAAAGCTCTCTCCCTTATCCTTTCTCTGCCGTCAGCGCCCACCATAGCATCACGCAGCCTATGTGCGAGACCATTTCTCTCCATCCGCTTACCTCGAGCCATATTCTATTAAAAATAGTCGTTCCACTGTAAATTTTGCACATCTCTCCACACACACTTTTGGCTTTATCAAGCCCCTAGGAATACAAGGCACCTCGGTCCCCGATGTCGCGTCTCAAGTCTATTGTCAACTTCCAAGCCACGTGCGCTCCCTGTCGGTGCATATTCTGGTGGTCACACAAAGTTGTGGGCTGGAAGACTTCCTACATCTCTCGCAGCAGTTGCATGTGATACCCATGTCATCTCTCGCATCGGTCACCGATGCCGCCGTTGCTGTTAGTGGTGCTCGACTCGGTGGTGGTGGAAGCTGCGGTTCAGACCATGAGCAAAAACTTGATGCTGAAAGGGGGTGGAAGGATAAGTTTGATATCTCGTTGTTGGATGCCACCTAATTATTAATGAAAGATGATGTGTGTATCTATCCGTGAACGTTTTCTCTATATTTACTAATCTCTCACTTATATTAAGAGAACGAGACAGATTATGTAAGCAACTACGTGTATGTATTTGGTAGATGGTTGGATGCATACACTGAAAAAGACCTATGAGTGTCTAGCCTCCGCTGCAGTAATTAGAGTGCAGAAAAGTCATGACTCATGAGTGTAAAATCTATACTCCTCTATAGTGTACCAATTTTGAACATTTGAATCTGCATCCCCTTTCTCTCTCATCACGACATCCCAGAATTGATACCAACCATTGATTAAATCACCCTGATGAAGATCTACGGTTGGATTCACACTGGACGAAATTCGACGGCCAGGATCTTTGGGATTCGCGGTCGGCCAGCGCGCGCTCTCGATTCAGTCTCTTCGCCGCGCGCCTGAATCGAAGCAACTAGAATCGCCGCGCGCTTGGAAATCTCTCTAGCAGCTTCCAGTTCCGACCAACACGCTGTCGCGCTTAGCGCCGCTCTCTCGCAGCCCTCCCCGTCCATCACCAGTTCAGCGCACACTCGCACAGCTTCTGATCCAAATCGGCCAAACTGCTACCTCGCCCCCATCTATTTCTGTCGCCGGATTCTCGCCGCCGTCGTCGCTGCTCCCTGACATCTCTTGCAATACGCGCCTTCTCCACCAGCCGCAGCAAGCGCTCGTCCATAAACGTCCCAGATAACATCTCCCTTTGGTGGTAACGCTGCTGCAGGCCTGCAGTCCCAGTTCCTTCGCCTCTTGGTGCGGGGATTACCCCTTGCGGGTTACCTGATATATTGACCACCAGGTGTTTGTGTTTATGTCCACAAAGCTTTTTGATAGTTTTTTGTGGCCTTTTTTATTTCTAATGGACTATTGTACAAAGTTATGGCTATTATGAAAACCGGCATTGATTTTAAAATTTCAAGTGAACCATCTTCATTAGAAAGTGAATTTGTTCGACAAAAGGTGTTGATAATAACATTAATTAATAATGGATTTTATTCTGGCATATAGTTTTTTTTGTTGAATAGTAGTTATATGTGGCTTAAGCTTCACGTGTTTGTACAGCTATATGTTTTCTATACGTTTGCAGTTCTACTAAATAGGTTGCCTGTTATGCTAGATTTTCTAAATATATAATACATATTGCAGAGCCTTGGTGGAATCATGTACAAACATTTATCTCTAAAGGAAATGAGTGAAAAACCAGATAATCACAGAACAAGGTCCACCAAAATACAAAGACGGTGCCCATTTCAAGATGTTACAAATGTGGTTGACTCACCGATATCATCAGATGGAAAACGAGGTATGTCTTCAGTATTTTTAATCGACAATTTTGAGTTCATATCATATAAGCTCTCTTTGTTGTTTTCTAATCATCGAAATTTGGTAAAATTAATCTCTATGAACTTTGTTGGTTGCAGATCTTCTGGTTACGAGTACTAAACGACTAATATATCCATCTGGTGGATCCATACAGTCGGGTACTCCTTCAACTGGACAGAAAGGTATTATACAAACAAATGCTTCTGAGCACAAGTGTTATCGTGATCGGGAAAGATACATGAGGATGACTCAAGAACAACGTGATGCCTACCTTCAAAGGAACCGTGAGTACAAGCGGAGAAGAAAAAATCATGATTCATGCAGTGATAGTGTGCGACCTGCGGTTAGTCAAACTAACACAATTACCGATGGCAACATGCACACAACAACTCTGGCATTCAAAAGCAAACAAGGTATATAGTACAATTTAAAACTCCATCTTATTAACTAGAAATAACATGAACTTTTTGTGCATATAATCAATCATATATGGATGTTAAGAAGGCAGTGGCATTATGTTTATTTTCAATACATGCAGTATATGTTTAGGTACCAGATTGCAAGATATATATTTATCAGTACCTTCTATTCTAATTTTCTTTCTTCTCTGAACACAGTTGCTACAGTTGGAAGTATAAATATGTCCACACCCGATCAGATCCTTCGGGAGAACATAGTCAGTCCAGTTACCGGAAGTCAGATCATAATCAATCCATCTGACATATCTACCTCATGTAATGCATTAACAAGTACTGCTCAAAATAAGAGAATGTCGACGTTTCTCGATAGGTGCAGTGGATACAAGAGAATAAGAAACTCCAATGCAGCAGGTTGTAGTACTACCGCAGAAGAAACACATGATTATGTTTGTGCATCAGAAAATATTGGCCAATGTAACTGGACAAATACATCCATGGACATGGTAAATAGCTTCAGCAGAAAAAGATTGTCTGATGAGGCGTCTTGCAGTTCCGCACGAAAAGATAGTGGTAACCATGTCCAAGAGCATGAGTACCATGACAGTACCATATATGTCCCAGATGGTATTTTTCCTGCTATAGAAGGTAATAAAGTTTTCAAGTTGTAAACCATCTATTTCTGTATGCACAGAGTATTAGAGTACTGCGTTGTATCCATCTACTTTTTTCTATTCTATATATATTTTACTAATAAAAAATGATTCATAGATGATTTTGCCCAAGCTGGCGATTTGATTGAGGATGATTATGAAGACGACGAGATAGAGATATTAAGTGGACAAGGTAAATATTAATATGTGTTCTCTTAATAGAAGGAAAATATAAATTATTATCATCATTCCGACACATTGTTTTCTTACTTTTCGAAAACAATTGACAGGTTCTGATTATTTAGTATATCGAGACGTAAACCATGTAATTTGTGAAGAACAATTTGATCCGGGTGATCATATATTTAAAAATATACCAAGTTCTCATCATGTTTTGGAGCCAGTACCTAACTGCGCACATTGTAGTGCAAAAAGGTTCTAGTATGAGAAACCGACATTTTGTTGCATGGGTGGCAAGGTCAAAATAGTAACTCCACATGTTCCTGATGAAGTGCGCAGACTGTACACAAGTCAAGATCCAGATGCAAAGTACTTTCAGGATAATATACGGTACTTCAATTCTCACTTTTCTTTTACATCTCTTGGTGTTATCTTGGACCAACGATACTGCAACAAAAGGTCAGGAGTTTACACTTTTCGTGCCCAAGGTCAAATTTATCACCGAGTTGACCTGTTGGTTCCAGTAGAAGATGGCCCCAAACATCTCCAGTTATATTTTTATGACACTGATGCTGATTTGCAACACAGATTTCGTTATTCTCCTAACCTTGACAGAGATCTCATCCAAAAATAGGCGCGCATACTCGAATCTAACCCTTACGCCCAAGTATTTCGAAGCCTTGGCTCAGCCTCAAACCTTGATGAGTATCGAATTGAGCTCAACACAGACATTTCACTAGATCAACGAGTATAACTATATAATGCACCTGCTGCGTCACAAGTAGCAGCAATCTGGGTAGAAGGAAATAATCCCCAGCGTCACAAGTAGCTGCGTCACAAGTAGCAACCTCTTTTGATAATTTACGTACCGTTGATGGTGTTGTTTTCTCCACATTTAGAGAAGCTGCCGAGAGAAGAGGTCTCATTGAGACAGATGATAGTATTTCTGAGTGTCTTACTGAAGCTGCAATATTTCAAATGCCTTACGCACTTAGAAGGCTTTTTGCTACAGTTTTGGCATTCTGTGAGGTAACGAATGTTCGTGCACTATGGGACAATCACTTTGAAGCCATGTCTGATGATTTTCGTCGGGCGGGCATAAGCAATGAGGCGATTGAGCAAATGATGCTTAAAGATATTGGAGATCTTCTATATTCTATGGGGAAAGACATCATGACCTTTGATCTTCCGGATTTATTGGACGATGGTGATTTGAAATGCTTAGGGAAGAGAGAACTAACTGAAGAGATATCTATTGCAGTTGATAAAGAAGATTTGGAGATGCATGAAACGTTAAATGATGAACAAAGGGTTGCTTCTGATGAAATACTGTACCATGTTTTACACAAAAAGAGTAAGGCCTTTTTCATCGACGGTCCAGGTGGTACAGGAAAGACTTATCTTTATAAAGCTTTATTGGCTAAGGTGCGTTCCTTGGGACTTATAGCAATTGCAACAGCAACATCTGGTATTGCAGCTTCTCTAATGCCCGGTGGTAGGACTGCTCATTCTAGATTTAAAATACCAATAAGTATTCAAGAAGATACTGCGTGCAACTTCAGTAAGCAGAGTGGGACAGGAGAATTACTTCGACGTGCATCTTTAATAATTTGGGATGAAGTTGCCATGAGAAAACGACAAGCGGTGGAGGCACTGGATAGATCCCTACAAGATATTACTGGTTGTAGATCACCATTTGGAGGAAAGGTAATAGTGTTTGGAGGAGATTTCAGGCAAGTTCTTCCTGTAGTGAGGCGCGGCACTAGGGCACAAATTGTTAATGCGTGTCTTCAAAAATCTTATCTATGGAAGGATATAAAACAAATAAAACTACAACGCAACATGAGAGCACAATCTGACCCATGGTTCTCTGATTTTCTCCTGAGAATTGGGAATGGTACTGAAGAATCAATTGGTGAAGATTATGTGTGCCTACCTGAAGAGATAGTTATAGGCTATACAGATTCAAAATCCTCAGTTAGTAAGTTAATCAATGATGTCTTTCCTTCACTTGACCAGAATGGAAGATTGCCGTCCTATATAAGTGCCCGTGCCATCATTTCCACTAAAAATGAATATGTGGATGAAATAAATGCAATGCTTATAAACCGATTTCCTGGAGAAGAAAAGGTCTACTACAGTTTTGATTCAGCAGTGGATGATACGCAAAATCACTACCAACCTGAATTCTTGAACTCTTTGACACCTAATGGCTTACCTCCGCATGTTCTCAAGTTGAAGATCAATTGCCCAGTGATCTTGCTTCGGAATTTAGATCCATCTAATGGATTGTGCAATGGCACGAGGCTTATTATTAAGGCATTTCAAGATAATGCTATTGATGCAGAAATTATTGGAGGACAACATGCTGGAAAGCGTGTATTTCTCCCACGAATTCCTTTGTACCCATCTGAAGATGATGTACTTCCCTTTAAATTTAAAAGAAAACAATTTCCTATTCGTCTCAGTTTTGCTATGACATTGTCAAAAGCAACACGTTGTAAATAACGGCACATATACTTATAAACAGAAACACTTACGCATAATCAACACATGTAAACAGCAGCACTTGCGCATAAACAGCAACACATTTTAATGCTAAACAACAACACTTGTTAGTTGTCACATATTTAGAAGGGTACATGGGTAGGCGGGTATGGGTTATACGAACCCAAACCTGTACCCTCTCCACCCGATGGGTACAAGATTTCCCCATTTGCATATCCATGGGTATTTTTCTTTCCCAAACCCTTACCCTAATAGGGTTTTTACCAGCAGGGTAATGGGTACCCATTGCCATCCCTAACCGCACCGTGAACGACTAAATGTGATCGCCCTTGCATCCTCTGTCGTTGATACAAAATAAATACCGACTCGACTCCCCTAACTCAACAACTGCACCCCGAGTCCGCGTAGGCCGGCAAGACAAATAGAGCAACACACAAACGAGTCAGAGATAGGCCACCTGGAGCCGGCGGTGTCACGGCCGATCGCGCCATCAACGACAGCGGTAGTCCTAGACCGAGACTGAGCCGAGGATGAAACATAAGGGTAGGGCGGGGGCACGCTTGCTCCAAAGATGATCCACTGTCGTCCAGCAGCATAACAGCGGTTGGGGAGGGTGGGGCGGCCAGGCGGGATGGAAGATGGCCAGATGGGCTAGGACAGAACTCAGAAGGCAATGGTGGCTGCGTCGGTGAGTCTAGGAGAGATTTTCAGCGAGGACAGCGGTCACGGATATCGAGGTTCTGTCTGGGTCATAGCGAGGGACTCCCTCCTAGACTGACGGCCAACTAGATATACCCTATACTTTGTTTATTACAATTATTCCATCTTACCACTTATTATATGTACATATATTATTATACAAAATTATTCATATGTTTTGATCAAAATTAATATACTATGTATTGTTTCATGTCATGTTTTTTTTTTGATGGTCACCGGGGGGGACAAAGTCCCCACCTGAATTTTTTTTTTATATCAAAGTTGCCTATGAGGTTTTGCAACCTCTACAAGATGGGTTCAAATGAACCAGAGTACACGGGGAGGAACCGGAGAAGAGATAAAACAAAAACAACGCACACCAACACACACACAGGGGGGCGGGGGTGGGAAACAGGCGCACTTGAGAAGCACTAACAGGCGTGCTCACTTGACGACCACCACCAGGAAGACAGGCAGGGCAATGCCTTGAGGAGTGCGTCCGACGCCGTCGAAGGGCATCACGGTCCCGAGACATTGCAGATTGCAGCACCACCACTTGCTTGCATGGCGACTGCCCCCACAAGTTGGCGAACCAGGAGCGAACGGGGACCAACGAGTGAGGCTGGCCTAGCACCAACTCCACGAACCTTGACCCCGACCTCAGCCAAAGGGGCAGCCCCAAGCACTCTGGCCTAGCACCAGCGCCACGTGGGGAGGCAACCTCGCCGCCGAAGGGGGCCGATCAACCGAGACTGCACCAACAACACGAAGCTCGCGACAATGCCGCAACCATCCCCATCGGATTGTGCCAAGCTTGCACAACCATCAAGAGCTGAAGTTGAACGGCGCCAAGAAATCCCGATTGCCGCCACCGGACAAGCAGCACGAGGTTCATGTCATGTGTTTGGCCGGACTTTGAAATCCATTAACCGGGATGTGCTCGGAGTGGCCCTGAACGTCAACACCATTGCGTCCCTTTATACGCATACCATGAACGACATGAACACCAGATGCATATATTTAGGATAAAATTCTCATAAAACTTAAATACAAGACGTCGACGCCACAGAGGGAGTCAGACGTCGGCACTCGGCACCACGCAGGGACTCGAACGTCGGCGCGAAAGAAGGTGACACCGAGAAATAAGATTGGCATACGTCGACAATGCAGCCTCCATCCTCGGCGCGAAACGCAAAGAAACGATGTTACCTTCCGAGCGCCTCCTCCACCTAGCATGACAGTCATCGTTCCTAATAGGATTAGATTGATTGGTCAGGTTGCCTCTGCTTGTAATCAAATCAATCCCGAGAAGCTAGCTCGATGTGGCCATGTATTTATGCACTCTTACCTGCTCGGTGCACCACCCAACAGGCCGGTTCATGCATGCATGCATGCTATAAAAACTACATGCATGGATGCTACTACTCCACGAGAGTCAAACGACGACACTACTACTTTACTGGCTTGAACGTGGATGTTTTTCTTCTTGTTAATGAGGCTGAGGCCTGCACGGGCTGCGTCCGTCGTTTCCCTTCTCTTGCCATATCATGCCCACGACCACGCGTCGCGACACCCAAGAACGAGTATAGGCCCGCCTCTCCAGGGCGACAAGGTCGAGGTCCCGGCCACCGCACTGAGACGCTTTCCCCATATAACAAAACAAACACAAACAAGTTGTGAGTGATCAGTAATCACACCTTGAAAACTTATATATCTCTTTTTGAAGTTAAATTGTGTTTTTTCCATAATATTTTATTACGTTTTGGGGACAATTAACCTACTAAGAGCATCTCTAGCAGAGCCCGCAAAACGCGAACCCGCAAAACAGTTTTAAGGGCCGGGAACGCGCGTTTTTTGGCTAGAAATGAGTCGCGGCGGAGCAGAAACTCCTCGTTCAGAAACTGTATATGCAAAACATGAATTAGGCATGAATATCATAAAAACTGAATAACAAATAAATAAGAACTAAATTATAAATATCCGTATTACAACAATAGTACACTATGAATCATCATCAATAATTTATTACAATAAAAGTTTGAATCACACGAATTAAACAATAATTCAACACAAGAAACGTTGTAGAATAAAAATATTGTTTGAATCAAACATGCTTCAAATGAATTTAAAAAATTGCTACTGCCCATGCCGCTGCCAGGCGTGTTCAACTAGGTCTTTCTGCAGCTGGGTGTGTTCGTCTGCATCCTCTATCTCACGGTAAGTCTGAAGAAAAACTCTGATGCGATCTGGGTTTCTAGTAGGCTTCACGCGGCTACCAACATTGTCATAGGACAACTCCAAGTCCAAGTCCCTTTCATCCTCTATGATCATGTTGTGAAGAATCACACAACAAGTCATGATGTTTTTCAGTGTTTTCTTGTCCAAAAAACGAGCGGGGCCTCGAACAATGGCAAACCTAGATTGCAAGACACCAAATGCCCTCTCTATATCCTTTCGGCATGCCTCTTGAGCCCTTGCAAATTCAACTTCCTTGTTGCCTCTTGGATTTGAGCTGGTCTTCACGAATGTAGTCCAGGTTGGGTAAATACCGTCGGCAAGATAGTACCCCTTTGTGTACTCATACACATTAACAGTGAAGTTGCAAGCCGGAGCATCACCACTAGCTAGCCTTCGTAGTAGATGAGACCTTTGCAACACATTGATATCATTCAATGTGCCCGGCAAACCAAAAAAGCAATGCCAAATCCATAAATCCTCAGACGCAACGGCCTCAAGCACAATTGTTGCATCGCCTCCCCTGTCACAATACTACCTATGCCATGCCTTTGGGCAGTTTTTCCAACTCCAATGCATACAGTCTATACCAATACGAAGATACTCGTCGGCGTAGTCAGCCGGGACGCCATAGGCAATGACTCTCATTGCCGCGGAGATCTTCTGATATGCGCTGAATCCCAACAAACCCGCGGCATTCCGTCGACGCGTAAAATAGCGACAATTCGCGGCGCAAGCTTCTACTATCTTCACGAAAAGAGAGCGGCGCATACGATACCTTCTCCGGAAGATCTGAGCCGGGTACGTCGGTATTTCGGCGAAGTAGTCACGCATGAGCAGCTGGTTACCGTAGAAGCGGTTCCGTGGTATGCAAAGGCGGCCAGCCTTGGATCCTTGCCGCTGCTTTGCATACCGATCCTCGAACTCCTTGACGGCGAGGACGGCGACCACCATTTGCTGCCGCCGGCTTTCAAACAGCGTCTCCACGTCGGAGACGTCGGAGGAGGACGAATCGGAGAGGAAAAACTCCTCCTCCGGGCGAAACTCCATCTGAAACGGGTACCGCATATCACTATCGGAGTACTCCGTCCGAAAACACAACAAAATCGAGCGGAGATGGACTCACCGACAGATCGGCGGCGGCGGCGCAGATTTGGCCGGAAAGTGGTCTCCACGGGCGGGGCGAGCCGGAAACCGGCGACAGGGGACGTCCGCGGCCGAGGGGTGTCGCGTGCGGCGGGGCGCCTGCAGATGCGGCCGGGAAAAGGGCGAATCGCAGGCGGCGGCACTGGCATCGGAGGCAGCGGCGAGATGGGAATGAAGCGCGTGGTGAATACTCCTCCCGCCAACCGTTTTCACGTTATACATGAGCCCCTCGGTTCGGCGGCGAAATCTGCGAATTTACCGTTCCGAGGGCTGGATTCACGGGCCCCCTTAAAAACTTTTACGGGTCGGTCAGTTTTGCGGGTTCTGTTCTCCGCGTTTTTACGGGTTTGAATCCGCATCGGGCGGTTATTTTGCGGATTTTGGCCTTTTGTGGGCTCTGCTAGAGATGCTCTAATAACTGCCAAAAAAGCACTACCTCCTTGTGAAGTGTCCTTTTTACAAGGATGTTTGCGAAAGAGATAAAAATCTCAAAAAGAAAAATGGTACATGGCTTGGAGCAAGAATCGAGACGAGACTCAAAAAGACGAAACCGAAATCCCAACAGGGCGCGCTAGACCTGCAGGGGTACCGGAGGGCCGCGTGAACCTTGTGAATTTTTCATGGTGCGTGCTTTAGGTGCCGACGATAGGATCCCGGTGCATAAGTGTTGGTTGTGCTAGGAATTTTTTTACCCAACAAACTTGACGCTTTAGCACATCGAGTGGTGCTCGCACTCGTGGCCGATCTGAATATTTCAGCATATGTATGTCGGGTTTTGACTGCCTGAAGTTATCAACTCTCTTCGGGATCGATGGAGTAGCAGTACAAGTACAACACAATCAACGAGAGAGATCGACCGATGTCGAGAGCATTTTGGAAAGGCCACCACCTACGCCCATGAACAGAGATAAAGAAACACTTAAGTGCCATAATGTAGCTCTTAGCTCTCTGTTAAGTGGCCGGCAAATTTTGCTCTTTTCATTTCCCTGACACATCCTTTGTACCGACAACAACTGATTAATAAAATAAACCACTTGGCCTAAAATATCTATTTACCTTTCTCCCTCTCTCATTTTTTATGCAGTCAAAATGCAGTTTCCCTCAAGGATTCCCTGGCCGTTGACTTGGACGATGGCGCACCAGCAGCGTGCACCGGGTCTACCTCGACGGAAGCCCTCCATGGGGTGCACGACCGTGCCTTTGAAGACATGCATTGTTCCCAGAGATCCGTATGGCTGCAGGCTATGGCGCCCGTTGGTGACGTGCATGCACATTTAACTGCATGCATGGGTGCGTCCTTGAGCGACGGAGAAGACAATGTTTACCCAAGTTCGGCTCCTCGATGCGAGGTAAAGACCTACTTCCTGTCTATCATATATTGGAATTGATATGAATATGGTGTTATAAGGATTGGCGATCGAGGTGTCGAGTCGCCGTAGGTTCTAGGGTTTGAACTTGAGAGCTTCGGGTTCTACGTCCCGCGAATCCTCCTTATATACACTGAGACTCGCTAGGTTACAAGGAAAGCTTCTCTGACTTGGAAAGCGCAAGCCGAAGTCATGTTTGCAGACTAGTTATCTCCGTGCCTTCCAAATCAAGCTACCATCGATCTTCTAGACCCTTCTTGATATGTCCCGATCCTTAGTCGGCCCACCTTGTGTAAGCCTGTCAACGGTGCGGCCACGAGCTTATCATGAGCCGCGTTACAATATTGGGCTACGGGTTAACCCATTAAGTATTCCCCCAACAACTGGTATCATATTACTAGTGGCACGTGTGGATAGCCCACGCCACTAGTATTACGAGTCCGGTCGGACGACCTGGGACCACCTACAAGTGGCGCGTGAAATTTACGTACACGCCACTGATCAAGACTTACTGGTGGCGCATTTGAAAGTAACACGCCACTAGTAATATCAGTGGTGCGTTTAAAAAACAAACGCCACTGATACTAGGTCTATTATAAGGGTTTTCTTAGTAGTGTACACTCCCTCTCCTCTCTCTCTTACTTGGCTCCAAAGGGGGGAAATGAGGAGTGGGGTGTGGGATGAAGCCACCAAGTGCCCTCTCCTTGAGGGGTGGTGCTCTTTATATAATAGGTGGGATGACAATACAAGGGTAGTTTGGGGAGTTCTCTCTTCTTTGTGAAGGAAGGGGAAAATATCTAGGGGCAGTTTGGGAAAGGCCTAGTGCTCTTTCTTGTCTAGCCCTCGTACTCTTGGGCTGCCCACTTCTACTTCTCTAGAGCCCAATATTACCCTTAGGCCTCTAGACCATGCACTATGTTGCACAAAAGCGAACTATGGGGGCTTTTGAGCCGATTCCGCACATAGTAGAGCATCGATGCAAGGTGTCAGACAAAAAAAGCGACGCAAGTATTCGGTTCGCTTCTTCTCTGACACAAGCGAGCTGAACGAAGAGATGTGAGCTGCTCGTGAGGAAGAAAGGCAGTGCGTGCATCATAGAAAATGAATTATTTACTATTTTGTAGGTCCCAATGTTGCATGCAAAGCGATGCCACACATATATAGCAGGAAAGTCACAACGATTCCTAACTCTGACTCCTTTTTGCTTGAACCGCATCCACATAGTGGATGGTCTTACATTATTGTGGCAGTTTACCATCACACTACCGCCACCGGGCTGTCTCTACATTGCTCTGCTCATATCTTCCTGCTCTTTTGCCGGATCGATCCCTCGTCTTCTCCGGTGGGTTAGGGGCGTCGTGTACCCTCAAGAGAGTGTATTGCGGTGGGTCTGGGATGTGATCATCGGACCCACGGTCCTGTGGGGGACCCGCATATGCCACTGGGAGCTACTTGTGTTGGTCCGCCGTGCGTATGATAGCATGGTGCTGCTCCGGGTGGGCCCGCCCTTCCATGGCGGGACGAACTGCTCCTCCGTGTGGTGTTGTGCCGCGCCTCTGGTGTTCGGTAGCCTTTGCCTTGTCCGTGCTTGGTCTCCTCGGGGACACGTCCTAGCGGGTATCCGGGTTTCCTGTCATTACGCACAAATGAGCGAAAGGGGGATGAGCACCGGTACAGGGCATGTCTTGCCAAATGCGTTGACTTGGGGTCAAAGCCGAAATCCCGGTGTCCCACAATCGGGGTCGAGTTTAAGTACCAAATTAGATGGAGGAGAATCACATCAACATATATGCATGTCATTTTCGGATGATTCACCCACCCTTCTGACCCAACTTGAATTATTATGCTGGTAGAATATAACCAAGTATTGCCGCATACATGTCCGCCATTGATTTGACCTGTCACAACTCATGGGATGACGACAGCGAAAGGTAAGCTAACAACAATTAATCAAGAAGTTGTGCCTCTCGGGCCTGCAGGCTGGAGCAACCGTAACGGTGGCACGACATGTGCCATGTGTGTAAATCTTTCTATTTTGGTATCGATTTTCATAGACCAATTGCCAATTTTCATAGACTATGATAACTATGATATTTTCATGACGTTGCAAATCTTTCTATTTTGGTATTGATCTGGGGCTCTGGGCACTTCATTTTCAATTGTATAAGGTGCCATGAAAACAATTAGTATACTAATGTGACCGTGTCGATTATTAGCACGTTAATTCGGAAGATCCTCTTAGAGCATCTCTAGCAGAGCCCGCAAAACGCGTAAACCCGCAAAATAACCGTCGGATACGGATTCGAAACCGCAAAAACGTGTAACAGCCCAAAGCTTGAGAACCTAAAAACCTGAGTAAAATTTTCGCTTTTGTGTTTCATTGCATCATGGCATCCATTTTAAGTTGCTAAACAACACACTATTTGGTTTGGCGTCATTTAGAAACAAAATGCCAAACTTGCTTTAATAAAATCTCAAAGCAATGAAGACACTCAAACGTGCAAAACAAAAATACTGGACATCTTATATTTGTCAAGGAAGTTCCAAGAGTTCAAAATAGTATTTTTGAACTTGCTCTAAAATCCCTAGGGTATTCTTCTAAATTTCAAATTACCAAAAATCCCTAAAGAAACCCTATGAACAAATGTTGTCCAAACTATTTTATCTTGCAACCCCAATTTTGGTGGTGCTTCTACATGCTGTTGGGAGGCTACAAGATTTTTCTCAAATTTTTCTAAAAAGTTTCAGTGCCTCAATAAAATCAGGGAAATGCTGCTGGAGTTAAAAAGAAAAGATAGAAGGACTTGTTTGTGATGGAAACAAATGTGCAGGGGGTTTTCTGCAATTGTAGCATCTTCTTCCTGTAGCGACCGAGACGTGCTCGACCGCACCCGCTGCCCTGCCGCACGACGCACCGCGCCGGGGCCCCCTCTCTGCCTCCACCCACGAGGAGAAGAAGAGCACCACCTGCCCACTCCCTCCCCGACATTTTTCTTCCCCGTTTTCCTCTCTCTCTCGTGCCCTGTCATGGCGGAACCGTAGCCGCTGCAGTTGACCGCCGCTCCCCGCCACTGTAACCCACGCCGAGCACCGCCGTTTGGGGCAAACGCTCCGCCTCGTCGTCCTCTCCACCTCTGCCGAAGGAATCGACGCGGGAGGGCCGCAATCGCCGCCGCTGTCCGTTTCCTTCTCCGACCCCGACCACCGTGTCCGAGCTCTGCGCCGCCGCTGTGGTCCACCTCCGGCCTCGCCGCTTCTTCGCACGTGACCGTGGTGAGCACGCCGTCCTCCGGGACCTCTCCTTTCCCTTCCACGTGCTCTGAGTTGGTCGTGCCGTCGAAGCCCGTAGCGACAGCCGCCAAAGTTTGTCGCCGCAGCTCGCAGCCGAGCCCCAGCTCGGATATTCCGAGTTCAACCCCACCGGATAATCCGGATACCACTAGTACGGGATAATCTTCAGTCCTTAGCAGAAATTCAACCCGCCCCCGACGATCGGATATTCCGAGTGAGCCCAAACCGGATGATCCGAGTTTCTTCAGTACCAAAATTTCTCCTCTTCTTCAGTCTATCGGATATTCCGAATCCAAAAAAAAATCAGATATTCCGAAGTAGTTCAGTACTTAAATTACTTCATTCCCACCTTTTTCCCAACTCTGGACAACTAATGTTAATTGTTGTCTAAACATAAATTGTAAAAGGACATAATTTAAAGAGGAATTATAAAGGTAATAACTTTGATCGGTTCGTCAGAAATTTATGTGTAATTTACCAAAATGCTCAGAACAATGTGAGACATCCAGAAGCATCATTTTTCATGCATGTTTAATCACAATTACGGTAACGTACTTTCTCGAAGTGAGAAGAATCATTAAGTTAAATGTGGGGAATTTCCTTCTCTAGTTGAAGTTATCCTTTGCACACCCCATTTAAAATTTCTCGAGAGCTCATGTTAAGTGCAGTACCAGAAAATGTCATGTCATCATGTTTGTGCATTGCACCCTTTGTGTTTGTGGTATTTATTTGTTCCTTTCCGGTGTTGTTTGTGCATCGGTAGATCAAGGAGTTGAAGTGCCACCACCGTATCGTGACGCTCCCTATTACCCGCCATATCAGCAAGGCAAGCGTAATCCCCCTTCTGAGCATGTCTTATCCTATTTTCCGCAAATATTTTCTCCACTATAATATTGCATGCGGTTCCAAATGTTGATGCTTAGCCATGCCTAGTTAAATGTTTATTCGTCCGATGGATATTACATGTTGGAAACAGATGTTGAAATGTTCGGATGATGGTGGAGAAATTGTGGTGACAGGTACTAAAATGCTTAAAGGTGGGGATGAGAGGCCACTGTGGTTGTGATGCTTTGTCTCGTTCTCGCCGCCTAGGTGCGAGTTCTTTACCTCTTGAACCAAGACTGAGCGTGCAACCATGCGTGAGGCCTATGCAATTGCAGGAACCCTTATTCGACTAAATAACTTGTGAGGGGCTAGCCAGGGTGCTCTAGTTCGAGCTTCCATTTGCGCGTGCGTGAGATGATGGTTAAGAATGAGATGAGGATTGTGGTGTTAGGAAAATAAGTGGCCGTGGGGCAGGTGTCGGGGGAATAATTATCCCGCGACTTATTCAAGCAAAAGCGCGACTTATTCACAGTCGCACCACTATTGGACTTACACAAATATGGGCCACCAAAGGAAGGAACTAGAAGACCGGAGAAGATATAACTTGGTGGACACGAAGATGATTAATTAGTCTCCAAGTAGGACTCTGGCTCATACTTTCCTTGGGAGATAAGTTTCCTTGTAACCTTGCGAGCCACCGTCTTTATAAGGTGGACTCCAAGGACCTAGAAGCCCAAGCAAAAAAAGCTCTCATACATCCAGAGAGAGGCGACTCGACACCTCGATCGCCAACCCCTTGTAAGACCATATTCATATCAATACCAATCTAGGATAGGCAGGACGTAGGTCTTTACCTCACATTGAGGGGGCCGAACCTGGGTAAAAAACATTATCTTCTTCGTGCCCTGCGATCTTTAGCTCGGAGACGCTCGATCGCTTAATCCCCAACTCTACGAAGTCATCTCCATGACATCTGCGTGACAAACCCACGACAGTTGGCGCCCACCGTGGGGCCTGCGGTCAAGAGCGTCATGTTCCACGCTGGATCTATGCCAGGGACGGAGGATCTCATCGTCGAACATCTACGTCCAGATCTAGCTCAAGCTCGAGGAGAAAGTATGGAAAAATTCGACCGCGACTCAACTTCGACAACGTCCCTCACGCGCGGGTTGCAGGACAGCAGCAACGTCCGTGTTGCGGATACCACCGACGGCGACTCGGAACTCATCTCGACGATCCCTTCGGTGGAAAGATGCGCAATCGAGTTTCCTAGCATCTGTCCAAAGCGCATCGGATTCCAACGGTTAGATCTCCGTGGGCGACTCAAACACTGAAGCCCTGTCGAAAGCTGACGGAACTCTGCGCGACTTTGGGAAAATAATTATCGAGGTCGACTCGGACATCAATTCGAAGATCCCTCCGGTGGAACCCTGCGGAATACAATCCCGAAGGCCCCCAACAAGTTTGAGACAATTCCAACGGTTAGATCTCCGCCGGCGACTCATGCACTGCAACGAGTTTTGTATGTAGGCGAGTTCGCGAATCCTCCGCTGGCGACATCTCCAACATCGGCGACTCGCTGCACCACGTTCTGTGTCCAGGGGCTCGACATCAACATCGTCCTCATGCGCGGTTGACCAGGCAGCAGCTAGTAGTACCTTGGGTCGCACATGAATCGTGGAAAGTTATCAAAGGAAGGGGAGAAGCAAATTGGTTTGCTAGCTCGTCATGGAAGGGCAGCCAAGGCTACGTACAAACCCATGTTGGTTCACGTTCCGAGAAAGGAAAAGGAAAAATCAGCTACGGCGCCGGACAAATTGATTTGTTACCAAGTGGTATACGTTTTGGAAATCACCAAAGCATGGAAAAGAAAAGGTATTTGTGCTGTCACGTGAAGACCTGCCAACTTTGACTCGTATACGGATTGGGGAAAGTAAGCAAGGAAGGAGAAAAACAAATCAAGTTGCCCACTTTGATTGGCGTGATGGATTCCTCCAAAGAAATCAAGTGCTAGCTAGAAGGAAACACACCAGCCGTATCAAAGTCATGAGCCGTAGAATCACAGCTTCCTGCAGAGATATGACCATGCGACCAAGGATACAGAGGGCAAAAAAAAAAAAAAAATCGCAGATACACAAGGCAGGGGCATAAATATTTTGCAGCTGCGTCTGAGATTTTGCCGCTGCGACTTACCGCTGCATGTCAATACGTACCAGCTCACCAACTCAAGGGCCTGGATTTTTGCGCAGCAGCTCTCAGCACATGCATGATGATTCACTCGTCGTAGAATGTTACTAGCACCATGGAGGTCAAGCCAGACGCCGAGCCTCGACTCAGTGACTAGACACATGCTGCCGGCCGATAAAAATAATTCGGCAGGCTTCATCCCTGGAAGTCGCTGTCGGGGGAATACTTTCTGGATTAACCCGCGGCCCAGTGCGACTTAACTTACTCGCACGGACAAAGGCCCACTTGGGAGCAAGCCCAATATTGAACCGCCATAAGGGGAAAGATCTAGAAGACATATCCCGGAGGACGTGAAGACCAAGTAGTCTCCGAGTAGGCCTCTGTGGATGTATTCCTTATGGGGAAGTTTCCTTTTGTAACCTAGCGAGCCTCTGTGTATATAAAGAGGACTCGCAGGACTTAGAGCGGGTCAAGCTATCAAGCCCTAAACCCTAGCTCATACGGCGAGTACCAGATCGGATCGCCTCCATTGTAACACCTCGATTATCATATCAATACCAATCTAGGGTAGGCAGGAAGTAGGTCTTTTACCTCACATTGAGGGGGCCGAACCTGGGTAAATCTGTGTTGATCTTTGTTCCTGCGATCCCAAGCTCGGAGATGCTTGACTCGCATAATCCCACACCTACGAAGTCATCTATGACACCTGACGTGACAAACCCACGACAGTTGGCGCCCACCGTGGGGCCTGCGGTCAAGAGCGTCACGTTCCGCGCAGGATCCATGAAGGGAGCTGAAGATCTTGTTGTTGGCCGTATCATCACGGTCAATGGCACACCCCTCATCGACGATTCAAGCTGGGGGCCGGAAGCAGATTATTTGGAGACCGGCCACGTCATCCCGTTCGGATCCATCAACGTCTTCGTCGGCTTCATCGGTGGCAGGTCCGTTAGATCGGTCCAGAAGGCGATTCAGTAGAAGAAGTCGCCGATGACGGGGAAGAATCCGTGGAAAGCATGGACTCGCAAGAGTTTGGGTCCATCATACCTGCCTTTGAAGAAAGTTGCTGGGGTTACCCACCAGAAATCACATCATCACCAGATCAAGAGATGGCACAAGTCGCGGTTTACATGGCCGGAGGAGCAGGCGCATCAGGAACTGCTGGAGAAACCGAGGCATCGGCACCCCCAAGCAACCCACTTCTTGTCCCTGTGTCAGCCACGAACGCCGCCCTCCGTGCAACAGAAATTGAGGCCGCCAGGGCCGAGCTCCTGTATGAGGTTCGAAGGATGGAAGAAGAGCGCCGCAGGCTCGATCAGATAAACCAAGGAATCCAACAGGAGCGGCAGAGAGTAGCCGCGCTGGCTGCGACTCAACAACAGGTTGACCCGCAAACACAGCTGCGCGCGACTCAACCAACAGTGGAAATCCCGCTCACTCCAGCCGCGGGACGGGAATCCAGACGACTGCGGAAGGAAGGGTACCAACAAATCAAGAGACCCAGCAACAACCAAGGAGGTTTCACACCCCACAGGGCCATTACCAGAACCCTGTCGATAATATGTATGCTGCGGCTAATATCTTGACTCAGATGGTACCAACAGGCGATGACCCGGTCAATGCTGAGGCGCGGCGCGCGATTCAGATGCTAAGTACGGCAGTCCTGCAACAAGCCAATAGGGCGGAAGCCGAAGCACAGCTGCCCCTCGTACCAGCCAATCACAGGATTGCAGCAGAAAGAAGCGTCCAAGCAGGCCACCAGAGACGTGTCAGGAGTCGCACAGAGGCAGCAGGAGCAAGTCGCAGAAGCGCAGGCGAATGCCCATTGATGCAAAAGCGGCCCGCAGATAACCCCGCAGGCGCGCCCACAGCCCTGTCCTCGCGACTCAAGGGACCGGCGTGTTTCACTGAGAGGATCAGATCGGAACCTTTTCCTGAAGATTTCAAAGGGCCACGCAAGGTGGCAAACTATAACGCCAGCATGGATCCAACCACTTGGCTCAACAATTACGAGATGGGCATGAGCATCCTAAACGCATCTGAAGAGATCTGCGCACGCTACCTAAACATGATGCTAGAAGGTGCAGCGCACATATGGCTGCAAAATTTGCCTCCCAACTCTATAAATACTTGGGAGGAACTGAAGGATGCCTTCGTTAAGAACTTCCAAGGAACTTGCAAGCGACTCTGCAATATAGAAGATTTAGAGCGTTGTGTCCAGAAGGAAGGCGAGTCAAGTCGCCATTGGATGAAAAGGGTGGCAGAAATAATACACTCCTCAGATAATATACCACCAAGCTCAGCCGTCCTGGTGATGGAGAAAAACTGCAAGTTTGAGCCGCTGATTCATAAGCTGGGTCGCATGAAGGATAAAGTCAAGAGCCTCAGCGAGGTGATGGCTGCGGCTAACAAATATGCCAGCTCAGATAAAACCAGAGACGCGTCAGACGGAGAAGAAGAGGAGGTTGCTGCAAAAGGAAAGAAAAACTCCAACAAGCCCCAGCAGCAGCAAACGAGCCACAACAACGCGAGTCAAAACAAACGCAAAAGCGAAGATGGTCACTCAGGGCTCGTCGCCAATACGCGTGGAGGATTCAGAGGCCAGCGTGGAAGGGGTCGAGGATACGGCTCCCGTCCAATCAATATGCAAGAAGTTTTCAACCGGCCATGCGACCTTCATGCGACAGGTGATGGACGGCCAGCGGACCATACCAAGGCGCAATGCCATTATTACAAAAAGTGGAAAGAAGAGAGCCAACACAACGGGGGGAATTCCCATGAAGGAAACCCTAGTGCGGCTCATAACACAAATATTGGGCAGCACGGCGCGAGTAACCCCAGGCAGACGGGGCAGTATCACACAATAGTTATCGATACCTCCAAAAGAGAAGAGAAATTGAGCCGGAGAAGTCAGCAGGTGAACGCCGTGATACCAGCAACACCCGCTTGGTTAAGGTGGTCAGAATACGCGGTAACCTGGAGTCGCGACGACCACCCGCCACAGTACGGGAACCTGGCAAGTTGGCACTGGTTGTGGCACCATACGTTGCAGGATACAAGCTGACCAAAGTGCTTATGGATGGAGGAAGCAGCATTAATATCTTGTACTACGATACTTTCCAGCGTCTAGGACTCAAGGATTCCAGCCTGCAGCCCACGTCAACAGTATTTCACGGCATTGTCCCAGGAAGGTCCGCACGGCCAGTGGGGAAAATAACCCTAGGGGTAACTTTTGGAACAGAAGAGAACTTTAGAAGTGAATTCCTAAGCTTCGAAGTGGTAAAATTCCAAAGCCCATATCACGCCTTGTTTGGAAGAACGGCCTTTGCTAAGTTTATGGCCAGGCCATGCTACGTGTACCTACAGTTGAAGATACCAGGACCAAAAGGGGTCATCACAGTGTACGGAGATAGAGAAAAAGCAATAGAATGTGAGAAAGGAGATGCGGCTTCGCAGAATCCGCCTGTGCCGCGGAAGAACTAAAAGGTTATAAGTCGCAGGTGGACCCAAACGATATGAGTGTGGTTACCACGCCATCTGCCGAGCCACCAATGAAATTCAAAGCGGCCCAGGACACTAAGCAGATAAATCTTGTTCCTGGCGACTCATCCAAGCAAACTAGCATTGGAGCACACATGGAAGAAGAGCAGGAGAAGGCCCTCGTCGCTTTTCTCCAGGAAAATAAGACATCTTCGCATGGAAGCCGTCAGATATGCCAGGGGTACCAAGAGAATTAGCAGAACATAGCCTCAAAGTGAACCCTGCGGCTAAACCAGTGAAGCAGCCACTACGGCGTTTTCATGATGACAGGAGAAAGGCAATAGGAGAGGAAATAGCTCGCTTGCTGGCTGCAGGATTCATCACAGAGGTATACCATCCGGAATGGGTGGCAAATCCAGTATTGGTTATGAAAAAGAACGGTACGTGGCGAATGTGCGTTGATTACACCAGTCTTAACAAAGCTTGTCCAAAGGATCCATTTGCTTTGCCGAATCGACCAAGTAATTGATTCAACTGCTGGGTGCGAGCTGTTATGCTTTTTGGACGCCTATTCAGGCTACCATCAAATCAAGATGAAGAGGGAGGACCAAGAAAAGACGTCCTTCATCACACCCTTCGGAGCTTTTTGTTATGTCAGCATGCCCTTTGGGTTGAAGAACGCAGGTGCGACTTACCAAAGATGCATTCAGAATTGCCTACATGAGCAAATAGGTCGCAACGTTCATGCCTACGTGGATGATATTGTGATTAAGTCGCAAGTTAGCCAGGATCTTATTGGTGATCTGGCAGAGACATTCACAAATCTCAGAAAATACAACATGAAGCTCAACCCCACAAAGTGCGTTTTCGGAGTACCAGCAGGAAAGCTATTGGGATTCATAGTATCAGAAAGAGGCATTGAGGCCAATCCTGACAAGATAAAGGCCGTGATGGATCTCCAAAAGCCAGAAAAGATAAAAGATGTACAGCGGCTTACTGGTTGCGTAGCAGCTTTGAGTCGCTTTATATCAAGATTGGGAGAGAAAGCACTACCTTTGTACAGACTGTTGAAAAAATCAGACACCTTCGTTTGGGACGCAGAGGCCGACGAAGCTCTGACAGCCTTGAAACATCAATTGACAAATGCTCCAGTTCTGGCGGCTCCAAAAGATAAAGAGCCAATGCTACTATACATAGCGGCAAATTCCCGCGCTGTGAGTGCTGTCATGGTTGTGGAGAGACAAGAAACGGAAAGGAATACCCTGTCCAGAGACCAGTATACTACGTGAGCGAAGTCCTCACAGCTTCCAAACAGCGTTACCCACAGTGGCAGAAGTTGGTGTTTGGAGTGTTCATGGCGAGTCGCAAGCTGAAGCACTACTTCCAAGAGCATCCAATAACTGTGGTGAGTTCAGCACCATTGGCAGATATCATTCGTAATCGAGAAGCTACTGGAAGAGTCGCTAAGTGGGCGATCGAGTTGGGACCACATCACATCAGTTACGAGCCGCGCACATCAATTAAGTCGCAAGCCCTTGCAGATTTTATTAACGATTGGACAGAAATCCAAGTTGCTCCTAGCATGGCAGAAACCAAATACTGGACCATGCATTTTGATGGGTCAAGACAGTTGCAAGGCTCGGGGGCTGGAGTTGTTCTGACATCTCCCAAGGGAGACAAGCTGCGGTATGTGTTACAGATACACTTCAACTGCACAAATAACGTGGCGGAGTACGAGGCACTGCTTCATGGTCTACGTATAGCAAAGGAGATGAACATCAGTCGCATACGCTGTTTTGGCGATTCAGACTTGGTGGCACAGCAGGTCTCCGGAACGTGGGACAGCAAGGATGCGAACATGGCTGCATATAGAGAGGTGGACAGAATTGCTGGACATTTCACTGGATACCAAGTTGAACATATTGATCGGAGACAAAATGAAGCTGCGATGCCCTGTCAGTCCCACCCAATGTTTTCCTGGATGAACTGCACAATCCATCAGTCAAACCTCCAGCAGAGATTGACATTGCAGAGCCAGAGGATGATTCAACTTTAGTCGCAGCCCTGCATGAACAGCCAGGATGGACAGAGCCATACATGGCATATTTAAGTCGCGGAGTGCTGCCGGACGATGAAATTGAGGCGCGCAAAATCATACGACGATCAAAGGCCTATACAATCATCAACAACGAATTATACAAGCGCAGCGTATCAGGAGCATTCCAAAGATGTGTCTCACCAGAAGAGGGACGAAAAATCTTGCACGAAATTCATTCAGGCGATTGTGGCCATCATGCTTCGTCAAGATCTTTGGTGGCAAAGGCGTTCCGACATGGATTCTTCTGGTTAACAGCATTAGCAGACGCAGAGCAAATTGTCAGAGTGTGCGATGGATGTCAAAGATACGCTAGGCAAGATCATATGCCAGCCCAAGCACTTCGCACAATACCCATCACATGGCCTTTTGCCGTATGGGGTTTTGACATGGTAGGGCCTTTCAGACGGTCTTCAAACGGAAAAACTCACCTCTTAGTCATGGTGGACAAATTCACAAAGTGGATAGAAGCAGAACCTGTGGGAGATTGCGAGGCTGAAACAGCAGTCAAGTTCTTGAAGAAGGTCATATTCCGCTTCGGTTACCCCCATAGTATCATTACAGACAATGGGAGCAACACCTCTGAAGGGGCTACACAGATATTTTGCGCAGACAATGGGATAAGATTGGACCTCACGTCAGTAGCACACCCGCAGAGCAATGGACAAGCTGAGCGAGCTAACCAGGAAATTCTCCATGGAATTAAGCCGCGCCTTATTGAAAAGGTCGAAGCATCTCCAGGATGTTGGGTGGAAGAACTGCCAGCAGTACTGTGGAGCTTAGAACAACCCCTAACAGATCCACAGGATTTACACCATATTTCATGGTCTATGGAGCAGAAGCAGTCATGCCCAGCGATATCATACATGATTCACCAAGAGTTGCGGCTTACATCGAGACAGATAATGAGATAGCTCGGCAAGACTCGGTGGACACATTAGAAGAGGTTAGAGACTTGGCAGCATCAAGGTCAGCAGTATATCAACAAGACTTGCGACGCTATCATGCCAGACGCATCAAAACCCGCACCTTTCAAGAAGGCGACCTAGTACTGCGACTTAAACAAGATCACAAGGGAATGCATAAGCTGTCCTCTCCATGGGAAGGACCCTACATCATCAGCAAGAAGCTAAACAATGGGTCGTACTACCTGCTGGATGTAAGGGAAGAAAGCAGCGAACGCCATGATTTCGAGGATCGTCTCGAGGCACCTCGCCCTTGGAACGTCGCACACCTGCGACCGTACTATACATAAGAAAAGGCTAATCAGAGCCAAGCATCATCCTTTCCAGCTTTATAGCTGAGTATCATCACAGCCACTCAGGGCTAGAACTTCAACTTTGGTCGCCACCTAGGCGCGACCTATGCAACATCTGATCGCCACCCAGGCGCGATCGACCCTTGTATCAGAAACCGGCTGCCACCTAGGCGCGGCCGTAAACTTTGTATCATCTCTGGTCGCCACCTAGGCGCGACCGACCCCATGTATCACCATGGATCGCCACCTACGCGCGATCCAACCCTATGTATAACACTCGGTTGCCACCTAGGCGCGACCTTATGTGTCATCATAATCAAAGCTTATCATAGCTTAGCCTATCATGGCAATATCATTATGTTTCTTGGGGTCTTTGTTACCCTGAAACAGCCGATTTATTGGCAATTATCAAATTTACCTTAAGTTGGATTGCTACTCGCATTATGTGGCCAAAGTACTGGGGTGTGGCGTCAATCGAGCTTGATTGCCTATCATGGCCGCTCTCGACCCTGAACACACATGTTCCTAGGAAATACTGAGTCGCGCGAGTGCCCACTTAAGGATTCAGATGGCCTAACTAGAGGTCGATGTACTGCTTATAGTACGGCAACACCAATTACAATTACTTGTAACTTAACAATTGTTTTATTCATGATATCAAGTTACAGGTGATGACCTTCAGAGTTCTCTGAGAAGAATTGAGATGATTACCACATAACATCCTCTCAATCCTTGGGGGCTACATCATATTATCATCAAAAATTTGAAGATAGATCGTCATCAAGTTCTGAAGCTATCAGGATACTCTAACAAAGAAGCTCACGAAGTCAGATGATCTTCCAGGTGCGAGTCAAGGCCAAACTTGCACAATTATAAGTCCGAAACAAGGAAAAGCGCGGCCTAAGCATTCAAGATCAAGAAATACTATGAAGTTCAGGCCACGCTTGGGGGCTAATGTCGGGGGAATACTTTCTGGATTAACCCGCGGCCCAGTGCGACTTAACTTACTCGCACGGACAAAGGCCCACTTGGGAGCAAGCCCAATATTGAACCGCCATAAGGGGAAAGATCTAGAAGACATATCCCGGAGGACGTGAAGACCAAGTAGTCTCCGAGTAGGCCTCTGTGGATGTATTCCTTATGGGGAAGTTTCCTTTTGTAACCTAGCGAGCCTCTGTGTATATAAAGAGGACTCGCAGGACTTAGAGCGGGTCAAGCTATCAAGCCCTAAACCCTAGCTCATACGGCGAGTACCAGATCGGATCGCCTCCATTGTAACACCTCGATTATCATATCAATACCAATCTAGGGTAGGCAGGAAGTAGGTCTTTTACCTCACATTGAGGGGGCCGAACCTGGGTAAATCTGTGTTGATCTTTGTTCCTGCGATCCCAAGCTCGGAGATGCTTGACTCGCATAATCCCACACCTACGAAGTCATCTATGACACCTGACGTGACAAACCCACGACAATCGCCGCGGCTAGAAGAAATTTCAGAAGTCGCTGGCAAGATCGCGAACGGCGAGTCGCACGTGGACGTATTCGTCTAGGACCTGAAGTTCTAGTCCGCCACAATTTTGCATGAAGCCAGCTCCAACTCGCTTATTTGACCTAATGAGGGGGCTCATTCAAGAACCTAGGAGAGAAAAAGCTCGCATGTGAAGAAGAAAACAGAAGAGAGACATTGAGAAGGCGACTCGCAAAGCTGGCAACTGAACAAGCACATCAGTTGCCCTGACAGCTCTCGCCCGGCAGCTTGGCAGCTGGATGACCGGGACACTCCGGCTGAATGACATAAGTACGATCTGCAACGACCACGGTTTGCGGCTTACATTACGTCAACCAGGAGCATAAAAATAAGCTAAGTTGCTATCATGCTCAACTTTCGCAGCCTTTTACTTTTGTCAATAAGATTAAGTTCACCTTCGAGTTTACCTCGGGGGCTGCATATCTATTTTATCAAGCTTATTATTAATGTCTTTGCGATTCAAATTATATCATGTCGCAGACTTTAAATTCATATCAGTTTTTTAGATTTAATTACATCTACTTCTAAAAGTCGGGTTTCTTGCAACCCGCGATGCAATTATCAAATTAGAGTTCTTTATAACTCGCATTACATTTATCAAAGTCTAGCTATTTACAGCTTGCATTGGGTTTTATTTGCACCTGCAAGCGGGCATCTTTACATACAAAGATCACCATTACATGCTTAGCCATAAATATTCCATGACTTGTCATTATATCATTTTATGACTTACCATTATATAATTTCATGATTTATCATTATATCACTTTATTAATCATCATCGACTTATTGTCATATTATTTTATGAGTCGCATAGCGATTTATCCCCAAATCATTTTATGAGTCGCAAACAGCTCATCATTACATCAGTTTATGAGTCATTAATGAATCATTATCTTATCAAATATTTGAGTTAAAACAGGTGACTCGCTGTACCACATCTACAGCTAATCAGGGCTGGTTATCATCAAAACTAATTAGAACTCGTCACGGCTATTGCAGCCGATAAAAGCAATAATCCTGGTTATACTCGCCTTAAGTCAGAAGTATCTTTGCACTATGCGGCCAAAGTACTGGGGCGCGGCGTCAATCGAGCTTGATTGCCTATCATGGCCGCTCTCGACCCTGAACACGCGTTTTACCTGGGAAATACTGAACCGCGCGAAGACCTACTTAACGGTAATAGAGATAATTCAGAAGGACTAAAGTACCCGCGTGTGGCGTCAATCGAGTCTGAATGCCTATCATGGCTGCCTATCATGGCCGTTCTCGACCCTGAACACACATTAGATCTGGGAAATACTGAGTCAAGTACCATATGCTATCATGCATCGTACAATATGCTATCATGCATCTTACCAATTGCTATCATGCAACTAAGTTGTTATTATGCAACCATTTGCTATCATGCAGATTACAACATGCTATCATGCGACATACCATTTGCTATCATGCAGATTATACTATGCTATCATGCAGGGTACCATATGCTATTATGCGGAGTACCAAATTTTTATCATAATTATTACCAGCCACCAAGGCTAACATATTGTCATCAAGTTAATATCATTGCTTCCTCGGGGGCTTTGCCCTTTGAATTTCAGGAACATATAACTCGGCCAAATGAGTTTGAACTGGCATGACCAGATTTTTTAATGATTGGGATAATCATTCCCTGATATCGGCTGTTGAAGCCACCATTATCTTTTATCTACAGCCACATTAAGTGGAATTTTTAAGGATGATTCTTTCATCTATATCTAGAGTTTGACTGGGATTATCATTTTTCCTAGCAGCTCTACTAATATTTCACAGTTCGGAGTTTATAAGCGGCCTTGCCTGACTCCAAATATTATTGTTTAATTGCGGCAACAATATTTGCTCAATCTGTTGCAGGATCAAATTGCAACGATATGCCATCAAGCAGGATAATGAAATCATGCCTGCTTAACGCCTGGGGGCTAGGACAATTAAGTTTTTGTCTAAGTTGAGATATTTTTTGAGTCCCGAGCAGCATGATCAAGCATGCAACCCGGCCCTCGGGGCTACACATCCACCATGCATATCTGGCGGTCTTTATTATACTCATATACCATGATTATATGTAGATTTAATTTTTTGCAGCACATGAGAATATATATATCCATTTGCGAGTCAAATCAGCGACTCGGAAATCTTTAAATATAGGCTGTGGCTATATACCATTGAGTCGCCATGCGCTTAGATGGCTTGTCGTGATAACTTGACAAATTATTATACTCTAATGATTGACCAGCTTATTTACGCTTATGGTCTTTTTTGCTTCGATGTCTATGACTCAGCACATTATACACATTTGGCTGATATATCTTGACGCTCATAAGTTATTATTCTTATGATTTCAGCTCGGTCTTACACCCAACAGGAAAAGGTGGTTTTCACCAAGTGCTTCGCGGGAAACTTACCGCGATTCTGCAGCTTCAATGCGACCAAGATAGAAGTGCTCAATTGGCAACATAATGGCTCAAGAAACCGCAACGCTCGCGACTCATCATCAGCGAGTCGCCAAGTGCAACATCGACGAGTCGGCAAGAACTACATACGCAAGCTCGCAAGATCATCATCAAGACAGAATCTTCCGCCTGATTCTACGAATCACCCGGAAGCTTGGGGGCTAATGTCGGGGGGAATAATTATCCCGCGACTTATTCAAGCAAAAGCGCGACTTATTCACAGTCGCACCACTATTGGACTTACACAAATATGGGCCACCAAAGGAAGGAACTAGAAGACCGGAGAAGATATAACTTGGTGGACACGAAGATGATTAATTAGTCTCCAAGTAGGACTCTGGCTCATACTTTCCTTGGGAGATAAGTTTCCTTGTAACCTTGCGAGCCACCGTCTTTATAAGGTGGACTCCAAGGACCTAGAAGCCCAAGCAAAAAAAGCTCTCATACATCCAGAGAGAGGCGACTCGACACCTCGATCGCCAACCCCTTGTAAGACCATATTCATATCAATACCAATCTAGGATAGGCAGGACGTAGGTCTTTACCTCACATTGAGGGGCCGAACCTGGGTAAAAAACATTGTCTTCTTCGTGCCCTGCGATCTTTAGCTCGGAGACGCTCGATCGCTTAATCCCCAACTCTACGAAGTCATCTCCATGACATCTGCGTGACAAACCCACGACAGCAGGGTGTTGGAGGCACTGAACCTGTCCTACCGCCACTGATGATCCTGGAAAGTCTCGAGCGAGGGAGAAGTCGTCACCGCTCCCACCTAGCCGGCTTTCCTCGGAAGAGAGCTAAGAGCTAATGGGCCGGACGGTACGCGTGGCAAACATTGTACACCCTGCAGGGTTAAATCTTTTCGAAAAGCCGTGTCCATGGTTATGGACGACTTGGGAAAGGACGATAAGATCATAGAATAACTTAAACGGAATGATTAAAAACTGAGTACTAGAGGTACTACTCAAGAATGCAAGGTGAGCTTCCTCGAGGGTGATTCGGGGAGGTGCCTATGTAGAACAGGTACAGTGATGATGGTGGTCGTTGATGAGAAAGGTAATCAGAAGAAAAGAGTTACTTCTTACCCCTCTTTGAAAATAATCTGATTAGTCGATGCCATGGAGTTATGTTTTCCTAAATAAAATCAGCTTTATGCAAAACAGCCATAAAACCTTGAAAGCCTCATCGAGCTAAAGCTCTATATATATAATCTTGCGAGTTCGTCGAACTCAACGTCGTTTGTTTTGTTTCAGAGGAGGACTTCACCGACCTCGAAGGTGGGTTCTTTGTGGACGTCGACGAGTAGTCTGGGGTTCCCAGGTGGCAGCTTGGGACATCCCGGAACAGCTGGCTCTTGAATGTTTATCTGTAGGCCTCTTAGGCCATAATTTGGATCTTGTTGTTTAGAACAACTTAATTTGCTTGCGCATGTTGTATTGTTGGGTCTGTGGCCTCTGGTTGTAATTTGCTATCTTTCTCTATTATAAGAGTTGAACTATAATGATTTGTGTCGTAGAGTCTATGATGTGCCAGTTGTTCCACAAGTCTTGATCTCTCTATTATGCATTGATAGTTGTGCCTATGTTAAGGCATCAATCGGGGTGTTGCGTTGCCGATGATCAATTCCGAGCAACGCCTGCCAAAGGTTTTGGCCGGGGATTGGTAAACCCGTAACCTCCGGTTGTATCGCTTAACCGGTGACACACAGCATCACTGTATAGCAGTCGGGTCGGGGCGCCACAAGTTGGTATCAGAGCCGGACTGCCTGTAGGAAACCCTTCTACTGGTCGACGTTGAGTCTAGTGTTTGTGAAAATATTTCTAACCTAAAAATGAGTTGTGAAAACCATCTTAGGATTCTTTTTACTCCTTACCTGGTTACACTCTAATCTCGGAGCAATCTTACCTCGATTTGAGTTAAAGGTTTTACTTCTCATCTGTTACTTCAAAATGATTAGTATCACGGGGTTGGGTTCTACCTTTAGTGCTATGTGTCCGGTTGCTCCCGCTGCGTTGCAATCCGAAATCAACTCAGATGTTTCTACCAAGTCTAATCACTTGTTCCTTCGTTGGGTTTTAACCCAAGGACTTGAACAGAAGGTTTCGGATTGTGCCAACTAGAGTGTGTTGACTCACATGGTTTCTTAACTGTTTGAATCCCACGCTAGTAGTACATGAGGCTGATCTTTGACCCAAGTTCTATCTTGTTGGTCCCTTGTTAGTTGTTACACAAAGTATTATCGTCCCTAGTCTGTGTACTTGAGTAGACGCTAATGCTATTGTTTCAACCATTCAGAGAAAGATACTAACTGTGTCATTGTAAATTCTCCAGAATGGCTCGAGGAGGCCGTGGTAACCACAATGATGAGGAACCGCCGCCACCACCCTCGATGGCTCAGGTCTTGATGGCCATTGAGGAAAACCGCGGGCGCAATGAGCGGTTGCTTGAGCAGTTGGTGCAGCAGAATGCACAGAGGAATGGCTGCAACACTCTCACTGAGTTCCTGCGCTCGCAGCCACCCACCTTTGCTGATGCTAAAGTGCCACTAGAAGCTGATGATTAGCTTCGCGCTTTGGAGCGCAAGTTCTCCGCGCTGCATGTCCTAGTGGCCGAGCAAGTCAACTTCGCCACCTACCTTCTGACGGGTGCGGCTGGCTGTTGGTGGGAGAGCCGTGTGGCATTGTTCCCAGCCAACCATGTCTTCACTTGGGCTGATTTCCGCACTGCCTTCCGTGCGGCTTACATCCCTCAGCCGATCATGGATTTGAAGAGGAGGGAGTTCCTGGATTTGCAGCAGGGACGCATGGACCTCCGCACTTATGGTTGTGAATTCAACCATCTCTCTCGTTACGCCCCAAGGGACGTGACCACAGATGCTGACAAGCAAGAGCTGTTCCGCAAGGGTCTTGCGCCGCAGCTCCGCTATGAGTTATTGCCCTTCAAGTTCCAGACCTACCAGGAGCTGTTCAACCAGGCTCTTACTCTTGAGCAAGGAAGGAAGGAACTCGAGACTTCCAAGAGGCCAGCACACGGGGACCACCAGAGTTCCTCGGGTTTTGCGAGCAAGAAGCGCAGGGTGTTTGTTCCCTACAGCGCTGTGCCGCGTGCTCCATTCATGCCTAGGGCCGCGGGATACAGGCCACCACCTCCGCGCCCCACTACTTCAACCTTCGGGTCGAGCGGAGGTGGGTATCGTCCTCAGCTACCTGCTCCACCTGGACTCACTTGCTACACCTGTGGCCAGGCTGGCCACTACTCCAGGGAGTGCCCCCAGAAGGCACCCATCACGGGAACACCTGCACGAGCCCCCGCCCCGCCAGCTAGCAAGGCTGGACCTATTGTGCGTGGTCGCCTGAACCACGTCTCTGCTGAAGAAGCTGAGGAGGACCCCGACGTCCTTATGGGTGAGCTACGAATCAATAACAATCCTGCTACAATTTTGTTTGACTCTGGAGCATCGCATTCATTCATATCTATAGCGTTTGCAAAAGACCACAACATACCGTTCAAGAAGATGAACCATCCCTTGGTGATCTCCACACCTAGCTCTAAATGGCGAACCGATGGTGTTATTCCTGAGGTCCAGATTACCATAAGTTACTCGTCTTTTCCTTTTGCTTTGGTAGCTCTGAGGTCAAGTGGCATTGATGTCATACTGGGCATGGACTGGTTAGTAAAATACCGGGCTAATCTCGATTGTGCGGCAAAGACCATTACTGTGACTACCTCTTCTGGCGACATTGTGGAGTATTGGTCTGCGCTATCAAGACCTCCATCTTCAGTCATTCCCCTCTCACCGGAGATTCTCCTTTGCTTTATAGAAGGCGAATTCCCTCCAGAAATACATGAAATACACGTGGTGTGTGACTTCCCGGATGTGTTCCCGGAAGAATTGCCTGGCATGCCACCTGATCGAAGTGTGGAGTTTGTCATAGATCTGCTTCCCGGTACCGCTCCGATTTCCAAGAAGCCCTACCGTATGCCGGTGGAAGAGTTGGCTCTGTTGAAAGAGCAAATCGATCAGCTGTTAGCGAAGGATTTCATTCAGCCTAGCAGTTCACCTTGGGGTTGTCCGGTACACTTTGTCAAGAAGAGGGATTCTACCGTGCCTCGTCCAGTCTCTGACTATAGACCGTTGAGTGCGGTGACAATCAAGAACAAGTATCCTATTCCCCAGATCAATGATCTGTTAGATCAGTTAGCTGGTGCAACAGTATTCTCCAAGATGGATCTGAGGTCAGGATACCATCAGATCAAGATCAGAAAGGAGGATATCCCAAAGACGGCATTTGTTACTCGCTATGGCTCATATGAGTATACCGTCATGTCCTTTGGTCTCACCAATGCTCCATCTACCTTCATGAGGCTCATGAACTCCATCTTCATGGATTATCTTGACAGATTTGTCGTCATTTACATCGATGACATCCTCGTTTATTCCAAAACCGATGAAGAGCATGCCGAACATCTTCGGTTGGTTCTGACACGACTTCGAGAACACCGCCTCTATGCCAAGTTCTCCAAGTGTGAGTTCTGGTTGGATAATCTTGTCTTCCTTGGTCATGTGATATCCGCTAATGGTGTGGCTATCATTCCCGACAAGATTCAGTCCATTTTGGATTGGAAAACTCCAATGTCAGTCAAGGACATTCGTAGCATTCTTGGATTGGCAGGTTACTACCGCCGATTCATAGAAGGTTTCTCCAAGATAGCCAAGGCCCTGACTGACCTTCTCAAGAAGGGTACAAAGTTTGTATGGACGGACAAAGCTGAAGAGAGTTTCAAAACGCTGAAAGCCAAACTCACGACCGCTCCTGTGCTTGTCCTATCGGACACAAGCAAAGATTTCGTCGTCTTCTGTGACGCCTCTCTGCAAGGCTTGGGCTGTGTGCTAATGCAAGATGGCCATGTGGTGGCATATGCTTCTCGCCAACTTAAGCCGCATGAGCACAACTACCCAACTCATGATCTAGAACTTGCCGCGGTGGTCTATGCATTGAAGCAATGGAGACCATACCTGTTTGGTAACCGTTGCGAGATTTTCTCGGATCATAAGAGTCTGAAGTACCTCTTCACCCAGCCGGATTAAATCTCAGGCAAAGGCGTTGGTTGGAGTTAATCAAGGACTATGATGTGAGTCTGAACTATCAACCCGGCAAAGTAAACATCGTGGCTGACACGCTAAGTCGGAAGTCCTATTGCAACAATCTGATGATTGAAAAGGCCCAACCTGCCCTCCATGAAGAGTTCTCTCGTTTGAACTTAGAAATGGTTCCCTCTGGCTACCTTGCAAATCTGGAGATCAAATCTACTCTTGTAGACCAGATTAAGGATGCTCAAAAGCGTGACAAGGGTATTCTAAAAATCAAGGAGAACATTGCTAGCGGGAAGGCCAAATGTTTTTCTGTCAATGAATTCGGAGTTGTTTATTTTGGTGACCGCTTGGTAGTGCCAAAGAAACAAAAATTGAGGGAGTTGATCCTCCAAGAAGCTCATGAATCTCCTCTCTCTATTCATCCCGGTAGTACCAAAATGTACCAAGACCTTCGACCACAATTCTGGTGGACTCGAATGAAACGAGAAATTGCCAAGTATGTTGCTGAATGCGACACCTGTCGACGGGTAAAGGCTGAACATCAAAGGCCTGCCGGCACTCTTCGCCCTATTGCAGTTCCGAAGTGGAAATGGGATGAAATCGGTATGGACTTCATCACCGGGTTTCCCAGATCCCTAAGGGCAACAATGCAATCTGGGTAATCATTGATCGACTGTCCAAGGTTGCTCACTTCCTACCAGTCCGTGATGATATACGGGCAAGTCAACTGGCTGACTTATATATGGCTCGTATTGTTCCATTGCATGGGGTCCCTCTCAGGATCATATCGGACCGTGGAATTATCTTTGTATCCAAGTTCTGGCAGAGTTTCCAAACTGCTATGGGGTCCCGTCTCAACTTCAGTACCGCCTACCACCCCCAGACTGATGGACAGACCGAAAGAGTGAACCAAGTTTTGGAAGACATGCTTCGGGCATGTGTAATCTCTTTTGGCAAGGGTTGGGAAAAGTATCTCCCTTTCGCGGAGTTCTCCTACAACAATAGCTATCAAGCTAGTCTGGGCATGGCTCCATTTGAGGTTCTCTATGGAAGAAAATTCCGCACTCCGCTGAATTGGTCCGAGACCGGAGAGAGAGCACTCTTTGGTCCAGATGTGATCAATGAAGCTGAGGAGAAGGTCAGAATCATACGAGAGAATCTGAAGATTGCTCAGTCTAGGCAGAAGAGCTACTATGATAAGCACCATCAGGAGATCCACTATGAAATTGGTGATAAAGCTTATCTCCGCGTCTCTCCCCTTCGTGGCGTTCGCCTCTTCGGTATCAAAGGGAAATTGGCCCCTCGCTATGTTGGCCCTTTCACCGTTCTGGCCAAGCGAGGAGATCTTTCTTATAAGTTGGAGTTACCGGTCATCTTTCCAAATGTGCATGATGTGTTTCATGTATCCCAACTTCGCCGTTGCTTCAAAGATCCTATCCATGGGGTCAATCATGAAGAGCTAGATCTCCAGGAAGACCTCACTTATCGCGAGCATCCCATTCGTGTCCTGGATGAAGCCGAAAGGAAGACCCGTAACAAGACTACCAAGTTCCTCAAAGTTCAGTGGTCTCACCATTCTGAGGAGGAAGCAACTTGGGAAAGAGAGTCTAGTCTTCGTGAGGAGTATCCCGACTTCTTCCCGCGATCTTAGAATCTTGGGACGCGATTCCTGTAGGGGGGGGGGTAGAATTGTAACAACCCAAAGCTTGAGAACCTAAAAACCTGAGTAAAATTTTCGCTTTTGTGTTTCATTGCATCATGGCATCCATTTTAAGTTGCTAAACAACACACTATTTGGTTTGGCATCATTTAGAAACAAAATGCCAAACTTGCTTTAATAAAATCTCAAAGCAATGAAGACACTCAAACGTGCAAAACAAAAATACTGGACATCTTATATTTGTCAAGGAAGTTCCAAGAGTTCAAAATAGTATTTTTGAACTTGCTCTAAAATCCCTAGGGTATTCTTCTAAATTTCAAATTACCAAAAATCCCTAAAGAAACCCTATGCACAAATGTTGTCCAAACTATTTTATCTTGCAACCCCAATTTTTGTGGTGCTTCTACATGCTGTTGGGAGGCTACAAGATTTTTCTCAAATTTTTCTAAAAAGTTTCAGTGCCTCAATAAAATCAGGGAAATGCTGCTGGAGTTAAAAAGAAAAGAGAGAAGGACTTGTTTGTGATGGAAACAAATGTGCAGGGGGTTTTCTGCAATTGTAGCATCTTCTTCCTGTAGCGACCGAGACGTGCTCGACCGCACCCGCGAGCTCGCCGCTGCCCTGCCGCACGACGCACCGCGCCGGGGCCCCCTCTCTGCCTCCACCCACGAGGAGAAGAAGAGCACCACCTGCCCACTCCCTCCCCGACATTTTTCTTCCCTGTTTTCCTCTCTCTCGTGCCCTGCCATGGCGGAACCGTAGCCGCCGCAGTTGACCGCCGCTCCCCGCCGCTGTAGCCCACGCCGAGCACCGCCGTTTGGGGCAAACGCTCCGCCTCGTCGTCCTCTCCACCTCCGCCGAAGGAAGCGACGCGGGAGGGCCGCAATCGCCGCCGCTGTCCGTTTCCTTCTCTGACCCCGACCACCGCGTCCGAGCTCCGCGCCGCCGCTGTGGTCCACCTCCGGCCTCGCCGTTTCTTCGCACGTGACCGTGGTGAGCACGCCGTCCTCCGGGACCTCTCCTTTCCCTTCCCCGTGCTCTGAGTTGGTCGTGCCGTCGAAGCCCGTAGCGACAGCCGCCATAGTTCGTCGCCGCAGCTCGCAGTCGAGCCCCAGCTCGGATATTCCGAGTTCAACCCCACCGGATAATCCGGATACCACCAGTACGGGATAATCTTCAGTCCTTAGCAGAAATTCAGCCCGCCCCGACGATCGGATATTCTGAGTGAGCCCAAACCGGAGATCCGAGTTTCTTCAGTACCAAAATTTCTCCTCTTCTTCAGTCTATCGGATATTCCGAATCCAAAAAAAATCGGATATTCCGAAGTAGTTCAGTACTTAAATTACTTCATTCCCACCTTTTTCCCAACTCTGGACAACTAATGTTAATTGTTGTCTAAACATAAATTGTAAAAGGACATAATTTAAAGAGGAATTATAAAGGTAATAACTTTGATCGGTTCGTCAGAAATTTATGTGTAATTTACCAAAATGCTCAGAACAATGTGAGACATCCAGAAGCATCATTTTTCATGCATGTTTAATCACAATTACGGTAACGTACTTTCTCGAAGTGAGAAGAACCATTAAGTTAAATGTGGGGAATTTCCTTCTCTAGTTGAAGCTATCCTTTGCACACCCCATTTAAAATTTCTCGAGAGCTCATGTTAAGTGCAGTACCGGAAAATGTCATGTCATCATGTTTATGCATTGCACCCTTTGTGTTCGTGGTATTTATTTGTTCCTTTCCGGTGTTGTTTGTGCATCGGTAGATCAAGGAGTTGAAGTGCCACCACCGTATCGTGACGCTCCCTATTACCCGCCATATCAGCAAGGCAAGCGTAATCCCCCCTCTGAGCATGTCTTATCCTATTTTCCGCAAATATTTTCTCCACTATAATATTGCATGTGGTTCCAAATGTCAATTTGTTTAGTTTAGAGTATCCTATAGCTGCATTAAGTTCCGATGCCATTACCTGTTTCCCTCCTATTATCCATAGGTTTATATGGTGGGCCTGAGATACTTAACTATGCTATGTT
The DNA here is from genome assembly GCA_947311845.1 of Poa pratensis. NCBI lineage: Eukaryota > Viridiplantae > Streptophyta > Magnoliopsida > Poales > Poaceae > Poa > Poa pratensis. The sequence goes on from CAMZMU010000042.1 coordinate 2,581,514, forward strand.
GATGCTTAGCCATGCCTAGTTAAATGTTTATTCGTCCGATGGATATTACATGTTGGAAACAGATGTTGAAATGTTCGGATGATGGTGGAGAAATTGTGGTGACAGGTACTAAAATGCTTAAAGGTGGGGATGAGAGGCCACTGTGGTTGTGGTGCTTTGTCTCGTTCTCGCCGCCTAGGTGCGAGTTCTTTACCTCTTGAACCAAGACTGAGCGTGCAACCATGCGTGAGGCCTATGCAATTGCAGGAACCCTTATTCGACTAAATAACTTGTGAGGGGCTAGCCAGGGTCCTCTAGTTCGAGCTTCCATTTGCGCGTGCGTGAGATGGTGGTTGAGAATGGGATGAGGATTGTGGTGTTAGGAAAATAAGTGGCCGTAGGGCAGGGTGTTGGAGGCACTGAACCTGTCCTACCGCCACTGATGATTCTGGAAAGTCTCGAGCGAGGGAGAAGTCGTCACCGCTCCCACCCAGCCGGCTTTCCCCGGAAGAGAGCTAAGAGCTAATGGGCCGGACGGTACGCGTGGTAAACATTGTACACCCCTGCAGGGTTAAATCTTTTCGAAAAGCCGTGTCCATGGTTATGGACGACTTGGGAAAGGACGATAAGATCATAGAATAACTTAAACGGAATGATTAAAAACTGAGTACTAGAGGTACTACTCAATAATGCAAGGTGAGCTTCCTCGAGGGTGATTCGGGGAGGTGCCTATGTAGAACAAGTACAGTGATGATGGTGGTCGTTGATGAGAAAGGTGATCAGAAGAAAAGAGTTACTTCTTACCCCTCTTTGAAAATAATCTAATTAGTCGATGCCATGGAGTTATGTTTTCCTAAATAAAATCAGCTTTCTGCAAAACAGTCATAAAACCTTGAAAGCCTCATCGAGCTAAAGCTCTATATATATAATCTTGCGAGTTCGTCGAACTCAACGTCGTTTGTTTTGTTTCAGAGGAGGACTTCACCGACCTCGAAAGTGGGTTCTTTGTGGACGTCGACGAGTAGTCTGGGGTTCCCAGGTGGCAGCTTGGGACATCCCGGAACAGCTGGCGCTTGAATGTTTATCTGTAGGCCTCTTAGGCCATAATTTGGATCTTGTTGTTTAGAACAACTTAATTTGCTTCCACATGTTGTACTGTTGGGTCTGTGGCCTCTGGTTGTAATTTGCTATCTTTCTCTATTATAATAGTTGAACTATAATGATTTGTGTCGTAGAGTCTGTGATGTGCCAGTTGTTCCACAAGTCTTGATCTCTCTATTATGCATTGATAGTTGTGCCTGTGTTAAGGCATCAATCGGGGTGTTGCGTTGCCGATGATCAATTCCGAGCAACGCCTGCCAAAGGTTTTGGCCGGGGATTGGTAAACCCGTAACCTCCGGTTGTATCGCTTAACCGGTGACACACGGCATCACTGTATAGCAGTCGGGTCGGGGCGCCACAAAACGCAAAGAACAGAACCCTCAAAACTCTCCGACCCGTAAAAGTTTTTGAGGGGGCCCGTGAATTCGACCCACGGAACCGTAAATACGATGTTTTCCTGGCCGAACCGAAGGGGCCCTGCATATCGTGAAAGCCGTTGGCGGGAGGGACATTTCAGCAGGCGCCGGTGACCTTCCGCCGTGGAACTCGCCGGAATCCGGCAAACTTCCGCCGTACTCGCCGGAATCGCCACTGGCACCGCCGGAAACGCTGGGCAGGAGCTGGTCGCCGGCCCTAGGGGCCTCTACGCCGGCCCGAGGGGGCTCGTCCGCACTGCAGCGGCGGCCGCCAGGAGCGGCGGCGGCGGCTCGACGCCGAGGGGCTTCGTCCGCGCTGCGGCGATGCCGCTGGGCTCTGTCCACGCTCCGGCTGGGCTTCGTCCGCCGCTCCTGGCCCAGCGTCAGGCTTCGCTCTGGATCGAGATTGATCTGCCGCTGGTTCGTGCGCCGCTGCAGCTAGCTCAGCTCCTGTTGGCCTCCGATTGATCAGCTAGCTACTAGTACGAGTATACTAGATGGATTGATTGTTGCCTCGCAGCTAGCTAGCTCAACTCCTGTGTACTTTTATGGATCGGTGTATTTTAGTATGCGGAGGGATTGGGAGAACGCATGAGGAAAAAGAACACCACAAATAATATTCAGAGAATATTTCATTTTACAGTTTCGGTTTAAGGTTTCTGCTCCGCCGCGCCGTGTTTCGAGCAAAAACCGCGCGTTCCGCGACCCGCAAAACAGTTTTGCGAACTGTTTTGCGGGTTCGCGTTTTGCAGGCTCTGCTAGAGATGCTCTTAGATCTTCCATTTGATCTAGGACTTCAGGGTGTAGTACTGTAGGTACTAGGTGTTAACAATGAAAAATTAATTAACCACCATACTGCATGACTAACGTCTTATATTTTTGGAATGGAGGTAGTAGCTAAGATGAAACTTTATCGTGTATCGACGATGACCGTGATCGAGTTGGTAGTTGCAAACAAACCTGATTTGGTTGGTAAGATTAAGATTTAATCATAATGAAGGAACCGATTCATAGTCAGTATGATTTCTCGTATTTTATCGGAATCTAGGGAGACAAGCATATGGGCTCGCTGAGATTTAGAAATTAATTCTAATTGTTACAGTGAGCTTTAGAAATTAATATTAGTGAACTAAAAAAATAGAACTAGCACGCATAGTTTAAGTTGACTAGTTGAAGGAACATTTTAGCTAAACCAACACATGTCCAGTGGACAAATAAAATCAGGCATGCCGTGCTAGATTAACAACATAGATATGGGGAGTAAATAGCCACTGCACATTCCACGAAAACTATGTTCCTCTGCCCTCACAGGTTTGAGAATCAGTTAAGACTTATTTTCCGCCGCGATCGTAGTTCCTGCCGGGAACACGGATGTAGCTGCCACAAATTTTTGTACACTCTCCAGAGGTGCGCCACTTTTCCCAAGAGTAGGCTTATCCATATTGCTCTCTTCACACTCCTTGGTGTGGCTGGTCCGGTGTAAGATTCTCAAGCCATGCCGCGTTCTTCTCCGCAACCCCACATATCCACTCGATGGTCCTCACCATTCCTTGGGTGGAAAGTATAAGGCGCTTCCACGCACGTTGGCCGTTCGCGACGACTCAACCAGGTAGACTGTCCGAGTATAAGGCGCTTCCGCGCACGTTGGCAGTTGGCGTCGGTCACCGAGCTCGAGCAGGACTCGCCGGGCTTCGTGAGGACCATCGAGCTCACGGCGCAGCCGCAAGCCTCCTCCTCTGCTCCTCTTCCCCACTGCCTCCAACTCCGATCTCGACGACGACGACGACGGCAACGGCGGCAACGGTGACGACGACGAAATCAACTGGGACGAGCTCGCAGACGATGAGGACTAGGGCTAGATTAGGGTTTTAGATTTAATTTCAATTAAAATCTTGTAAAATATCAACAAAATTTGAATGAAATTGATGATCAGATCTAATTCTTTTTATTGATTTGCTGGGCAGCACAATTTGAGGGGCGCGGGACAAAATTTGGGGTGCCCGTGGAGATGGTGAGACTAGAAGGGTGTAAATGATGTTTGGTGGCACGGTCACTCACGGGTCACGGCATCATACCTGTGCACAGTAGATGCATGTGCGCCTCCCGTGAAGACCAGACAAAGAAGCGATGATTGAGTTCGTGTCCGGCGAAGGAGCTAAAGCGAGTCCCGAGTTCGAGCCGAGGAAGAAATCCTTCCCGCCAGTACTGAGACCAAGTCCGGCGGCTCGCTGCAGACCAACCGGAGAAATCCTTCCCGCCAGTGCCGGGTACATCCTTTGCTCCATTTTGCTTTTTTCTTTTCTTTTTTGCTGCGAGCGGCGGCCGGTGAGGGAGGCGGATCCGGTGGGGTGTGTGTGGGGCGGCACGTAGCTCGGGAGGGTGGCGCTTCGGCGACGTTCTGCTACTCCGCCGTTCGGCGAGTGAGAGGGGAGATCGGGAAACAGAAACAGGCACCGGAAAAAAACGACTTGCTCGGCCCTCTCACGGGAGCGCGCCGCCACCAGCCCCTTTCCTCCGCCCTCGCCCTCGCCCTCGCCCTCGCCCTCGCCGCTGCCGGAGGAGGCCACCGGGCGAAGGCTTCTCCCGGCGGCGTGTTGTGGTCCGACGAAGTTGGGAGCTCGGCGGCGACCATCTGGTCGGCAGTTTGCGGAGGCGAAGTTCGGGAGCGCGGCGGCGTCGTTCTGGTCGGCAGCTAGCGGAGGCGTGTGCGCCGGTCCACGTGATGCAGCGGCGGATCTGGGGATCCAGCGCTGGCTTGAGCAGAGGAGTTAGGAGCGGCGGGGCGGTGCAGCAGGGGGTGCGCATGCTGGCGGGTGCTGCGGTGGCTCTGGCCATGGTGACCAGGACTTTGAGCGGATGCCAGGGCAGCGGCGAGACGCGTGAGCCATTGCGGCAGCCGGGGAGGGCAGTTCCGGCGGCCTCCGAGCGCCGCATAATGGTCATGGGGTTTAATTACTTGCGTCCTGTTTTAACCAATTGATCCATTCAGGCTTTGTGCATTGATTGATTCCCATGAATTAGCACCTGATTTGATGCTAAAGTTTCTCTCTTTTTTATAAAAAAAAATCCGAGCACCTAGTAGGATGTAAGGAATAGTAATTCCGTCCTCTACAAATAATTCTCTTTTGCTGTTAACAAGGCTGGGTTACTTGGAATACTGATTGTAATCTGTAACCCTATACATGTACCGCATAGGTAGTAATAATGGTAATGGTGGTGCTAGTCTTGATATCTGTTTTCAACTCATCAGAGGGAGATGATCTGATTATTGTGACAATAGGAGAGCAGTTGATGGGTGCATTCAAGACGACACAGAGCTTATGCATTGACCAATAAGGTACTTCCACCTTTCGTTTTCTCTTCAGTTTTCCTGATGAAGCCTGGTATGGGTCTTCCGATGGACGGACGGTAGAGCTGGTTTATATGCTTGTGAGAAGAACTATTGCTAGCTGCTGTAATAGAAAATCATATTTAAGTGTAGATCACAACTTTTATTTCTTTGCATTTTCATCTCTGATTTTGAATGAGATTAGAAAATTAATCATTTATACTCCCTCCAATAATTCAGCGATCACATCTTCTTTAGGCACCACATTGCCTATTTTGTTTCATGATCTTAAGTAAGACATGCACTTGAACAATACATGTTACCTTCCAAACAATCTAACATGGTGTTCCACAAAATTCTATCTCTTCCTGCAGTCTTGGCTGCTCCTCGTGAAGACAAGTTGTCTCAGGTCGCGGCAACAGAGAGGAAATCAAACATTGGCTGCCTAAGTCCAAAGCTCATGACACCTAATATTGATCGAAAGTACTCCTGAGTGGCTTCAGGTGATACCGGTATGGTGGTATTGGTTTGCTCATTGTCTGTCTCTACTCAGTGACTTTCCAATGTCTATGGTTTATGCAAGCTGCAAGCACTATGGTTACATATAAGCCTGTTTAATAGTTATTTAGTCCTTGTTATAGTCTGCAGCTGCAATAGTTTTTTCTACACAATTATCTTGAGTCTCATCCTTACATTTGGTTCGCGACTGGATTCTTGATGCTTAACATTGAAATAGAGTAGCGAGCGCACCTTTGGTGCAGACGCGCACACGTATGTCAAGCCGCCGCTTGCCATGGTTATTCTGATCGATGCATAATAGGCACGAGGCTTACTTGGTTGGTGTTTTAACCATTTTATTCGTTCAGACTGTGTGCATTGATTCCCACGATCTATCACCTGATTTGATGCTACCTTGTCTTTTTTTCAACTTGCAAGGATTAAGGATGTGAAGAAAACTAATTTTGTCGTGTGCAGAGAATCGCCTTTGTTGTTAACAATGCTGCTTACATAGAATACTGATTGTCTTCTGTAATTTTATATACTGCATAATTAGTAACGGCAATGGTTTTGAGATCTGTTTTCAACTCATCATGATCAGGCATATAACTATCAAAGGCTGCTGCACTTGGAGATGATCTGATTATTGTGATAATAAGAGAGCAATTGATGTGTGCATTCAAGACGACACACAACTTACAGAACATGTTTTGATCAACAAGGTACTTCCGAGTTCCTGATGATGCCTAGTAAAGATCTTTCATTTGACGGTACAGCTGGTTTGTATAGTTGTGAGAAGAATTATTGCTAGCTGCTGCAATAGAAAATCAGATTTTAGTGTAGATCATAACTTTAATTTCCTTGCATTTTCAACTCTGATTTAGAATGAGTAAAGTTACTCCCACGAACAATTCAGCTAAACATTGATCACATCTTCTTAAGGTACCACAATGCCTATTTTGTTTGATGTCTACAGCAAGCCTGCACTTGAACAATTATGTTACCTTCCAAACAATCGAACATTGTGTTCCACAAAATTCTATCTTTTCCTGCAGTCTTTCCTGCTCCTTAAACGTGGAGAGAAGTTGTCTCAGGTGATCAGGTGGTGACCACAGAGGAAATAAAATATTGGCTTCCTAAGTTCAAAGCTCAGGTCACCTAATATCGATCTGAAGTACTCCTGAGTAGCTTCAGTGGGTGACACAGGTATGGTTATATGGTTTACTCTTTGTCTTTTGTCTTCAAATCATGATTTCTGCAAGCACTATGGTCATAAGCCTACATAATAGTTATTTAAGCACATAACATATTTACAAACATTATGGTCATGGTTAGAATCTGCAGCTGCGATAGTTTTGTATACAATTACCTTGAGTCTCTCATCCTTAATTTTTTTCAGGTCTAGTCATGAGCATTTGGGAAATCTCTATAAAATTTGTAAGCCAATTTTGTTATGTTCTACAGGAATATGACCATGGCAGTGAGCGCTTCCACGGGTGTGATGAACTCCCTCCTTGGGAAGCTCACTACACTAATGGGGGATGAGTATCGGAAGCTCAAAGGCGTGCGGAATAAGGTGGCGTCCCTTCATGAAGAGTTCAATAGCATGAATGCTCTTCTTGTGAAGCTGGCAGGAATGGACGAGCTTGATGTTCAGGCTAAGAAGTGGAGAGACCAAGTGAGAGACATGTCCTATGATATTGAAGACTGCATCGATGACTTCATGCATGACCTTGAAGTAAAAGGTGCAACCACTGGGTTTCTCAAGAAGACTGCTGAACGCCTTAAAAAGCTCAAGGTGCATCATCAAATCGCCAACAAGATCAAGGGGATTGAGGATCGTGTACTTGAAGTGCATGAGCGGCGCATAAGGTACAAGCTTGATGAGTACAACCCTACGTCCAGTATTGTCCATATTGATCCACGAGCACTCGCCATTTTTGCGGATGCGGCTGGTCTTGTGGGTATTGATACCCCCAGAGATGAGCTTATTGAGTTGTTGATGGATCAAGGTCAAGAGCTGAAGGTGGGTTCTATTGTGGGATTTGGAGGTCTCGGAAAGACCACCCTTGCCAGTGAAGTGTGCCGCAAGATCGAAGGGCAATTTACCTGTCATGCATTTGTATCGGTATCTCTAAAGCCTGATATACCAAAGCTTCTCCAGAATTTATTATTTAAGCTTATTGGACAACAGTCCTCTCAAAGTAGCAGCTTGGATGATGTGATTAGAAATATCAGAGAGTATTTATGGAATGAGAGGTATTGTTTTATTATGTGTAATTTATTGTAGCAATATACACTTTATGCGTTTTTACCAAAATATATTAGCAAGTAATAGTGATTTATTTGCACTCTTAAAGTCTTTTTGGATAAATCATTTTGAAATAACCATTTCCAGTGCAACCATAGCATTTTCCTTCACCATTAGGACATATATGTCTCGATAAGAGAAGTGTCACACATAAAATGAATTATTCCACTGTAATATTGGACTAGGATCATTTTTTATATATAATGAAAGAAGTTCTATATTCCCTGATCTAACTTCGCATACAGCTCAAATCACCTTGGAACTTGCCAACATTCTGGTATACCTCAATAAAATCAAACTCCTTCGAGGAAAGAGGGTATAAATGTTTTGCAAATTTTACTTGTAAGGATTTAATTTTTACTTTATTTCGTGATATAGAATGCTCAAATTCATAATTCTAAAGTAACAACCAACTCTGAAGGAGTAAACAACTCAGTGAGAACTAGCTCGCCACTGACAGCAGCGTTGTCGTCGAACCGATGGGGAAAGAGGCAGTGCCGTAGTGGAGGCCGGACCATACACTAGGAGGTAGGGCAGCCAGACCTTGTTGGTGCAGTTGGCACTGGTGCACGTGCGACACTTTTGGTGAGGTGGTCTCCGGAGTGGGTTGGGAAGAGCGCGCCAGTGAGCGCCGCCGGTCGTCCGAGAGCACCGGACGGTGAGGTTGTGCGGGTCTGCGCGGCGTACGGAGGGGTGGGAATAGGGAAGTGAACAAATCAAATCAAGTGACGTCCACCAAATCGACTGCTTACCCCGCGCGGGAGTATTTCATTTCGCCGTTTGTGAGCTGTGGCACTGTTGGCGTATAAAGCCTCCATACTACTAATACATTTGCATTATAAGCACTAATTTTAGCTTCACACGGTTAATATAGACCCCAAAGTTAGTTGGATGTTAGGCCTCCGCCAAATGTTTCACTTTTCCAGTGAGAGTACATACTATCTTATACTACTTGTAAAACGACTTCTACTACTTGTATTTATATCTACTTATCACGGACGATTCAAAGGCTGTTATGGTGTCTACAATGTAATTTCCGTAGATCTAATTAATAGTACGTGTTATCATGGTGTATGGTGTAGACATGTACATGTCGAGTTTATGGTTTAGGTAATAGGACTATAATTTCCCAAGTTTATAAGATCTCACTGTTAACTAACCTTTATGTGTTCTCGATGTGATGTTATTTGCAGGTACTTTATTATAATTGATGATTTATGGGATACGTCAGCATGGGATATTATTAAATGTGCTTTTCCAGAAAATAATCGTGGCAGTAGAGTGCTAACAACTACAAGGATTTATTCTGTTGCTGCTGCTTGTTGCTCTAAAAGCAGAGGATGTGTTTACAAGATGAAATCTCTTAATGACCATGATTCAAGAAGAATGTTTTTTAGCAGAATATTTGGTTCAGAAGATTCCTGCCCTACTGAATTAGAAGATGTTTCAATAGATATTCTGAAAAAATGTGGTGGTCTGCCACTTGCTATTATCAGTATATCAAGCCTTCTAGCTGATCAACCAAAGCCAACATTTGAGTATGTAAGGAAGTCTCTCGGATGCATGTTTGATGGAAATCCTACTCTTGATCAGATGAGGCAAATTTTGGAGCTTAGCTTCAGAAACCTTCCTAACCATCTTAAGACATGTTTGCTCTATCTTGGTATGTATCCAGAGGACCACGAGATAGTCAAGGTTGACTTGTTGAGGCAATGGATAGCAGAGGGTTTTATTTGTGGTATCCCTGGGCTAGATGCAGAGGATGTTGCAATCAGCTACTTCAATGAGCTTATTAATAGGAGCATGATCCAGCCTGTGCGTACTGGCGATAATGGAGAGGTGTTGAGCTGCAGAGTACATGATATAATGCTAGATGTCATCAGATCCAAGATTGAAGAAGATAATTTTATTTCTGTGCTAAATGACCCGGAAGTTGTGTTAGGGATGCACAGAAATATCCGGAGAGCTTCACTCCAATACTATGGTGAAGAGTGCAGAGTTACATCGGCAATGGTCAATGGGTCATTATCAAAAGTCCGGTCAGTCTATGTTTTTGGAGGATTTTCTTGCCAATCTCTGATGTTGCTGAAATATATCCGAGTTCTACATCTAGATATCGACACAAATGATGTGCTAGATCTCACTGGTATATCTAGGTTGTTTCTATTGAGATACGTAAAGGTGGTCGGGCGTGTGAGGGTTGAGCTACCTAGCCAAATTGGTAAGCTACAGCAATTGGAGACGCTTGATCTAGGAAATTCCACCTCCGAGCTTCCATCTGATATTGCTAGTTTGCCTCTGCTGTTGCATCTCATTGTTCCCGGAGATACAGTTTTTCCCGACGGCATTGGCAGGTTGAGACTTGTGCGAACTGTACGGGTTTTTGATATTTGGAAGAACTCTGTGGAGAATATCGAAGGCCTAGGCGAGATGATCAGCCTAAGAGATTTTGGGTTCTATTGGACGGGAAAGGACTTGGTGGAAGGGGCGAGGCGTATGGATGTCTTGCGCTCTTCTCTAGAAAGGATCAGTGGCAGCCTCAGGATCCTTAGGATGAATTTTGGTGGTTTGGATGGCTGGAGCACATTTTCCGCTCCACCTATCCATCTTCGAGATATGTGGATGTGGGGCTGCGTGTTTTCGATGATCCCCAAGTGGTTTGGTCATCTCCGCGAGCTCCAAACCTTGTTTTTCAAGGTCAAGGGGGCAGGGTTGAAGGATGGTGTTGCTATACTTGCAGGGTTGCCATCACTTGTCCATCTCGAGTTGTTGGCAGAAGAACCTCTAGAAGAAAGGGTGCACATCCCTGGCAGCGGCATGGCATTCCGAGCTCTCAAAAAGTTTCTGTTCCGTTGTGACCACACGTTGCTGACCTTCGAAGCGGGTGCTATGCCTATGCTCAAAAAGCTTGTTTTAAGTTTATCACTGAGAGGTTGCGAGAGTGGTGGGTCTGTGGAGGGCCCACCACTAGATGGCATTGAGCACTTGCCAGCTGGCCTCAGAGAAATCGATTTACAGATCTATGGTGATAGAGATGAGGATAAAGAGGCTATGGAGTCATCGTTGAAGATCGCATTTGAGGAGCATCATCCCGGCGCTGCCTTGAAGTTCCGGTGGTGATTCTCGTGTCCATTGCCACTTCCTGCGGCACCTAAATCGTGCACACTCTTGTCTGTTTGTTTGAACCATTTATGCCCCCGTGGGTACCCGTTAGTCTCGTGGGGCGGGGATGGGGATAAAATCCCCCCGTGGGGACTCCATGGATACCCGACAAACTGTGTCATATGTATTAAAATGCACAATATATAGGTTAAAACCTAGATATTCAACACAATTATTTTTCTCCACCTCTCCCAGCAACCATGCCCTCTCCAATCTCACCTCTCCTAGTCTATGTTGAGATCCCCATGGGCCATGGAGATCTCAACATAGAGGTTGCGAGAGTGGTGGGTCTGTGGAGGGCCCACCACTAGATGGCATTGAGCACTTGCCAGCTGGTGGAGGGCCCACCACTAGATGGCATTGAGCATATGCCTATGCTCAAAAAGCTTGTTTTAAGTTTATCACTGAGAGGTTGCGAGAGTGGTGGGTCTGTGGAGGGCCCACCACTAGATGGCATTGAGCACTTGCCAGCTGGCCTCAGAGAAATCGATTTACAGATCTACGGTGATAGAGATGAGGATAAAGAGGCTATGGAGTCATCGTTGAAGATCGCATTTGAGGAGCATCATCCCGGCGCTGCCTTGAAGTTCCGGTGGTGATTCTCGTGTCCATTGCCACTTCCTGCGGCACCTAAATCGTGCACACTCTTGTCTGTTTGTTTGAACCATTTATGCCCCCGTGGGTACCCGTTAGTCTCGTGGGGTGGGGATGGGGATAAAATCCCCCCGTGGGGACTCCATGGATACCCGACAAACTGTGTCATATGTATTAAAATGCACAATATATAGGTTAAAACCTAGATATTCAACACAATTATTTTTCTCCACCTCTCCCAGCAACCATGCCCTCTCCAATCTCACCTCTCCTAGTCTATGTTGAGATCCCCATGGGCCATGGAGACCCCACGGATACCGGGTACCCGTTATTGACGGGGATGGGGGTCGTTTTGTCTCCGCGAAGCTTCACGGGGCTCGCGGGTATGGGGATTGGCGGGGATCGGGGCGGGGATGGTGGAGTCATCCCCGTCCCCGTTGCCACCCTGAATTTATGGTGGCGCTAAACCTCCTGAGCCTCCAGACCGGCGCTCGAGTATATGACCTCCAACTGGCACACCATCAAATTAACTCGGCAGCAGTCTTCTGAAAGTAGCAGCTTGGATGATGTGATTAGAAATATCAGAGAGTATTTATTGAATGAGAGGTATTTTCTGTTATGTGTATTTTATTGTAGCAATATACACTTTATGCATTTTTACCTATATATATTAGGAAGTAACAGTGATTTATTTGCATTCTGAAAGTCTTTTTAGATAAATCATTTTGAAATAACCATTTCCAGCACAACCATAGCATTTTCCTTCACCATTACGACATAGTGTCTGTTCCAGAAGTGTCACACATAAACTGAATTATTCCACTGTAATATTAGACTAGGAACTTTTTTCATATAATGAAAGAAGGTATATAATCCTGATCTAACTTCGCATACACCTCAAATCACCTTGAAACTTACTAACAATATGGTATGGTAGACCTCAATAAAATCATACTCCTTCGAGGAAACATCGCAAAAATGTTTTGCAAATTTTACTTGTTAGGATTGTTTTTACTTCATTTCGTGATATAGAAAGCTCAAATTTACAGCTCTTAAGCAACAACCAACTCTGAAGGAGTAAAACAACTCAGCGAGAAATAGCTCGCCACTGACAGCAGCATTGTCATTGAACCGATGGGGCAAGAGGCAGTGTCGTATTGGAGGCCGGACCATACACTAGGAGGTAGGGCAGCCAGACCTTTATTGGTGCAATTGGCGCTGGTGCATATGCGGCACTTTTGATGAGGTGGAGGCCAGTCGTCCGAGAGCACCCGACGATGAGGTTGTGCGGGTCTGCGTGGCGTACGAGGGGTGGGAATAGGGAAGTGAACAAGATCAAATCAAGTGACGTCCGATAAATCTACTGCTTACTCCGCACAGGAGTATTTAATTTCCCCTTTTGTGAGCTGTGACACTGTTGGTGTATAAAGCCTCCATACTACTAACACATTTGCATTGTAAGCACTAATTTTAGCTTCACGCAGTTAATATAGACACTAAATTTAGTTGGATGTTAGGCCTCCACTAACAAATGTTCCACTGTTCCAGGGAGAGTACATACTATCTTAGTTTACTTTCTAGTTCAACTTAAATGATGAACTGACCTGGACAACGAAACGGAAGTTATTACATATAGTGCAAAATGACTTCTACTACTTGTATTCGTATCTACCTATCACGGATGGCTCAAATGCTGTTATAGTGTGTGCAATGTAATTTTTGTAGCTCTAATTAATAGTACTCCGTATATCTTTATCATGGTGTATGGTGTAGAGATGTACACGCATAATTTAGGGTTCAGGTAATATCTGTTAACTAACCTTTATGTGTTCTCGATGTGATGCGATTTACAGGTACTTCATTGTAATTGATGATTTATGGGATAAATCAGCATGGGATATTATTAAATGTGCTTTTCCAGAAAATAGTCATGGCAGTAGAGTGCTGACAACTACAAGGATTTATTCTGTTGCTGCTGCTTGTTGCTCTAAAAGCAGAGGATTTGTTTACAAGATGAAATCTCTTAATGCACATGATTCTAGAAGAATGTTTTTCAGCAGAATATTTGGCTCGGAAGATTCCTGCCCAACTGAATTAGAAGATGTTTCAGTAGATATTCTGAAAAAATGTGGTGGTATCCCACTTGCTATTATCAGTATATCAAGCTTTCTAGCTGATCAACCAAAGCCAACATTTGAGTATGTAAGGAAGTCTCTCGGATGCATGTTTGATGGAAATCCTACTCTTGATCAGATGAGGCAAATTTTGGAGCTTAGCTTCAGAAACCTTCCTAACCATCTTAGGACATGTTTGCTCTATCTTGGTATGTATCCAGAGGACCACACTATATACAGGGTGGATTTGTTGAGGCAATGGATATCAGAGGGTTTTATTTGTGGAATCCCTGGGCTAGATGCAGAAGATGTTGCAATAAGCTACTTCAATGAGCTTATAAATAGGAACATGATCCAGCCTTTGGATACGAACGATGATGGAGAGGTATTGACCTGCAGAGTACATGATATAATGCTAGATGTCATCAGATCCAAGATTGAAGAAGATAATTTTATTTCAGTGCTAAATGACCCGGAAGTTGTGTTAAGGATGCACAGAAATATCCGGAGAGTTTCAATCCAATGCTCTGGTGAAGAGTGCAGAGTGACATCGGCAATGGTCAATGGGTCATTATCAAAAGTCCGGTCAATCTATGTTTTTGGAAAGTTCTCTTGCCAATCTCTGATGTTGCTGAAATATGTCCGAGTTCTACATCTAGATGTGGGCAGCAGTGGTGTGCTAGATCTCACTGGTATATCTAGGTTGTTTCTATTGAGATACTTAAAGGTGGTCGGGCGTCTGAGGGTTGAGCTACCTAGCCAAACTGGTAAGCTACATCAATTGGAGACGCTTGATCTAGGTCAATCCGACTGCAAGCTTCCATCTGATATTGCTAGTTTGCCTCTGTTGTTGCATCTCATTGTTCCCGGAGGTACAGTTTTTCCCGATGGCACTGGCAGATTGAGACTTCTGCGAACTGTACGGGTTTTCGATATTTGGAAGAACTCTGTGGAGAATATCGAAGGCCTAGGCGAGATGACCAGCCTAAGAGATTTTGAGTTCGTATGGACGGGAAAGGACTTGGTGGAAGGGGCGAGACGTATGGATGTCTTGTGCTCTTCTCTAGAAAGGATCAGCGGCAGCCTCAGGGTCCTTAAGATGGATTCTTGTTATAATAGTGGGCATTTGGATGGCTGGAGCACATTTTCCGCTCCACCTCATCTTCGAGAGTTGGGGACACTTGATCTAGGTTTCGTGTTTCTAACGATCCCCAAGTGGTTTGGTCATCTCCGCGACATCCAAGCCTTGACTTTCCTTGTCAGGGGGGCAGGGTTGAAGGGTTGCCATCGCTTCTCCATCTCGTGTTGTTGTCAGCAGAACCTCTAGAAGAAAGGGTGCACATCCCTGGCAGCAGCATGTCATTCCGAGCTCTCAAAGTGTTTCAGCTCTCTTGTAAGCATCCGTTGCTGACCTTCGAAGTGGGTGTTATGCCCATGCTCAAGAAGCTTATTTTACAGTTATCATTCAGAGATTGGGAGAGTGGTGGGTCTGTGGAAGGTCCAGTAGATGGCATTGAGCACTTGCCAGCTGGCCTCTGAGAAATCGTGTTACTTATCAAGGGTGATAGAGATGACCGTGTGACGTCTTCGTTGAAGATCGAATTTGAGGAGCATCATCCCGGCGCTGCATTGATTATGTAAAATAATCTGTGTGCACGTTAATCGTGCACACTCTTTATGTTTTTGTTTGAACCATTTGTTGAGTGAAATCTGCGTGAAAGTTCCATCCATTGCCGTTGTCCACTTATTATCTGGCATCTATTGTAATCACGCACTCTGCTGTTGTCCGTCTCGTAAAGCCTTAATGAAGCCAGATGTTGTGCTTGTACTAGGTGAATCCGGCGCGGCAACACGCCGCGCCCTAGTTGAGATTTTTTGTTGTCATCTTGACTTGTCACCAATATTTATCATGTATCATGCATTAGCCTTTTAATGTTTTGTCCGTAAAATTGAGTGTGACCAGCTTTCAACACTCATGAAAGTTAACTTGTGAATTTTGCTAGCAATGATATTCAAGTTAATGGAGGTCCTCACTATGCTGGTGATCAAGGCGGAGGAAGCTGGCTTGCTGTCCAAATTGTCAGGGTGCTCCGGTTTGCAAAGGATCTCGGTATATGCTGATGACGTCGCTTAATTCATCAAGCCAATAACCCAAGACATGGTGGTGATCAAACAAATACTAAAGATCTTTGGAGAGGCCTCGGGCCTGCTTGTAAACTACACAAAATCTGCAGCTACTATCATACGAGGTCAGCCACAGGACAGCATGAATGTGAAGCACATTTTGGGACGCGACATTGGTAAATTCCCCTGCAAATACCTAGGACTCCAATTGGCCACAAGGCAGCTGACCAAAGCTGAGTGGCAGCCCATCCTTGATCAGATTCTAAACATGTTACCAGCTTGGCCACAATTGGCCAAAACTGCTACAGCGATCTGGCAGGCTTACACTAATTAAGTCAGTGGTTATGGCCAAAACTGTGCATCATCTTCTTGTCGCTGATGCGCCAGTTTGGATGCTTGAGGAAATAAATGCTTGGCTCCGAGCATTCTTCTGGGCTGGAGAAGAGGAGATAAATGGTGGACAATGCTTGGTGGCCTGGCACCAAGTTTGCAAGCCATTTTCTCATGGTGGTTTGGGAATCAAAGATTTAAAATTGCAGGGATTGTCACTACGAGTTAGATGGGACTGGCTCAGGCGTACAGACCCAACAAGAACTTGGCAAGGCCTGCCAATGATGCAAGATAAAGAAGCCCTTGAGGTGTTCAACCGTTTTGCGCAGATTCAAGTGGGAGATGGAGCACGTACTCTGTTTTGGCGAGATAGCTGGCTGAGGGGAAGATCTCTGCCCAGCATGGTGCCTTTGGTGTTTGCTGCGGTTAGTGACTTGTGCGCAAATAAGAGGACAGTTCAGGAGGCCTTACATGAGCACAATTGGATAAAAGATGTCAAAGGGCTATTGTCGGAAGAAGGAATAGTGCAGTGCTTCTTCTTGCTCACTTGTCTTAGCAACTTGGACAGAGACCCAAGCAGGCCTGATCACTTCAGAAGGACCTGCTCATCATCTCGTCAGTATTCAGCTAAAGAAACCTACAAGGCCCTTTGTCAGGATTTTGAGAAGATGGAAGGGGCTGGATACATCTGGAGGAGTTGGGCGCCTCTTAAGTGTCGTATTTTCACCTGGCTGGCTCTTAAATTCAGGCTTTGGACGTCGGATCGACTGAGTGTGACATGGTCTGCAAGACGTGGTCTCTGCTTGCTACACATGCTTGCAAGAGGTGGACACCGTCAGCCATATTCTGGTAGGCTGTGTCTACTCCCGACAGGTCTGGTTTGAGGTTTTCCAACGTATGCGGATCGGAGTTGGCATGCCTCAGCTAACGGACACTCTACAGTCCTGGTGGTTTCGGGAGCGCAGAGGCATTGCAAAGAAGGAGTGGAGGGGTTTCAACACCCTAGTAATCCTGACATCTTGGCGGCTGTGGTAGCAACGGAATGCAAGAGCATTTCAGAACACCCGCAGACAATTCTCTATGTTAGGCTTGGTGGACCAGATCATAGCTGAGTGGGATCTGTGGAGAAAAGCAGGTCTAGGAGGGAGTAATTCTTTTGCGAGAGTAGTCCATTAGGGTTTAGGTGTGTGGAGTGGAGTGGTGTTTGCTCTGACAGACGTTGGTGTAACGGATACTGTCAGGAGTTGTACTTGGTGTTCACTCTTTTCTTTTGCGTACTCTCTAAAAAAAAGTTTTGTCTAAGACAAAAAAAAAAGATCTCGGGAGGTGCACGTATGGTGTAAGCAACAAGGCAGTAGATGAACGGCAACCGATGCAACTACCAAGTACAACTCCAATCCGGTTAGCAAACAAAACGCAATGTCCCAAACAAATATCGAACGGGTACTCTTCCAACAACGAAAAAAAGAAGGAATCTGAAAGAGGCGACGGCAACAGCCATCGACAGCGAAAGATCGGCCACCATGGACGAGGGTTGGGACTTCCCACTTGACGGTGACGCCTTCGTGGAGGTCCTGCTCCGACTCCCAGTCAGCGCACGGCGGCGCTTCCGTCTCGTCTGCCGGTTCTGGCGCGATGTCATCGACACGCGCACGCCCGAGATGCAGAGCCGCCCAAAGACGCTCGCCTTCGCCGGCGATCCCGGCTGGCCCATGGTCTCCGCCTACGTCGTGGACGACCTATCATCGGAAGGGCTCTCCACCAGAAAGCTGTGGACGGGAGGCACGACCGGCAACGATCCCCAGAGCCCCGACGTCGCCATGGTCGGAACCTGTAACGGCCTACTCTGTCTGTGCGACAAATCCAAGCCCGGCGAGATCACGTTGGTGAATCCGGTCACCGGCGAGACGCTGCTGGTCCCGTCGCCGCTGTCGATCGTCGGTCCATGTGTTAGGACGATGAATGACCCCAAGGCGTTCAATTTCGCGTACCATCCTGTGACAGGGCAGTACAAGATCTTGCACGTCCCAAGCAACTACTGGGCCGAAAATTTCGACGTGGTGTACGTGCTCACGCTTGGGGATGCATCATGGAGAGCTGTGCCAACCCCGGCCACGAGCTGCAATCTACACCACGGCCTCATCACCATCGACGGCACCATGTTCTGGGTCACAGGGGGAACCACCAAGCGGGTGGTCATGTCGCTCGACCTCGAGCATGAGCGTCTCGCATCCACAAAGCCGCTGCCTGTAAAAAACGAAATAGTTCTCCAGTTGGTGAACCTGCACGGGAGGCTTGGCGTTACAACTGTAGACCCTGCTACTGTAAAAAATACCCAGGTATATACTACAACCTTTCTAATATTCAATCATATCCAAACTAATGTTCATCGATCATGCAAATTTCACTCACCCAAATGAGTTGTGCAGATATGGGTCTGGGAGGATGATGGATGGAGCCGACGGTACAGTGTGTATGTGCATGGTCCTATATGGCAGTCGGTCGCTCAACCACACTTTGAACAAGACAAGTACATCCTGATGACAGAGTGGTCACAAGAGGGCTGTATACTATACCGGCATATATCCAGGCACAAGAGCTTACCGTGGAGCCTGGTGGTCGCTACTATGAAGGTGCGAGGGACGGCGGTGGCTGACATTGTGGGCCACGCCATGAGGACATTTTCCTACGTCGAGACCACGGAGCCATTGAGTTGCTACGCCCAAGAATGAATAAATGTTGAATTAGTTAGAAATATCGACGCACCAAAGACTTAGAAATATCGAGTGTAAAGATCTCCTCGGCCTCTCGCACCATGCATATGCCATACTACGAACCTCCGTTTTTGTAAAGGGATGCCTATACATTTTTTCAGAAGTACAAGTAGGTGATCCTTTTCTTAATATTCAACAAATCTATGATACATGATCAATATCTTCACACAGATAATGTAGTATTTTTATAAGATATATTTATAGCATTATTATTTGTTGTTTATGCATTGTTTGACTTCACCGCATCTCGCTTTTGTGAGGTTCATATGTAGATGTGTCATTGATGTTGAGAATAGATTGTTACCACTCGCATGAAGGAAGCTGACGACGGAGAGGGTCCGTGTCGTTGGTCTTAAGTCGGTTGAAGATTTCAGCTTCAACTGGTTCGGAATTAGATCTGGCGTTCAAAAGGAAATGATTTATATGGAAGGTAAAGAGTTCGCTCGGTAAGCATCGATATCCACATCAATTATGAAAAGCTCACTTTCATCTTCTATTAATTCTGATCAACATCGTTTTCCATGCGCTAGACTATCTAAGCCGCATGTCTGATATGTCTAGCCTCATTTGCACGTCTACAACTTTAACCATGCTCCACCTCACGCCGTTGTATCCCAATAAATCACCATATCCGACAATAGCGTTGTATTGTCATCCCACTTTGCTTCGTCCCTGATCTATGTGAAAGTGAACAGCTCACATATTCGGTTCCACATACAAGACTTATCTTATCATTTTCGCACTTGTTGATCGCTTATTTGAAGCGAAACGTTAGGTGTTGGGCGACCGATCTGGGGACAGATCAGCCACCCGCCCAATCGTCCGATCGTCTACCTAGGGTAGATGTGGACCGTCGTCTTGTGCAAGAAAACCCACACCCACGAGCAAATTTGTTATACGATGGCAACATCATCGCTACATTTTTTGCAAGATGTTACAACTGTGCAAAAAAGTTTGCTGGCATTTTTAAAATAGTAATGCAACAAAAAAGTGGTTACGCAACAATTTTTCTAGAAGATGTTACAACCGTGCACTTTTTGTAGCATTCTGAAAATAGTAATGCAACAGAAAGAAATTGTGCAACATTTTTTTCAGTGCACACAGCAAAAACCTTCGGTCGTAGGAAAATCCACGAGAAAAAATTCAAAAACTTCTGCGGAGCATGACTTTCGGCGCGCCACCTCCTGTATTAAATCAACATATTAAAGCTAACAATGAGCCTGTTCAAATCATCGGACGCATCTCGACTACAACCACGTCTGGTGGCCTGGGCACCCCTGCCACGGACGCCAGAGCCTAGCATGTTTCTTTCAAGTACCTTTATATATTAGTCCCGGATAACGTGTGTTCGAATTGAACATCTAAACTTCTGGTAAGGCGGTAACTACAAGCCCAACTGTAGCTTACACTTACACGTATTCATAATGTTAGGTCTTACTATATAAATGAATAATCTATAACCAATACGACCTTTGGTGCAAAATATCTGGGTTGTGTTAAGTAACCACGTGACAAGCCATTGATGGAGGAGAATCACATCAAAGATATGCCATGTCATTTCAGATGATTCAGCCTTTGGGTCCAACTTGGATAATTACGTGGTACAGTAGAATATAATTAAGTATGCTAACATACATGTCGACAGTTGATTTGACCTGTCGCAACTCATGGGACGACGACAGTGAAAGCTAAGCTAATCCACGTCTTGCTCCATTCATCAAATTAGATTACGGGGGAGAATCGGCTAGTCCACGTCTTGCTCCATCCATCAAATTGGATTACTGGCACAGGAAGAAAGACGTGGGAAGGCGTGCGTGTATACACGTGCCAGACTAGAAAATGTTACTCCCTCCGTCCCAAAATAAGTGTCTCAAATTTGTACAAAACTGAATGTACCTATACATGTATCATGTCTACATACATTCACTTTTTGACAAATGTAAGACAGTTATTATTGGACGGAGGGAGTACTATTTTAGTATCCATCCATATACGATTTTTTTTCAAATTCAAACTGGCAATCGAGTCATATATGGTGCCAAGGCAACAATCACTATACTAACATCAAGTGATTGGACGGGTTGATTAACTATCAGGTTTCATTAATTGTAGCTTGGTTAGAAGATCTTAGATGCAACGACTGCTGATCTGCCTCTGCCTGGAGTAGGTGTCAGGGAAATAGATCTTTCTCCAACATGTTTCCTATTACCAAATAATTAAGTACTGGCATTAGTTGCCAGGTCGATCTACCAACTTATCTAGGACTTCAGGGTGTACACTACAGTTGTTATAGGTGTTAACTTAACAATGAGGGCCCACTTGGATTGGGGGTGGGAAATTACGGCCTAGACATTTCCACCCTGCTCGCGCTGGATTTTTTGCGTGACCTTCGTTGCTAAGTGAAAAATTCCCGTTGTATTACCTAATATCCAGCGATCCAATCGAGGCCTGATAAATTATTTAACCAACCGTACTGCCTAACTAGTGGGTAGTTACGAGTAAACCACATCGATGTATTGATGACGACCATGCTGGTAGTTTTTATTTTTTGAGGGAACCATGCGTTGGTAGTTTGGTACGTAGTTGCAAAGAAACCTAGTTTCCTAGGTAAGATTCAGGTTAACATAAAGAAGAACAAATTTAGTGACGAGAAAGTGAGAATATAAGGGCTCGCGAGATTCTGAGTCGAAGGCCCATCAAACAACCGTGTTATTAACTGGCAAGGCCGTTCCCTAAAATAAGGGGCTGGCAGCCTGACGCCCATGTCCGGCCGGCGGACGGCCCAACAGAGCAGCGTATTATTTTACTGTACTTACGGTTTTTTTCTCAGATGTCGCCTATTGTTTTTATCTTGTTATCTACATTCAGTTAACCATTTACATTTTACTTTTAATTTTCTTTTTTAGTTACGTGAATATTTTTATAAACATATGAACATATTATTTCATGCAGATGAACATATTTTGTGATGAATATGAACAATTTTCCTGTAAATGAACATTAAATTGGAAATAGTGGAAACATATTAATAAGTGAACTAATTTAGAAATACCTTGTATATTTCTTGTAAATTGTATGAAAAAATACATAAAAATAAGCATTATATACTTTCACTAAATGGTTTTTCAAATTGGGTCATATTAAAACATTTTTATTTTTATTGGCTCATCTTAATTTAACATAATAGATTATCGGTTTACATGATGAGTGCCTAATATTTTTTGCGTGCGCCACGGCTCATATTAAAATTGGATCATACTAAGACATTTCTATTTTCAATAAACAATACTCTGGCTGTAGAAAAACTATGCTAAATATATGAGTCGAATTAATTATTAACCACCTTGTATATATGTACCATGTTGCACCATACTATATGCCATGTCATTTTCAAATGTTTCATCGCTTGATCCAACTTTAGTTATTCTGGTGGTGGAATATATACCACACACAACATAGTCGCAGATGAGGCCGATAGATAATTAAGCTAATAAGTAGGCCAATTAAACTGTTGGTCCATGTCTTGCAACTTGTTCGACCCATCGATCGGGTCAAAACTAAACCTAGAACTAGAATAGGAACAAGAAGAAGAGGCTAAACTGTTGCACTGGTGGCATGGCATGGCATGGCATGTGTCCACACACGTACGCCAGGTTGATATTTTCCTTCCTTGACCATAAAATAATATTTTAATAAGCAATTGAATTTGCATCTATGGAGTCATATAGGGTGCCAAATGAACAATTGATAGAGTAATATGGGATGATTACACGTCTTAATTTGCAGATTGATTAGTTAGGTTAGCACTTCTAGGATGCAACTGCTGCGCTTCTGCCTGGTGTGGCCGATCGATCGAGTCTGGTAGGTTAGGTGTCATGGATATAGCTAGCTAGATCTTTCTCATACACGTGTAGTATATATCCTCTTGTCGCCGAAACAAATAAGCTGCTGTCACGAGTTGCCACGTCGACTGCTAGAATTGATTTAGGACCTCAGGGTGTACAGTAGGTTGGTAGAAAATCTGATATTTTCAAAGAAAAATGATGATGGAAAATTGATTAATTACCCACGGTGAACACGTACATGCGTGACTAGATCGCTAGAGCTGTCGATGAACATGAGGCACTGGCTAGAAGATGGGCACATGCCGGAGCTAGCTGACATTAATTAAGCCATCCAATTAACAAGACATGCCACCGACGCGCGTGATGACCTATGCTTAATTAGTGTACGGCCAGATAACTTTTTTCGAACGCGGCATGCATGAAGACCTGGCCAATCAGTGAGCCATTTGAGATTTGACTGAGGTCAGAGAAATAAAATGACGATGATGGCCAAACGTTCAAGACAAGAAAATGAAAAACCTCAATAAGCTAATACTTTATATGGAGTATATACCTCAAATCTTAGAGCATCTTCCACCAAGCCTCCCATTCTGCCCCTATTTGTCCGACCGAACAAATTGGAATGGAGAGAAGAAAAAATGTTACCCAACCGGGCTCTCCACTTTCTCGCTATATGTTGGGTTGTCCGGCAGCCTCTTCCAGCTCATATTTGGGGTGAAAATGAGAGTATCCGAGCGTGTTGAAATAGTTTGAAACGTCTCACATGTTATAAACGATAGCAATATAAACGATGAAGAGCGGAAAGATCAAACAAACGGGGACATGGGATTTAACGTGGAAAACCCTCCAACAACGGAGGAGAAAAAACCACGGGCGTCAGCCAGCAATACTTCACTATATCGGGTGAGGTTACAAACGCCGGGGATTTACAACATGCGACTTATCCCAACCGGCGGCTTACAAAAGGTACATATAGCGGTGCAAAACCCTAAATCAGCTGCAGTCTGACTCGGAAACGATCGGTACCGTACCGCGGGGCCTGCCGCCCCCGCACCCCCACGAACTGGGCAATCGGACGGGCCTCCGCTCTGCTTCGAAGTTAGCCCCTATCTACATATGAATTTGGATCACCATAAAACAACATCACACGCACCACCTAGGACAATTTTATCTTTCTGTTTTTCTCTATTTTATTTTTCTCTCCATCTGACCAATCATATGCAAGTGACGGGATGATTTAAGGAATATGACTGCACACAGGGGCAGATCTAGCGCCCCTCTAGCCCGGGAGGCCACCCCGGGCTTGCCGACCGTGTAACACTTGTATTTTTTGATTTGTTGTATCAATTTTTGCCTAAAACTTATGATTTTTAATCTTGTTTGCCCGGCCTTCCAGAAGCTTCTGGGTCCGCCACCGGCTGAACACACTTAGAAATGAAGGTTTAAAACGGACACTGTCAAAACAAATGCTCTTACTAATAGCAAGCCGCAACGGTGTGATTAAATATGTGCTTGGGATCTCCTCACTCCTCAGCCACACCAATGCACCATAGGTCATAGCCTGTCACATCCAAAAGTAGTGTCCGCCGGTCACATGAAAAGGCGAAACATGACAGCAAAGTTCATTTCGGAGGTCAAAACCATTGCTTCGTTCTTGCGGGACTACTTCATTCAACACCTCATCCATGTTGGACATTTTACACACGCATTCGGATTTCGCAATTTGATCAGTTTCGAACCAGTGGTAATTGAGTCATGTGTACTCAAAACGAAGATGAGCACATTTTTAAGTGCCAGTGAAAGTTTTATGTGCTCCTCGGCATTTAGTTCAACCGTGAGGTATCCTGAGATGTAGTACTTCACGCATTGTAAAAATTGGTTGTTCTCATAAAAGACAGCCGGGAGCTCGAGGACTCACCCCCTATAAGAATAAGACAGCCGGGAGTCCCCCTGGTTGTTCTCATAAAATTGGAACAAATAAGTTTGATCGGTCTCGACCTAGTGCTGTATTATTTCCTCTAAATAAATTTTCTTTTGAAAAGGTAAAAAAATCTTGCAGCTTTAGTGGGAATCTATGTATGTTTGTGCTCCTGGAAGGGAGGAAAAAAATGCATTCAAACTTGCGCAACATGATCAATGGCATATATATACTTTAAAAATAACAAAAGAGATGTGCAAAGTGAAGCTGCAAAAAATAAATAAAAAGGAACATTCAGGTTACCATTTTCTTTCGGTCTCCATATAGGTTTCTGTTTTTTTTTCATTGAAATGTGATTTAGTTTGGAGAAAGGAGAGAAGCATGGGGTCCCACCCGATGGTACGGTATGGCCTCTCTTTCTTGGGCACATTTCCGTGTCCCAAACCCAATAATGCGGCCTTAATTAAAAATACCAAGTTTTTTTGCATCTTCATTGAACATGTGTGCCTACCAAAACGAAAAAATAAATAATCAAGAGAAACACTCGTAACACCAACCACAGAATACTAAACCCATCAGCTTAGTACCTTGTTCCACACATACACGGGTTGGTCTGAAAAGGGCGCCGACGTGTGGTCAACATCATGCATGCTGCGTCAATTCACAAACCCATCATCAATTAGCGGCTCATAATTTATACTACCTCCTGGTAAAACGTTTTACTAGTAAAAGTTGGTAAAAGTCTAAAAGTTGTTGAAATTTTGTTGTCATTCTTAGCTTAGCTGTGTACGCTGTGGAATTCCTAACCTCTCATATCACCAATTTACCAAAGCTTGTACATTTGTTTTTGGAATCGGTCGAATTTTTTCATGAAATTAGTCTTCATTTAGTTTAATCTACAACAGTTGGGCGTCCATTAAATACACACAAAAAAAAATCAAGCCAAGTACTCTTTTTCGGGTCATAGTGAGTATATAGCAAGTCACATCCGACGTGCTTTCAGTCCCAAAAAGGAAAAACAAGACAAGAAAGTTCATTTTAGAGGTCAAAACCATTGTATGGTAGTACCACTGTTCTATCTTGCGTGGAGCTTCCTGGACCTCTTACACCCAGAGATTCACACTACCACAAACAAAACAAAACCAAAGACAAGGACACGTACAAATACAAAGATCTCGATGGATTTTGGAATTGGATCAAATTTTGAATGATCCGGACGGTCGCCGGTGCACATGCATGCAGCCTAGCGCCACTTCTATGGAAATGAACCAGCCCAATGGCACAGTAAAATCTTGACGCGTACTAGTGATTAATTTATTTATTTTTTGCGAAGAAAGCACTGTTAATATTAAACCGCGGTTCTTACAAAACAGTCCATATGAAAGAAAGAAATTACAAACGGGTCCTTCTGAACTACGAAACCGGAGACAACAACGAGAACGTCACGCCGGCGCGCCGCCACACCACTTCCCCATAGCCTTGGATCGGAAAGCACCCCTGCACGGACGGGAACCAGTCCAAAGTAGGTTTAGGTCAGCGGTTGAGACAAATCCCACATTTGCCTGAACAGTCTAGATTGCTTCATAGTATTTTTTTTTTCTCTCCTGAAAGGACGAACTCCCGTAGAGTGATATATTATACTGCTTTCGTCCCCTGGCCTCAAATGGAGGTAAAATGTGCATTCAAACTGGTGCAGCATGGAGGCAAAGCATAACTTTTTCTTTTGGTTCAAAGCATATTCTTTTAAGTCAAAAATTAAGGGTCGGAGAAAGGGGAAATGCGTGGGTCCCATTGACCGTATGGCCTCTCTTTCTTGGGCACATTCCCGTGAACTACCAACCCAATAATTCTACCTTACAAATACCAACAATTCCGCCTTAAAAATTTAATACATGTGTGTCGACTGAAAAGAGAAAGAAAACATGAAACACCCACCACAGGATACCAAACAAGCATGGTTTGAAAAGGGCGCCGACATGTGGTCAACATCATGCACGATAAGCGCCAATTCACAAACCCATCATCAGTTAACGATTGTTAATGCTGCATATTTTACTACTTCCAGGTAAAAGGGCTTTAGTAAAGTAGGTAAAAGATGTTGAAATTTGGGTGGCATTCCTAACCTCTCGTGTCACCATAGCTGGTTATTTTTTCTTAGAACATGCTTAATTTCTTCCATGCATACACGGATTGGTCCGAACCGAAAAGGGCGCCAACATGCGGTCAACATCATGCTGAGCCAATTCATAAACCACATATTTAGTAAATCATGTTGAAGAATTTTGCTTTAGCTTCCACCAAAAAAAAATCTTTGGAATCAGTCCCTTTTTTAATGAATTTGGTCTTCATTTAATTTAATCTACACAAGTCGGGCGTCACTTGATTAAATACTTAACCATTTTTTTATGCCCACTATATTCATGTGATTCATTTACTTGGTAAATCATTTTTTATCTGTAAAATCACCTGGTTATGTCGTTTTACATTTTTAATCTACGCCAGTTGCACTTTTAGAATGTTTGACCACGGTATTTGTAATTTGCAACTGTATTTTTCTGTTTGAGAAAATCGACAGATAACTAAATTACACGATGAGGGGTTATTTATAGGGAAAACAATAGGATAGATTGCCATTGCAACTTGTATAGTAATAAATTATAGCTAAATTGCAAAGGTTTCAAAGTAAACTGCACATTGGTTGTTTGCAAAAGTATGGCAGTTTGAACTCGAGAAAATTCAGAAAACGTGCAAGTGTAAAAAGATAAATATGAGTAGCCGGGAATCTACATAGTGGAATAAAAGTGGAGAAGTGGAATAATAATCAGTTCATGTCATTAGCAAAAACAAAACAAAACCTTTGAAAAAGTGGAGAAGAAAATATCAAGGTAGAGTGCGAGATTAAATTAAGAGAGACCGATAATGCCAAGTGGGGATGTGGAAGTCAAGGCAGAAAGATCCAAGGAGGAGAGGGAGCTCGTGCTCCCATAAAAGCACTCTCAATTCGCAAGCTACACCAGAGACTAGCTCGTCTTCTTCTTCGGTTATTCCCCCACACTCCGCGCCACCCACCCCCACCCACCTCGCCGTCGCCGGAGGAGGCGATGGGGCACGGGCTGAGCTGCAGCCGCGACGGCGACGAGCACGACTTCTTCCGTGCGGCGCAGGCTGGCGACCTCGACGCCCTGGAGGGCCTCCTCGCCGCCGACCCGGCGCTGGCACGCCGCGCCACCATCTACGACCGCCTCACGGCGCTCCACGTAGCCGCTGCTAACGGTTGCCTCCCGGTGGTCTCTATGTTCCTCGCCCGCGGGGTGCGCCCGGACGTGCTGAGCAGGAGCAAGCAGACGCCGCTCATGCTCGCCGCCATGCACGGCCAGATCGACTGCGCGCTCGCGCTCCTCCACGCCGGCGCCAATGTGAGAACCGAGCCCAAAGCAGCAATCTTTCAATGTTTTCAATGGAATTCAGTTTGCTAACTCTGTTCGTGATTGGGTGGATCAGATTTTGATGTTCGACTCGATGCAAGCGAGGACGTGCCTGCACCACGCGGCCTACTTCGGCCACGCCGACTGCCTCCGGGCCATCCTCGCCGCCGCGCGCACCACGCCGGTGGCCGACTCATGGGGCTTCGCGCGCTTCGTCAACGTCAGGGACGAGAACGGCGCCACGCCCCTGCACCTCGCCGCCAGGCAGGGCCGCCCAGAGTGCGTGCACCTGCTGCTCGAGAGCGGCGCCATCGTATCCGCGCCCACGGGATCCTACGGGTTCCCCGGGAGCACGCCGCTGCACCTGGCGGCGCGCGGCGGGCACATGGGGTGCGTCCGGGAGCTGCTGGCGTGGGGCGCGGACCGCGTGCAGCGGGACTCGGCGGGGCGGATCGCGTACGCGGTGGCGCTGAAGCGGCGCCACGGGGCGTGCGCGGCGCTGCTGAACCCGTCGGCGGCAGAGCCCATGGTGTGGCCGTCCCCGCTCAAGTTCATCGGCGAGCTGGAGGCGGACGCCAGGGCGCTGCTCGAGGCCGCGCTCGCCGAGGCCAACCTGGAGCGCGAGAAGAAGATCCTCCTCAATATCAAGGGCAGCAGCAAGTACTCGCCGTCCTCCTCCTCTTCCGAAGACGGCGCCGTCGACGAGGAAGAAGAAGACGGCGAGGAGGAGCTGTGCAGCATCTGCTTCGAGCAGGCGTGCAGCATCGAGGTGCAGGACTGCGGGCACCAGATGTGCGCCGGATGCACGCTGGCGCTCTGCTGCCACAGCAAGCCCAACCCGACGACGCTCACGCTGCTGCCGCCGGCGTGCCCCTTCTGCCGCAGCAGCATCTCCCGGCTCGTCGTCGCCGACACCAAGGCCAAGGGACCGGCGATGCCGGCTTCGGCGGCCCTGGTCGACGAGGCCGACGAGAAGCGGCTGAGCCGGAGGCGGTCGAGGAGGTCCCGCGAGGGGAGCAGCAGCTTCAAGGGGCTGTCGTCCGCCATGGGGTCCCTGTCCAGCAAGATCGGGCGTGGCTCCGGCAGGCTGGCCGGTGACAGCGACGCCATCCTCCTGGACAAGCTTGAGCATCATCTCCCATGACGGATGAGCGTGAGAGCAGAATAGGGCAGAGCAGAGCAGTAGATTGCTGAAGCAAAACTGCCGCCAAGTTTTTTTTAAGATCACAAAATCGTCCACCACCACCACCACAGCTCATGGGTGATCCATCGACCCAGATCAAGGTGATTTATACATAATAGTAGTAGGAGAGTAATCTATACTAGTTTGGGCTAGGAAATTGAATTGCCATTCTTGAAGCACTGCACTTCAGATATTGTTTTTTTTTGGCTTGCCATGTTTTGATCCATTCCATTGTACTGTTGTTATAGAGTCAATTGGCATACTGCAACATGCCAAGTGGTGTTTTTTATGTCTTGTTGATCATGATTAATGTATCATGTACAAGTATTTGTATGTAGAGAGAGCAGAGTTATTGTAACAAGAAGTGAAACATTTTTTGTAAAATATCATCTTATTCGGTTATGTGGGGTGAGAGGCATCCCATACCATACCAGCTTTGGAATTTGTCTCATGTTTGTGGATGGGTTCAGCTCATCAGACTTTGATCACTGGATGCACGCGGAAGTGTCGGCGACTGTCACTGCACCCAACTGCTATGCACTCTGTTTCTGGTCTGATGCCTATGATATGGTTGCCAATGGCATCATTTCAGTTGTACCTGACAATGTCGGAAGGAAGACTGTGAGATCCAGTGGCAATGGCGGGTCAAATGCATTCCAAGCACAACTTAACTATTCTGGTCTGATGCCTGCGACTGCAAGTGAAGAGAGCCATCCTAGTCACAAGGAGTGTGCAGAGCGTACAGTACATCTGAGATGCTTGGTTTCTTTCTCCACCAAAAACCAAATTACAAACCAAACACCTCAACTTCAAATTCTTATTGGAGATGTTACGATTTCTTTGTAAACTCGTAGCCGACTACCAAACTAAAATCTGAAAGATATCCAAAATATCTGAGCGCCTTCTTCTAGTAGAAAATGACACTCAAGTGGTTGTACTATACGGATGACCAACATACCAAATTGCTTTTCCACATCGTCATGAGATGCCATCACCGGGTATCTATTCGGTTTATGGATACCAAGAGTGCTAGATATTTACAACACCTATCATTGAGGAATGAATATGGAGATGACCAAATGACTATGTTATCAAAGCGCATTTTTACTTATACTTTGGTTGCACGGAATTGGGGCTCGGAATTGGAATTGAGGCCTAAAAAGGCCAATTCTGCTGTTTGGTTACGCTCGGAATTGGATCTTGGAATTCGGGCCCAATTCCGAGCTCACCCCCCCCCCCCCCCCCCCCCCCGCGTGTGTAACTTATCCCTTCCCCAATCCAGAGGTATGGACCTCCGTATTGGCTCGGAATTGAAGCATCGCTCCGTCCCGCAGGCCAGCCGGTCCGCCGAGCTCCCGTCACCGAGCTCCGCCCACCGAGCTCCGCCGGTCCCATCCCTCCGGCGCTCCGCCTCCTCCTCGCCAGATGCGGCCGCCGCCTCCTCCTCGCCCCCAGCTCACAGCTCCGCCTTCCCGTCCCCGAGCTCCGCCGGTCCCGTCCCTCCGGCGCTCCGCCGGTCGCCGGATGCGACCGCCTCCTCCTCCTCGCCCCCAGCTCCCAGCTCCGCCGGTCCGTCCCTCCCGAGCAAAGAAAAAGGAAAGAAAAAAAGGAGAAAAGAAAAAAAAGGAAATAAGAAAAAGATTATTATGTGAAAAAAATAGCATTATGTATATTGCATTCTCATATTACACCGTTTATATTGTTCAAAGTTAAAAACAATTCAATTCCACACAATGTGCATCCAAATAGGTTTTAGAATTCCATTGCTCTTTTGATTCTACAGATGAATACTATGCGCATCCAAACAACAATTATGGTATTCCATTGAATTGGTTGATTTGGTATTCCATTGCCAATTCAATTCGGAGCTCAATTCAGTGCATCCAAACACAGCATTAGTGCGGTCTCCACCTGCATATAGTACTAACTAGCGCTAGCCAGGACTGGACTTTGGGACAATATGCAAAGTTATGCCAGAATTGTTTCAGTTTAATTCAAATATGGACAATATGCTTGTGGTGTTTTTGGGGGTCTTGTTGATCATGATGAATGTATCATGTACAACTATACTCATGTACTAGTTAAATTTCGGCGCGGCGACACGCCGCACCCGTGTGGTTGAAATGTTAATTTTGCATGTTGACAATTTTTTGAAAATATTTAGTATGCGCGTATGCTGTCATAAATATTTAATTTAACTTCATATTTAAAGTGAGTTCTTTTAGATTGGATGCAAATATTTACTGAATTAACATGGTGAAATATGGTCATATTTTGCCGTAAATAGGTAGCATTTTTTTTTCGAGCATGTCGGTATGTTTTGGAGTATCTCCAATTTTTTTAGCAGATTGAAATGTTGAACTATGATTTTATTTTCTCATCCTAATTTTTTTTACAAAAAGGATAACCTTCACGTTAATTTGTCTGTTGTGGTTAAATATTATCGGGTGGAAATTATCGTGGATGAGATGGGTTTTTTTTTGAATTTACAATGGATAGGTAAATTTGGCGCGGCGGCACGCCTCGACCTTAGTGAGAAAGAGTAGTGACAATTTTGGTAGAAGTTAAAACATGTTGGGAGCAAATCTATATCCAGCAACAAAATGCATTTAATTACAGCAATATATATATATATATATATTAGAAAGCATAATTGAGAACTGTCCAGTTTATAAGTTATAACTAATCAAAAAATTGACTCATCGTATAGAAGAAACATAGCCGGTTGCATTTGATTTTATCACCACTCAATACTCTAATGTGAAATTTGAGGTACAACTAATTTTAAGCCAATACAAAATATCTAGTAATAGTGGATTCAATTTGTTCACTACTGCTTAAGTCGTTAGTAGTCTTGTAATTGACCAATATGCTCACAAACTTACATAAGATCATCTAAAAAGACACAATGTTTTCACTCTTACATCCAGAAATTAAATAAGAATTTTCTTGGCTAAGCAAGGAAGCAAGGGATAAATTAATGTCATCGCCAAATTCGACTAATCGAACATCTTCTAACAAAAAATGAACAACAAAGACGAAGATGATACATAATTCTGTGCAGTAGAGTGAACAAAGTGAAAACGATTCTGAACCGAACAACATGTTAAATGTAAAGTGAAACTAAGGGGAACGTGTAAATGGATATTTAGTACAGATGAATTTAATTGACGTATAGGAATTACCAACTGCGTAAAGTTATAACTGTTTACTTAATCTGTCTGATTATAATTAATAAAGAACAAATTTGAAGATTAAAGAGGAATATGTATATGCCCGTAAAAAAAATGTTAAAACATGAAAGTTGTTTGGAAGGGTGATATCCATCTACTCGGCAAAGGAAATTTCGAACGTATGACTGAGCTCGTGGACGCGCGTATATTTCATGTACATATTATCATGAAAAAGAGAACGAAGCGTAATTTTTGGGAAATGCGAGGGTCTTTCCGCAAAATGCCGTGCGGGCTGTCGGGTCTGAAGCGGACGGCGTGAAGGCGTGTGTGAACTGTAAACCGGAGGGTCGTTTCATATTTGTTGGAAAACGCAGGGACTTTTCTGCAAGAAAACGTAGGAGAAAACGCGGGGATTTTTCTGCAAAAAAGCGTAGGGTCCGCACGCGTGTGTTATGCCGGATCACGGGAGTGGAACCTGCTCGTGGGCGAGCATATATTTCGTGTACATATTACCATGAAAAGGAGAACGAAGCGCAATTTTTGGTAAATGCATGGGTCTTTCCGCAAAATTGCCGCGCGGGCCGTCGGGTCTGAATCAGACAGCGTGGACGCGTGTGTGCACTGTAGACCGGAGGGCCCTTTCATATTTGTTGGAAAACGCAGAGAATTTTCTGCAATAAAACGTAGGAGAAAACGCGTGGACTTTTCTGCAAAAAAGCGTAGGGTCCGCACGCGTGTGTTTATGCCGGAAGACCGATTCACAATTTTTTAAAAAGGCGGGAACTTTTCTGCGGGAAAAACGCGTGGGCCCACCGCTCTCCGTGAGGCAAAAAAAATTCCAAAAAAAGCAGTATAAACTGCACACTCCGAACAGTGCATAAAAAAATTTCATCAAAACATATCAACATGGATCTAGTTTTGAAATTGTCGACATGACTAATCCATTCACGAAAACGGATCGTGATTTGGAAACGCGGTTCACAAAATATTTCATTTTTTGTGTTCGGATCAAAAACGAAAAAAGAAAAATATACACTGTTAGCTAATATCGGTAGTAATAATAAGATGCATTCGAGTGGGGCCCGGCGGTCCATGGCTGTGAAAGGAGTGTGCACGTCTCCTGTGCATGCTAGCTGGTTGCAAGTGGATCGCATGCAAGTGGCACACGCAGCGAGCAGGGCGCGAGGCCAGCGGAAGCGACCGTCCGATCGGGCAGCGACGGCGGGCGATCAAAACACTATTCATACTGTTCACATGAACAGTACGCGGTGGCTGTGGGAGCTTTAAAGTGCATCTCTTTTATATTGGTAGTAATAATAATGTAGACAGAGAGATAGCAGAGTTGTTGTAACAAGAAGGGTGACATTTCTTTAAGCTATCTCATCGGGCAATGGCACGTGAGGCGAGAGATATCGCACCCAACTGCTACTAGTAGCTAGTTTAACCGCGCGTCTTGTACTATGTGCTCTGTTTCTGATCTGCCGCCAAGGATATGGTTGCCGATGGCATGATTTCGGTTGTACCTGACAATGCCCACCTCACTGCTACAAATAGTGTGTTTTTCTTGGTGAGCCAGGAAGGAAGACTGCGAGATCCAATGGCAATGGGGGGTCAAAATGTGCTCCAACCACAACAACTGAACTAGTATTCGCACTAGTGGATCACTGCTACTCCCTCCGTCCAAAAATAAGTGTCTCAAATTTGTCAAAAAGTGGATGTATCTAGATATGAAACATGTATAGATACGTCCACTTTTGTGCAAACTTGAGACACTTATTTTGGGACGGATGGAGTACAATTTTGTTCGTTTGGGATTCGCAAATGTAGGTATCTACGCAGAATTGGTCATCCCACACACACATGCCTTTGCGGAATTAAGTCACATGCTCTACAATTTTGATGTAATGAAGTTCGTTTGGGATTCGCAAACGTAGGTGTCATGTTCTACCTCATGTGCTACAATTTTGTTCTTCAAACCGCAAGCTATGTGATTTTTTCCCTAATATGACATCCCCGCTAGTTCCGTTAGGCTCTTTCGTAAGTCTTTTTTTGGGACCAAATTGCCCCATCTTGATTTCTTACCCATGGGGGGGGGGGGGGGCAATTATCATTGTTTTATAAAGGTATCGCTGAGCAATTTCATGGGGGGATCTTCACTACTTGTTTCGCTGTTCTTGGTCTTCCGGCGGTACTGATAACTGAAGCCGCTGTTTTGGGCTTCCTCGGCTCCCATCATGTTGGGCTTGCGTGGCTCCCAACACGTTCTTCAATGCTGCCATGGAGGCACTGGTGGCGGCACTGGCAATGGTTGCCGACGGCCTGCCAATTCCTCTCGTCTCCCAAGTGGGAAAGGAGGAGGAGAGGGTGTATTTTGTCTGTGGAACGGTGCTCATCCTTGTGGCTACCACAACACTCGTAAGATCACTGGGTCGCCTGGTGGCAATGATGGGCATGCTCATAATTAGTGCCGTTTCACTACAATGCGGCTACACAATTCTGGAGGGGATGTTTTCTCTTGCAGGTTAGCCTGCCTAGCGCGGGTGACCACCATCACGGAAACTCGTGTCTGTGAACGCTCGCCCAGGCATCGCTCCCACAGCAAGGGACATGGCGGCCGCCATCACCAGCTGGATGGCCCACCTCCCTCAGTTCCGCTGCCCTGATCCATCGTCACTACGTCAGCAAGATCGGCCGTGGCTCCGGGAGACTAGCCGGCGACAGCGACGGAGGGTTCCTGGACAAGCTGGAGCATGACCTGTGACGGCCCGGGACGAGCAGAACAGAGCAGAGCAGAGCAAAAATGCCGCCAACTTTTTTTTGAAGATCAAAATCATCCACCACCACCACAGTTCCTGGGTGATCCATACCTTACCAGCTTTGGAATTTGTCTCATGTTTGTGGATGGGTTGTGAGGACCCCGGATTAGCGATCCGAGATACTCGTTATGTTTCCTGCAACAATCCCGTGATCAGTCTGTTGTTGCACATAACTCGAATTGGCATCACAGGACATCCATAAATATCGAATAAATATACTTACGTTATTGAAGTCATAAGCTTCAACAGGTTCTTGCAGCGGAAATCACCAAACAACGTGGAGCCCAGGTCATTCGCCTTAACCCTACAGGCAGCTGACTGGGAAGCGCCCTAGTTTGCAAAGACGCCAGTGAACTCCTCTTCTTCGAAATGCTCCTCTTAAAAAAAATCTGGCTAAGACAATAGCCAGGGACGAAACCAATGTGAGTACATTTGATTGTACTCGCAAACTACCCCAACTTAAGCATGCATTACTTTTGAGAATTTTTCAGAAAAACCTTTATTTTTAGAAGAACAACTATGTACCTTCATTAAAAAGGGGGAAGAGTAGATCTTTAATCTTGAAGAAGACAAAACATTTTGGAAAGTAGTTTCTCAATGTCTTGGTTGGAAACAACCCTTTTTGGAAAGTAGTTTTCTCACTATCTTTGTTGAAAGAGGTAAGAAGTCTTTTTAAAAACTTTTTCTCGAAGATATGCCTTTGGTTAAAAGATAGGAAATTTCTTTAAAAACCTTTTTCCTCGAAAACCACCGTCTTGTCCATTTCTCCAAAACTTCCTGTTTTCTGATCATATCCCCTTCATGGTTACTTATTCTTCCAGCAACCTCATACCATCCCCTCAGTATAGTTGCATAAAACAATCTCCACTTCATTTTATTTTCAACACTCAAAACTTTGTAAAACTTGCACATGGTCTTAGGACAGCCTCCCAACTGTCCATATCCGAGGACTCGGCTATTCGAATAGTTTTACACTCTGCAGAGGTAGTACGCTTTTCCCACATCCATCCGATTTCCTGGCCGTAGCCTCTCCTTTGCTCATGCTAGTATAGGACCCTACCGCTACGACACTTTCCACCAACACTTAAATCCTCATAAACTAAGTGTGAGGACTCGTAATTCTGCCCGGCGGACCCAAGGGAGCCCTTCAGTCCTCTTTCTCCGACACGCTCATACCGGCTTCCGGTAGACTTCAATTAAGAGGACCCAGGTCAGGGGGTAGGTCCTCAGACCATCCCCTCATGGAACGAGGTTATCCTCGTTATTGAGGCATCCAGTACTAACACGAGCAAATTATATGACTACGCCCTTGCCCATATGTGGGTAAATGTGGTCGCACAGGTTATCGGCTGGTAGTCATAGTACAAAGACACAATGTGCATTTTTCATAAACATCACCATACTTCATTTCTCCACTTCCCTACCGACATCTCGGCATACCGTAATCCATCCAAGGATTTTCAAAGGAATTTTGTATACACAATGGATTTTCCCATCCTATAGTTTTATATAAACGAACTGATATTTCTACATAGAGTGGCAAAATAGTTTTTCATAAACTTTGGAAAAGGTTTTCACAATCATTTCCAATTTTTCCTAGCAAAATACTTTTAACCAAAACTTGGGTGGTTCGTAATCACACCAAAAGATTTTCATAGAAGGCTTTGGAGTAAAACACATTCATTTCGAAATCGTGGTATACCATTGACACCTCTATATCGGGTGTCTCAATAATATACTTGTATCTTGGAAAAAGGGTTTCCAAAATCATAGCCTTCGTGGCAAACACCACATAAATCATTTATGCCATTTATAAGTAAAACAGGTAAATCAAAATAGATGTATATGGATGCAAGCTCAGTGAAGTAGCTTGCCTGGTTTCAGCATAATGTCCCTGGACTTCTCCTTGTTGATCAATATAATAAAAATCCCATCCTTCCTCGGTCAATTCTCTCCAAATACCCCTCCGGTAGCGTTATTATCTAGCGTCGCAAACAGAGAAATAAACAACAATCAATACACCAAACAAAACCACAAGTGGTACACAAACAAATAACAACCACAAGCATCAAACTAATCATTCAAGCAACAAACTAGGATCTAAGCTTACAAGGGCCTTATACTAATACATGCTAGGTGCCTAGATCACAAAGCTATCTTAAGCAAAGATGAACAGCAAGCACTTTTATCTAAACAGGAAATACTTCACCACAACACCACCACTCAATTTTTAACAGCGAAAACAACTACTCACATCTAGTAGATAAAAGGCTATTGGAACTATGCTTATGGTTGAGAAACCTATTCTTCAATCAATATGCAATGGAATCAGTGGGTGTTCCACTATCATAACAAGGCATTAAGAGGTTAATTATCCTCTGGCTATTTGTAAAAATAACTAAAACATAAACTAGACACAAGAGCTACTCATACTAGGAAGTTCTAAGTAATCCTACCCATAAACCTAACTAATCAAGCTTTGCTAAGAACAAAATAATAAGTAACCAGAGGTGACATGCTATAATATCAGTAGATATGAAAGGCTACTGATGTTCAAACAACATTTTCTAAAATCAAGCATACAAATAATTTTATCCACAACAAATCCTAAATACTAGGAAATTCTAGGGAATACTACCCTAGTAGCCTTAACCCTAGATAAACACCTGCAACACTAAACTTTTCTAACATGCTATTTAAATGAGATAACACACTCATATAAGAGAGTATCACATCTATATAGGCTAGGAAACACAAATCTAACACTAACACACTTTTCTAACAAAGAATATAATTACTACAATAATTAACAGAAAAGCATAACAACTAGTTAAATACACCAACGATAATCTATAGCTCTAAAAATCACACCAAGCTAGGATTAGGTACTCCTAATCATACAGAAGATCACACAAGTGGATTCACATCAAAAATCATCACCAATAAAATTACAAAAATCCTAGAAGTGCTCTCTGGTCCTTTACAAAAATGTATGCCATTTCATTTAGGGGGATCATTTGCAAATGAGGCCAAGTGCTACTGCTAGGTAACACTTAGGGCTTTCCAAAACAGTTGAGTCTGTAAATTTTGGATCTGTAAAACTCAAATTACTAACATAGTGGTGTTTCTGACATGTGTTACCATCCATTTTCCCTAGGTTCAACCACAACCCTAAATCTAGATCTACCAACTGGAGGTGATTAAGAAAATGTTGATATACTGCCATGAATTTTGGTTTGGTCAGATCTGGTGTTTTCATAATTTATTTCGAATTAAACTGATGGGTTTGGTTTCTGCTAAAACAGAAAAGAATAAACATTAAAAGAAAACAAGCGGCGGGCTGGATCTGAAGTTGGGCCGAGCCTCAGTGCTGGGCCGGCCCGCCAGCTTGCGCGCGCGCGGGAAAGACGGTTTCAAGGAAAACCGTTGATCGGGAGATGGACGGCCAAGGGCCATCTCCCTCCTCTCACCCGCATGCAGACATGCAGAGAAGCGGCGAGTTAGGGCGTCGAGCGCGGCCGCTCACCGTGGGAGCTTCTGGGGACGGCGACGGCGGTGGAGGCGAGTGCGGAGGGCGTGGGGAAAGCGATGGTGTGGACGTCGAGGCTCGGGGACGCTCGGCTCGACCACGGCGAGTCCCTCCGCTTCCTCGGCCTCGGCAGAACTCCGGCGAGCTCCTCGCTTCCCTCCTGTGCGCGAACAGAGGAGGAAGGAGACGTTTGAGAGCGACGAGGATGGAGAAGAGAGTGCAGGGTGGAGAGCCGTGGGAGGAAGAGAGACACGGTGCGGGCAGGGTCGTCGTCTACCTCGGTCGTGGACGGTGCGGTGCGCGCAGCACGGCCGCGAGCAGCAGCAGAACTTGCAGCACGGCGCTGCTCTCCTGACGGTGCAAAAAGAGATGGGGAGTGGAGGAGAGGCAGAGGGAGTGAGCGGAGAGAGGCAGGTGCAGCCTCGGGTGGAGCTTAAATGGAGGTGGAGCCGGTGCATGGTGGAAGAGGATCACGGGGAGGGAGAGAGGGAGGCAGGGGAGGGCTTGCGTGCTCCTCTGCAGGTCAATGGCGGCAGAGGAGTAGGGCAGAGGGCTGGCGCGGCTAAGTGGAGCACGGCAGCGTGCGGGTGGGGTGGCGTGGAGGTGAGCCAAGCGTGCTCGTGTGGGGGACGGCCGTGGCGTGCTCGACGCGCATGGTGCGGTGCGAGGCCAGCGCAGAGGAGTGGGGAGCACGGTGCTGCTGGGTGTCCTGCTGCGCTGAGAGGGAGCAGAGGAGCAAGGGTGAGAGGGGAGCAGGGCAGCAGAGGAGTGGGGAGCACGGCGGAATGCCGGGCGGTGAGCACAGGCGCTGGCCATGCCGTGCACGCGATGGGTACAGGGTGAAGATGAGACTTTTGCACATAACTCCCTGCCAGTTTGCTACTTCTCTGTTTTCTTCCCTCTCCTCTTTTCTGGAATTTTTAGAGATGCATTTAATTTGGCCACTAAAACACTCCCAAATTTGATGAAACTTGGCACAAAATTCTTATTTGATATAAAGCACCACTGGTAAAATTTGCAGGTCATTTGGAGAAACTTTTTAGAACAAAGTTGTTCCAATTTCTTTTCTTTTCTTTTTAATTCCAGAAGCCCTTTAGGAATTTTATTGGGGCACTAAACCATTTTAGAAAATTCTGAAATTATTTAGGTAACCTCCCCACAACATGTGGAGGCTCCACAAAAATTGGTGTTTTAAAATAAAATGTTTTGGACAGTATTGTTCATAGGGTTTGATTTTGGCATTTTTGCCCATTTTGAAAAGATGATTAATGGTGATAATAAAAAGGGTCAAGAGGAATTGTTTTTGAAGTGAGAAGAGATGGTTCATGATATAAAACACAAAACTGGTTTTTAAACACCTTGTATTTTGAAAATATTGATCATTTCATGCGAAATAATGAAGTTGGGTTTTAAAACAGTTTTCAGGAATTTCAATAAGGACTAGCCATGAAGAGCTCATGAGAATAAGGGTGGGTTGATCTCCAAAATTTTAACCAACAGCTTAGATGGAGAGTGTGGATGTCAAGGATGGGTGGTGTGGTGGTGCATTGGCACATAGGCCAAATTTCCAATAACCACAGGGTGAGAAGATGGATAAATAAGCAAACAACTTCAAATCTTTTCAATTTTGATTTGATATGGAAGAGGAGATGGAGTAGATGAGATATACCAAGGTGCATTTCCAACATGTCCCAGATTTAACCAAATGGTAAGGGTCTGGAAATGCTATCTGACAACAGGAGTGAAGATAGGTCCAGAGATGTATTGGTCAAGGTTCCTTCAAGGGTTTAAGATATGCAAGGTGGTGGTGATGCTCATTTAGGTCACACATGACCATGAGCATGTCAGGGGTTTCTCTCAAGATTTTCAGTGTAAGAATAAAATAGGGCCTCTGAGTATCCTTTGAATCCAAAGAATAAAATAGGATTTCATAGTTTAAATAAAATTTAGTGGTAACTATATTATTTTGAGAAGAGAGGGGTATGAGAATGAGATGGTCATCTTATTACCTTACCCAAGGAATTATTTTCACAAAGAAAATATTTTCTTGAGAGAGATAGGGAGTGAGGTAGATAGACTAATAGATTAAGATCATTTCTTTTAACTTATGATCCCAATTCAATTGGTGGAGTAAGTTTAGGAGCTTTGCTTTATTTAAGTCACAAGGCAACTTGTTGTCAAGTGTGTTTTAATTTATTGGTCTAGCACACTTGATTGATTTATGCACACAAGCAACAACACGACAAGATCAACATCACAACCAAGACCAGACAACTCAAACAACAAGTCACACAAGGTCAAACAGAGCAACGGGAAGGAAATCACAATCATTTGTGAAACATTTCAAAAAGTTTTTGTTGGTTCTGAATTTTGGGGTCTGGTAAAACTAAGTTTTTCTTGGTTCCAAAATTTGGGGTGTTACAGATCCTTCCCCCCTTAAAATAAATCTCGTCCTCGAGATTTGCCCGGGGGTACAGGGGAGTACGAGGGCACGGGTGTTGGGCTGACTATACTTCCGAGGTCGAGGCTCCTTTAGTGAGGTTGCCATGTGAGATCTTGACCACTTGGTGTTGCGAGGCTTTCTTTGTCGATAAACTCCTGTGATGAGTCTGGATCCTTGATGATGGGATTGACGTGACGGTTGACGCTGATGAAGAGTCCTGGTTGGTTGTTTCCAGATACTTCAAGGCTACGGTGCAAGGAACTAATTATTAACGTGTCTTGGTATACGCAGTGCAGGTCTTCCCCCCTTAAGAAGGGATCGTGAAGGGTCACATTGAAGGTTGCAGCTGGAGTTGACTTGGAGGCTTCGTTCTTCTTGCGTTGCTTGACGATCTCCATCTGGGGTGTCGTTCTTCAGTGCTTGGGTTTGGTGCAGATATCACTTCCTGATATTGCCTCCTTACGAGAGTCGCAGATGGGGACGCGTTGTTCTCAGGATGCGTCAAGTCGTAGACTTGACTCTCTACGGTTTCTAGTTAGTAGGAGGATACTAAAACTCCTATTTGAATGTCAGCTTGCTTGGTGGTTGGTGTTGTCAACTGCAGGTGCTTCTATTGTTTGCTTCTTCTGGACACTCCGCTGGTTGGTTTTCTTCGTTCTTGTACTTCTCCGGTTGAGTAGAGGAGAGACGTCGTGGTTGACTTCCTTGTTCTTGGGCTTCACAAAGCTTCATAAGAATCTTCAGGGGCAGAGTAGAGTGTCCAGAGGTTTCGGGGGAGTCTAAAAATTAATTCAAGGATTCTAGAGGTAGGTGGTTTGGGGGTAGGGATCGATGATTTCTATTAGTTAGATGTATAAGAATGTGGGTGTCTTTTAGGACATCAAATTGCCTTAGTCCTACAAGAAGGATTTGTTAACAAGGTAGCTAGTCTTGTCATCAAACCACTTTTTATATTCCCGAGGCTGAGATGTACTGGATTATCTGACGTTCTATTTATTTGGATATGACACTCAATTGTTTGAGCATACAAAAGTGATTTGTTAACAAGTTCATGAGGCTTGTTACCAAACTACTTCTATATAACACGAACATTGGAATATCACTCTATTTCTTGAGAGATTAAGAATGGTAGATTCTGATATAAGAGTTTTCAAATACTCAATGATAGTCCGGTATATTGCTTCTTTGCCAACCTAAGAAATCTCTCTTCAATGTCTTCTTGTCGTAGTTCCTCCTTCTTGCGGTCTCTGAGCTTCCTTGAGTTCCTCTAGTTGTAAATCTGAAATGAGTCCCCTTATGTCCTTGTTTCTTGTCAAGGTTTGCAGTCCCAGATGATTAGTTGGTACTATCAAGGACTTGGGTCAGATGTTAATCTAAAGTTAGGTAAGATAAGTTAGTGTGGTATTCTTGTAATTTCACCAATTAATCTTGCAAGGTGAGGCTCGTATCTTCACGAGGTTGGCGTAAAGTTGCAGTTTCCTTCGAGATCTTGACGCACTTTCTCCAGATGGTGCATGAATGACTTGCCGGTTAGGTTGTAAAAATCTCAGGCTATTTGGTGATAGATCGGGG
The DNA here is from genome assembly GCA_947311845.1 of Poa pratensis. Lineage (NCBI taxonomy): Eukaryota > Viridiplantae > Streptophyta > Magnoliopsida > Poales > Poaceae > Poa > Poa pratensis. The sequence goes on from CAMZMU010000042.1 coordinate 2,624,149, forward strand.
GTCTTTGGTACCCTACAGAACTGTCAGTTCTTAGTGGGAGATGGTTTAGATGAGAGGAAAAACATTTTAGAAAGATTTTCCTAGGTGGGTTTACATCTGCAACAAGGTGCAGCTGTGGCCAAGAGGTCAAAAATGGTTCTTGTTAGGTGGCAAAGAAGGAGTTCCTATAAGGAGAATTTTTTTTGAAATTAGTTTGTGCTGCCGACAAGGCGTGATTGTGAAACACACAAGTAAACATCACACAAGCAGAGTACACACAAGCAAAGAACTTCACAAACAAACAACACACAAGGTACATTTAGTACCAATGGACGCCTAATACTTGTGGACGACAGGTAGTATCATCAAGGTTCCTATCATTCTTATCCTATGGGTCTTGGTTAAACATGACTGCTGAAGTCTTAATTTCAGCACCTTAGGTTCCAACTGGAATACTTGAGATTGTCGAATTTGCAACTTGAGTAGAGTTGTTGATGTTGAGCTGAGGTCTTCGAAGGTCTCTTGCTTTGTTGGTACTGACGATCTTGGTATTTGCAGATCAATCATCTTGAGGTCGAATGTTGAATATTCAAGATGGATGCTTCTTCTTGTAGGTGCTAGCTAATTAGGTCTCTCTTGGGTTCATCGTCAAGTCTTTTGAACGGGTAAGAGGGAGTAGAGAAATCCTTGGAAAACCTTAAAATAGAGGGGTAAGACTCGGAAATATTTGAGAATATGAGAAGAGTGGAAGTCATTTTTGGACTTCCCTAGATAAAGATATGTTTTTGGTATTAATATATTTTTAACAAAATACTTTCTTTCCTAACTAACGTCCATGCTAACTAAGGTCTGTTACAGTCAGGATGGCTCTGATACCAAGGCTGTGAGGACCCCGGATTAGCGATCCGAGATACTCGTTATGTTTCCTGCAACAATCCCGTGATCAGTCTGTTGTTGCACATAACTCGAATTGGCATCACAGGACATCCATAAATACCGAATAAATATACTTACGTGATTGAAGTCATAAGCTTCAACAGGTTCTTGCAGCGGAAATCACCAAACAACATGGAGCCCAGGTCATTCGCCTTAACCCTACAGGCAGCTGACTGGGAAGCGCCCTAGTTTGCAAAGACGCCAGTGAACTCCTCTTCTTCGAAATGCTCCTCTTAAAAAAAATCTGGCTAAGACAATAGCCAGGGACGAAACCAATGTGAGTACATTTGATTGTACTCGCAAACTACCCCAACTTAAGCATGCATTACTTTTGAGAATTTTTCAGAAAAACCTTTATTTTTAGAAGAACAACTATGTACCTTCATTAAAAAGGGGGAAGAGTAGATCTTTAATCTTGAAGAAGACAAAACATTTTGGAAAGTAGTTTCTCAATGTCTTGGTTGGAAACAACCCTTTTTGGAAAGTAGTTTTCTCACTATCTTTGTTGAAAGAGGTAAGAAGTCTTTTTAAAAACTTTTTCTCGAAGATATGCCTCTGGTTAAAAGATAGGAAATTTCTTTAAAAACCTTTTTCCTCGAAAACCACCGTCTTGTCCATTTCTCCAAAACTTCCTGTTTTCTGATCATATCCCCTTCATGGTTACTTATTCTTCCAGCAACCTCATACCATCCCCTCGGTATAGTTGCATAAAACAATCTCCACTTCATTTTATTTTCAACACTCAAAACTTTGTAAAACTTGCACATGGTCTTAGGACAGCCTCCCAACTGTCCATATCCGAGGACTCGGCTATTCGAATAGTTTTACACTCTGCAGAGGTAGTACGCTTTTCCCACATCCATCCGGTTTCCCGGCCGTAGCCTCTCCTTTGCTCATGCTAGTATAGGACCCTACCGCTACGACACTTTCCACCAACACTTAAATCCTCATAAACTAAGTGTGAGGACTCGTAGTTCTGCCCGGCGGACCCAAGGGAGCCCTTCAGTCCTCTTTCTCCGACACGCTCATACCGGCTTCCGGTAGACTTCAATTAAGAGGACCCAGGTCAGGGGGTAGGTCCTCAGACCATCCCCTCATGGAACGAGGTTATCCTCGTTATTGAGGCATCCAGTACTAACACGAGCAAATTACATGACTACGCCCTTGCCCATATGTGGGTAAATGTGGTCGCACAGGTTATCGGCTGGTAGTCATAGTACAAAGACACAATGTGCATTTTTCATAAACATCACCATACTTCATTTCTCCACTTCCCTACCGACATCTCGGCATACCGTAATCCATCCAAGGATTTTCAAAGGAGTTTTGTATACACAATGGATTTTCCCATCCTATAGTTTTATATAAACGAACTGATATTTCTACATAGAGTGGCAAAATAGTTTTTCATAAACTTTGGAAAAGGTTTTCACAATCATTTCCAATTTTTCCTAGCAAAATACTTTTAACCAAAACTTGGGTGGTTCGTAATCCCACCAAAAGATTTTCATAGAAGGCTTTGGAGTAAAACACATTCATTTCGAAATCGTGGTATACCATTGACACCTCTATATCGGGTGTCTCAATAATATACTTGTATCTTGGAAAAAGGGTTTCCAAAATCATAGCCTTCGTGGCAAACACCACATAAATCATTTATGCCATTTATAAGTAAAACAGGTAAATCAAAATAGATGTATATGGATGCAAGCTCAGTGAAGTAGCTTGCCTGGTTTCAGCATAATGTCCCTGGACTTCTCCTTGTTGATCAATATAATAAAAATCCCATCCTTCCTCGGTCAATTCTCTCCAAATACCCCTCCGGTAGCGTTATTATCTAGCGTCGCAAACAGAGAAATAAACAACAATCAATACACCAAACAAAACCACAAGTGGTACACAAACAAATAACAACCACAAGCATCAAACTAATCATTCAAGCAACAAACTAGGATCTAAGCTTACAAGGGCCTTATACTAATACATGCTAGGTGCCTAGATCACAAAGCTATCTTAAGCAAAGATGAACAGCAAGCACTTTTATCTAAACAGGAAATACTTCACCACAACACCACCACTCAATTTTTAACAGCGAAAACAACTACTCACATCTAGTAGATAAAAGGCTATTGGAACTATGCTTATGGTTGAGAAACCTATTCTTCAATCAATATGCAATGGAATCAGTGGGTGTTCCACTATCATAACAAGGCATTAAGAGGTTAATTATCCTCTGGCTATTTGTAAAAATCACTAAAACATAAACTAGACACAAGAGCTACTCATACTAGGAAGTTCTAAGTAATCCTACCCATAAACCTAACTAATCAAGCTTTGCTAAGAACAAAATAATAAGTAACCAGAGGTGACATTCTATAATATCAGTAGATATGAAAGGCTACTGATGTTCAAACAACATTTTCTAAAATCAAGCATACAAATAATTTTATCCACAACAAATCCTAAATACTAGGAAATTCTAGGGAATACTACCCTAGTAGCCTTAACCCTAGATAAACACCTGCAACACTAAACTTTTCTAACATGCTATTTAAATGAGATAACACACTCATATAAGAGAGTATCACATCTATATAGGCTAGGAAACACAAATCTAACACTAACACACTTTTCTAACAAAGAATATAATTACTACAATAATTAACAGAAAAGCATAACAACTAGTTAAATACACCAACGATAATCTATAGCTCTAAAAATCACACCAAGCTAGGATTAGGTACTCCTAATCATACAGAAGATCACACAAGTGGATTCACATCAAAAATCATCACCAATAAAATTACAAAAATCCTAGAAGTGTTCTCTGGTCCTTTACAAAAATGTATGCCATTTCATTTAGGGGGATCATTTGCAAATGAGGCCAAGTGCTACTGCTAGGTAACACTTAGGGCTTTCCAAAACAGTTGAGTCTGTAAATTTTGGATCTGTAAAACTCAAATTACTAACATAGTGGTGTTTCTGACATGTGTTACCATCCATTTTCCCTAGGTTCAACCACAACCCTAAATCTAGATCTACCAACTGGAGGTGATTAAGAAAATGTTGATATACTGCCATGAATTTTGGTTTGGTCAGATCTGGTGTTTTCATAATTTATTTCGAATTAAACTGATGGGTTTGGTTTCTGCTAAAACAGAAAAGAATAAACATTAAAAGAAAACAAGCGGCGGGCTGGATCTGAAGTTGGGCCGAGCCTCAGTGCTGGGCCGGCCCGCCAGCTTGCGCGGCGCGCGGGAAAGACGGTTTCAAGGAAAACCGTTGATCGGGAGATGGACGGCCGAGGGCCATCTCCCTCCTCTCACCCGCATGCAGACATGCAGAGAAGCGGCGAGTTAGGGCGTCGAGCGCGGCCGCTCACCGTGGGAGCTTCTGGGGACGGCGACGGCGGTGGAGGCGAGTGCGGAGGGCGTGGGGAAAGCGATGGTGTGGACGTCGAGGCTCGGGGACGCTCGGCTCGACCACGGCGAGTCCCTCCGCTTCCTCGGCCTCGGCAGAACTCCGGCGAGCTCCTCGCTTCCCTCCTGTGCGCGAACAGAGGAGGAAGGACATGTTTGAGAGCGACGAGGATGGAGAAGAGAGTGCAGGGTGGAGAGCCGTGGGAGGAAGAGAGACACGGTGCGGGCAGGGTCGTCGTCTACCTCGGTCGTGGACGGTGCGGTGCGCGCAGCACGGCCGCGAGCAGCAGCAGAACTTGCAGCACGGCGCTGCTCTCCTGATGGTGCAAAAAGAGATGGGGAGTGGAGGAGAGGCAGAGGGAGTGAGCGGAGAGAGGCAGGTGCAGCCTCGGGTGGAGCTTAAATGGAGGTGGAGCCGGTGCATGGTGGAAGAGGATCACGGGGAGGGAGAGAGGGAGGCAGGGGAGGGCTTGCGTGCTCCTCTGCAGGTCAATGGCGGCAGAGGAGTAGGGCAGAGGGCTGGCGCGGCTAAGTGGAGCACGGCAGCGTGCGGGTGGGGTGGCGTGGAGGTGAGCCAAGCGTGCTCGTGTGGGGGACGGCCGTGGCGTGCTCGACGCGCATGGTGCGGTGCGAGGCCAGCGCAGAGGAGTGGGGAGCACGGTGCTGCTGGGTGTCCTGCTGCGCTGAGAGGGAGCAGAGGAGCAAGGGTGAGAGGGGAGCAGGGCAGCAGAGGAGTGGGGAGCACGGCGGAATGCCGGGCGGTGAGCACAGGCGCTGGCCATGCCGTGCACGCGATGGGTACAGGGTGAAGATGAGACTTTTGCACATAACTCCCTGCCAGTTTGCTACTTCTCTGTTTTCTTCCCTCTCCTCTTTTCTGGAATTTTTAGAGATGCATTTAATTTGGCCACTAAAACACTCCCAAATTTGATGAAACTTGGCACAAAATTCTTATTTGATATAAAGCACCACTGGTAAAATTTGCAGGTCATTTGGAGAAACTTTTTAGAACAAAGTTGTTCCAATTTCTTTTCTTTTCTTTTTAATTCCAGAAGCCCTTTAGGAATTTTATTGGGGCACTAAACCATTTTAGAAAATTCTGAAATTATTTAGGTAACCTCCCCACAACATGTGGAGGCTCCACAAAAATTGGTGTTTTAAAATAAAATGTTTTGGACAGTATCTGTTCATAGGGTTTGATTTTGGCATTTTTGCCCATTTTGAAAAGATGATTAATGGTGATAATAAAAAGGGTCAAGAGGAATTGTTTTTGAAGTGAGAAGAGATGGTTCATGATATAAAACACAAAACTGGTTTTTAAACACCTTGTATTTTGAAAATATTGATCATTTCATGCGAAATAATGAAGTTGGGTTTTAAAACAGTTTTCAGGAATTTCAATAAGGACTAGCCATGAAGAGCTCATGAGAATAAGGGTGGGTTGATCTCCAAAATTTTAACCAACAGCTTAGATGGAGAGTGTGGATGTCAAGGATGGGTGGTGTGGTGGTGCATTGGCACATAGGCCAAATTTCCAATAACCACAGGGTGAGAAGATGGATAAATAAGCAAACAACTTCAAATCTTTTCAATTTTGATTTGATATGGAAGAGGAGATGGAGTAGATGAGATATACCAAGGTGCATTTCCAACATGTCCCAGATTTAACCAAATGGTAAGGGTCTGGAAATGCTATCTGACAACAGGAGTGAAGATAAGTCCAGAGATGTATTGGTCAAGGTTCCTTCAAGGGTTTAAGATATGCAAGGTGGTGGTGATGCTCATTTAGGTCACACATGACCATGAGCATGTCAGGGGTTTCTCTCAAGATTTTCAGTGTAAGAATAAAATAGGGCCTCTGAGTATCCTTTGAATCCAAAGAATAAAATAGGATTTCATAGTTTAAATAAAATTTAGTGGTAACTATATTATTTTGAGAAGAGAGGGGTATGAGAATGAGATGGTCATCTTATTACCTTACCCAAGGAATTATTTTCACAAAGAAAATATTTTCTTGAGAGAGATAGGGAGTGAGGTAGATAGACTAATAGATTAAGATCATTTCTTTTAACTTATGATCCCAATTCAATTGGTGGAGTAAGTTTAGGAGCTTTGCTTTATTTAAGTCACAAGGCAACTTGTTGTCAAGTGTGTTTTAATTTATTGGTCTAGCACACTTGATTGATTTATGCACACAAGCAACAACACGACAAGATCAACATCACAACCAAGACCAGACAACTCAAACAACAAGTCACACAAGGTCAAACAGAGCAACGGGAAGGAAATCACAATCATTTGTGAAACATTTCAAAAAGTTTTTGTTGGTTCTGAATTTTGGGGTCTGGTAAAACTAAGTTTTTTTTTGTTCCAAAATTTGGGGTGTTACATGGGTTCAGGTTCAGCTCGCCAGACTTGGCTCACTGGATGCACGCGGTAGTGTCGGCGACTGTCACTGCACCCAACTGCTACTAGTAGCTAGTTTAACCGTTTTGTACTATGTACTCTGTTTCTGGTCTGCCGCCTAGGAGATGGTTGCTGATGGCTTGATTTCGGTTGTACCTGACAATGCCCACCTCACTACTACAAATAGTGCTGCGAGATCCAATGGCAATGGCGGGTCAAATGAGAATTTCAAGCACAACAACTGAACTAGTATTCGCCGTACTGGACTACTGCGCCACAGCCACAGGCCACAGTGGAAGGAAGAGAGGCCTGTAACTGCAACTGAAACTGAAGATGCTTGGTTTCTTTCTCCCCAAAACCCTCAAGCACAAACCAAAAACTTCAACTTCAAATTTCTTTTGGAGAATATTAATTTATAAACGGAGTAGTAGTAGCGGATTACCAAACCAAAATCTGAAAGACATCCGAAACATCCGAGCGTCGTCTCTGCCAGAATTTTTTCAGTTTAATTCAAACATGGTTTATGGAATGTCTTGGGTTTGAGACGAGACAGCATCAGCTACTAATGGTACTAGGAACAACAGAGTTGGATTATTCAAAGGTACCGAACATGGTGATGATTGCCGTGCTTAGACCGGAGAGATTACCGTGTTCCGAGGAGAAAAAACAGGCTTTGGCTCCAGGCAGGTGGTGGACACTGGACATCAACCAACACTTCTATAGGTTTAGTGCAGCTGTGCAGGTGTTTACTCGTCAGTCTCTTCCTTCCCCTGTTTCAAGGAGAAGACTTGGGTCCCTGTCAGGTTAGAAATGCATATCAGTATCAGTTCTAAAAGCATAAAAAAAGGCAGGATATACCGGTATCTGTTGTTTCTCTCATGCAAAATCTATAGTCTCTATATTTCAACAGCTGTCAAGTACATGTGTGAATCAAATCCGAGCTCAATGCGTCCCCTCGAAAAAACAAAAATAAAATCAAGTTAATCTGTAAATTGTTCTGTTGGCGCCATATATCAATATATGCATAACTAGATAGATAAAATTTTTAATTGTGTATTAAAATAAAATTGTAAGGTCAACGAAAATATCAAGCTGGCCTAAGTGTGTGCACACATGTCATTTTTGAGAGGCAGGGCAAGCAACATTTTAACTTCTTCTTGTTGTTCCTATTCTAGTTCTAGGCCAACTTTTGACCCGATCGATCGATCGTCGACCAAGTTGCAAGGTGTGGATCAGCAGTTTAATTGGCTTATTTATTAGCTTAATCATGTTACGCTGTCATCGCCACCATAAGCTGCGACAGGTCAAATCACCATTGGTCGACTATGTGGTGTGTGGTATATATTCCACCAGCACAATGACTCAAGCTGAATCAAAAATGGATCATCTGAAAATGACATCGCATACAGTATGCTGCAACACAATACTTATAAACAAGGTGGTTAATTACTTAATGTGGCGCAGATATTTAGCAGTGTCTTTCTGTACGCAATGTATTGTTTCTCCCAGGGTGGGCAAGTGGACAACTCGAGCCTTCGCATGCAAGAAGATTAATTAGGTACCTGTCATGTGAGCTCCGATAATACTTATTACCCGATACTATAAACACTATTGTGGTAATCTGTTATCGAATGATGAGGAGAGCCAAGATATATGACATTCGATGGACCGAACAACATTTTACGTGAGAGAATTATTTTCTTTTCTTTCTAAACTAGTAATGTTGCACGTGCAATGCACGTATTGATAAATTTACAAATTTAGTTAGGCATTAAATAAACTATAATAATTAGTTTATGAAACTTTGAACCTTTTTTTTTTGAAAAGGGTAGTCCCGGCCTCTGCATCGTGATGATGCACACAGCCTTTATATTAATAATAAACGTTTAGAGTGTAAGCAAAAATAAATTATAATTAAAAATTATAATTACGGTAATCATGTAGAAGGTAGAATTTTCCGTAAAACCCAAGAAAAAAACTAGCCTTCAATGATCAAAAGGCTGCCCATTCACCTAGCTCTATGTAGCAAACTCTCTGGCATTACATGAAAAAAATCGTCAATATATCACAATAGGACAAGAACTCAAATGATCACGACACATAAAAATAGCATAACCTGTTGCTATATTAATATAGCGGAGCTACGGCCTATTTCGAGGAAATATAGCATAACCCGCTAGGCTACATAGGCCTTATCGTGTTTTCACATCCAATCGCACAAACCGGTTTTCCAACCAGCTAGAGAAATTACTCCTCAATCTGTTGATGGAACCAAATAAATCATTGCGTGGTCGATCTGTCAACCTAAATTTAGGTTTGTCCTTGTCCATATCATACAAATAAATATTGGTCAGACACTAATTAAGAAAAATAAGCCATGAATCAGTTTTAATATCATCAAAGATCCTGATGCTGCGGCCATCTACCATTTGGTTTATTCTCGAGTGTGTGCATTTTCCTAAACATTCATCATTTACAGATCTCATATAATGCATTTAAATCAATACGTGTGTGCGGTATATAAATCATCAACAAGCTTTAGCTCCACGTTTCAGTACAAAATCTAAAGTTAGTCGTACAAAACACTGAGAGTAGCATTATTATATGTGGAAATTATCATATTGATTAGAAGAGCTAGTGTACCACACCTCCTCGATCACCAGAACTCCGTTTTCTCTACTCAAGCCATAACATCGATGAATGGGTTGCACAGCTATAGAAATAGAGCAAATTTATACAGTACAAGGAAGAAAATAAATACATGGAGCAAATTTATCAGCAGCAAGAATCATTCATAGCTGACCCAAGCAATCCACATGGACCAGAACAGAGAAGAAGAGTGTATGTAAGATCCTTGACTGAAACACAGGGAACGTGAAAACATTATTGTCAACTTCCGCCTGCAACCAACATTCTGCAATTGCTGTTTTTTTAAAGCACTTTAGTGAGGACAATTGTCTTAATTCGTATAATAGAAAGGGGAATGCAGACTTGCAGATGCTATATCATTAGCAGGGGTAATTGGATGTCAAATTGCCAATCACGCCTTATTTCGTATAATAGAAAGGGGAATGCAGACTTGCATTCATCACACCACGCGACCTCTCTCCTGCGAGTGACGAGATCCATTTTCTCTCTCCTGCGAGCACCTCCACCGGCGCCGCCGCCCTCCTTCCGCCGCCACCCTCCCCCCTCTCTCCGGCCTGCCGGGTCGCTCTGCTCGGGCGACTCCGCAGGCGACCAAGAAGGCAAGGGGTGTGTGGTGGTGGGGCTCCTCGGTGGCGTCCTCTCGAGCGGGGAGGCGACGCGCGCTGGAGCCCAGATGGCGTCCGCGGGTCCGTCGGTTGGCGCCGCTGCTGCGTTGACCGGCGTGGTCGTGCGCGTCGGAGAAGAAGGGCGCCGGGGCGGCGGCCCCGGGCTGTGCGGGCGGGCCGTATGGGACGAGGTTGCCGGGGCGGCGGCCCCGGAGCGGCGGCTGTAGTTGGAGGGCGCCGGCATGGTAGTCGCCGCGACTTGAGGTGTCGCGGTGGCTGCGGCATGTGGTGGAGCTCAGCGGTCGGCGGCGGAACCATGGTGCCATCTTGCTATCCATTGAGCTTTGCGGGCGGCTCGAACTCTAGGCGAAAGCCTTGCACAGACCTCGGTTGGTGCCGACGACGGCGGCGCCTTCGGGCGTCGTTCCATTCTTGTTTGCGTCGTTGTGGAGTTTCGACCAGGTTCGACGCGTGTAGTCCGATGTTCTTCGGGTGAAAACCTAAGCCCCGTCGGGGGCGGGCGACGGTGACGGACGCGTCACTACCTTGTTGAAGGCGTCGTCTTGGAGTTATCGGCCCGCGGTGCGATTGGTTCGTGACAGCTGGCGGTTGGTTTCTGTGGCCGGGGGAGGCGGATGCCAGGGCGGCGGCCCCGGATGGTGGTGGACGTCGAGGCGGCGGCCTCGGTCCCCAACGCTATGACGGTTCTATGAGGCAGAGCCGTTGTTTAGCGTGAGGCTTGGTGGCGACCTGGATGGAGGCTGCGCGGGCAGAGGGTTTGTCGACCTGATTGGATCGCTTTCGGTCAATGCGAAGGTCGATCTGGTTGGTATGCCGGGGCGGCTGCCCCGGAACAGGATGGTTTTGGTGGCGACCTGGATGAAGACTGCGGGGGCAGAGGATTTGTCGACCATGACTGGATCACTTTTGGGCAATGCGAAAGTCGATCTGGTTGTTACGCCGGGGCGGCGGCCCCGGAACAGGTGGTGTGTGTTGTGGCGTTTGTTCGACTTGTGTCGTGTGGGCGGCGGGTCGCACCGTCTGTGTCATTCTTTTGTACAGCTTGTATGGTTTTTGGACCTGGTTTCCCTTATAAACTGGTCACCTCTTTCTATCTATTCGGGCGGTGGATACGACCACCTTATACCTCAAAAAAAAATGCAGACTTGCAGATGACACCGTCCAGGGGACTTACGGCTTGCAGGAGTGCAGGTCACCTGTAGGGAGGCAGGCTCGCGGGCATGGGCCAGGGGGGCTCGCGGAGGCTGCCGAGTGGATCCCAGCGGTCATGTAGCGGACTTGACGGTGCGGGGCCAGCGCAGCTGCCCAGGCAGCGACGTGAGGGTGGGGGCGGCGTCGGCGGGCTGGGCGCCGCACTCCCCGACGCGAGCGAGACGCCGCCGCCTGCACCCTCGCGTAGGGCAGTGCGACGGCGGCGTGGGCAGGACGTGCGTGGCGAGTCGAGCGGGGCGGCGTGTGCAGGTCGGCGGCGGTGTTCTCGCGTGGCGCACGGGATGGTTGGAAACGGGAGAGGGGATTGGATTAGTCACGGCTCACGGGATGATTGGTTTGGTTAGCGATTGGGATTGTCTCCGTTCCGTGTTGTTTTAGCGCTAATCACGGATGGTATCTGTACCGTTAGATGTTTGTCTGATGGCTGTGATTTGTTGGATCTGCCCCCTCTGTGCCTTTTTATATTGGTATAGATAACTCAGGTGTTTTACTTTCCGCATTTATGATGGTATTATCTGTGTTTCCTGTACTTTTTCTTCTACTAGGAGAAGTTCTTTTGCCCAACTGTTCTCTTCGGTGTGTTCTACACATGACAAATGGTGTAGCGATCGCTACAATCTTGGGCATGTATTGAAAATTTGAAGTTTGCAACGTCAATGAAAATGTCATGATGTACATGGAATTAGCTAGTTTGCCACGCGCCGCGAATACCGTAGGATGCGGAGAATCGAGTGGCTGGAAAGGAGACCTAGATCGGGGCGCGCTAGGGCGACCTACGCCTAGCACGCGCCATTTGAATATACTTATTTTCATCCCTGGTTATCATTATATCTCATATCAGTGGAGATATACTTTGTACCCATTCTTTTCTTGATTATTTACATAGTAAATCTCGACGCGATCCCATGTTGTAACGAATCATGGTGGCCCTGTCCAGAAAAAAATTATGTGGGCAACAGACTGCTGCATGTTGGGTTGCACGGATACTCGCAGTCAATCTCTTTCCTTCCTTTGCTCCTTCCAGAGTGCCAAGCCCCAACAGCGTCTGCAATGGTCTGCCCCCACAAAATGGTAAACAAAGTGTGTCAGTCCAAGCAACAACATAGTGTCTCAAAGGTAACACGGACAATCTATTGGTAGATCTTTTTTGTGAACTCCCTGCCTTATTTCCAAGCCTGGGTGAAATTGGTGAATTCCATGAGATGCCATAGAGCGTTTGGCAGTGAGTGAAGCATGAATCAATGAACATGCCCCAGTCCTCCTTGTCTTCGACGACTTTTAAGTCATTGACCATCGTATTCCAGAATCCTATCGTCGGAGAAGAGATATTTAGCATTTCAGAAAACAGAAAAGGCATTGGCATTGAAAGAGAGGAAAAAGGAAGAGGTAGAAAATCTAAGCCAACCATCAAGTACTTCAATTTGTGTGGCATTGCAGTTTCTGATGTTATCCTTGCAACTCAACCACGACTTATCCGGAGTGGATGAAACCGGTACAAGAACATTTCGTATCTATGAAGAAGAATCACAGATAAATTGTGAGAATTTAACATGGAGAAGTGGGCACAAGAACAAGAAGAAAATATTGGAAATTACCTGCCATGAATCATACCCAGAGTTGAGAATAAACATGGGTGTTTGGATGCTCTTAATAAGCTCAGCTGGGAAGAAACACTAGGAGCACATAATGTCAGCTATGATTTACTGACATAATCACAGGCATAAGTTTGGGAAGCAAATCAAATTATACAACGAAAACTACCTCGGTTGGCCCTTTGTTGGCAAGGCAGTCCTTGGGCAACACTTTTTTAACATTCTGAAATAATTTGGAAAAAAGAGGAGACAGCAAAAAGAAAACAATGGCATTTAGTAAGAGGGGCACAAAATTTAGATTTTTTATATAAAATAACTAGACAGGAAAAGATGCAATGTTGTACTGACTGTTAGTACAAGACTAGACACATGAATAACCGAGTTTTACAGAACTTATTCTACTAGTCATGTTTTCGAGAAGTACAAAAAGGATCAGAAGATGACCAGAAGGCCTGTTTACAAAATAACGGATGTATTTTGAAGTTTCAGTCATGTTGACAGCTAACCTGGAGGTGAACAACTCCATCATAGACAGACCAAAAGGACCTTTGCCCAGATATATCCTTTCTGCCAAAGAAAAGGTACTTTAGTTCAGGGGTCCAGTGACAGTGGATCACATTTAATTTCAGGAGTCTTACACGTTAAGAAAAAAACCAGCATCGGCAAGGCATTTAATTGAAACCTCATGAGGAAATTTTGCACTAAAATCATCGCAATGTAGTATCGTGGCAAGACCACCAGCAGAACAACCTGTAAGGAGGGCCTGAAATGTGCAGAAAAATGATCTTGCTTTATTTTCACATAGGTGTCGTGATCTCGTCCACAGGTAGTGGTTGTTGCATGTTCATTCAATAAAAAAATTGATGGAGGTTCACTATCTTTATACTAATGGTTCTTGCTAAAGTTATATGAACTCAGAAGCATTGGCGGAGCTTAATAGGGGCCGACCTGGGCCACGGCCCACCCAGGATTTTGGCCAAATGTTTTTTTACTACTATGCTGCTATGCATCAGAGGCCGGCCCAGCCAAACGCCCTTGGCATGTACTCCTATACACAGTCGCACGAGTCATGACTCGGAAAAAAAGAATAGGACTCGCTTCGTTGGTAGCAGACAGAGACCAAATCCTTGGCGCGGTCAAGCCCTCTGTCGCTAGGTTTAGGAATTCGGTGAGGAAGTGGAGGACTGGAGGTCTGGGCGCCTGGGCAGGGCAGCACTGGAGAGCTGCGGCGTGCTGTTGCCGCCCCCCGCAACCAGGAGTTCTTCGACAGCAAGGTGGCGCTGCCGCCGGCAGGACTGTAGCAAGGGCGGCGGCGACGCCGAATTCGGCCAGTTGCGATCAGATGATGGTTTCCAAGAATTTAGTGCAGTGGTTGTGGAATTTTGCATAAAACATTCAATTGACATTCCTAACTTTAAGATTGACTAGCCTATTTGTCTATAATCTACTAGGAACTTTGCTTCAGGTTGCTTCAGTTTGTAGCTTCGTCATTAACCAGTACTGCATCAGTTTGTCTAGAATCTGCATTTTTGTGTGCTTTGCTTTAGGTTGGCCCGCCCAACATTTTCTTTCAAGCTCCGCCACTGCTCAGAAGGGTGGCCTGTTTATTAGGTAAAAAGCTAATGGTCGTTGCTGAAATTTCCAGAATGATATGTGTGTGCTAATGGTTGTTCTAAAATTATATGAAGTCGGTAAATTAATTAAGACCTGTGTAGCATTGGCGAGTCCTTTTCCCATGAGTTCATCAATAACCGCCTCATAGATGCGTAATCCTCTGAAGTGAAGTGTGCTTCCATCCTACATCATTACCAACAAAACATCACTTCAAGCAACCAAAACAGCGACGTCGGACAACGATTCAGTAAAATCACCTGCGCTCGACCTTCCGCGTCCCCAGAAAATGATGCCCCGTCGCAGTACCGTACATAGACTTTATTCCAGTTGTAGAAATCTAATAATGTGCTTATGTAACTTAGTGAAACGACATATTAAACAAATATGTAAAAAGGTATCAAAGGCTGTCTTTATCCAAATGAACAGTAAGAGGGAAATGGAAAATGAAGAAACAGTAGGAAGTGGCAATGCTGAAAGAGAAGCATCGACAATTACCAGGATTCAGGGTTTGATCACTGTCGAGGATCCCAGCGCCGGCGAACCGTATCGGCTTCATGAAGTTGGATGAACCAAGCGCAGACATTCTGCGGTTCGAACAATCCTTGATTGTGTTGCACCAGCCTCCTCCCTGGGTATTTTTAATTAAAAAATTATATAGGCCAATGAAATATTGCCCTGTTTTGTTTTGAGTGCACTTGCTAAACGTCCCTGTCATGTAAGGAGGCATGTTTTGCTCCAAAAGGGATGAAAAGGTATCACAAAATTATGACCCTACCTCAAAGCAAATTTCTGCCATACAAAAATGTATCTTTAGGAAAAGTTATGAAACTATATCTTTTGGAAAATATATTAAATTATTTAACTAACGGGAGCGACTGGAGCTCAGTCGACTAAGAACTCGTGAGTTCTCGGTCGACATGCCCTCACCGTCGTCTTCGTCTTCCTCTCCTCCGGCTGCCGTGTTCCTCTCCTCCGGCTGCGACGCCGCGCCTCGCTGCCGCTCGCCGCCGGCGTCCCCGCCTCCGGCGAGGGAGCTACCTAATCCGAGCGGCGATCACCACGATATGGCCCACCACCCGCACCTGTTAACCCTGCTTCCTCTCCTCCGGCTGCGACGCCGCGCCTTGCTGCCGCTCGACGCCGGCGACCCCGCCTCCGGCGAGGTCCTGTCCGAGGCCTTGCCGGCGTCCCCGCGCCTCGCTGCCGCTCGCCACGGCGCCCCCCGTCTGCACCCTCGGGCTTGACGCCGCCGTCGCCGTTGCCATCGACGCAAGGAGGAAGACGAAGTGCACGAATCGCGAGGCGTTTTTGACGGTGAGGGCCGGTCGACTAAGAACTCACGAGTTCTCAGCCGACTGAGAACTAGCAATTCCGTTAACTATAAGAACATTGGAAGATCATCTCATCTTCAATTTGATAATTCTTTATTACTGGTGGCTTATTTGTGAGAAAGCATAGCAATACAGTGTAAGAAAATGGTTAAGAGATGGATAGATGGTACTAGGCTACTAGGTAGCTACCTCTAGGTGGATGAGCCAGCTTTTGGACCCGTCGCCGGAGCCTCTCTGCAGGTGGTAGCCCGGCGGGGTTCCATCCAAGCACACTGAAACAAAATGGATAGTATTTGCATCGTCGCCATCACAGTTATCGAGATCGATAGAATCATTCAAGAAAGAATCCACCGTCGGATGAACACAGCGTACCTGCTGCCTTCTCCGTGGCGCCGGCGAGGAGGGTCAGCTCAACGAGCTCCGGCGGGGCGCCGAACAGCTTGCAGGGACGCAGAGGGCCAGAGGCGGACATCAGCAGCAGGATCAGAACCGCCGCCGCGACAGCGAGTCTCCCCCAGCCGCGGTTGGCTGACCGACGGTGGTGCTGCTGCGGCGGCGGCGGTGTGGGGAGCAGGAGCGCCTCGGTTGTCCCCGCCATTGCTGTCTGGCCGTGTCTCTTGGAGTGAAGGCAGGCTATATGGTTTGTTAATGCAGAAGTGGTGGTGGTGGACTCCACTCCAAACGTTGCTTGCCGCCAGCACATCTTCGAGTGGAAGATTTACAGTTCAAAAGCTTCAACCAACTGTGATCTGTTGGCGCTGTTGCTTGATACTTTAGCACACGCTTCAATCGCTTCAGCTTGTGCTTTTGATTTGTGGAGTACTTCGCAGTTTTGAATCGGTGGGAGTATTATTATCCTTCTCCCCGGCGCGGCCCACGTCGGATAGAGCGGGCTGCAGGCAGCAGAGGCAGGAGCAGAGCAACCGTTGCAGCCATGACGGCAAGTACCCAGGCCAGTGGACAGCGGCGCTGTGCTGTCGGAAGCTGACGGTGGTCTCGTGCTCTCGCTTGTGTGAGTGTTAATCTTGTCATGTGTTGACGTATTTTTTGCTAAATTTGGCCCTTATCACAAACTAATGACGGATCTATCCGTTCATGAAAACTATTTCCAAATCTGGCTCCTCGGGGTCGGCGCCACGTTATGTGGAGCCGAAATTGTTCATGTCGGCTCCACGTTACCTACATGAACAACTTCGGCTCCAGGTTAGATTGGCGGCACGTGGAGCCGACATGAACAACTTCGGCTCCAGGTTAGATTGGCGTCGACATGAACAACTTCGGCTCCACATAACGTGGCGCCGACCCCGAGGGTCAGATTTGAAAATAGTTTTCAGGAATGGCCAAATCCGTCATTAGTTCGTGATAAGGACCATACTGTGTTGACTAGTGAAACTCTGTAAAGTGCCCATGTGCTGGTGCACTGTGTGTGTGTTGCTGATGGCCGGCATGGGTTGCAGGCATCTGGTCAGCATCAGTGACATTGTAGCAGTGTGTGATGTGCAAGTAGAAGCATATGGGGCTATAGTCTCGTGCTCTCGCTTGCGTGAGTGTTTAATCTTGGCATGTGTTGACTAGTGAAACTCTGTAAAGTGCCCATGTGGTGGTGCACTGTGTGTGTGTTGCTGATGGCCGGCATGGGTTGCAGGCATCTGGTCAGCATCAGTGACATTGTAGCAGTGTGTGCTGTGCAAGTAGAAGCATATGGTGCTATAGTGTCGTGTGTGTGAGAGTTTCCGTAACTTGCCACTACAAAGGAAAGTTTGCATCTGTTGCAAACTGAGAAGAAAAATCCAAGGGCATTCGTTTGCCTGGGAAAACTAACCTGTGTGCTTTCTCTGCTTTTGTTGCTTGCATTCCATCGAACAGGCTCAGGGGCGTGGATTTTCCACTACCAAGTTGCCCCCCGGACTATCTGTACCATCAATTGTTTGTTGGAGATTCGTGCGGGTCAACAGGTCAATTTTTTGGTCTTTTTGCATTTTAGCCCATGTGAAAAAGCGAATTTAGCCCGTAGTCTTCCGTGCCTATATATAGGCACCAGAACCTAACCCTAACCCAGAATCCACCAGCTCCACCGTCCCGCCGCCGCCTCCTCCTTTCCGTCCCACCGCAGCCTCCTCTCCGTGCGCGCCGGCCGCCGTCGCCTCCTCTCCGTGCGCGCCGGCCACCGCCGGTTCCGTGCTCCCCTATCCCAGCTCTCGTGCTACGCCGCCACCTCCTCCCGGCGAGG
The DNA here is from genome assembly GCA_947311845.1 of Poa pratensis. NCBI lineage: Eukaryota > Viridiplantae > Streptophyta > Magnoliopsida > Poales > Poaceae > Poa > Poa pratensis. The sequence goes on from CAMZMU010000042.1 coordinate 2,642,143, forward strand.
AGGTGCTCGGCCACCGATCCGTGCACCGGTCTCCGACGAGCTTCCTCGTACAGGGCCTCCCCGGCGAGGACGCAGAAGAGGGCTGGCGCCACACCCACTTCTCCAGCTCTTCCAGGCGGCCGGCGGAGCCCCACGAGCTCTGGCCACGCCCTTGAGCCACCGGCGGCGCCCCCGCGAGCTCCGGCCACGCCCTCGAGCAGCCAGCGGCCCCCCGCGAGCTACATCACCAGATCCGACGCCGCCTCCCTACTCCGACCGCCTACCCCTGGTCGCTCGTCGAACTCCGGGCGACGGTGGCCGTCACGGACTAGATCTGTGCCGTGTACCAATCTTGCACGGCCACAAACAATCTGGCCTTGGATCTGTGCCCCGGATCTGGGCTATTCTCGTTTTTTCTTGGTTTTTTCTTTTGGTTTACTTTTTCTGTGATTAGCATGTGAATTAAGCCTGAATCTTGTGTGATTTTTTCGTTGATCTCTTTTGAATCCTCTGTAAATGTTCTGAAATTGTGCAGATAAAATTCTCTTATGGATTTCTTATAAGTTTCTTAGATTTTTGAAGTTAGTTTTTGTTGATTTTTTCTGTGAATCAATAGGTGTCTGTTCCAGATCCGGAACACAATAGCAGTTTTGTTTTGTGTTTCGCTGCAGTTTGTCCCATGATTTACAAGATTCATTGCAGCCCGATATGTGCAGGGACGATGTAGTATGAAAATCTGTGAAAAACTTCTGTAAAAATAGTGAAATTTGCAGTAAACTTGGTGAAACTGGATTGAATCATGATTTTGTCTATTGGATCTATGTGTTCTCTACAGGTATCTTGCTAATATGTGAATCATGAATGAATGTAATTATTGTCTCATTGTATCATTCTTCAAAGAAGTGTGAATGAAAAATTGTGAAATAATCTGTGAAAAATTCTAATATTATTGCAAGAATTTTTGTATGGAAAATCTGTTCAATTTTCTGTGAATTGAAAATTGAAAGAAAATATGTATATGAAATATTGAAAATTCTGTGCAGGAGAACTTTTCTTGATATTTATATAAAATATGTGCAGGGAAAATGTATTTATATGTGTTGAATCCATATATTCCTTTGTGAATCAATTGTGAATCAGTGCCACCAGTACAATTTCTCTTAGTACATTACAATTTCTCTTGATACCTGCAAATTCTTGAATAATCATTTCGTTAAATTAATCTTTAGATAATATATGTGTCAGACGTGGGATAAAGCCGAAGCGAAACATGTAAAGAATCATATAATGTGAGGGGTCGTTGTGCAAAGATGTGATGGACTTGAAAAATAAGGAAGGACAGAGGTGGAAGGGAATTTCTGTAAAAGTTTCAGCACTAATCTCCAAGTTTTGGACGTTAGAGATAGTGCCGGGGGGCCAACGGACGAGTGGAACTGCATTTTTCCTCAGGGTGTGCGTGTGTCCACCGTGTTTCAGAGCGAGGGAGAGAGACTCCACCAACAGCTTGGACTCCACTGCTTCTCACTTTTGGCGGGCACCCACGAGAGAATTCCTTATTTGACCCTTCCTTAAAATCGTCTTCCCTATATGGCCCTAAAAATTAAATTCTTCCCTATTTGACATCTTAATTTCATTTCTTTCCTAACATGGCCCTTTAGTGCATTTTTAACACAAAAAAGACTCTTTTACCCCTCATAACTCATGTGACAAAAAATTCAGCCCGGTGGTGGAGCTACAAAAAAATTAATGGGCGGTCCAAGTTAAAGGAGAAAAGATTTTGTTGTATGAACAGAGGATCGACTTTGTGGCTGGTCGCAGGCTCTCGGCTGCGCACACGATGCTTGGTTGCTGCGGTCGTTCCCATTTAAGCCACGTAACAATATGTAGGACTTTGCGGCAGCCGTAAATTATTATTGTGGGATTACGCGGCGTCGTGGACGCCACTGTCCGCATCAGGTTTGCCATTCACCGATGCCTCCCTGCTCTACTTCCGCTACCAGAGCGTCGGCTCGTAGGAGCAGCAGATCCTCTGTGATCTTCTCCCTGCGCCGTCACCAAGCAGAGCCTTCCACCGCCGCCGCCGACTACGAACAGCAGGCCGGCCACCTAGCCTGCAGCCACTGCGCCGGAGGCACCCGCAACAACAGCACCGTGACGCCCGCCGTCATCGCGTTCTGCCCGTCAGGCTTCAGCTGCTAGCTAGCATCACGGAATTAATTTTTCGTCGTGTGCCTAGCATCACGTTCAGCTGGACCCATGGCACCATGGCGCGTGATAGCCATAGCTAGCCAGCGAGCTAGCAGATGCATGAACGACCGGAGTGTACACGCAATCGAGCGACGTAGACGTGTTCCCCGTTTATTTTCACTTTTCACGGAAACACGGAGCATAAAATATATCAGTGAGAGAAATAGTGGAGAACCAAATAGCGCAGCTACGCTGACATTTCTTAAAGAGAATATTTTTGTCACATAATTTATCAGGGACAAAAGAGTCTTTTTAATACTCAAAATGCACTAGAGGGCCATATTAGGAAAGAAATGAAATTAAGATGTCAAATTGGGAAGAATTTACTTTCTTTGCCATATAGGGAAGATGATTTTAAGGAAGGGCCAAATAAGGAATTCTCTCGGCACCCAAATGCAAACTTCTAAAGCTTTACTACGTACCATTTAAAGCTAAAAAAAAGAAGCTTTGCTACTCTCAACATCAGTAGAAGCAATTTGGGCCGTGTCGATAATTCTTCCAACCGAACAAATGCAAACTGCTAAAGTTTAGTACTCCGACACTTATTTTGGATCAAAGGTACCACTAAAACGGTTCAGAAGAAGCGATTTGGGCCGTGTCATTCATTCCATTTACGTTTTATGGCTGTTGAGCGTTCCAGCTAAACAATTCGAAATGGATACAGCTGAACAAAAACGAGGACCAGTAAGGATAAACCTCAGAATCACTCTCAAACAAAGAGGATTGATCTCAAGATACTATTACCTCTTCAAATAAACCAAGAGGACAATCTCTGCATCCCTCTCACAAAAACCAGGGACGATCTCAGCACGGCAACCACCAGTCTGTCCAAGATCACAAGATGATTTATCTTCAGTCGGTCGCTACGAAACAACAGCGCGACCGAACCGTGCTAACAAACTCACACTACAGGACACCAGCCAAAAGACCTGGAACAGAACAGGCGTGTCTCATCTCAGCCTGGACTTATTTATGTACAAGCACCATATTCACAAGCAAGACCGTGCTACCCTCCTCCTCCTAGTAAGAGCCCTGGCGAGAGCTAGTAGCTTCGTCTAACATCTCGTGCCCGAAGCCGCTTCCGTGATTGTGTTCTTGGCCGCCACCGGCGCCAGTATCGTAATCCAGCACCTCAGGCTCCAGGTCGCCAAAATCATCAGGGGATGACGGCCTGAGAAACAAAAAGATCGTCAGCATATTAACTTCACACGACCCACCAAGGGTGAAATCACCGGTTGTAAGAACTGCATGTATGTGGTCTTACCCAGGATCCTGGAGGGCAGGCAGATTATGGACGGCATCGTGCAAGCCACTATTTTTGCCGCGTGACTTCCTCTTATTCTTCTTCAGTTTCTGCTTGTTCTTCTCCTTCTTCCTGGACCTGGGACGCTGCTGGTGGCTCTTCACTGAATGGTCCACTGAGGTGACAGGGGGATCGTAGACATCTGGAGCCCACTTAACACGGCGGGCTTCAGTTGGCGATGCTTCACCGCTTCTCTCACGGCCTCCTTTCATAGCAGAGACGAGCCTTGACGTCGGCTAGAAATTAATAGAAAGGAAATAGGAGTAAATAACTGGGAGTCAACCAAGAATAAAACTGCATAACAGTATAAATCAGAATGCTGCCACAATTACATTACCATCTTATCATAAAGCCCCAGCTTAACTGTAGCAATACCACTACACCAAGGATGGCAAGCCTAGACTGCTCGACTTAAAAATTTGATAGTCCCATCTGTACCAAATGCTTATAATTGGCTTCAGAATCAAAATAAACTGACTGAGCACATCAAACATGTCAACTAAAACTTTTGGAAATTCAGCACATATTATCACTCCCTCTGAACATCTTAACATTTTTACCTGGAAAACTAATGATAGGGTATCATATCACAATATCTAATGCCCTACCCATTTTTCCTTTAACTAGTGGTTACTCAGATCCAGAGGACCCATTTGCCGTCCATAGATACTTTCTATGACACAGAATATGCTAACGCGATGCTGGCATAGCTAAACAAGACACAACATAATTTAAGAAGTATAAAGAGTGGCTACTCAGATCTGGAGAAACCCATTTTCCGTCCATAGAAATACTTTCCATGACAATGAGTATGCTAATAAAATGCTAGGATAGCTAAAGAGAACAAAATATAATTTAACAAGTTCAACTCACCGGAACAGACGGCGAAGGCTCATAAGTTGAACATTTATTTGGTTCGCTGTATTCTGAAACTGCATGGGAAGTCACACCACATTCTTTGCCTCTTTTTATTTCTGAGCTGGGATAACCTGATATATCCACTTCGGTCTCTAAAGAACCACCATCCATGCATTGTTCATGAGTCCCATCCTGGCTGTGATAGAGTTCCCCGCAAGAACACAGAGTCTGCCCTGCTGGAGGTAGTGCCTCCTCTAGCAGAACCGTGCCATTCTTGCCAACAGAAGCGATATCGTGATCCTCCATTGATACTCTTTCCGAACCACAAGACAGATCGCCCATGAAGAAGTCGGTTGCCACTGCAGGGAACTAAGGGAGCAGTTAGATGTTGGCGACATCACAGAAACCATCTATCCTTAAGCTATAAAATTCATGGTTATAACCACTGTGTTAACTGTTAAAGGGGTTCTTCTTTGCTCGTGTCTATAATTCAGGGTGTCAAAAGAAGAGACGACAAGTACTAGTGGTTGATCCAACTTCCAACAAAATCGCATCCAGCAAGGTTAAATTTAAAACATACTAGCTTCCCATGATGAATTGAATTTGTGGAACAAATTAACTACATTGTGTCGATGATGTACGGGAGAGAGATTAGTAACAGGTATCACTAACTCAAAATACTCCTACTACCAAAAAAGACAGTGCCAATGTCATACAGATACCGAAGAATAACAAACCAGCAAAACTCTTACTCTACTCACGCTCTTGGGGGCAGCTGTTACATTAGGAGGAAGGAAGAAACTACAGTGATCCGAAAACAAAAGCAGCCAGTGATGGTTCATGGTGTCCATCTTGCTGTGCAGAGATTAAACCAGTAGCCAGTGATCCTAAAACTGCAAGTGCTAGTGGACTGATCAAATTACCGACCAACTCGTCTTTCGTCCAGCAAGGTTAAATACAGAACAGACTAGTTCCGCATGACGTGATGAATATGCAGAACAAATTAACTACATCGTGTCGACGATGGATGGCAGAGAGATTAGTAACACGTACCACTAACTCGAATTTGAATACCAGAAAATAGCAACGCAAATGTCATTACAGATATCAGGGAACAACGAACCAGCAGCAAAACTCCTGCTCTACCCATGCTCTCGTAGACTGCTGTTACGTTACCAGGAAGGAAGAGAACTACAGCGATCCTAAAACGCCAGTAGCAACCCAGTGATGTTCCACCTTGCTGTGTACGTACTTGGAGCTTAATCACTAGTCCCTGAACAGAACTCCCGAAGTGATCCCCGTTCCCCTGTTACTTTGGGAACTCTCCAGTCAGTTTCTGTTAAATTCTGCGCGTTTTACTATCGTAGATGGCTTGATTAATTATATGAACAAGCCAGGATCAGGCTAACTCCCCCAGATCACCGCATTATCCTCCCGTGCTATACCGTTGCGCAATCCAGCTCGTACAGGCGTGATTAAGCCGCACGTTTCTGTTACCTGGGTTGGTTGGGATCGAACGCCCGACGGATCAGCGGATCCAGCCCGCGACGGAAGCCAATCAATCGAGAAATCGAGAAATCCGCGCGGCGCTGATGGATGCGCGATGGGCGGATAGGTGAGAGCGGGTGAGGGCGTGGAGCGGAGGCGGCGTTAGGTCGTACTGGCGGTGGCGGTGGAGATTGGAAGGTAAGGTGTCGGGAGAGGGAGCTAGGAGGAGGAGAGGTGGGAGTGCGAAGAGAAGGAAGGGGAGGGGGGCTTGAGGCGGTGGGCGCAGGAGGCGGAGGGGACGAGGGCGTCGCCGAAGGGCGCGGCGCGCCGCATGGTACGTTGGCCGGCGCGCGGGCCGCCGGAGGGGCGGTGGGGATGGTGTGGAGAAGGAGACGGCGAGGCGGTTGGTCGGAGACGGTGCCGGCGTGGGTGAGATGAGATCTGGATGGAAAGGTTGAGTTGGAAATGGAGGGAGTGTGGGAAGGGAAGACGACGACCGAGACGGATATAATTTTTTTTTTAAATAATATTTTTTTAAACAGAAATTCGGAAAATAGCGCGCGTTTTCCAGAAATTTGGAAAATAGCGCGGCGTCGGCAACGGCCGGGCCGAAACCTGCCTTTCGGCACGGGCCAGGCCGAAACACCCTGGTTTCGGCACGGGCCAGGCCGAAACAAGGGTGATCTGCATGCGCACCAGGCTTTCGCGCAACGGCGGGGCCGACAGGCATGTTTCGGCACGGCCCGTGCCAAAAGTGGCATTTTACATTTTTTTTTGTTTTTCCCGACTGTTGGCCCATATATTCACATTTCCCGCCACCGCTAATGTTGCCATTATTTTCCCGCTCATATTATCCGGCTCCGCGCATATTTTGGTTCCCGCCATTTTTTGCATTGATCGTATAAATTTGTTTCGCGGTGAATTGTTCCCGCTTTTTTTCTCCCGCCATTTTCCTTCCGCCCTTTTTCTCCCGCCATTTTTATGCCGTGCGTAATTTTCCCGCCAAACTTGCTCCCGCCAGCCTTGCTCCCGCCTTTTTCTCCCGCCAATTGGTCTGTGCTCGTCCTATAAAAACCCCGGGAGGAGATGTTGAGTTGGTAAGCATAGTCCACTCACTCGAACATGTCGAGATACAATTCAGATGGTAGTTTCCCGGCAGGAATGTCGGCACTCCTCTTGAAGTTTACGGCCGAGTTCAAGGTAGACAATAAGGAGATCCCATTCGAAGATATTGTTAGTCATCCACCTCATCTCCGTGAGCTATCAGCGAAGCTAGCTAGGCATGGGTGGCCATGGAGGAATTACAAGGAAATAGAAAAAGAACTCGTGAGGCTGCATGCTAGGTGGCAGAAGAAGAAGCTAACATATCCCACTGAAGCATATATGTTGGATGCTTTTCATCATCCGATGTTATGGGTCGAGGAGAGCGAGGACGAAGATGATATCTTCATGCCCACTGAAGCGAGCAAGAGAGCTGCAGCAGCGGCGGCGGCGTCGAAGGGCAAGGGTGCAGCGTCGTCGAAACGCAAGGCTGAAGCATCGTCGAAGGGCAAGGGTGCGGCGTCGTCGAAGGTCAAGGGTGCAGCATCGTCGAAGGGGAAGAGTGACGCGGGAGGCTGTGTCGATGGTAGATGACTTTTCTTTTTCAATTTATGTTGTGTTGTCGGTACTACCACTTTTCTTGCTGTCTGTGTAAGTTGCAATGTTTGTTTAATAATATGTTTCGTACAACTTATTTTCCCCTGATATGTCTCATACATAGATAATATGTCTCATACAAACATAAATATGAATATGTCTCGTACATAGATAATATGTCTCATACAAACATAAATATGAATATGTCTCACATAGAAATAGAAGTACGGATAGTAGTACCTAGATAGAAATATGTCTCACAGATAGTAGTATCACTCATCTCTGTGAGGACGTGTCCGCGGCTGTCTACGCCGAGGCCCAGAAGGTGACAAGCGTCTCGGAGCTCGGTGGTCACGCATCCCTCGGCCCCGCAACGGCTCCTCCTCCTGTGTCTGGGTTTCCTGCGTCGGGGCCGGCGGTGGAGTCTGGTACATCGGGTCGTCGTACAGCTCCGTCCGTGCAGAGTCGTCACCCCCACCTGTACATGTAGATGTTACGTCAGTACTCCGTCTAGGTGAACATGATAAATAAATGAGAGTATTATAAACTACTTACGGAGGTGGCCCGGAATCTGAGACATCGGCATAGCAGACGGGTTCCACACGGTATGTTGAGGTGGATGTATCCCGTAACCTTGCGACATCGCGAACTGGTAACCAGGCAGCATGCCATACCCGTACGAAGGCGGCATCCCGGGCCCGTACATAGGTGGCGGCTGCCACGTCGAACTACCAGGCTGGGTAGGATCTGGCTGCTCGTACAGAATTGGCTGTGATGGACCGGACTGGGAAGGATCTGGCTGGTGGGACGAACTACCATGCTCGTATGTAGGTCGTGGGCGAGGGCTCTGTACTACTGTATGATGTGGTCGGGGGTCCTGTCGACCTGTGGAGTGACGGGAGGGTGATACCTGTGCATCCTGAATAAGTGGAGTCCGGGAGAGTGACTGGCGCGCGGGGCGCGGTGCTGGGCCGTGTGCCGCAACATCTGCAGCGCCGGCACAAGTAAGAACAGAGTACACACGTCGTAGCTTGTCCTCCAGACGCTTGAACCAAGACACTTGTTGCGGCAGTGGGGCAAAGTCGGCAACGTCGCTCTGAATGTCTTGTATCAAGCTTGCCTGTTGTAGGAAAACAAAATATTAGTGTCGATTATTGAGACATGCATTTACCAATATTAGTGAAGTACATACCGCGTAGTATCTGCTTCCCCCAATAGCCTCAAGTGGGTACATGTCCGTAACAGTAGGAGGTGGCAACTGATCAGGCTGGGACGTGGGCACTAAGCGAAGTCGAGTGGACTGTCTGTACGTCCGCAGATATAAGTTGAAATCATGTAGCAGAAATGGCTCATCCGCGGGCCATACATTAGCCGTCGCGTTCGCCCATTCCATTACCTAAACAAATTTATTCAATCATTAAATACTCCACAGCGGATATATCTAAATATTACGACCGCCGAAAATAAATATGACGACCCCCGGTAAAATAAAGACTACTCAAAATATACAATACATCTAACCGACAACATACACTAATCCTGACACATCCACCGGCAAACTATATTAACATCTAACCGACAACATATACTAATATGACCAACTAAAATATGCCGACCAACTAAAATATTACCACCACCTAAAATATGACCACTAACTAAAATATATCTACACTAATCCACACATATGTCATGCATCCACCCTTAAATTATATTAACACTTAACCTAAAAAATTTAGAGATTAGGGTTTACCCTTGACGCGTGCGTAGCTCCCGCTGCCCGGCTTCAATCTAGCACCACCACCGCCGCACCACGCCTCTGCCTTCCCCAACACCGGCACACACCACCACTATCCACCATTGTTGACCACCATTGCTCCACCTCCACTCCCCCAAACACCTCCACGAACAACTATCCCATCAGTAGATCGAAGATGCCCTAACCCTCCTCGTCCCTATTCTTGAGTATGTGGGCTTGTGGGAATTTTTTTTACCAAGGATTGGTGCTCTTTTTGGGTGGAAAAGGGAAGGAGAGAGAGGAAGAAGCAGCTCGGGCGAGAGGAAGGAGAAGGCCGGCCGAGAGGAGAGAGGAAGAAGCAGCTCGGGCGAGTGAGGTTATCCCGTCGCCTTTCGGCACGGGGGGTGCCGAAACCCCTGCTTTCGGCACGGGCGGTGCCAAAAGTGGCCAAAGCAGCTGGGCCGCCCCTGCTGCTGCATGTCGCGGCTCCTTTCGGCACGGGTAGCACCGAAACACGAGGTTTCGGCACGGGCGACGCCGACGCCGCGCTAGATTCCGAAATTCTTCAAACCGCGCGCTATTTTCCGAATTTCGGATATACGTAGGCTTGTCGGAAATATCCACAGCACTGGACTATTTTAGTTGACCTGGGCATGGGCAGCCCGGGCCTGGGTCGGGCTTCATATCTTCGCCCGTTGTGCTTCTTGGCAAATCTGGCTTTTTCCCAACCCGGCCCAGTCCCAAATGCCTCTTTTTTGTCTGTTTAAGCCGGGCTCGAGCCCAGAATTTTGTAGTTTTAGCCCAGAATACATTGCTTAAGCCAAAAAATGTTGCTTCTCGACAAAGCCATGAAAAATCTAAATATTGTCCATTTCAGGGTGTCCATGTCCAGACAAATGGGGAGGGGAACCCCAAAACTATCCTGAAAGAAACGTCCTGCTCGCCGGTTGACCTTGAGCTCAATGACAAACGTCGGGCATCTCTACCAGCGCATGTGTCGTAGCTCTCGAGCTACCAACTTCTCTTTATGCATGCAACTTCTTTTCGTCTTCATGCTTCGACCCAGAGTACTCCTCCTGTGAACCGTCATCACTGAACTTGTCGACATGACCTGCTCATACGCGCAACGAACTCTTCCACACCGCGATAATGCATCACCTGCTCCAGCGTCATACCGAATAGGCATGGACGTGCGGACGGTTTAGGAACTCTTCCAACTGGGCGTGGATGTCACGGTTGCGCGCGAACTAGAGGAACCTCGCTGCGGGAACCTTCCAAGTGCTAACCCTAACAGTTGAGCTCGGGAACCTCGCTGCGAGGCCCAATGTGAACCCCGACAGTTGACCTTGGGCACCTCGCCAAGTCGCATGTTGATGATGTGGCCATTCTTTGTTGTGGGGGCGGGGGAGAGGGGAGAGATTATGGGGAAATTTTCGTTACATATTAGGGAAGAAAGGAGACGTTGTGTGGACAAAATGCCCACCATCCAGAGCTCCATACGGAGGAGCATGACGCCGTCAACAGCCAACAACGAGGACCTAAGGGAGGGTTTGGGTTTTTCTGACTAGTGGGCCAAGCGGAACAAAGTCTACGTGGCAAGGTGTTCGGACACTCTGAGGTAGCCCCGGAAGTTGGGGCCTTTGGATATCCAGACATTTTAGACCCATTTGGGATTTGGGGGCACCGTTGGAGGTTAAGTTTTTGTTCGGACCCCCAACAGATGGGGGAGTTTGGAGTCTTCGTTTAGTGTATTACTGAACAAACTGTGGTCAACTGAGTGTTCCTTTTCCTTTTTTTTCTGTCCTTTGGCTTCGCAGCCAATACTCATGTAACACCTCTTCTATCGATAAAGCAGTCATCATGCTTTTATTAAAAAAACTGTCGGGTTGCCCCCACAAGCTCAATCAGCACCATTTCCAATCCTCGACGCACAACCTGACCGTGGTGAATATGCGCTTCAGCTGGCAGCAGCACCTCTGAGTCGTGTTCCAGCATTGCGCCTTCTCAGCATCTTCCAGAAAATCTGGTCAATGTCTCAAGATTATTCGTGTTCACGTTTTAGATATTCAAGAGCTTCTGACACGAAAGGAACAAACAACAGGTCTTTAGCATCAGGCAACACTCGGCAAATTTGCTTAGAAGACTGGAAAAAGTAAAATGGCTGAGACGAATTACAGGAGTATCAACATTTATTATCAACAGAGTTTGTTTTTTACGAGACAATATCAACAGAGTTTGTAATGTGTAACAGCAAACACTCATGTTTAGTGTAGTTTGCAATGCAAGTTTTAAACCATAGCCAGACAAGAAAAAACTAGAAGTTGCAGAAAAAAATGGTAGCATGTTGGCTGGCGTAGGAGTATAGTTTTTTTCTAACTTATCTCACTGAATGCAAAACAAGATCAAGGGTACCAGCAGTGACAATCAACGAACAACGTGACCTCCTTTGACATCCCAAAAAAGTCATTGCTAGCGCATTTGGCTGTGAGTTGAAGGATAAAGAGAGAGAGGAAGGTTAGAAGTTCAAACCGTCAAAAGAAACATATGGGTGTCTACTTCTAATTATCTTTAAAAAGATGATTTCAAATTAAACAGTTTCTGACCACAAGCTGGCACTGTTCTTGGTATGAGCAATTTATATTCTTCTAGAATAGTACTACTTCGATTTTACTCACATCATAGACTGATATGCAGGAGATGCATTTGTTGTAGCAATGACCGTATCCGTTATGCAGATTACAGTATGCAGATTCATTTGAACCCATCATGAGATAAATTTATAGGTGTACACACACACATATATATATAACTGCCTCCTTAAATATATCAGATTAAAATCAGACAATGTAAATCCTGTACTAAGCAAAGTGATTGTGATCTTGTTGGGCAGACACTTAACACCGCCACACCACTGGTCGCCTTACTCGACAGACAAACCCACCGATCATTATTAGATCAAGGCACACTAGATCAACGGCAGGTCAATTCTAGATGACAATGTGACAGCAAACAGAGCCAAAAGAACCCCATTCCTGAGTTACATCTTTATCTTTACTATTAAATGGGAGTTGGTCGTGCAACCGAGCGAACCATCTCTCCCTTGCGCGATGTGGCTCGCTCGATCGCCCCCTCGCGCGATGACCGCTTGGCCCGGCCCAACAACGTCGTACTCGCCCGCAGAGACATCAGGTGGACTAGGGTTCTACAGTTCTACTCCACTAACGAGTCCCGCCGCCGCCTACCACCACCACATCCCGGGACTTCCGCGCTCGCCGCTCTTTTCTTCCAGGACTCCACCTTCCCCTCAAGGACCGCGTGCCGGCGCTGTTATCATCATGGATGCCATCTCGGAGGAGCGGTCGGAGCATCTCCTCCTCGTGAGCCGGTGGTGGCAGGAGCTCGTCACCGGGGTCGCCTTCGCCTTGGAGCGTCAGTCCTCCCCGAAGTCAGACTTCTTCTCCGACGTTAAGTCTGCGGTCCAATTTGGTACGTCCTCCCGATCAGCTGACGGCAGGGCGAAAGAGGAGGCTTCTCGGAGCAACGCTGTGACAAGGAGGACGTTGAGAGGAAGGCGGCCATGGAACAGCTGAGGTGCGAGTGGAATCCTGGCTGCAATCCACGAGTACGGGTGGCACTATTGAAGACGAAGACCTACTCCCTGCGCCCCCTTGCTCCTCCTTGCCTTGTCATTCTCTGCTTGTTCATCCCAATGTATGCTCATCCACTACTGCACTATCTTTACTCCTCTGGTAGCCCATCAATTTTTGATAAATTCTGAAGACACCAACCCCCAATCCCTAATAGTCGCAGATCCTTAATTCTCTGGTAGTCCATCTGTGTTTGTTAATTTTGAGGAGAAAAAGGGGACGTGTAAACATAGGAGATACATAGCCATCACTCAGGTGAGGCCCTCCTTTTGGTTAACGTTATATATGGCGAGAGCGCAAGCAATGTTGTTATCATACAATGATTTCCCTTTACTAATACATCTGTCCAAGGAGATGAAATGCTTCTGGATCATTAAATTGGATTAATAGAAAGGAATCATCATGTCAACTAGGTGAATTTATTACAAGTTCGATTATATGTGTATTGTCAATGTTCCTGGACAAAATGATATGATACAACTTTGATAACTGTGGTATAACTCTTTCTATGATACTGGTGTCCCTAAAATGGTGTAGAAATTCACGGTGTAGTTGATTTTTCCGTATTGATTCTGGTTCAAATTGTAAGCATCTGATATTTCACGGATAGCCATGTTGTAGATATCATGGCATCTTTCTTTCCCGATTGAAAATCCAATACATCACCTTATATGTGCATCCACCTGGGAGTTGTTAATTTGGCATTCTTCTGTTGTGTGGTTGAATATTTACTTGTTGAAAAGTACATGGCTGAATTGACCAATTTAGTATATTTTGCAGTCCAGAGGCATATTATTGTTGCAAGTCATGTACGCTACACTTTGAGTCTCCACATCCAAAACGGGCAAAAAATGTGTGATGTGCCGTACAGGCAAGATGCCTCCGCCACCACTGTGACCTCAGGCAACTGTCCCCCTTCTTCAGTGATCCGCCACCGTGTGCTCAGCTCCTTTCTTCAGGACGTTGGCGCACATCAGCCACGTACCCATTTGGTGAACTCAGTTCCAGTCGGTTTTACTTTTTTGGGAGGGAAGTTTGTACTACTGCCTTTGTGATGTACAATTGCATGTGTTAATTGAGTGAGCACCTTTCCAGGGTGTTAGATATAATCTTAGATTATTATTTTGAGCAGACCAGGAGCGATATCTATAATGAAGCTCACGAGTCATCCCAATGTGGTCAAGTTAGACAAGATACCGTATTTACTTCATTTTGGTTGATGTTGGAATCAGTAATCTTTCTATCAGGTGTCTTTCAAGTACCAATAGGATCACCGAAGGCCATTTATTATGTTGCAGGTTTTGGCAAGTCAGAAGAAGATAGTTATAATCTGGAATTCATCCCCGGGGGCAAACTATTTGATAAGTTTATTGTGTTTCCACTTCTAAGCTTTGCAGGGATGAATGATATCTTCCCAGTAGGCCACAATGTATGTGTTTTTTGGGACTATTGACATTATTGTTGCTGCTGGAGTCATAAATAGAAGTATTCTCTGATGCACATACTGATATATATGGTGTATGAACAATCCAAGCTCGGAATAGGTATGCACACATGTCCCCTGTATACATTTGAGGCTTTAATTTATACAAGTATGAAAACTCTATTTTTGATTTTGCTTGCATGTTCTTTAATTTCCATGGAACGTAGAGAAGATTGCACCATGTTTTTTTTGGTTCAGAACACAATGAGTTCAACAAGAGGAGGGCGCTAACAGTCCACATCTCAAATGTTTCCATTAAAACTGTAGATAATCCTCCCTATTTGACCCTGCTCATAAATTAAGACTAGACCATTGTTGGATCTACTATATTTGGCCCCATATGTGCTATGAATATTAGATTGTGCTGCTTCCTTTTCTCTTGATGGAACATTATGTATTATGTATGTGTAATATTTTTTCATGGTTGGGTTGGAGTCTTCTCCATTATGGTACGAATAAGTTGAATAACTAACTAAATATAAAGAAAAAAGACCAAGCAGATAACTTCTGTTGCTGCACTAGGCTTCCTATAGTCAGCGAAGCCTATATCTTCTCCTTGTGCGATTGTGGTACCTCAGGGGGCACCAATGCTGCAGGGGCTTAGACTCATGCCCACATAGCAACAGACGACATGCAACTTATTGCTTGACGTTCCAGTTCATCTCCATAGTGCAAAACTAGATGTATCTCCTATTTTCTTCCTTCGTATCCATGATTCTTGGTAGAAATGGAGTAGGTTGTATAGAGTACTTAGCTCTCTGTAGTTACTTAAATTGAAGGAAGTGTATGAACTTGGATGTAACAAGTGATGATTTGAGTCATTGAATCGTATCCAGTAGTGTTCAAGAATATGAAAAGGATAGAGGGGAAGCATATGTGCATGCTGTTTCAGTATACTGCTTACTGTTTCAGCAGACACAAATTATTTATATTTGTGTTCTTGAACTGATAAGAACGCATATTTCATTATATACGTTTATATCTGAAGCTGTGATGCTGATATGTAGCCAACACTAACTCGTGTTTGCTTGATCAGTCTTAAGAATCTGTCTCTAGGGCATGTGATGTGAGATAAAGAAAGCATGGTGGCAAACATTTTTTGGGTACCATAGCAACACAGGGAGGTGGAGCTGCAGAGACAATTTTGTTATGGGACGCCATGCGAAGGCTCTGGTCCAATTGGCTGATCTATCGGGAAGATAATTACACCTGTGAGCCGAATTGTAATGAACCGACTCCTAATAGTGTCACAAGCTTGTACATCGCAAGGGCGATTACCTGAAGCTGTCTATATGATACGAAGGAAATGAAATTTTAGTAATAAGTAATACTTTCTCTGTCCTAAAATTCAAGACGTTTTGATACATCTTATACTTTGGGACGGACGAAGGTAATTACAAGGTTACTTTCTATGGATATTGATGTTTAATTAAGCATTTCATAGAATTACATTTTAAGCAAAGTTGGATCTTATTGTTTTTCAGAATAATATGAGGATATCTCTTTCAATACATGTGGAGATTTATGTGTATTACGTTCAAATGTGTGACACGAAATGACACGAAATGAATACGAGGTAGCCGTAGCAACGCACGGGCACTCAACTATTGTGGTTAACTGTCCAGGAGCAGCACAACCTCAATCAATGGCATCTCCTGTCCTCTACACACAGACCCGACCTCCATCACCTGCATCTATGGGTTCTTCAGCTCACAACGCCTCCACGCCCTGTTCCAGCACCTTTCTGAGAACTATGCTTCAGGAGCTTGTGAGCGAAGAGGAACATGCTACAGGTATTACTATAGATAGGGTAACACAAACATACCACAGGTATCACTACTGGGAAACACTTGGTAATTCCTTAGAAAAGCACCCGAAGAAGCAGGATAGCCAATATAAAGTACTAGGACTTAAAAGAATCCTTCAGAACACTTTCTACCGATACTCACGTTGGTACAATATTAACCTCAACGGGGTTTGAGATATGTAACAACAGAGACTCACTTCTACGTGTTTATGACTTGTGATTTTCAATACAAGTTGGAAACTTGGAATACACACATAAAGAAATGGATCCTAAAGGAGCTCACGAGTCCTGAAAGAAATGGTAGCTTTGCATTGCAGGACTTCACAAATTACCTGCTAGTTTAACGGATTTCTAACTTTCAATAGCAGGGGGCGCAGTAGCGGCGATCAACAAAAACTATCTGATCTCTGTTATCTACAAAAACAGATTGCTTGCATTTGGCATGCGACTAAGAGGAGTGACATAGAGGTGGGTAAGAAGTTCAAACTGTCTAAAAATCTTGGTTGCCCTGCCTCTAATTTATGTTCATAAGAATATTTCAAATCAAAGAGTTTTTGAGCACAAGCTGTTCTTGCTATTTTAATAGCAACTCAACTGAACATTTTCTGGGTGAACAGTCCCTTGAGAAATTAATCAAGATCACCACTTCACATTTGCTCATATGATTGGAGAAGCATAAATGGTAGCAAAGGTTTATGTTTGGCCCATACAAGCTATGCACACTAACATCTATCCGAAATAAGCCAAAATATTAGAAATACATGTATTTGACATCACAAGTTTAAATTGACATCACATGTTTGTACTTCTGGCACCGCCACTGCCTGTATCCCTACTCAATTAGCTTGACAATAATACTACTTCTCCAAACTAATTGTTGTGATCTCGTGCTTTCTACGATCTTCACGATGCCGCCAATATGATACTCATAGTGCGCAAGATCTTTCTTTTAACTCATTTGATTGCCTTGAAATGGCAACTATAGCAGACAAATGAATAAATCAACGTTATGTTCCTCAACTTGACTAGCTTTGCGGCTTTGCCACAAGCACATAAGAAGTAGCAATTACATATGCAACAAGAATTACCAATCGGAAAACTAACGAGCATACGACAAGTTGTTATTAATTATGGAAGGAAGAAGATAACTAGGAGGCAACAGAAAGTTTACCACTTGATACCGTGGGCGACGACAACAACAATGGTGGGAAGTTACTATACGTGTGGCCAGACTGTTCACCACACATTTTCTCAAGCTTGAATGTTTTGATGTCCATTGTGTAACAGCTTCGCTCGAACAAGCGATTTCCCCAACCAACCAGGAGCAAATACCTCCCTACTGAACCTGGGGGTAGGTACCAACAACCATAAGGGAGTGAGACTTCCTTCTCCCACTGCCACTGGCTGGAACCTTCACCATTGTTTTGTAAAATGGTATAATGTAAACCGATGACAAACATGCTAGACTGAAGCACGAACATCCCAGGCCTACCTTCCCCTGCCTCCACCATAGCTACACTAATACCCATATAAGTAGCAGATCTGGCTTGAGGTGGGGATTCAAGAATGGAGAACTCCATCGTCCGGGTGTCGAACACGAGCAGTATCATTCCTCGATATTAACCACGAGTCACCCTTTTGAGAAAAAACTCTGCTTGCTACAACAATGTGCACTTGGAGTCTCAGTAAGTTGGTGTACACATAGTTTGTTTGCATAAATCACGGCCGCTCAAAATTGATCATGTGCAAGCGACAACTTGTAATCGTGATATTCGTGAGCCACATATCCAATCATATGCAAGATAGCATAAGTAACTTTATACCCTTCTGGGATCTTATAGAGTGTGAAGTGAGATTTGCACACATCAAGCCAATTTCTCATCTACGTGTCGTCAAATTTCAGGAAATCCATATTTGACATCCATGACGTCTTCGTCTGTTGTTCACTGAGCACCGGTCCCGCATTACACCGATGTGAAGTGGAATTAACCGTACCTCATGACGACATCGGTGGTGCGGGGATCATAACGATTAGGATGTGCCGGTGGTGGTCGCATGGTATGTTACTCACTTTTCGTACCCATTGTTATCAAAATACATGGTGTAAACTTAATTCCTACCATAGATATATCAGCACAAATATTAATGCATCTAATATGATTAATTTAGTGCTATATAATTATATTGGCACTCCTTATCTAACATAGTGGAATAAGGAAGACTACCCTCGCTGCAATTAATATGTGATTAATTTGTCAATAAGTGTTCAATAATGACATTCCTTATATAACATACTCAGTATTGGTATAAATCCACTATAAAGACTAGCCATTTCATATGTTCTCGTTTTCATCATACAAGCTAGACGACTATCGACAACATCTAGTATTAACACCATAGCTAAGCTAAGATGAGGGCAACCCTTACCCTACTCCTTACCCTTACCTTGGTTGTGCTACCATCAGGTAAAAGACATTAATGCATGGCGTACCTTTCTTGTCGAAAAATCTCTCTACAAATTATGGCAATAACAACGGGTGCTTTTTGGGGCTTTTGTGTTGGTATATTACAGATGCAAGGTACCATTGTGCGTCACGAGTTCTCGCCCCGCTGGGTACGGCATGTCATCGCAACAACTGCGAGGACACATGCCAGAATAAGTACAACGAGATTCCTTGTGAAAAAGGTGGCTCATGCACTTGGAGGTCCAATTGTATAGCCAATGGTTGCAATTGCACGTTGTGCACATATCTCAGCCATTCACATGCCTACCAAATAAACATATCCTAAACCACCTCAAATACTGGATGTTCATTCAAATAATAATGATGTTGTAATGGTTTATCATGGTTCTTCTCACTGAATAAACTATATGAAATATGAAATGCATATCCGGATTTACCGGTTAAGCACACATGTGGATTACTATGTCTGTGATTTTTTATCAGAATTTGAGAAGAAGAAAAAGCATTGTAGTGATCTAAAATGACTTATTTCGCATAACAAATCAGAAATAAACGGCAAATAACAACTCCCAACACACGCGAATCCCTTTCCCGCCGCTGCCGAAAACACAGTTTCATTTTCAGCGTGAAAAGGAAAAGAAAACGCGGGCAACCACCGAAAATTCCCGCGTCCCGATTGGCCAGTGAGCCTCTCCCGCGGATCGGCCTCCTCAAGCCTATATCCACCGTCCGCGTCGCCCAGATCCAACGGCATCCACGGTGCATCACGCAGATCGAGCCCACCTCCCGCTATATAAAAATGCCGCCCTTTCCCTGCTTTCCAACCCACCAGTTCAAAAGCAATCACCAGCACATTCCGATCCAGCCGCCGCCACCGCCACCGCCGGAGAAGTCCAGTTCGCCGGAGAAGAGAAGATGGCCGGAAGGAAGGGAGGCGAGAGGAAGAAGGCGGTGACCCGCTCCGTCAAGGCCGGGCTCCAGTTCCCCGTCGGCCGCATCGGGCGCTTCCTCAAGAAGGGCCGATATGCCCAGCGCGTCGGCTCCGGCGCCCCCGTCTACCTCGCCGCCGTCCTCGAGTACCTCGCCGCCGAGGTATGCGTCCCGCGCTCTCGGTTGTCTCGTTCCATTCCCGCTCCCACTCTGCTTGCTTTTCGGTTTCTGAATCCTCCCAACCTCAGGTCCTGGAGCTCGCCGGAAACGCCGCCAAGGACAACAAGAAGTCCCGCATCGTGCCGCGCCACCTGCTGCTCGCCATCCGCAACGACGAGGAGCTCGGCAAGCTGCTCGCGGGAGTCACCATCGCCCACGGTGGCGTGCTGCCCAACATCAACACCGTGCTGCTCCCCAAGAAGACCGCCGATAAGGCCCAGAAGGCGGAATCTGCCAAGTCGCCCAAGACGAAGAAGGTCGCCGCCACTGAGGAGTAGGCTAGCCGCGCCTACGCTTCTGCTTAGGGTCTGAATGTGTAGTTGTGTTGCAAAGCCGGATAGGGGAATTGGGTTTTGGATCGTGTCGTGTATGTAATCGTGTTTCAGAAGTCAACATCTGGTTGTGTTTAATCCCTAGTTGGTGTTAATGAAAGCAGAAAACTGAATTTGCCCTCTCAATCCGCACTGTGTCGATCTTGATCTGTCTGATTTCCTTCTATTGTTCCACCAAATTTTTGCCGTTCCCTTCCCGTTTGTTGATCTTGAGGGTGTTGTTGCAATAAGTAGGTTCAGCGAGGTGTGAATCAGAATCATTCTAGGGTAGTTCTGATCTACGCGGGTGGATTTGGGGATTATTTCCTAGGGTTTGCAGACGATGTTAAACCGCGGAAGCAAAGCGGCGCACCATTCGATTCTTGTCGGGATCCTCCTGAATCGAAGCGCTGCGTTCTCCTCATGCTCCAAATTGTTCGTCGGAGGTACGATTTTGCTCATCTCTTTGCAGTCTTTGTGGTCAATCTGTTTTGATGCGTGGACCAATCTCTTTTCTGTTGGAGATCTGGTTGGCTTCATGCTAGATTGTCAACCATCCTGATTACAAGCGCAGTGCACTTTTCTGGTGAAGTTTCTGCAAACACTGCCTCCAATTTTATCTAAATGGAAACGTTAGGAAGAATCTGTGTGTTTTCATGCTAGACTGAACATACTGATGTGGTTCAGGATGTTTTTGATGTTATTTGTTCCACTTAAATTGCAGGAAGAATCTGTGTGAATTAATCTAGTTTCATGCTAAACTAAACATCGATATGGTTCAGCATTTGTTGCCCCCCTGCTATCTGTCGCACTGAAAGTTGAGTTTCAGGTCTGTCATATGACACCAACGAGATTGCTCTCAAGGATGCATTCTCTCAGCACGGCGATGTTGTCCAAGGTAGTAATCTACCATTCTCTTCAATCTTTTTGGCTGTCGATCTGCGTTTTTTGTTGATTAGGAATTGTCTTCTGACTGATGGCCTGATGGGTGTGTGTTTGTGTGTGACAGTAAAAGTTATATGCCACCCTGTGACGGGGAGATCCAAAGGATACGGTTTCGTCAAGTTCTCTTCGGAAAACGAAGCAGCTGCAGCACTGGAGAAGATGAGCGACGAGGTGAACTGTGCTTCATATACATCTGTTGTCAAATTCCTGCAGGATCATATGCAGCGCTGAGTGCACTATTTTTTTAATCCTTTTGCTAACACAGCTTTCCTACATGATGATAACTGTTTAATTCTCAGGTGCTTGACGGTAGGAACATACGGGTGCACTATGCGAACCGTGGATGATTTGCTGTTGCTGATGACATGAGTAATTAAGGTGCTTACTCAGTATCGTTTATTGTGACCTGTGGTGTTAACACATGTATGTTAAATCTGTGATGTTTAACAGTTCATGTGCTAATCTTAGAACTTGAATATGTTATCAAGTCTCTGGAAAATATGAGTCCGTCCAGTCGTGTATTACGTATGCTGCAGCAACCATGGCCTTATTATTTCTATCTAAAGTGCCACTGGCTCTGTAAATTAGAGCTTACTTTTTGGCAAATTTCTTTAGCATGGCAATAGTAAATCTGTGCAGGACAGCTCCATTTCTTCAAGCAGAGATAATTTAGTGAAGATTCTCATATTTAACTCAACCGGCCAATCATAAAACCCAAAGGAAGCTGGATTTTTTTCCTTCTGTATGTTTGCATGATGCACATTGCCCCCAAGACTTTAGGATTTAGATGAGCTATCGCTCAACTAGCATAGGAGAGTAAGAAAGAACAGAACCAGAATGTGTATTACACTGAAATTTGTCCACCTTTTCCATTGACATCATCAAACAAGTGACAAGGCACCAGATCAATATTCATCATACTTAGGCTCTCCAAAATGTTAAGTACCAAAAGTTTCCTGTGAAACAACGGTTGCATGTTTGCATAATGCATATTGTTACATAGAAGTTAGAACAGTTGAAATCAAAATAAGTAATACTTGTAGGCAGGAAGTCAGCGACCTCAAGAAACACTGAATCGAGATAGCGGCACTGTCCAGAACACATGCAACCTGATCAGAACTCTGAAAAAATTACTGTTTGAAGGGCTGGAGTGACTAGGCGTCTATCCTTATTCGCATACCATGTAGAAGTCATCAAAATAAGTAGTACTTGTAGGAAGGAAGTCATCAACCTCGAGAAACACTGAATCGAAGATAACGGCAATCTCCAGTACACATGCAACCTGGTCAGAACTCTGAATTTTTTTATTGTTTGAAGAGCTGGAGCAACTAGGCGTCTATCCTTATTCACATACCATGTACTATTTCCTCAAGGTCTTGTAATCTATCAACTAATCCAATGTCAGCGCGGTCCGAAAAAGCTGTACATCAGAGCTACTGGTCAGTAAAATAGTCGGACACTGCAAAGAAATCCTGCAGACTCTCACTGCTCATATTATTCTGCCTGAATGTTATTAAGCAGAAGTCATCAACTAAAAGATATAGTTCTTGACTGATTTTAGCTAAGTAACAGGGACAAGTCCATTGCAATCATTCAGTTCATGCACCTTGTATCCTCAGTGCGCACTACGCCTCTCCTGATCAAAACAGCATAGCTTTAAAAAATCTTACTTCATTCCGAATAAACTGCATGAAGACGCCTGAATGTCTGAACTGGACCAAAACCTGATCCATCGTAATAGGCATGAAGACTTTGCCTGATGAGGGATCAAGTTTGACCGTGGCAGATACTAGATAAGCTTGATTCTCTAGCAGGCTCTGGTGTTGTAAAACTATGTTGTAAGTCTATAACTTATTTAGTTATACTAGAATTAAAACTATGCTGAAAGGAAATGTTCCTGCCACTATGATCCAGAGAATCACTGTCATCACACAAGACAGGGTGGTTAAGAATGAACCCGACTTGTGAGGCAACTGTGGCGACACGGTTTGCCTGCACACGTGCACGGCTTATTTCCTCAGAACGGAAACTGATAGCTCTACCTCTCAAGCTAGGTTCAGCAACAGTAACTGTTACTCTTGTCGTAGGCCGTCATGGTAAACCGGACTCCCCAGCTAGCAGTTTCATGATGCTGCTCCTGTTGGCTTTTCAGTAAAGAGAAGCTTTCTCATGCCAAGTAATGCACCAGATTATTCTTCTTCAAGCAGCACAGAAACTCCTGTAAGACAATGGCTGCTTGTCTGCATAATGCATATTACTTAAAAGTTAAAATGTTTGAAATCAAATTTGGCATGGAACGACGAATGGACTCATAAGTGGTGCTTCTAGACATGAAGTCAGCGACCACCTTATTCTTTATTCTCTTGTTTGGTATCCCCAAGTAAATAAACCACTCGGTCTAAGATAGTGTCACTCTCCGATACGCATGCTAACTGGTTAGAACTGTTGAGATGAGTATGGTCTTTCTTCAATATAATTTTAGTCTCTAAAGTCTGATTGTTCAGTGAAGTGCTAAGAATGTACTCTCGATTTATTGCATTTTCATGATCACAATACATACCAATAGCCTGGTTTTCTGTTTTTTTTTTAGTTTGGCAATGCCTGAAGTATCCTGATTGTTGATAACTGAAGAAAACAGCAGCACACATGATCGCTAGCCTAATTTTCTTCCACTACGACACAAAATTACTAGCAAAGTTTGTTTTGTGTTACAGGTCAATGTTAGCGCTGTGCTGGGAGCACTTTGTGTTGACCGGATCTGAACAAATTGATGCCCCGATCTTAATAAACTTCAGTATGTCATCAAGTCCCATAGAGAAACTGCTATCCATCCAGCAGTGAATTATTTATGTTGCAGCAAAATGTGTCATACCATAGCTATTCAACTATTCATATTGATAATCAGTCTATAAATTATAGTTTAACTTTGACAAATATATCTAAGGAGTGACCGAATTATGTATATTGCAGTAAGCGGCAATTTTAGGCACGAAGGCCGATTAGCACTCTCCTGTCTCCAACACACATGCTAGCTGGCCAGAGGTCTGAACTTTATTACCGGTGGCTAAAGTTACTAGACGTCTATCTGAAGTTGCACACCAGAGGTCTTATCTCCTCCAGGTACTGTAATCTACTATAAACTAATTTAAATGTCAAAGTTCTAAAAAGGAATGCACATCAGAGTTACTAGTCAGTAAAACACCACGAAGGCCGATTAGCACTCTCCTGTCTTCAACACACATGCTAGCTGGCCAGAGGTCTGAACTTTATTACTGGTGGCTAAAGTTACTAGACGTCTATCTGAAGTTGCACACCAGAGGTCTTATCTCCTCCAGGTACTGTAATCTACTATAAAATAATTTAAATGTCAAAGTTCTAAAAAGGAATGCACATCAGAGTTACTAGTCAGTAAAATACTTTGACATGGGCAATGAAAACCTGCAGACTTTCATGGCTCATATTGTTCTGCATGAATGTTCTTAAGCAGAAGGCATTGACAAAGGTTATATGGGAAGGAAATATACTAGAACAGTTACTGCGCTCTAAATCTGTAACTAACTGTTAAATGTACTAGAACATTAGAGCTCGCCTATATAGGAAGGAAATGTTCCCGCACTATGATCCATGTCATCACACAAGATAGGGTGCTAGGAATGAATTAGTCGCGAGGATAGACATCTGACGACGCGGTTCACTTGGACATGCATGGTAAACTGGAGTCCCAAGTTGTTTCAGGGCATGGTAAACTTGTATCCACGTAGGTAAAAGCTGCCACAATCATGGATGCTGATGAAGGTGATGAAGGCAAAGTGTGCTGATATTTCGGTTGTGCAGTCATGCCGGTTGTCTGGAGCATTGACCGTCAGAGAGATGAGGTCTTATAGAGATATCTTATGTAATCATGGTTTGTGGATGTCACCGCACACTATGTTCATCTTCACTGATATGAATTTCATTTTTCAAGTTGTAAAATTTTATCAGGAAGGCAGTGCTGATTCCATGGAATTTTGTCAAATAAGCCGGGTCTATCCAATTTCAGATACTGAAGGATCATCATTTGTTGTCATTCATATAGGAGACTGACTGGCATTATTTTTTAGATGAATCCAGTTCATATACCTGCTCTGCTCTTATATAGGATACTCAAGATAAATAGTATCTGCCAAGAAAAAGTGTCTATCTGAAGTTACTAGGCATCTAGCTGAAGTCGCACACCGTAGGTCTTACCGCAGAGGACTTACATATTTTTAATGGGTGAAGTTTTCGTTATTTTAGGGGTTCCAGCAAAATGTGAAAATTCGCACGATGAACAGCAACATGCTGATACGCAAACCAACTAATGACGAACATCCAATAGAATCCAAACGGTTAAAATTTACAGCAGATAGACACTTAAATTTTGAAAACCAGAAATAAAACAAAAGGAAAACTTTATAGCAACGAGAACGAAAAACTCCAAAACAAAAATTAAAAAGAACCAAGAAGAAGTAAAGAAAAAGGAGTTTTGTTGTTGTTAAAAAGGCAAAGAAGAAGAAGCAAAAGGAAACCAAATAAAGAAACATAAGATCTTTTTTTTGGTTTTAGAAACAAAGAAGCAAAAAATAAAAGAAAAACATGGTATCCACAAATCCAAACAAAAACATGGTGGTAAAAACTAAAGCACGGATTTAAGATAAGCAACTCGGAGATACATTGAAGCAAAAGGGGGATGCGGGGGGATCCCCAAGTTTATGGTTTTGCTAGTTATTGTCTTATTTTCTCTTTCCTCGTCATCTCATGTTTAATCTCAAACTTAGAAATACTTCTATCTCCATGATACCTTTATTGCCTGCAAAATGGTTAGTTCTCCAAACAGATGATAAGCAAAGTTTAACCCAATATGCGAACTCCATTAATCTTTTGGAAACCATTTTGTGTAGACAATAAATACAAGGAGGACACTATTTATTTTGTTTCGTTTTCCAAAAAGTTTAATGATAAGATAGTGCAATTGTTTCATTGGTATGAACAACACATGCTCAAAGTTGACCTGACTTCCCCATTGCTCATCTTGCTCATTTAATTTTCAGAATTTATTTAACTTATATACCTAAAGTAACTTATTTACAAACAATAGGTATACTATCATACATGGTGTGCTCAAGACAATAAATATAGTAACCATTTTAAATATAAAGGAGCACACCGTATATTTTAAAGCAAAAAAATGTATATATAGGAGGGAGTGTTCATAGGAACTTGAGGGTTACCATTATTCAGACTAGGGAGGATTTTTTCTCCATTGCGGAGAAAGTAAGTCCCGAAGAAAACTGTCTTTTAGAAAGTAGTTTCACATAAGAGAGAAGTGAGAGATGTAGTGTTTGGGTCTTACATGGCCGTTGATGGCAGAAAACTACATGTGCACCAACTCGTTGGAACTCCAAGCGCAAAGTGTTGTGGCCAGAGTAAATAATTCCCACAAGGGTTTCTTGGGGTTATTATCGAACCCTCGTGGAAATGCTAGTTATCTTTCTTTTTTTTTTTTTTGCCTTTTTTTGCAACCTAGAAAATAAAGATGATTGTCTTGTATCCCCAACTTCACCGTGGTGGTGGTAAGAAACAACATGGTGAATGAGAATAAAAAAACATAAAGTAAATGCAAATGCAACGGTGCAACATAGAAAATAGATGTGCTTGGATAAATATGAAGCAGGTGTGGCGCGTGATTCTAGCTTATTTGAGGAAATGGAAAGCCCCCTTCAAACAAGTGTGGCTCAGTTCAGTATCCCTTAAGGCAGCGCCAAATTGAAGACCTCTTTTGGTGTTTGGTAGTTCTATCTTTCCTTTGGACATCTAGTTACCGCAGTTTATTTTGAGTAGGAAAAGACTCCTTTATGGTTTCTCTTTTTAACCGCGGAGGAAATCCATGCAAATTTTAAAACAAGCGGATGGACCCCTCCACGTGTCGTATGACACACGATCTCATCGTCATACGAGTTATGCTTGTTCCACCCCTTTTCGATTTCAAGCTCGTGAGAAACTAATAAATGATCACATTGCAATGTACATACCAATTAGTTAACCCATCTATACCTCTTATAAAGCAAAACCCCACTAAGTGCATTAAATATTTTTCTATCTCAACATGCAAGCTATACACATCACTCACTATTTTAGCCAATCAATTGACCATGTCATCTCCACTAACAAAAGTTAATAATAGTACATCTTCCATGCAACCTATCCATGTCATCTTTTTTCATCCATATAATTGTTGACTCACTAATATTTAGTCCTCAAATATTTAACACTTTCACACGAATTAAATTTGGTGTCTCAACTATTGTGATCAACTAAATCTGAACAATTGAATATTTCATTGTATTATACCCATTTTATTTACATAATAATTTTTTAAGAGGTTTCCGCTGCAACGCGCGGGATATTTTTCTAGTTACAAAAACGTAGAAGCACACCCAGACTTCTTATTTTTTCACATGTCCGATTATTCCGAATTATTTTATGCAGATCTATCAATTAAACACACATACATATATATTACTACATTTGTAATTTTTTACTAGGGTTTGAATTATTTTTGTAATGATCAAAATGATTTTTTTGCATATAACAAAACTTAAATGAGCAAATAACAGTTCGTTTACCTACGCGAACGAAGCCTCAAAAAAACTACGCGAGCCTTTTCCCGCGCCCGGCTCCCGAAAACCCCAAATTTCGTTTTCAGCGCGAAAAAGAAAAGAAGAAGCGGGCAACCAGAACGAAAATTCCTGCGTCCTGATTGGCTCGCGAACTCTTCGCACGGATCGCTCCCCACCGCCCGTGCCTCCCAGATCCAACGGCGCCCACGTCGCATCACGCGGATCGAGCCCCCGTCCCGCCCACCTCCCCGTTCGCTATAAAAATCCTCCCCATCCCCGCCGATCCAAACCCACCAATTCACCAGCAGCAGCGCGCGCTTCCATCTCGATCCAGCCGCCGCCGGAGCAGTCCAGTTCGCCGGAGAAGTTGATGATGGCCGGAAGGAAGGGAGGAGAGAGGAAGAAGGCGGTGACCCGCTCCGTCAAGGCCGGCCTCGCGTTCCCCGTCGGCCGCATCGGGCGCTTCCTCAAGAAGGGCCGATATGCCCAGCGCGTCGGCTCCGGCGCCCCCGTCTACCTCGCCGCCGTCCTCGAGTACCTCGCCGCAGAGGTACGGAACCATTCCTTCCCCATTCCGCGCTCTCCCTTGGTCGTCTCGTTCCATTCCCGCTCCGACTCTGCTTTTCTGTTTCTGAATCTCGCCCTGTCTTCTCCCCCACATCAGGTCCTGGAGCTCGCCGGCAACGCCGCCAAGGACAACAAGAAGTCCCGCATCGTGCCCCGCCACCTGCTGCTCGCCATCCGCAACGACCAGGAGCTCGGCAACCTGCTCTCCGGAGTCACCATCGCCCACGGCGGCGTCCTCCCCAACATCAACCCCGTCCTGCTCCCCAAGAAGACCATCGAGAAGCTCGAGAAGGCGGAGGGGTCCAAGTCGCCCAAGAACAAGAAGAAGGCCGCCGCCAAGGAGTAGGCGTGCCATGGAGGCCTGCGTACGCTGCATAGGTAGTAGTGAGTCAAGTCTCAAGTGTCGTGCTGCTTAGATCCATTGGAAGAGATATGGGCGATTGTGTTTTGGGTTAGCGTCCTGTATGTAATCCTGGTTCAGAAGATACCATCTGGTTGTTTTGGCTAATGGAAGTTGAAAACTGAATTCGACCTTTCAATTTTTACAGCGTCTTTGCCTCTGAATGTTTTGTATGCTGAATGCCGATCTTGATACATCTGTGCGATTACCTTCTTTTGTTCAACATTTTTCTATGAAATTTCTTCCTGGTCTTTGCTTGAGGGTAATATTGCAATAACTTGGTTCGGCGAGGTGCGAACTGGAATCTTTCTAGGGTCGATCTGATCTGGGCGAGTTGGATTTGGGGATTATTTCTAGGGTTTTCTGACGATGTTCAACCGGGGAAGCAGAGTGGCGCACCATCCGGTTCTAGTCGTGAATCTCCTGAATCGAGGCGCCGCCGCTTTGTCCTCATGCTCCAAATTGTTCGTCGGAGGTACGATTTCGCAGATCTCATTGCCGTCTTTGTGCTCAGTTTGCGGTCAATTTGTTAGATGCCTGGACCCGAATCTATTCTCTGTTCGATGGGCTTTGTGAACCACCCTGTGTTCATTGTTGTGGTAAAACTGTTTTGATGCTTGGACCTGTTTACTGACTGCAATCGCAGCGCATTAGTCTGTTGAAATTTGTGCGAATGTTGCATCCATTTTTAGGTAGCTGAATAACATTGCTTTCAATTCGCAATCAACTTGGGAAGAATCTCTGTGAATTAATCTAGTTTCGTGCTAGACTGTTGATGCACTGCTATTTTTTCCACTGAAAGTTGAGTTGCAGGTCTGTCTTATGACACCAATGAGATTGCTCTCAGGGATGCATTCTCTCAGCATGGCGATGTTGTCGAAGGTAGTAATCCATCTGTTCTGGATCGCCTTGGTGGTTTATCTGTGATTTTTGTTGACCAGGAATTGACTTCTGATTGGTGTTTGTGACAGTGAAAGTAATATGCCATCTGGTGACGGGGAAATCCAAAGGATACGGTTTCGCCAAGTTCTCTTCGGAAATTGAAGCAGCTGCAGCATTGGAGAAGATGAGAGATGAGGTAGACTGCTTCATACATCTGTAGATAGATATAGCACAAGTCAGGCTGCTGCAGGACAATGTGCAGCGTTCGGTGCGGTTCTTTTCCTTTTGCTGACACGGTTTCCTACATGATGACAACTTTTTGATCAGCTGCTTGATGGTAAGAACATACGGGTGCACTATGCAAACCACGGTTGATCTGCTGCTGCTGTCGACATGAGTAAGGTGCCTATTTGATGTTATTTCTGTTATGTTAAATCATGTGTTATGCATCTTAAACCGTGAATGTTGAACTGTTGGTACCCTGATCAGGTCCCAGGAAAAGTAGCTGTGCATTCAGTAGTATATTATGTATGCTGCAGCAAGCTTGGCTTACTATTTAGAGTGGCAGTGGCTCTGTAAACTGGAGCCTTTTTTCGCAAATTTATTTAGCAGGCAGTAGTATATTTGAGCTTTTTTTGGGCAACTTTACCAGCAGGAGAGTTGTATTTCTTGAAGCACACATGATTCATTAGAGATTCACAAGAGGCAAATTATATTGTGAATCATCTCATATTTAACTCAACCAGCTAATCATGCAATGCAAGGAACCCTTCTTCATTTGGCTTACTGCCTTCAAGAAGCTGTAGGCCTGTATACTGCCTGTAGCTCAACTTGTATAGGAGTAAGTGAGTAACACAGAACATAAACCTGTATGTATGCTTATATTGTAACTTGTCCAATACTTATTGTTAAATTGCATGCCGTCATGGTAAACTGGACTTTTGGAGTCCTAGTTAGTAGTTTCATGATGCTCCTGATGTCTTTCAGCAGTGCGAAACTTGCCTGTAAACCATTCATTCTAAGAAGGATAAAGAAACAACACATAATAGATATTTCCACTTAGCAGGCATGATATAATCTGAAAACGAAGCAATATAAACAGTACCACGCACCCACCTTTTATGCCAGAATTTGCAGATGGGTGGTTGAAGCAATCATTCTTTTTGAGGAATCAACAATTGTGTAGTTGGGGGTTCCTTCCTTCAGTATGCACCTTACTTTCCCCCCTAACGGTTATACTTGCCTCGATCACACTACTGGTTCGCTTGCTGCTATTGCTGTTTATGAATATATCACTGGTAGAGCTTGATTTGAGGTTGCCACCTATAAAGGGAATGAACAGTATGAGTTAGTAATATGCTTACTAGCATCTGTTACTGTGAACCTTCTCATGTAAATGAGCTTCAAAGGTTATGTTCATATTTCTTGAGCATTTACTGGTAGAGCATTATTTCGCCGAGATGACATTTTATTTTAAGTTGTTTAAAATCTTATCCGGAATGCTGAATCATCCTGTTTGCTGATTGCAATCACAATGTGTTATTCTTGTTAAATACGTGCAAATATCTCCAGTTTTAACTGAATGTATATTTTTTGGAACAATCTGTGTGAGTCATTCTAGTTTCATGCACACTACTGTCTGAACATTGTTATGGTTCAGGATGTTTTTGATGCCCTGTTATTTCTTCCGCTGACTTGAGCTGCAGGTCTGTCCGACGACACCAATCAGATCGCTCTCAAGGATGCATTCTCCCAACACAGCGATCTTACCGAAGGTACTGATCTATCTATCAGTTCTAGATCTTCTCGGTGGCCGATCTGTGATTTTTGGTTAATTAGAGATTGACCTATAAAAACGATGGTTGTATGTTGACAGTGAGAGTCATGTGCCACCCTGTGACGGTGAGAACCAAAGGATACGGTTTCATCAAGTTCTCTTCGGAAACTGAATCAGCTGCAGCATTGAAGAAGATGAGCTATGAGGTGAGCTGTTCTTTGTACATCTTTAGATATATCATCACATGTGAAGTTCCTGCAGTAATGTTTCTTGTGACCTGTGGTGTAAAATCATGTATTATGTATGTTAAAAATCTGTGAGGTTTAACAGTTCATGTGCTGATCTTAGAACTTGAATATATCATCAAGTCTCTGGAAACTATGTGTCCATCCAGTAGTGTATAATGCATGGTGCAGCAAGCGTCGCCTTACTGTATCTGTCTAGAGTGCCACTGGCTCTGTAAATTGGAGCTTAGTTTTGGCAAATTTATTTAGCGGGCGGTAGTAAATCCGTGCTTGATTTGTTCAATTTTACGAGCAGGAGAATTGAATTTCTTCGAGCAGAGATGATTCAGAAGCATCTCATATCTAACTCAACCAGCGAATCATAAAACACAAGGGAGCTGGAAAAAAAAATGCTTTCTGTATCTGGCCTAGTGTCTCCAAGGCTTCAGGATTTAGATGAGCTGTAGGTATAGGAGCAACACAGAATAGAAACCAGAATCTGTACACTGTAATCTGTCCACCTTTTGCATTGACATCATCAAGCAAGTTGCATCCTAGGTACCAGATCCTTACTCATAAGGCAGCATCCTATTTACTTACGATCTCCACAATGTTTAAGTACCATAAAGTATCATGTAACATAGTGGTTGCATGTTTGCCTAATGCATACTGTTACTTAGAAGTTAGAACTGTCGAAAATCAAAACTGTCATCAAATGCTGAAGGGCCTCATAATAAGTAGTACTTCTAGGCATGAACCTCCTTATTTTTCATTCTTATTATCTTTCTTTTTGAATTTTGAATTTTTCACCGGGGGGGAATTCATTCTTATTGTCCGATTTCCCCGATTAAGGAGAAACACTGAATCGAAGATAGTGCTACTCTCCATGCACATGCAACCTGGTCTGAAATAAATTACAGTCTGAAGAGGCGTATATCCGAATTCGCACACCATGTATTATTTCCTCGAGATATTGTAATCTATGAACTAATCCGACCATGCAGGCTGTTTTTTTTTGCATCAGAGTTACTGGTCAGTAAAAGTACACGGGCAAAGAAAAGCTGCACACTCTCACGAGGGTCATATTATTCTGCCTGAATGTTATTAAGCAGAAGTCATTGACAAAAGGATATAGTTCTCGACTTATTTTAGCTAAGTAACGGGGACAAGCCCATTGCAACCATTCAGTGCTTGCGCCTTGTATCATCATTGCAATCATTCAAAACAGCATAGCTCTAAAAATCTTCCCTTCATTCTGAATAAACTGCAATAAGATGCCTGAATGTATGAGCAGGAATGGATCAGGTTTGATCGTGGCAGATACTAGATAAGCTTGATTCTCTAGCAGGCTCTGGTGTTGTAAATCCATGCTGTAAGTCTGTAACTATCTAACTGTACTAGAGCAGTAGAGCTACATGGGAAGGAAATGTTCCTGAACTATGACCCAAAGGATCACTGTCATCACAGATCAAAGTAAAACCATGCTGCAAGTCTATAACTATTTAACTGTATTCTTGTTGCAGGCCGTCACGGTAAACTGGAGTCCCCAGTTAGTAGTTTCATGACGCTGCTCCTGTTGGCTTTTCAGTAAAGAGAGGCTGGGTTGTAAATTCATTCATTCATTCTAAAGGAGGGAGGAAGGAAAAGTAAATACAGTTTGCAAAGTAAGCAACATAAATAGTACCACCACATATCCACATTTGATGAATAGACCAGACCAGTGTGACTAATTAAAATGTTCACTGTCTGTTCTGAAACTATTGGTCTTGTGAGAAGCCTGTATCTTCGTTGGTGAAGAGCTGGGTGTGCTTGTGGGTGTGGAACAGCAGGAGGACATCCGCGTTCTCCTCTATGCCTTCGAAGATCAGAGCCGAGACACCGGCGCCGAAGAAACCGAACTCGTCGTCGCTGTCCTTGACCAGCCGCAGGGGCTCGCCCAGCATGTAGTCGGCGATCTCGACGCGGACGATGAAGTCCACCACCCCCTGCGTCACCAGCTTCTTCCTCCTCTTTCCCTCGGGCTCCCCCACCGGCGGCTGAGCCAGGCTGATCTCCTCCTTGGCGTCCACCGCCATCTCCTTCCCGGCGTCCGGCTTGGGTTGCCGTGGCCGTTACTCTTCTTATTAGTCCTGTCCTGCTTCTTCGCCCACTCCTGGCGACGCCGACACCGCGCGGTGCTGTTGGTGACGCTGGCGGATTTACGCTCCTCCTTAATGGAACTTGTTCTTCTTCTGCGGCGGTGCCGGAAGTTGGCACGCCGACCGCTTGGTCTCACCCCTCTCCATCTCCCTCCGAAACAACAACCCTAGATCAGATGTGTCGCGGCGGCGACCACTGTGAGAATTTCAGAGTTGAAACTGATGGCCCTACCTCTCAGCTAGGTTCGGTGATAGTTACTGTGGCGGTCATTGTACTGAAATCATGGTTTTGTGTCCTCCCTCTGATGTAGCTGTGCCAAAAGGATCATGCTGTAGCTGTTACAAGTCGGTGTTTTGAGTTGGCATTCATATGGTCTTAGTGGTCATCAGGTTGATCTATGTAGCACGCCGATGAAGGTGATGCCAGATTGCCATAATACGCTCTGCTCTCATAGAGCAGTCTGAAAATATATATTATATATATAGGCCCAGTTCTCAGCAGCTTCTCTGAAGAGATATATAGGCCCAGTTCTTTTGGAGCTTCTCAGCAGGTTCTCTGTGAAAATCTGAGGAGCACGTACGCGGACGCACGCGCGACATGGGCTCGTCCCCGTCACAGACAACCAAGCCATTAACTCCTCTCGCTCTCCCCCTAGGAACGCAAGAAAGAAGAGTGCTTGCCGTACAGTGCTCTACTTCCTGATTTGGAATGTGTTCTTTGTTAGTTTAGCATTTGGTACTGTCATAAACCAATTGAATTCTTATTCAACCACCAAGGACATTGTTGTCAGGCTCGCTAGTATTATACCTGGACAGGTTAGTCTTTCATGCCGCTTAAAGATCATTTTCTTACACTAATACATTAATTCTGTAAATCTGTGATTTCAGACTACCTTCTTCATCACCTATGTTCTGACTTCAGGATGGGCCAGTTTATCTGCTGAACTTATGCAACTCTTTGGTATGATCTGGTACTTCATAAGGAAGTATGTTCTGAGAATGAAAGAAGATACAATGTTCTTCCGCACTTTTCCGTATCACACAGAAGTGCCAAAAGTGATGCTGTTTATTCTATTGGGCTTCTCATGCTCTGTTAGCACCCTTGATCTTACCTTTTCTGCTAGTCTACTTCTTCCTGGGTTATGTCGTATACCGCAACCAGGTGAGAAACTAGAGAAGTCCATAACAGTTCTTATGCTGTATTCTTTTTCTTAGAACTTCGTTGCCATTATAGCTGAACATCGTTTGGTATATGTTTTCAGCTGAACTTTGTATTGGCCAATTGCACACAACACGGTGATATTCTCTCTCGTGCTCACCCAGATCATCTGCTTCGGTGTATTTGGCCTAAAAAAATCACCAGTAGCTGCAGGCTTCACCATACCTCTTATCTTCTTCATTCTTGTGTTCAATCAGTACTGTAGAACCCACCTTCTTCCCGTATTCAAAACTTTTCCGGCTCAGGTTTGTATTATTTCCATAATACTCCAAACTAGGAAATTAATGACCCAGGAGTAGAATTTATTTTTATGGTGTGTGTGTTGTTATCCCTGTTCCATTGATCGGCTGTGTTCTCACCGCGTGTGCATGATTTAATTGAGATGGACATGGAAGACGAAAGGTCAGGAAGAATGGAACATATTCACCACAGACTCCATTCCGCGTATCGCCGGTTCACTCACACGGAATATGTAAAGCTGGAGGAAATCCTGACCGTCGGGAATGATGAGGAGCAAGAAAAAGGTCGTGGCTCGGGCGAGCCCAATGGAGAAGAAATATGCGAGGAACAAGAGCCGAGAAGTGTCGGGGAGGTATCCCCGGGTAGGGTCAAGGCTTGGCATAAGGTGGTGTTCCAAGTTGTGCCGAGGTACGGAAAGGGCCGGCCTGTTTGGGCCTGGGAAGGTCCGAGCTTCATCTTGACCTGGAGAATACAGGCCGACCTATTCTGGCCCAGAGGGGTCCGAGGTATACTAGTGGCCAGGGCCGAGGTTCACAGTCCGAGCTATGTTCTGCCGACCTAACTACCTCAGTGCGGTGGTTTGCGTTGTGGGTGCAGGAGAAGCTGTGGGAAGGAAGTAAGATCCGAGCTAGTAAAAGATATTAAGCGCAAGACCCAAGGTACGGCACGGACGCGCCGAGCTAACCGAGGTGATGGGCTGTAGGTCGGGCCGGAGTCAATGCTCCTGTCACTTCCAGCCGGGTACTAGAGCGCCTGACACGGGAGCGTCTGTCAAGGGCATGGCAGAGGCGTGCTCCGGGTTCGGCGGGCCTGCACGTCTCCGACCGCTGACCACGCGAGGTCTGGGTAAAGGCTACGAGGTAGCTCTGCCAGGCCACGTCCTGTCTCGGTCAGAGGGGACATGCTAGCTCTGCCGGTAGGCTACAGGAGATGGGCAAGCCACGTCTTGTCCCCGACCGAGGTACGGTGGTACGGTGGTGACCGTTGCAGAGGCATGGCAACAGTGTTCTGCGAGGGGCACAATGGTAACCCGGCTGGCCTATATAGTGGGCTTCACCCTCTCCTGCTAAGAGGGACGGACGGACGGATTGAGGATCGAAGGTAAAGAGAGAAGATAGAGAGGAAGCTCGGAATACCTCGGAGAGACCTCGGTTCAGGCTCGGACTGCCTTTTCCTCTCTTTGTAGCATCATCTTCCACCACGAGTTCTCACCATTGTATCATCATACAGCTCGAGGAGCAGCTTGTACTTGTCACTTTGAGCTATACACTGACTAGGATAGTGCTGCAGTAGGGGTGTTACCTCCGCAAGAGGGCCCCGAAGCAGGGTACATCGTGGTGTGTTTTGTGTTCTTGCTTTCTTGGTTCTTTGTTCGTGTTCTTGCGTGTTCTTGCGTGTGCACTTCTTGAGTGCATAAACCCTCCCCGGATTCCCCCAACGACCATTCGGCCCCATCTTAGCCATACCTATGGCATCTGCCGTGATCCCACCACGACAGTTGGCGCCCACCGTGGGGCAGATTGAGGCGTTGGAGGGAGTTTTCATCCGGACGGGCTCAGGCGAGCGTGTTCTTTCCGGGCTTGTCGCCAAGATCGGAGAGTTCACCTTCATCAGCGACAACGCGGGGTGTTTCGCCGGCAAGCCCTTCCCCGAGCACGGCTTCACCATGATGCTCGGCAGCTTCGTCACGTACGTTGCTGTCGAGGTTGTTCGCGGGTACCCGGAGCAGGTGCTCGTGGACGACGAAACTCCTCTCCTCGCGGCTTTAGGTCGGCGCATCACTCGCCCCGAGAGCTGCGTAGAGGTGATGGTGACAGGTCCGGTTGACGCCGCTGGCAAAGTAGATGCCAGCCAGTCCAAGGCAGCCGAGGTTGCTAAGGTGAGATCTGCAAAGCCCAGGCTAGAGAAGGACTTGCCTGGCACCCCAGAGCTGCGGGGCCGAGGTGCGACCCTGGTAGAGATAGTGGATACGCTGGCAGACCCAGTAAATCCAGGGTGGACATAGTGTGACTGTGGCCGACCTAGAGGCAAAGCGTGTCCTGCTGCAGAAGGAGGCTGTAGCAATGATAACAGCTAGAGATGAGTTCAATAGAGATCTGCGCGAGTACAATGCAGCGAATGGCTTCACCCCGGTAGCGGTTGATACACATAGGGGAGCCGAGGTGCGGCAGAGAGGCAAGGGGCTCAATGATGAGCTAAACAGGGAGGCTCGACCTACCACCTCGGCTAGGAGTGGGAGTCGCGTGTCAACTGGAAGGCCGGTGTATAGTTCCCCTGCTAAGAACCTCAGAGCTGCCGAGGCAGGCAGGGCCGAGCTATCCGGATTATCTGGAGATGCATGGCGTGCGCAGCAGAAGCGAGTCAATGAGTTAGTATATGTGGCTAACCAGCAGAATGAGGCTCTCCGCAGAGCAAATGCCGGGGCTGGTGATTCAGAGATGGTTTATTCAGCTAGGCCAGTCAGTCAGGTGTCCAAGGGGCAAGCCTCGTCTCCACTCGTCGGAGGAGCCGATCGAGCCCGGAGTGTCACCTCGGGTCAGAACCAGCAGCTGCAGATGTATGATCCAGTCCTAGCAGCAAAGCAGAAGGCGGGCCAGGGCAATGCTAGCCGAGCTAAGGGAAACCCCGGCCCAGGCAATGCGAGCCGGGCTAAGGGTAACTCCGGTCAGGGAAATCAGAACGGCGGTCAAGCGGCATCGGCTGGCCGAGGTAAACCACCTCCGCCCCCGAGGTATCAGCAACAACCTCGGCAGCAGGGGCAGTATCAGCGAGAGCCGGAGTATGTTCAGCAACCTCAGAACGTCGGTCAAGGCGATGACCGATATGATGATGGAGACTCGGCCATGGCACGAGCTGGATACCACAGAGTGGATGGGGCGTTGGGACCTCGGATAGGAGGTCGGATGTTAGCTCCAGGCGATGTCCGTAACAAGCTGGATAGACTCTACTTGTCTGAGCAACTGGAGGAGGAAGGCCCTCCTGGTCCGGCATGTTTTGGACCTCGGATCATGAAGGAGCCACCACCACCAGTATCTCAGTTCCAGTTAGGTCGGAACACCAAGCCATACAATGGGAGCACCAAGCCACAAGATTGGCTGACAGATTATGTATCCTCGGTGCACATTGCGGGGGGCAATCGCCGATGGGCGGTCCGGTATCTCCCGCACATGTTGGAAGGTCCAGCTCGGATCTGGCTGAATAATTTGCCGGAGTATAGTATCAACTCCTGGATAGACTTGGAGCTGGCGTTTAACAGCAACTTTGCTAGTACATACAAGAGGCCAAACCGACCTCAGCTCCTGGCGGCATGTAAGCAAGATGATCATGAAACTGACCGAGAATTCTTAACTCGGTGGAGCAATGTTCGGAATTCCTGTGAAGGAGTGGTAGAGGCCCAGGCCATTTCCTGGTTTGCAGATGGCTGTCGACATGGCAGCATGCTGTGGCAGAGGCTCCAGAGAGATATGCCGAGATCCCTAGCAGAAACATCCGGGTTGCAGATTCTTATGCCCTGGGTGATCCGATGCAGCCAGCAGCAGAGGCAGGAGCACGTAACAGAAGGAGGGAGCCAATAAACAACCGGCTCGGACCAAGGTGTAATGACCGTCAGGAGTTCGGACAGAAGAGGAGGGAGCCGGACTATCCATACCTCCAACCAAGTTGCAGCGGTGAACCCGGATCAGCCCGGAGCTGGAGGTGTCCAGAGGCCAAAAATCAATGGTCCGGCATTTAGTCCGAACCAGGAGCCACCCATGACCTATGAATCAATGATAGATGGTCCGTGCTGTTACCATACGACTGACCCGCGCAAGCCAGCCAACCATTCAACCCGGCAGTGCAGCTGGAACCGCAGAATCAGAGAAGAGGGGGCAAGGGCCGGAGGAATCAGAACAGGACCACCACCTCAGAGATTTCAGCCGAGGTCCCACCCTAATCTGTCCGGAGCAAATGTTACCCCGGTAACCACTGCACCTCTTCCGAGGCCTGCAGCAGCAAGACCCGTGAATGTGGTGAATGTCCGAGGTAATAACAACAACAATGGTGCCGGACCAAGTCAGCAGTATGAATACCCCGGAAATGACTATAGAGAGGTTCATGCGAGCTATGTGGTCTTTGTGACCGAGCCAACTGACAAGAAGAGCGTGCAGAGGCGTGCCATGGAGGTGAATGCAGTAATGCCGGTGGTGCCGACCTATATGAACTGGTCTGAGCAGGAGATCACTTGGAGCAGAAAGGACACACCTCGGATCATGCCGAGTCCTGGAAAGTATGCCCTGGTGGTAGATCCAACGTTGTGTGGGCCTACCAACAATGTGAGGTTCACCCGAGTTCTGGTGGACAATGGCAGTGCCATCAACATCATGTACCGAGACACAATGGTGAAATTGGGCATCTCGCCTAATCAGTTGATGCCAAGCAGTTGTACTTTTCATGGGATTGTGCCCGGCGTTTCCTGTGCACCCATGGGCAAGATATGGGTGGATGTAGCATTTGGAACCAAGGAAAATTGCCGAGTTGAGAGTATCGAGTTCGAGGTGGTGGACTTGGAGAGTGCATACCATGCACTGCTTGGAAGGCCGGCTTTGGCCAAGTTCATGATTTCCACCCATGTTGCATACCTGAAGATGAAAATGCCAGGGCCTAATGGGATCATATCCATCTCGGGTGACTACAAGCGAGCAATTCAGTGTGCCTCGGCGGGATCTAACCTAGCCGAGTCTTTGGTGATCGCAGCCGAGAAGAAGAAGCTGCATCAAGTGGTGGCAATGGCGCAGTCAACACAGCTCGGCCTGTCCGGACTGATGAGCCCGGACTCAACTGCGGCGTTCGAGGTACCCAAGGAGACCAAGAAGATCCCCATTGACCCGGAGCACCCAGAGCATGTGGCCATCATTGGGACCGGGCTAGGCGAGAAATAGGAAGGCGAGCTCTGTCACTTCCTCCGTGAGAATCGGGATATCTTTGCATGGTCGGCTAAGGACCTGCCAGGTGTTCCGAGGGAGTTGGCAGAGCACTCTTTATTTGTTAGGCCAGAGGTGAAACCGGTGAGGCAACCGACCCGTCGTCTCTCAGACGACCGGAGACAAGTGGTGCTGGACGAGCTGGCTAAGTTGCTTGCAGCCGGGTTCATAATGGAGGTACTGCATCCGGACTGGATATCCAATCCGGTCCTGGTGGAAAAGAAGAAAGACGAGCCAGCCGTGGTCAAGGTGTGGCGCATGTGCATTGACTTTACTAACCTCAACAAGGCGTGCCCAAAAGATCCATTTCCATTACCTCGGATTGATCAGGTGATCGATTCCACTGCTGGTTGTGAACTGTTATCTTTCATCGATGCGTACTCTGGTTTTCACCAGATACCACTGAACCCAAAGGATCAAATAAAGACCGCTTTTATTACCCCGTATGGGGCGTATTGCTATCGTGTCATGTGTTTTGGTCTGAGAAATGCCGGGGCAACTTATCAGAGGTGTATGCAGAAATGCCTGCACTCTCAGATGGGCAAAAATGTGCAAGTGTATGTCGATGATATCGTCATCAAAACTAAGGAAAAATACTCTCCTCGAGGACTCGAGGAGACATTTGTGAATTTGAGAAAGTATCGGTTGAAGCTTAACCCGGACAAGTGCACCTTTGGTGTCCCGGCTGGAAGTTGCTCGGATTCCTGGTGTCCAGCCGAGGTATCGAGGTTAACCCGGCCAAAATCCGAGCTATTGAGAGCATGAAGTTACCGAAGTGTTTGAAAGATGTGCAGAAGTTCACAGGGTGCCTAGCCTCGTTGAGCCGATTTGTAGCTCGGCTAGGAGAAAAAGCCTTACCTTTGTACCAGCTCATGAAGAAAAGTACCGGGTTTACATGGACCCCGCAGGCCGA
This sequence comes from Poa pratensis, assembly GCA_947311845.1. Taxonomy (NCBI): domain Eukaryota; kingdom Viridiplantae; phylum Streptophyta; class Magnoliopsida; order Poales; family Poaceae; genus Poa; species Poa pratensis. The sequence continues at coordinate 2,683,157 of CAMZMU010000042.1, forward strand.
CGTGGCGTTTGGCGAGCTGAAAAAGATGTTGTCCACTGCCCCGGTGTTAGCGTCACCATTGCACAATGAGCCGATGTTACTTTACATTGCGGCCACAAACCGAGTTGTAAGTGTGGCAGTGGTGGTGGAGCGCGAAGAAGGTGGCAGGTCGGTGCAGAGACCGGTGTATTACTTGAGCGAGGTGATCTCTACCTCGAAGCAGAACTATCCTCACTACCAGAAGATGACGTACGGTGTTTACCTGGCGGTCAAGAAGTTGAAGCATTATTTCCAGGAGCATCCCATGACGGTGGTGTGCGAAGCTCCAATCTCGGAGATCATCGGGTGCAAAGATGCAACTGGCCGAGTTGCCAAATGGGCGATTGAGGTGTCTCCATATGCACCACATTACGAGAGAAGAGACGCAATTAAATCCCAGGCGTTGCCGGACTTCTTTTGTGATTGGGCCGAGATGCAGTATGAGCCACCCAGGCCGGACTATAATTATTGGAAAATGCATTTTGATGGGTCCAAAACAAAGATCGGGCTGGGGGCTGGTATAGTCCTCACCTCGCCAAAGCAAGATCAGCTGAAGTACGTGCTGCAGATTCATTTCTCAGCATCAAACAATGTGGCGGAGTATGAGGCCTTAATCCATGGCCTCAAGGTGGCAAAGGAGATCGGTATCCGGCGTGTAGAGTGCTTCGGCGATTCCGACCTGGTGGTGCAACAATCTTCTGGAACTTGGGATGCTCTGGATGCCAACATGGCGTTATATCGGTTCCATGTGCAAAAGATATCCGGGTTCTTTGAAGGGTGTGAGTACAGGCATATACCTCGGGCAGAAAATGATGCTGCCGACGTGTTGTCAAAGCTCGGTTCATCAAAAGAGGCAGTACCACCAGGGGTAGCCCTGAATCACTTGAGAACTCCTTCAATCAAACCTTCTCCTGAATCCGAATCTATTTTCATCCCGGCGGAGCAAGAGCCCGGACCTGTTCCAATGGAGGTAGACGTCGGATGCGTTTGGTCGGACCCGGGGACTGCGTGGCAGAGCTCGGGGACTGCACACCAAACCTCGGGGACTGCTCATCCAGACTCGGGGACTGGTCGCAGGATGGTGGAGGAAATAATGGAGGAGATTATGGTGGCCGAGCCAATGGAGGTGGATGAGGAACTTTTTCCTTTGCACCCGGTGCCGGAGTGGGCGGAGCAAATTATGAAGTTCATAACGGAGGGAAGCACGCCAAGTGACACAACCGAGGCTAGGAGGATTCAAAGGAGGGCCAAGGCGTACACCATCATCAACAAGGAGCTCTATAAAAGAAGCGTAACCGAGGTGTTGCAACGGTGTGTTGAGCCAGCTGAAGGCAAGGAGATGCTTTTGGAGATCCACCAAGGAGAGTGTGGTCATCATTGCAGCACAAGAGCTCTGGTGGCCAAGGTGTTTAGGCATGGGTTCTATTGGCCCACTGCTCTTGCTGATGCAGAGGCCATAGTCCGGAGATGTGAAGGATGCCAAAGATTTGCCAAGCAAACGCATATGCCGGCTTCGGCGCTCAAAACAATTCCTATCACTTGGCCGTTTGCGGTATGGTGTTTGGATATGGTGGGAGAGTTCAAACCAGCCCGAGGTAACATGACACACATATTGGTGATGGTGGACAAATTCACCAAGTGGATCGAGGTGAAACCAATCCGGAAGTTGGATGGTCATTCAGCAGTGACTTTCTTGAAGGAGATTATTCTGCGATATGGCTACCCCCATAGCATTATCTCGGACAACGGCACTAACTTTGCTGTTGGAGAGTTCGCTCGGTTTTGCATGAACAAGGGAATCCGGCTGGACATAGCCTCGGTGGCACACCCGGAGTCTAATGGACAGGTGGAAAGATCAAATGCTCTAGTGTTGGCCGGCATCAAGGCTCGGCTCATTGAACCACTGCTGAAAACGCCGGGGTGTTGGATAGATGAGATACCAGCAGTACTGTGGGGTCTAAGGACCACGCCAAATCGATCGACTGGCTATACGCCATTTTTTATGGTCTATGGGGCAGAAGCTATGCTACCCACTGACATCGAGTATGATGCGCCCAGAGTGGCAATGTACACTGAAGCCGAGGCAAAAGAGGCTCGGGAGGATGCAGTAGATCTGCTTGAGGAAGCGAGAGAATTGGCCTCATCTCGGTCAGCAATTTACCAGCAAGGTCTCCGACGTTATCATAGCCGGAGTATCAACCCTCGTGTGTTTCACGAGGGAGATTTGGTGCTGAGGTTGGTGCAGCGCAAGAAAGGCCGGCACAAGTTGTCACCTCCATGGGAGGGACCGTTCGTTGTGAGCCGAGCTCTGCTCAATGATTCCTACTATCTTATAGATGCGCAGGAACCAAGGGAAGATGGGCTGGACAACCCCGAGTCAGAGGTCAGGCGACCATGGAACGTAGCTCTACTCCGACCTTTCTACTCATGAAAGGCGCAATGTATGTACCTCGGTTAATCCTTAATAAAAATGTCGGCACTCCGAGGTAAAGCTCGGGGACTGCCTCGCTCTTGTGCTTATGTTTTATCTCTGTTTGTCAGTTTTGTTCATATGCCGAACTATTTTGAACCTCGTCTCAAACTTCAAGTAATGTGTGCTATGAAACTAATCTTGTGACTCGACTGGCATCTGCCTAAAAGGTAGTCAAGAGCAAAGAGGAAAAAACGTGGGAGACATGAAAATGAACTCGGGGACTCGGTCCAAAATTATAGTTCGGCATGTGTCGTTTACTAACCCCTGTCTTTACCTTTCGTTTATGTCGGATGACTTTGAAACATACCTCGGAATTTACCAAGTACTGTATGCTATGAACAACAATCTTGTGACTCGACTGGCATCTGCCTAAAAGGTAGTCAAGAGCAAAGAATGCCAAACATAGTAAACACGAAAGTAAACTCGAGCAATCATTCAAAAGGATTCGACGTAAAGCTTAGAAAAGCATGGTTCGGATAAGCATGATAGTAACAGAGGTAGCAAAAGGAACTACTTAAGTTTGATTACATCTGCGTCCCGGCATACCGGGGATTTAATGAAGTTTTTTGGCCAAGCATGATAGTAACAGAGTTCAGGTCGAGGCATCAGGAATTACGTCGGCAGCAGCCGAGGTAGCCTGGGAGGTGCTGGCAACGTCGGCAGTAACCTCGGCACCAGCTTGTGGAGAAGCCTCGGTTTCTGCTTCGCGGGTGTCACCATCGTCACCTTGCTCGGCTTCGACGTCGGATTCTGTTTCGTATTCATCCTCTTCTGGCTCGTCATCTTCGGCGTCGGAGTAGGTGTCTCCCTCGCTCAAGTTCTTGGTGTTGGCATATCCAGCGAAGAAGGAAGCCATCTTTTCGCGCCGCTGGATGAGAATTGGGTCCGTGGACCAGGGCGAATTTCGGCGAAGAGTGTCCATCTTTTCGAGGTCGAGCTTCTCGCACCAAGTCATGATGAATTTGAGAGCGGCATCAGCTCCAGCGCGAGCCGAGGATGAGCGCCACTCTCGAAGTCTTTGTTCGGCTTCACGAAGCTTGGCGGCGAGCTCAGGCGTAGTATTGGGAGCATCGGCAAGAGGCCACAAGGCTCGGAAAGCAGACACACCTGCATCAAGGAGTTCGGACCCAATGGTTTTCAAGGGATGGATCCGAGCTTTGATGGCCACGATGTGGTCCTCAATGGTCCAGGCGGGGTTCGTCTCGCTACGCCTCTTCCTGTGCTGATCAGTGATATTGCGAGCCGAAACTTGGGTGTAGGTGAAGTGCTCTGCAGAAGAATAGCCTGTTAATAATGAAAGAAACAGTTCGGCAAAGAGCCAGTACTGTTGAGGACAAAGCAAGGATAAGGGGGGCAAGAAGCTTACCGTCCATTTCTTTGTTGATACGTTCCAGCGTCGGGAGGAGCTGGTTAACCGAAGCTTGAAGGGCTTCATAAGCCTCGGTGGCCGAGGTGGCGCGGGCCTCGGCTAACTGGAGCGCATTCTCATGTTCCTTGGCGGCATCCTCCCGAAGTTTCTTCTCTGTTTCAACAACACTGGCCTTTTCCGCCTGCAGCTGCTCTGTTTCCGACGTCCGCAGCTCGGTGATGCGCTTCAGTTCCTTTACCAGACGAGCTACTTCGGCTTTCTCTAGTTGGAGCTTTTCGTCCAAAGAGTTCTTTTCTGCAAGGACGGCCTTGTGCTCGTCGTGGAGTTTCTTGTGGTCAAACAGGAGGGTATGGAAGATGTCCGTGCGGACGTTCATAGTATTCTGCAAGGAAGAAAAACATAGCTCGGTTAGAAAGGCTATACCTCGACAAGAGTCTCGGGGACTCGGAGTCAAATCATTGGAAAAATGTTGCCGGGGTATGCCTCGACAGGAGTCTCGGGGACTCGTACCCGAGGTGCATGATAAAGTAAGGTAAAATGGTTTGAGATTCAAGCCAAACAATTTTAACTCCGGCGGAGCGTCAATAGTTTACCTCGAATCTCGGGGACTGGGAATGGTGGATATTAGATGAGATACTGCATGAAAGTAAAGAGAATAGGACTTACGTCGATGTTTTGAGCAGCACGCAGGGCAGCGACTTGTAGGTCGTGACGCTTCGGCCGCAGGCGCTGTTTCCCGCAGGGTGCTCACCTACCGGAGCAGCTAGGGAGGCCGAGGAGACCTCGTCTGCAGAATTCCAGTCTGCGTTGTAGTGTTCCAAGGAGCCGAGGCTCTGGTCACTGTCAGTGCGCAGAGGAGGATATCCCCACGGTCCGCCCTGCTCGATGCCCCTAACCGAGGCCTCCAAGGCTTGAGCAGCCTCGGAGCTTGAAGCAGGCCGGTTATCCAGTATAAGAGATGTCCTCCGAGCATATTCGTCGGCCGGAGGAGCAGTCTCATCAACGGGTGCGGCAAATGGAGGATTCGGCGTGACACCGGGGAGGAGACCTCGGTTGCATCCTTGAGGAGAAGAGATAGTCAGGGTGCCAGACCCAGATGTTGGTTTGGGGGTGACCTTGACTTCACCATCTCTTTCTCTTTCTCCTTGCCTTTCTCCAACGGCAAGGTAGTCTGGCGAACTGGTTTTTGGGGCTGCTGCTTGGGCTGTGCTTGGGCTGTTGCTTCTGCTGAAGCTTCTGCTGTTGCTGTTGTTGGTTGCGGGCAGTCTGGCTGCGGGGGGAGAGTCGAGGCTCCGGCAAGGCGGTAGCCGGAGTGCTGGCGCGATTGGTCCCCGCACCGTTTGAGGACGCGGAGAACTCTGGCCTCGGGTGGGGGCAGATTTCTCCAAGGCCGGGCCAGACCTCGGTGGAGGAGATACGGGGCGAGAGTTCGTCGGGGTGGTCGTGGCTTCAGAGGCACCAACGGGTGCAGTCATGGAGGATACCTCCTGATCCACTTCTATGGGTCACTGCAACGAAGGAAGATGGTCAAGTGTTAGTACCGAGGTGATAAGTTTAAGCAACAAACTTTGTTGGCTATAGAAGCAAAGCATTACCCATCCGAAGTAGGAAACTTCTTGCCCCCTCGGGCATGAGGAGGATTTCCGGACTTCTTCAGCCGACGTCTCTTGACCGGAGCCGCAGTGGGTCCGGAGGCTCCAGTGGCGGATGGTTCGGCGGCCGAAGTTGCGGCACCAGCGCGTTTCCGGCTGGTTGCTGGAGTAAAGTTCGGAAGGTGAGGAAGGCAGGAGATAGGTACCGCGTTTATTGGTTCCATGACGAGAAATCCCTCCTCGTCATCCGAAATCTCTTGAACTGAAGCTTGTGCTTGAGGCTTACCCGCGGTGGTGACGCGGGCCGAGGCAATGGGCATGTAATCCTCGTTGTCAGGGTCCTCGTTGGATGGTGGGTCCTCGACAGGAAGATCCTTGCCGAAGTGGTCCGCAGGATGGACTCCATCCTCGGCGGTCTGGCGGGAGAACAGCTATATGGCAGACATATGAAAAGGAGTTAGGAAGAAAATGGTCAAGATGAACGTCGGTAGCAAGACCTCGGTGGTAAAGGAGTACCGAAGAAAACGTCGGAACAGCGTACCTGTTTTGGTGGCTTGGTCCTGTAGTGGGGTTCCCTTCCCCATGTCCAAGCGTCAGATATCTTGGACTTGGTGATAGCTCGGACTCGCCGAGCTACAGCGGCGTTGTCCAGTGCAACATGCGTATGGCGGGTTGGATCATAAAGACCGCTCATGTGGCAGATCTTGTGAGTCCTCGCCTGGAGAGGGGAGACCCTGCGCTTCACAAATGTGCAGGCCAGATCGTCAGCCGTCAGGACTTTCCCGTCGTTCGCAGGGTCCTCCGGGTCCTGCCATTTCGCAACATACCCATGGATGGACTTGATTTCGCTGGTGAGAGGGGGAGTGTAGTCCCAGTTGAGCGGTTCGGTAGGAGGGCTGAGGTTAAACACCGGCAGATTGAGGAAGTCCTCTTCGCCGGAGTTCTTCACGTAAAACCACGTCCGGAGCCACTTGCGAACGGTGTCCGGAGTAGCGATACGTGGGAAGATGGAGTTTCGGCGAGGAGCTATGATGGCTGCTCCGCAGGCGGTTAGTAGCTTGGGCAGATCCTTGTTTTTCGGATCCGGGATCACTTGCCGCTTAAGTTGGAAGTAGCGAGAAAAGAGGTCTACCGTGGCTTTGAGGCCGAGGTATCCCTCAGAGAAGGAAACGATGCAGGAGAGAGTGGTGATGGCGTTGGCGGGGAGGTGATGAACCTGGAGTCGGAATTGTCGAGGAAGCTCCGGAAGAAATCGCTAACGGGCAGTCCGAAGCCGCGCTGGAAGTGCGCGACGAAGACCACCCGTTCCCCTTCCTTGACTTGAGGCTCGAGTTCGCCCTCTGGCAGGCGACACTCTACCCCGGCGGGAATCCGCCGAGTCGCCCTGAGCCACTGGATTTCGTCCGGAGTTACATCCGAACCTTCCCAGCCGGCTCGTTCTCCGACCTCCAGTTCGAGGTCTGGAACCTCGGTTTGTTCCGAAGTCTCAGGAGGAGACATCTCGGCAGAATCAATCTGCAGAAGAGTGCACAGAAGTTTAGCAAAAGAAAAAGTGAATCTGGAATCTAAGGCTATATCTGGCTAACTCAGGAGGAGTTGGACGGCTATCTAATATACATAGAGGCATATCTATGCTAGGCGAGCATCTATCCGAGGTATGAAACTCGCTACTACCCAAAAAAGTATGCAAGTAAGATCTACCGGAGGAGGTAAATAGAGTTTTATTCAAGAACATATGAAGAACCACAGCGCAAAGAGGAAGAAACCTAGGGCAATGCCTAGGGTATCAGGAAAGGGAGTACATACCGTGAAAACGAGGTGCTGAAGGGCGGCGCCGGTGACGCGGTCGCAGCGGCGACGAAGGAGCTGCTCGTCGGCGGCGGCGGGAACGTGTTTCTTCTCAACCGGAAGCGGCGGCACTGGTGGCGATGGAGGCGAGAGGGCGAGTGAAGGAGGAAGAAGATGGCGAAGTTACCCGTGGGGCCCTACTTATAGCCGCGCGCGGTAACTGCCCGCTTAACTGCGCCACTACCGCGCGGTTATCGGGAGGCGCGGGATCGTGTGCGAGTGGGCGCACGGTTACGCGGTCTGCGGCCGCACGATCGGCCACATCGTGGGCCGCAGAGTGGCAACCGCCCACCCCGGATTTCCTGCGCTGGTCAGCACAAAATCGAGGGGTCGTGGGCGGTCAAGTACTTGAGTGCGCAGGTGCGCTGTTCGGTGGGTCCGGCTGACGAGGGCGGCGTGTGGTCAGAATCTGCTTGGCAGAGGTCCGGATTCCGAAGCCCGGGCAGAGATTCTTCGCCACGTACCTCGGAAAATCTTGAGGCAAGTTGGTGCTGAGTCAGATAGCTCGGAGAGTTCAGTTCGCATATCTACCTCGGATTGGATGGTGGTGTATGGGAGGTACCTCGGCATGACTATGTTGGAGGTCGGTTTAGGAGGTGGTGTAAGGCTTGTTTTGAACCTGCTACGGCCCTCCTTCCGAGGTCGTAGGACCGCACCAGCTTCGGGGACTAATGTCGGGGAGTATCCCCGGGTAGGGTCAAGGCTTGGCATAAGGTGGTGTTCCAAGTTGTGCCGAGGTACGGAAAGGGCCGACCTGTTTGGGCCTGGGAAGGTCCGAGCTTCATCTTGACCTGGAGAATACAGGCCGACCTATTTGGCCCAGAGGGGTCCGAGGTATACTAGTGGCCAGGGCCGAGGTTCACAGTCCGAGCTATGTTCTGCCGACCTAACTACCTCAGTGCGGTGGTTTGCGTTGTGGGTGCAGGAGAAGCTGTGGGAAGGAAGTAAGATCCGAGCTAGTAAAAGATATTAAGCGCAAGACCCAAGGTACGGCACGGACGCGCCGAGCTAACCGAGGTGATGGGCTGTAGGTCGGGCCGGAGTCAATGCTCCTGTCACTTCCAGCCGGGTACTAGAGCGCCTGACACGGGAGCGTCTGTCAAGGGCATGGCAGAGGCGTGCTCCGGGTTCGGCGGGCCTGCACGTCTCCGACCGCTGACCACGCGAGGTCTGGGTAAAGGCTACGAGGTAGCTCTGCCAGGCCACGTCCTGTCTCGGTCAGAGGGGACATGCTAGCTCTGCCGTAGGCTACAGGAGATGGGCAAGCCACGTCTTGTCCCCGACCGAGGTACGGTGGTACGGTGGTGACCGTTGCAGAGGCATGGCAACAGTGTTCTGCGAGGGGCACAATGGTAACCCGGCTGGCCTATATAGTGGGCTTCACCCTCCTGCTAAGAGGGACGGACGGACGGATTGAGGATCGAAGGTAAAGAGAGAAGATAGAGAGGAAGCTCGGAATACCTCGGAGAGACCTCGGTTCAGGCTCGGACTGCCTTTTCCTCTCTTTGTAGCATCATCTTCCACGAGTTCTCACCATTGTATCATCATACAGCTCGAGGAGCAGCTTGTACTTGTCACTTTGAGCTATACACTGACTAGGATAGTGCTGCAGTAGGGGTGTTACCTCCGCAAGAGGGCCCCGAAGCAGGGTACATCGTGGTGTGTTTTGTGTTCTTGCTTTCTTGGTTCTTTGTTCGTGTTCTTGCGTGTTCTTGCGTGTGCACTTCTTGAGTGCATAAACCCTCCCCGGATTCCCCCAACGACCATTCGGCCCCATCTTAGCCATACCTATGGCATCTGCCGTGATCCCACCACGACAAGAAGGGATCTGTTTCACCCAACGCTTAAAGGACTCCTTGTTAGCCGTGTGCAGAATTCTGTGAGATCCATCACTTTCCTCTAGACTGTGGGAAAAGAGGCATGTCGGTAGTGCTTTAGCGTGTCGATTAACTAACTACTAACCCATTCATCTGGCCGCTCTTGTAAATGTACATCAATATAGGTCATACAAGTATAGTTCAACATCCATTAGAATTTTTTGAAGATTGTAATCCAAGTGAAGCATCATCATGATTGCTAGGGTGCAATTTTGGTTTGCGTTCTAGGTTTTAAGAAACAGGAATCAAGGCCACCCACAATGCATATAGTATCATAATACATGATACTACTTTAGTTACTGCATCCACATTGTATAATGTCATACATTAGCATCATATTATCACTTCATTTATTCGTTTGTAGAGTGAAATTGTGGTTAGGATCTATTTCTTATGAACCTTTATCGTTTGATGCACTGTGATATGTATCATAATATATCAGAATCTTCTCTTTCATCCTTAACTGCAATGCCACATCATATGTTTGCTTATGTTTGAGGAACTTAATCTGTCTATCAAGAACCATGTGCGATCATTTTTGCATTTGGTGGCAGCTCCTGAGCTGTCATGTACAATATCAGTAGCTGATTTACTGCCAATTATACAATCATTTTTTTGACATGCAAAAAACAGAAGAACATTGTCCCGGTGTATAATTTTATTATATACAAATATACATGCAAAGAATAAAGAATGGGAGAATTGCGAATCGAAGAGTGTAGTGCCTCTCAATCTTGTTGAGCATAAGTGCAGCCCCGGCCCAGAAAAAAGACGTGTTGGGGTTTCCTCAGTGCCCTCTTTGCAAAAGGATATGAAAAGACTTGCGTTTGAGAAGCTCGATCTGTCATGCAGGAACAAACATAAAATACTAGTGCACTTTTCCAAAGCCCGTGAGACAGTTCTATGTATGCATTAAGGAGTGAGCATTTGATTTGATTTCCATACATAGCCCCATTTATGTAGCTCGTCTGAAGGAGGATTTTACTAGTTGAGTGCACTGAGTGAAATTGTGTATAGGATCTATTTCTTATGAACCTTTCTCGTTTAATGCACTGTGATATTGTATCATAATATACCAGAATCTTCTCTCTCATGACTCATCCTTAACTGCAATACCACATCATATTTATACTTATGTTTGAGGAACTTTATCTGTCTATCAAGAACCGTGTGTGATCATTTTTGCATTTGGTGGATGCTCCTGAGCTGCCATGTACAATATCAGTAGCTGATTTACTGCCAATGTAACTATCATTTGTTTGACACGCAAAAAACAGAAGGACATTGTCCCGGTGTATAATTTTATTAAGTTTTATTATATACAAATGTACATGCAAAGAATAAAGAATGGAATAATAGAACAGAATGAAAGCAAAGAAAGTTTGCAACCAGAGATGTGTGTCTATCCAAGTGCTAAGACAGCTTGATTTTTTTTTCTTTTAGGATTGTGTGGCTGTACGTGTCCAATTAGAATAAGATCTTGCTTCAGCCTGAATTTCCAGGAGTTTTATTCTTATTTTGTTAAAATAATTTTGATGCATACACACGACGTTCCAGCAACCAATAGTAATCAATAGACATAGCAATCTTCTTATGAATCACTCTTTGCAAAGGATGCAAGTATAGATGTTGATATATGAAAAGACTTGCGTTTGAGAGGCTCTGTCATGCAGGAACAACCATAAAAAGACTAATGCACTTTTCCAAAGCCCGCGAGACAGTTGTATGTTTGCATTAAGGAGTGAGCATTTGATTTGATTTCCAAACATAGCCCCATTTATGTTGCTCGTCTGAAGGAGGATTTTGATTAATCAAGTATTGTACGTACTAGTTGAGTGCACTGAGCGAAAACTTGAGTAGGCAAATGCCCGTGGCATTCTTTTGCAGAGTTAAGCATAGTAGCTAGTGAAACTTTATCATCAAGAGCAAAGATGGAATTTTTTACATGGAGAGGTTGTTCTGCCCATTTATCATGCGGCCTAAAAAACACAAAGTGCCCTTGTCGTATATTTGGGATGAGCTTCAAGCGAGATTTGAACCACCTTTTGATATGCATGAGGGAGTAAAATCATCAATTCTTGGCAATTGCTAGCCCTGACTTGAAAGCAACGATGACTCGAAACAAACACGATCGCGGCCGTTGATCGGTTCCCCGATCCAACGGCCCAGCCGCGGGCGCGCGTCAGGACGATCCAGCCTACGTGGAGCCCCGCCGCCACCACGTTCCGCCGGCCGCAGCCGTCACAGCCTCCATTAACGCCTCTCGCTCTCGCCTCGTCTCCATTGCCGCCGCGCTCCTATCCTACAGGTGCCCTTTCCTACGCTCATGCTTCCGATGTACGACTGCGTTTCCTCCTCCTCCTTCTTCTGATCTTGCTGCGCGATCGCGCACTTTAATGGTCAGTAGGCAGCGGTCTGCGGAAGGACATCCGGCGGCGGTTGTTCTTTTGCTTGATTTCGCCGGCGGGATCCCGTCGAGGTTGGAGGTAACCGATTCCGCCGCCTCCTCCTACTGTTATTCGGCTGTACACATAGTTCAGTTCGGTAGATTGGTTTCAGCTCGCCCGCAGATTTCAGTTACTTCTCGACGCGGCAATGGGCACGCAAACTGTTCGATGATTCAGTTCGGCTATATACATAGTTCAGTTCGGCATTCTGTTCGTCCATCGATCTTAGTAGCATTCTGTTTGATGATTTCGTGGTAGCTTAGCGTTGCTGCTGCGGGCACACACGCAAACTCATCCATCCCGTCAACCTGTTGCTGCCAACTTAGAGTACAATGTATTTTTAAATGTGTAAACATTCTTTGTTAGGAAACAAGAGCCCACTTTGTAATTACGTTTATTACTAAAACCACCAAATGGTATACCCCTTTATCTACGCATACAATCTTCAAATATCCAATCTTAATATTTTTGCAGTTTATAAGTTTGACTCCACCTATATGCAGCTTTAAGACTGCTGGAGGGATACTAAAATGTTACTTGCGTGTGCATTGCTGCATTGCGGTAACATTTGTGGTTACATCTCAAGAAAAGAGTTTCAACTAACTGACGCATCCAACAATAGAAATACGCGAATATACCACCGCTATGCCAGTCAAATATATACTCTTCTTTTGCCCTTTTGCGCTCTCACACAAAGTAAATGTCTCCATTTGGAATCTGGTGTAAATGGGGGAACTTGTGAAGCACATCTGGAATGCACATAAGCTCGTGCTGGGACTGTTCTACTGACACTGGGAACTGGCAGTGACGCCATTGTGCAGTTTCAATATCTGAATTCCTCTACCTGTACCTGTAGGTGCTGAGGGAATCTAGGATCATGTTTCTCTGCGTTTTTAGATGACATATATGGTGCGTTCTCCGTGGCTAGCCCGATAGGAAGCCATGAAGATCAGCGCACTTCTGACATCTGCAGGCATCAACATTGGACTCTGTGTGCTCTTTCTGTCGCTCTATTCTGTTCTGAGAAAGCAGCCAGCTAATATCAGGGTCTACTTTGGCCGGAGGATTGCCGATGAGCGTAGTCGGCTCCGAGAAGGCTTTATCTTGGAGAGGTTTGTTCCGTCCGCTGGCTGGATCGTGAAAGCCCTGCAGTGTACTGAGGAAGACCTCTTGGCAGCTGCTGGATTGGATGCTGTTGCTTTCAATAGAATGCTAGTATTCAGGTACACCGAATTTCGTTCCCTTCGTACCATTATTGTCTTGGTTAGAAGGCATCCACATCTGATTGATGGGCTTGTTAACATGTACATGTGGCCTGAATTATCAGCTATATATTATGCAGAATTATACATCCCTCTTATTTGTTGTCTTCTGTTATATATACTCCTTTTCTATCTGAGACTCCAATTTCGCACACTGATACATCTGTTTTCTGCAGCATACGCATCTTTTCCCTAGCTTCCCTTCTATGTGGTTTTGGAATTCTTCCACTGAATTATTTTGGAAAAAATATACATCATCTTAGGATTCCTTCAGAACAATTGGATATCTTCACAATTGGTAATGTGGAAGTGCAATCAAGATGGTGAGCTGAGCAATTTACTAAGTTTGCAATAAGGTGGTTGTATTATCAATGGCTGAAATTGTATATTTGTTTGTGGTTTGCTGCGTCTATTATTTGTTATTATAAGCTATCTTTGTTGTTCCCTCTAACTGGACTTGATTAGTTCCGTGTATGCCTCCATTCTTCAAAACATGAGAAAATAACATGTATGCTAAAAATATACATACTATGTATTTATTTTATGTGTTAGTTGCTGCAGGCTTTGGGTTCATTGTTTAGTCCTCTACATAATATCTGGAGTAGCTTGCATGCTCCTATATCTTGTAAGTTCTTTGCTCACAGAAAGTAGGGAGTATTCTGTACCCTCATATTGCGGAATACATCTGATGTTTTTTTCTCTACTCAATCTAATAGGAGTACAGGCACATTGCTAGGCTGAGGCTCCTTCACCTTAAACGTGCAATACCCAATCCAGGCCAATTTACTGTGCTTGTTCGTGGAATACCAAAGAAAACGAAAGAATCGTGCAGTAGTGATGTTGATGATTTCTTCACCAAGTATCATGCATCGAGTTACCTATTCCATCAAGTTGTTTACAAAGCTGGGAAAGTTCAGATGATAATGGTAATCAATTATTCAACGTTTATATTTGTTTGGGAGTTGGGGATGACGGGTACTGCCCTATGGCAGTATTTTATGATTTAATATTGTTAGTCTTAGGCTTGCTTTTATTCTGGTTCAGTAATCACTATGGCATATAATGGACAGCTATTTATGGCACTAAACATTTCTTCCATATCTTTGTTGTCATGTATTAGTGAAATGTATCAAATCATTTGATTTAGATTTATACTTTTTATCTGCAAAAGCATTTGTGATATTGCACATATTCCTTTCCGCATGATATGTTTTGTTCTCTCCATGAATTAGTGAATCGATCTCAAACCATTTGATTTGGATGTGTACCTTTAACTGCATATCAGTATGTCGCTTTCTACTTTTGGATTATAACTGTTTCATATGCTGCAGACTGGTGTGAAGAAGGCATGTAGCAAGTTGAAACATTTGACGGACGCTGCGGTTGATCAGAGCTACAAAGCAATTACATACCGGTGTTGTCTTTGTGGAGCCTCTTCGAATTCGTTCCAGTTGTTGCCCACTGACGAAGCTGTACAGAAAGCTGACCTGAACGATTCTATCTTCAACACCGATAATGAGGTTTGCTTTGTAATTTTTGCAAATACTAGTTCTTTTGCTAAATTCCTCAATAAGTCGGTGTAAATCAGTAATTTAATTGTCGAACTATACACAGGAATGTGCAGCTGCTTTTGTATTTTTCAAAACTCGGTATGCAGCACTTGTTGCATCAGAAGTACTTCAGACATCGAACCCTACGAAGTGGGTTACTGATCTGGCTCCAGAACCAAACGATGTGTATTGGTCAAACATCTGGCTTCCCTACAAGCAGCTTTGGATTCGACGGATAGCTACGCTTCTAGGTTCTATTGTTTTTATGCTCTTATTTCTCGGACCTGTGGCATTTATACAAGGTCTAACTGAGCTAGAGCAGTTGCAGCAGAAGCTTCCTTTCCTTAATGGATTATTGACGAAGTAAGTACGAACGACTGGAACTGACCTCTAGTAATAAAGTTTTTTGCATATTCACTGAACCGTAGACTCGTTTAGATTTAAAAATTTTGGTACTCCATGCAAAATTGTGATATTTAGACTGATTAACACATTACAGTTTGGTGTGCTTTGAGATTCTTGAGGCACCATTCAACATAGACATATGGCATTTTGTTCATTCGTACGCAGCTTCTATTGACTCCTCTTTCATGTGCAGGCAATACATGATCCAGCTAGTAACAGGGTACCTTCCCAGTGTGATCCTGCAAATATTTCTGTACACTGTTCCGCCAATAATGATGTTATTTTCTACATTGGAGGGGCCTATATCTCACAGTGAAAGGAAGAGGAGTGCTTGCTGTAAAGTTCTGTACTTCTTGATTTGGAATGTATTCTTTGTTAATCTAGTATCTGGCACGGTCATAAAACAATTGAGTTTTTTTTCAAACCCGAAGGACATCCCTGTCCACCTCGCTAGGGTTATACCTGGGCAGGTAAATCAATCTAAATTATATATCATGTCTTGATGCTGCATAAAAAACATTTTGCTTTTGGATAGATCAGTAGTTTTAAAACTCACCAAGGAGATGCTTGTTGCACGTTCTTTCTAAAAGTTGCTCCTGACACTATGCTATTATTCCACAATTCTGTCTTCATTTCAGGCTACCTTCTTCGTCACCTATGTTCTGACATCAGGGTGGGCCAGTTTATCGTCTGAACTTATGCAACTCTTTGGTTTGATATGGAACTTTATAAGGAAATATATCCTGAGAATGAAAGAAGATACAGAGTTTGTGCCCTCGTTTCCCTATCATACAGAAGTACCAAAAGTTTTGTTGTTTGGACTATTGGGCTTCACATGCTCCGTGCTGGCACCTTTGATCTTACCTTTCCTGCTACTGTACTTCTTCCTTGGTTATGTCGTATACCGCAATCAGGTGAGAAACAAGAGGTGGTGCTGTAGTCTACAAGCAAAAAACAAAGCAGTTATTATTACTTTTTTAGAGCAATTATGTTGCAATAAGCCAATAATAGGTGAACATCATGTAGTAGCTTACACTGCTATGCACAAATATAAATTAGGAAAAATGTAGTACAGTTTTTTTCAGTGAATGCATTACAGAAATACTCTCGTATTTATTTGCTAGGCTTGAACACTACCATTCCACATTCTAACGATCTTTATATGCTTTTCAGCTGCTGAATGTATACTGCACAAGATATGACACAGGTGGTTTGTACTGGCCAATCGCACACAACACAGCGATCTTCTCTCTGGTGCTCACCCAGATCATCTGCCTCGGCGTATTCAGCCTCAAGAAATCACGAGTAGCTGCAGGCTTCACCATACCTCTTGTCATCCTTACCCTTTTATTCAATGAGTACTGCAGAAAGCAGCTGCTCCCGCTGTTCAAAACTTTACCAGCGCAGGTTCGTAAGTGTTACTACTACCCACGATAACCTAGATAGAGCATGAACCTAGGCCTGTTTCGCTGAGCGCTGTGCTCCAACCGTGCAGGATCTTATCGACATGGACAGGGAGGACGAGTGGTCGGGAAGGATGGAAGACATTCACCACCGATTCCATACAGCGTATTGCCAGTTCACTGACACCGAAGATATAGAACTGGAGAAAATTCAGATTGATAGGAATGGTGAGGAAGAAAGGGGTACCTCGGGCGAGTCCAACGGCAAGGAAACCTGAGGTCCATAACTTTCCTCATTAGATTACAGGACCACTAACCTCTACACCTGACGGCCCCCCTGTGTCGCGCCTGACGTGACAGGAGTGGCCCGCGTACCGTACTCCTCCTTTGAATCACTGTCATCACAGATCAAAGTAAAACCATGCTGCAAGTCTGTAACTATTTAACTGTACTCTTGTTGCAGGCCGTCACGGTAAACTGGAGTCCCCAGTTAGTAGTTTCATGATGCTGCTCCTGTTGGCTTTTCAGTAAAGAGAGGCTGGGTTGTAAATTCATTCGTTCTAAAAGAGGGAGGAAGGAACAGTAAATACAGATTGCAAAGTAAGCAACATAAATAGTACCACCACCACATATCCACATTTGATCAATAGACCAAACCAGTGTGAGTAATTAAAATGTTCACGGTCTGTTCTGAAATTATTGGTCTTGTGAGTAGCCTGTATCTTCGTTGGTGAAGAGATGGGTGTGTTTGCCAGTGCGGAACAGCCGGAGGACATCCGCGTTCTCCTCTATGCTTTCCATGATCAGAGCCAAGACACCGGCGCCGACGCCGAAGAAACCGAACTCGTCGTCTCTGTCGTCGACCGGGACCAGCCGCAGGGGCTCGCCCAACATGTGAGTCCTGTCTTGCTTCGTCGCCCACTCCTCGCGGCACCGGTGCCGCGCGGTACGGTGCTGTTGGTGACGCTGCCGGATGCACGCTCCTCCTGTAACTTGTTCTTTTGCGTCGGTACCGGAAGTTGGCACGCCGACGGCTTGGTCTTGCCCTCTCCATCTCCCTACCGAAATAACAACCCTAGATGGCTAGATGCGTTGTGGCGGCGACCACTGTGGCAGAACACCGAATTTTAGAGTTGGAACTGATGGCCCTATCTCTCACTCTCTCAGCTAGGTTCGGCGATAGTTACTCTTACCCTTGGTGGTCATGGTACTGAAATCATGGTTTTGTGTCCTCCCTCCCATGTAGATGTGCCAAAAGGATCTTACTACCTAGGGCACCGGTATCTGGTGGCTCCCCTTCGCATCTGTCACGAGTCAGTGTTTTGAGTTGGCATTCTTATGGTCTTAGTGGTTATCAGGTTGATCTATGTAGGACGCCGATGAAGGTGATGCCAGATTTGCCAGTCCAGTGATCTTACTGCCTAGCAGCCTAGGGCACCGGCCTCTGGTGGCTCCCCTCTTCTCCTGGTCGTCGGTGGTGAGGGGGATAGTCGAATCCCCTGTGTGCAGACCGATGTAGTTCTAGGGTAGGTCCTCTGTAGCTTAAGTTTTGGCCGCTCGACGTGTTGGCTTCGCCGAATGCGATGATGACCGGTGATGAGTAAAATTAAAGTGTGCCAGATTCTCTTCCAATGTTCTACTCTATGGTCAGCGAGGGATGTGTACCTTAGTCTGTTCAAGCGGTGATGGTGTGGCAGCGACGACTTCCTTTGGGTTGACTTGTGTCCTCGGGTTCCGTCGATGCGATGACGTTCACACCAGCGTCGGAGCGGAGCTCGCAAGATTGTCCAGTTTACACACAGACGGTTGCTACGGTGGTGCCAGAAGAGAGGGGCAGGGTTTTCTTTGGTCCGGTTTGTAATTTTCTATCCTATCTATTCCTTCCGCAAAAGATAGGATTTCCTCGTCTTCGCAGTTTTGTTAGGTCGGTGTCTACGTGCCTTGTAATTTTGATTTTATTTATAATTGAGACATGTGTTACCAGAAAAAAAAGATAAAATACTTTTTTAGGGGCAGATAAAAAAAGTACTTTTTTGAGAGGAAGATAAAAAAGTACTGTGCACCTCGTTGCTACCATGGGTAATAGCCCACACATGGCCCAATAGCCCAGTGAGGCCCTAACAATAAACCCTAGCTCACTGCCAAATCCTTCGACTCCATCACACGCCCACACAGACAGACTCGCCGCCACCTCCGCCGCCGCCGACGACGATGTGGCGTTCGCGAGCTCGCCATCTCCTCCACCTCCACTCGCCCGTCACTTGTTCCTCGCCCGATCCACTCCGAACCTTGGCCCCACGCCTCCTCTCCACCGCCACCTCCTCCTCGCCGGTCCCCGATGCCGTGTCCTCCTCATCCTCGCCGCCGCCGGCCTTTACCGGCAACCTCAAGGTGACTCACCTACCCCCTCTCTCGTGTTAATAAATCCTCACGACAACATTCCGTCCCCACGCCGAAACCTGGCTAGGCCTTGCTCCACCTCCACGGCGGCGCCGGCGGCCCACATTTCGCAGACTGGTAGCATGAGCCGGGTAGCACGAGCCGACTCCATGGTAGATTTCGCTAGTCGCAGCCAAGAGTCCAACTAGTCAGTCCTGTTGGTTGATTGCGTCTGCTAGTCGCGAATGGATCAGTCTGGCTGTGAACAATTGCTCATTGGCTCGGTTGATCCCAGATGCTGTCATGCTGGTCCACTATATATCAAGTTTTTTTCAGAGGCACTAGTTAGTACAGAAACCACCTAGGTCTTAGTTTGCTTCCTAGGCTGGAGTAGATTCTAGATTTGTGTGAATAAATGATGATGATCTATGGCATGCTCGAGGTGAGGCGAAAATGGTTCAGTTTACGCATATTGACCTGCCTTTGCTAGGCAGTGCTTTGTGACTGCTGTTCGTGCTCATATTTAATGCTGATGCTGTTATGCTGATGAAATATGTTATGACTCCGCCACTGAATCCTCATAACATATTTGTTAGACTTATAGTAATGTAACTGTTTATCGAGTTAGGACTATTATTTGTTTCATATAGATGCTGTTGAACCGTATCCTTTCTGTGGATACATTTGATTGAGTGAAAAAGAACCTACGTCGATCTGACTGCCCCCCCAAAAAGGAAAGAAGTTTGCAACTAAAATCCTCTAGTAACTAGTAACTAAAACCAGTGCAATTTTTGTCTGCATCCGTTCTATAATTTGGATTTACATATTGATTGATGCAACTTTTGAACCCATGATACCAACATGTGGAGTAGTGGCAGTCCAGCAGAGTGACACTGATACATAATTTATTTTTCCGAGCTGTGCAGAAAGCACTTGCAGGTTTGAGAAGGATTGATTTAGATGGGCTGCGATGGCGTGTGTTTGACGCAAAGGGCCAGGTCAGGATTCTTCTGCTTGTTCAATCCTGCCGATTTTTTTGCACAGGCAAAATGCTTATGCATTGAGCTACTTTGCCTATGGTGGCAGGTGCTTGGACGGTTGGCATCCCAAATAGCTACCGTGCTTCAGGGCAAGGACAAGCCGACCTACGCACCTCATGTGGAAAACGGAGACATGTGCATTGTAGTCAATGCGAAAGATATCAGTGTTACAGGAAGGAAGATGACTGATAAAATTTACTACTGGCACACAGGGTTAGTAATTCTAGCACATGCTGTTGAATGCCTTGTTTGATATCATTGTTAACTTTCTCCTGGTATGTGCGTTTTTTCGAATAGGTACATTGGCCATCTGAAGGAAAGAAGGCTCAAGGACCAGATGGCAAAAGACCCAACTGAAGTGATCCGCAAAGCTGTCATGCGCATGCTTCCTCGCAATCGTCTTCGTGATGTACGTGAAACTTAATTTCTGTTTGTTTCTAGAATTGGTCATAGGGTCACTCCTTTTCTGGTCGAAGACCTGATACTTGCCTTATTTGCCACCTGCATACTTGGTAATTTAGAGTTCACGTTGAAGCTTCTGTGATTCTATGCATTAACTGTCGCAATGACAATTACCTTTCTATAGAGTATAGACTGAGCACTTCTATCATGTGCCAGTTAACTGGTGATCATGCTGTTTGTTATTACTCCCTAAGCTGTGAGATACTAGTTTTTATAGAAAAAGCTACCGACAGAAGTTTCATATTTACTATGCAACTTATGTTTTGTTAAGTTCGTGCGATGGACTTCCATACCATAATATCCCTTCCATCTTTTCTTTTATGTAGTTACTAGATTCATTGCTGCTACCTGCATACTTGGTAATTTAGATTACTGTATGCATGTTCGCCCTGAAGCTTATACAACAATATGTTAATTAACTATCATAATGAAAATTACCCTTTTATGACTAACCACTTTTTATCATGCACCAGTTAACTAGTTATCATGCTTATTTTGTTATTCCCCAAGCCGTCAGATACCAATCTGTATAAGAAAAAGCCGCAAGAGAATTTTATTTATATGTACTATGCCAACTATGAGGGCAGGCCTTGGTGCAGTGGTGAGGTCCTCTCCACTTGTGCCAAGAGGTCCTGGGTTCGAACCAGCCTCTCTGCATTGCACTTT
Source organism: Poa pratensis (assembly GCA_947311845.1). NCBI lineage: Eukaryota > Viridiplantae > Streptophyta > Magnoliopsida > Poales > Poaceae > Poa > Poa pratensis. Next base: position 2,703,948 of record CAMZMU010000042.1, read on the forward strand.
GCAAGGGAAAGACTAGGTTCCTATAATTCCTCCCCAGACCCCACCTTGTGTGGGAGCCTCTATGCACTGGGTCTGTACTATGCCAACTATGTTTTATTAAAGTTTGTACGATGGATTTCCATACCATATTATGCGTTCCATCTTTTTGTTGTAGTTACACATAGTTTGTATTTCACGCACAGTGAATTGCTGATAGGCCATGGTCGATGCTAATTACATGTTTTTGAGATATGTTGTTACATATTATCTGAGTAACGAAGTCAAATGTTCCTTGCCAACTTTGGCAAAATCAAGTCCTTGGTTTGAAAGGCATATTCTTTCCATTTGTTTCCTTTTCAAACTGCCATTGCTACTTTGTGACGGAATTCTGTATTTTGATGATTCTCCAGTTTAGGGACCGCAAGCTGCGAATATTCGCGGAAGGTGAGCACCCGTTCCACGACCGGCCTGTCGAGACTTTCGTGATGCCGCCACGCAAGGTACGGGAGATGCGTCCCCGGGCAAGGCGTGCACTGGTAAGGGCGCAGAAGAAAGAGCAGGACAGGGACGCAAAGGCGCAGGGCAAGGCCGAGGCGGTAGCTAAGAGTGCCAAAGCTGCGGTTGCAGCATAGGCGCCTTCAGTTGTGTGTGCGTGTGAACTTGGGAGAAGGATGATATACGAATCCCACCAGATCCATCTCTGAACGGTCTGTATCTTTGCTGCTGCTGTTGATGCAACTTTTGCTGCTGCTGCTGCTGCTGCACGTGGTGGTGGTGCCTGTGAGGCTGACTGACCACCCTGATTGTGGAGGCGATCACAAGCTGCATGGATATCGATGTTATAATGTATGTGATTACCTTCCACCAGAAAGGTGTTGATATCGTCGTTGGAGCTAGAAATAAACAGTGCCGTCCATGGTGATGGTCAGTTTAAGATGGAGCATTGCAGTAAGGTTGTAAAACTGAGATTTTTTTTGGACTCGGCAGAGCTAGACTTATATGTCTGCATGTTTTTCTGTTTGATGTTCCAAATTTCAAACATGTTACTAGTAAATTTAAGGACGGAAGCACACATATCTGGGACTGGAACTTGTTGGTAAATTTGCCTCCTGGTGTGAGAGTTAGTAAGGTGTTCACTTCATGGGGAAATTATGCTGTTCTGACCGCCAAGCTGTTTCATGTAGATGCATCGGAATGAAATAAGGAGAGCCACCGATGGATTTTACGCCGAACTCCCAGGCTGCTCGCCCGCTCTGGCGCTGTTCCATGAGGCCGTCATGCAATTCTGTGCAATGAAGCGATCAGTGCTCTGACACGGAGCTGAGTGCCGTCTCAGACAACGCCGTAGTCCTTTTTTCCGGCAAATGGCGGGCGGGTGCTCCGTGCTCGGGGCGTTCGATTCCACCGCGGCCGTTGCCATGCTTCCAGTAACCTGAACTTTGGGATGCCACTCCATGCCGCGGCTATGATGAGACGGCTCTGGCGCTGTTCCATGAGGCCGTCATGCAATTCTGTGCAATGAAGCGATCAGTGCTCTGACACGGAGCTGAGTGCCGTCTCAGACAACGCCGTAGTCCTTTTTCTGGCAAATGGCGGGCGGGTGCTCCGTGCTCGGGGCGTTCGATTCCACCTTGGCCGTTGCCATGCTTCCAGTAACCTGAAATTTGGGATGCCACTCCATGCCGCGGCTATGATGAGACGTCTCGACGCTGATCCGAACCTCTGTAATTCTCTCATCGACATGTATGCGAAATGCTCATTTTATGTCCAAAGAGTTTACTTTCTGAAGGTAGACCACTATTACTAAAAAAGCCATCTGCCGCTTGCATGAGAATCACATGTTTCAGATTAACAAACAACAATAGACTCTTCAGGGAATTGTAAAGGAAAACATAATCTCGACTGACAAATAAATTAGCGGAAATGTGAGCTGAACTTGTAGTCTTGTACTGGTAGTTCCCATAGGACATAAGTCTCGAGAAACGTACTGTACACAATAGATATATAGTAACAACTATGCAGCCTAAACAAAGAGAAAATCTGAGCGAGCTATCCATATGGCCCAGTAAATGTCCTCTTGCTATGTATGCACTGCTTAGCTAAACTACACCAAGAAACAGATAAAGCCAGCAAATTTATCTCCAAGTGCAACAGCGTTTTAGTCTGCAACTTCGTGGCCTCAGCCCTTGCATCAATCTATTCATGCCATCGATCCGATGTAGACGAAACGCCTCATCCTCTTTCTTCCGATCCGGTTGTTTTAGCCCAATCATCCAAGTTTCAATCAGGCCTAATCCCCTTTGTTTTGTCTCCAGCTTGGGATCTTCGTTTTGCAGGTAAATCAAGGTGAGCCTTCTCTCGGTGACCGCCATAAACTGTGGTAGGACTAACCTCTGGGAACGTCTTCAGGGTGAGATCAAACATGTTGAACTTGAAGTTCCTTTCATCAATCCGGATGAAGCAGGAACCTAGTATAGCCCCCCGATTAAATTGGTTGAAGCAATACAAGTCCGTCTATGTAGCTACACCAAGTCGAGAAAGAAACAAGGTTGGCCAATCCATCTCCAATGGCACTGTTTTACTACGGCGTAAGTTGCACGTGCGTGGCCAATTACCTGTCACCTCATGCATCACCCCGGTTTTTATATCAGCAACATAGACACGCCGATGGTTATCTTTCATGAGCAATGTGCCAGTATTCTCTCCCAAACATGTGTATACCACACCAATCTCCTTCTTTTGCCGATGCGGTTTTTCTAGCATGAGCACCCGAGCATCAGGAACCCTCCAGTTATGGTCCCATGTCAAGATATTTAGTTGGAGACCTTGCCTCTCCAGGTAAATCAATGCGAGCCTTCCCTCGGTGTCAACGCTAAAATATGATTCCTCGTATTTAAGGTCGTTCAAGAGCCGGTGGCCCATGATTGCGAGTTGTGTAAAGGAGACGTCCCCTGAATCGGTGCTCACATCAAGAGTGTAAAAGGTGGCTGACCAGTAGCTTGACCATGGCACCAAAGCGACGCCCTGGTCGTCGCTCTGCCGCCGGAGCCACCACGCCCGTAGCAACACCATCGCCGGACGTCGTCTTCAAGATCCTCTCGTGGCTGCCGGCTATATCCCTGACGCGATTCCGGTGTGTGTGCACGTCGTGGCGCGCCATGATCTCCGACCCGACCTTCCTCGTCGTGCACAGGTCACGCGTCGAGCCGCTCCTCGTGGCCGTGACCAACTATGCCTGCAGCCCGACTGAAACCACGTCCCTGCAGATCATGGACACCGATGGCTACACGGCGCGCTTCCTTGACGTAGATGGTCTCTGGAGGCTCCAGGGGAGCGTCGACGGCCTCATCCTCCTTGCCTCCCGCAACCGCAAGCTCGACAACTGTCCTGCCGTCCGCGTGATCAATCTGGCAACAATGGAGACAGTCGTGAACTTCCCAAGACCGGCAAGGGCGGCGGACCACGTGTGGTTCGGTTTCGGTCGCGCCGCCTGGTCCGGCACGCTCAAGATCATCCGCATCGTCTTCCGTTCTTTGTCCAATATTGCTGCCGACCATATTGCGACATGCGAGATCCTCACGTTAGGAGAAGAAGGTGGTTCCTCCGGGTGGAGGGAGACAGGATCACCTCCAGCAAAGATCTGTGACTCCTATGACTGCCTTGATGGAGTCACGGTCAAGGGTGTCTTGCACTTTCTGTTCAAATCACAGGACGATATACTCTGCTTTGACCTCGAGAGTGAGGTGTGGACGGTGATCCAAGGACCACGAGCAGGAAGTCCGAGTCCCCAGGAGAAAATCGGCTTGGCCGAGCTCAACGACACCTTGTGCGCCACCCATACAAAGCAATGCACGGTTAACCTATGGCTTTTGACTGACCTTCATAATAAGGATGTCTGGGTCAAGGCGTACACGATCTCGGTGATCTCGGTGAACCATGACGTCGGTTTTGTGCCTTTGAGGGTGCGTCCGGACGGAAAGCTGCTCTTCTACTACCGGCGTGACTCTATGTACGGGTTGACAGCGGTGTTATATGTTTATGATCCTCGTTCAGGAAATTGCACGGTCCTCGAAAATGCCTGGGACGGTATCGTTGGCAGAATCGGCCTTTGTAGCACTAGATGATGTGGCCAGCCCTAGTTAAATCCTTTTTTCTCTCCAAATTACAGCTTCACATTGCCTTTGATGTTGCGTCCTAATGTTGTCTTAATGAATATAAGATTACTATATGCATGCTTTGGTGATCAATGCTTACGTGATCTTACTGTCGGGCGCCTCCTGGTGTTTCCTCGTTGGTCATACCCTCGACCAATGCTTACTGTATATTTTCCTTCAGTGAAACGATCTTCGATAGATCGGTTACTGTAAGCATTACCATGCCATGCCATTTTGCTTCTAAGTTACTTCTATTTTTCACCTTTGAAACGGTCTTAATTTGACTTGCATACACGAGTTCTGAAGTGACATTTGGCAGTAATATTTCACAAGAGATGTGAGACTTGTCTGTTCATTCTGTTGACATTTATCCTCCTCCAGAGGATATATGCGTTTCTGGTGAGATGGTTTGCACTTGCAACTAGAAAGGAGTGAGAGCACATCCTTACCTTATTCGGTACTAACCTAGCTAATTGTTTTTCTAATTCGTGGCCGGTCGCATCAAAGCGATTCAGCAGAGACTCACAACGGGGAAAAAAATATACCAACATCTCATATTCAGTACAATCAGCCAGGAAATCATATATATGACATAAGGTAGCTGGAAGAATAATGTCTTCTTTATCTGGCCTACCGCCTTAATTAAGGCTTTTGGAAGAAGATGGAAAGGTGTTGCGCCTGGTCAGGTCTGATCTTCAGATATATGTACAGCAAGCCTGGAAGGCTCGACATACATTGCTGTCAAAAGTATTCGAATCCTCTGCTGAAAAAAGAAGAAGGAAAAAACAGTAATTCTGAGCCAGCTGGTATTGATGAAATTGTAAGAATGTGCTCATCTTCCTTTTACCCCCGTGCATGATTCTACCTGCACAACTGATTGATAGACATGCTGAGCTGCTAAGGCCAAGCTAGAATGTCATTCTGATTCGAACGCAGCCGCCCACCCAGCATAAGAAGCTCTTTTGAAGATGCTGTGCCATGTGTCTTTTCTGAATTTCGGTAAGGTTCTTTCTAAATGCAGCAGCGCTTCTCTTCTATTTTTCTGTTCTTAACTGATTTTAAAGATGGAACTAACTTTTGAAGATGCTGTGCCATGTGACCAAGTGTATAACAAACTAACTAATTGTTTTCTCAAACACCCAATTACATAAAGCCTGTCTAGGCTGCCTCATTGTTTTGTCAGGGCTTAATGTGGTAATGCCTGTAAGAAAGCTAGATAGTTTGGCTATTGAAAATGTGAAAATCGTAAAATAAACACAACATGCAGTGTCTAAGATAAATTTACAAAGCTTGTTATAATCGTCCATGCTTGAAAAAACAGACAGGTTAACTTGTTGCAGATCTCGATGGCTGTGGCGGCGTGAAAGGCTAGGCTGCCGCCTTCGACGACAGAGAATAGGTTGTCTCAGGATTGGAACAGTGACGACAAGGATATAGTTTTTGGTTTACACGAATTCTGAAATGACATTTGCACTTGCAACTGGAAAGAGTACTTGGCACATTCTTACCTTCATTGGTAACGTGTGGAATTCTGTTTCTCAGTGACAACATTTACCGGCTTATAAGCAACCAAATAATTCAAAGAGATAAGCAACGTGAGAGAAAAAAATGTACCAACATCTCATACTGAGCCAGGAAATCATATATATTACACAAGGTAGCTGGAAGAAGAATGTCTTGTGTATCTGGCCTACCGCCTTAATTCAAGGCTTTTGACGAGCCATAGCTCATATACTACTAATAATATATAGGTGACACAAAAATAAGAATGTATGTATGCTTATGAGGCAATCAACGTCTCCACACCAACTTTTCGTCAACATCCTCCAGCAGGTGCCGGGTTCATCAGGCAGCCTCCTACCGTCTGAGGCCCTCGCAAATGTAGGTACCATAGAGATCCCTGCAAATACATGAAAATGTAGCAACATTAGCTTGCTTCAGATCAACTGGAACAGTCTGCTAATTGCTCATGTTTTGACACGAATGAATCTAGAGAACTGAGAAAGAAAACTGACATGGAGTGCTGGATGGCCTCATAAGCATCCTCCGAGGGCAGGAAGTCGTTGACGGCCACCTCCTTGTTCTCGTTCTTCTTGTCTGATGATTTCTCAAATTAAATAAACAAATTCAGTGAAAGGACTTAAAAGATTACGGTAGCACTTCCTAATGCAAAATGCTAAAACTAGTCAGAACTCTGAATATCATCATCAGCTAGCTACTTGCTGCAAGATTCAGATCCTTGTATTGTAATGACCGTATATAATACTTCTGAATTAATGTTAGTTGTGAGCAGAGTACATAGATTCAGTAGTGGAGTAGTAACATACAGTCCTCGAAGAATCGCCTGATCTCGGCAAGGCGGTGCGGGGGCAGCTCCTTGATGTCGTTGAAGTGCCTGTACTCGGGGTCGTCGGCGCAGACGGCGATGATCTTGTCGTCGGCCTCGCCCTGTTTTCGTTCATAAAACAACAGTCCGTCAGACATGATCTTGACAGATCTGAAGAAACAATCAGTCATGGGAAGAGAAGCAAAAGGTGCCAGACCTGGTCGATCATGGGCATGAGCCCGATGGCCTTTGCCCTGAGGAAGCACCCGGGGACGACGGGCTCCTGCATGATGACGAGGACGTCGATGGGGTCTGCGTCCTCGCAGAGCGTGCGCGGGATGAATCCGTAGTTGTGCGGGTAGACGACGGAGGAGTAGAGGACACGGTCGACCTTGATGAGCCCCGTCTTCTTGTCCAGCTCGTACTTGACCTTGCTGCCCTTGGGGATCTCGATCACCTGCACAAGGGTAGCCATTGTTGGTGTGAGATGGTGGGTTGCGGTAGAAGGTGGGATGGGGATAAAGAAGAAGAAGGCTTACGCAGTTGAAGATGGTGGGCGCGTCGGGGCCGATCTCCAGGTCGTGCCACGGGTGCGCCGCCACGGAGCGGCGCGAGATCGAGGACAGGATCCGCTCGTTCAGGGCTGGGGTCTTGTTGGCAAGCGCGCCAGTCTCCTTGGTCGCCGCGGCGGATTCCAGCGGTGGAGCCATGGAGACGACCTGGACGGAGCTCTCGACGGACGGATCTGTTAGGCAAAGAAGAAGATTTGAGATCTGGAGCGGAGGAGGATGATGATGAGATCGCGATCCACCGCCAGAACTTTTATGGACGAGAGAAATATGGCAATGGAATTGAACAGAGAATCCGGCAACACGACCGAATCAAATTCAGAGACGAACGCAACGCAACGTACCTGCTGACGAGGGAGGGGGGTCCAGTTCGTTCGTCGAGTTGAACGGAATGCTCGTGCGTGGACTGGAATTGATCGATGGAGGTGTGGTGTGGAGAAGAGAGGGGACGGCGGCTCCCTTCTTATAGGCTGCCGAGTCGAGCGATATCGGTCGCGGGGAAGATTGATTGCTGACTTGGCCCTGTGATGGCGGGAGGCCACGTCAACGCCACCCACACATCCGTGGCTCTCCTATCCTCTTGGAGGGATGCCCAACACCCTACGTTCATGCGATCTTCACATCACTCAAACCTTGCATACAACATCATCTCCTACTCTCAATTCTTTTCTTAGACGTACCATATGATTTAGATATGACAATAAAAACATGATGTACAAAAAATGGTTGATAAGAGGTCTTATCTTGAGTAACCAGATATCCTTAGAAAACGGTGAGACATATTGTTGGTAAGATATGATCTCTTCGCTAAGATAAGACAAACATCTTTTATTTTTCATTTCTCTCTCCTCCAACTCAAAAATCATCCTACATGGCGCTGGTAAGATAAGACCATTGTACATGCTCTTAAACAAATCCGGTTGTAAAAGCCCCGCTCAAATCCGACGGAATCCCATGGACAATCCCATGGACACAACAATACACGCCAGAAAATACTCACAGATCAGAACTCGACATTCCAACCAGGCCCTAAGGCATATATAAACCCGCTACTCTCCAAAACCCCGAAAAGCTCACCTCATTCTTCCATGAGAAAATGTTAACATCACCCTAGGCTCTATCTGTGCCATTTGGATCTTCTCGGTTGAGTAGGAGGAGGAGACGCGGAATTGCGCCGCATAAGAAACCACCAGTGAAGAATAGCAAGTTCATTTCTACAACATTGACCTGGCGAAACCGGGTTTTGGAGATCATAAATCAAATGTTGACAAACTGCCCAGAGTTGATGGGTGTGTGTGCCAACATGATCCATTCTCGCTCCATTTCTCCTTTGTTGGTGTTTTACACATTCTTCTGATGGAAATCTTGAAAATTTTAGGAGCTAGAAACGGCAAAAACTACCCTTACACGATTGTCGTACCAGAGAAAGCCTTCTCTCCTCCCCTAGGTCGATTGTCGTTGAAGCTCTAAAAAGTGGCATGTCGTCATCATAGATATCTCTTATGAAGCAGTGCTAGCAAATCGTGATGTTTTTTTTGAGGAAAATTCCTTAATACAAATGAATTATATAGTATAGTACAATATTGATAATGGATTCGATGATCAAATTAAATCTGCTGAACCGTCGCCATGTCGGTGCACCCTGTCATGGGCTCGCCGCCATCTGCTGGCATCCACATGTCAGTGGCCCAACTTTACACAAGGCTATGTCAGAGCATAATCCCTTCCCCTGACGGTGGCCAGTGGCCTCGATGCATTTCGTTGTAGCACCGTCACACACATCGTCCCACGGTTCAATCATGTAAATTAGGGCTGAACGCGTGATCTAACTAACGCCAACGACCAAAAGCGATCTAGCTACTACACAGCACAATCACACATGTCCATGTACGCGTTTGTGTTGATTGGATCTCTTCCTGCTGCTGGCATGCTCATCATTTTATTTTATTGCTGGATTTACGTCGTTCCTTAATTATTTCCAACCCATCAACAGGATCTAATAAGCTAGCTAATGGAGGAATGAGAGGAGCCATCAACAGGGTCTCCGCTGGCATTTGTTAGATCGCACAAGGTAATTAGGAGACTGACAGCACCGGCTGCTGTGATTAGTCAATTACGCTATTTATATACTATAGTGGTAGTACAGAATTATTCCTCCTAGTACTGCTTGTAGCTGTCTCCTTTTTTTTTCCAGATTTGTGTGATCTTGGTCAAGTGCCTCCTGTCGACACAACAAAGCAACAAGCGGCCGGTCTGGCAAGTGCCTCATGGACTAGTTAGTATACAGATACTGTAGCTGTCTGGGTCAAGTGCCTGTCGAAACAAGAAGCGACAGCCTGCAGAGCAAAATATCTCCAGCTCGCCCATGGTTTCTTTTTCATACACTAGGAAAAATGCTCGTGCGTTGCAACGGGAGAAAAGATCCACGCCGTTCTAACTCATAAGCGTCTCTCCAACATTGGCTACACTTAGGACTCTGCCCACGAAATCTCATTAATTTTGAACAATGTCGATTGGGTTTGTTGAGAAGACGACAGACTAAAAACATGTAGTTCAAACGCATAATCATCCCCTCCCACATTTGCGACATCTAGGTCTTTGCCGAAAAATTCCCATCAAATTTGACCGTCGTTGATTTGGTTAATTAGTGTAGGGACAACCAACAAAATAGTGGAATTAATCGCTGTCCCTCCATTTTCTTCTCCATCTTCGTGGATCCATTGACTACTTGAAATTGTATTTCATGCAAACGTTTGTATGACTCAAATTATGCTTGAGCATCAACCGATAATTCAAACGATGTAAAAAAGTAATGAAAGCAATATTTTTCTTTTGTTTTATCTATTACGAATCTTATTTTGTTCCTTTTTTGGTATATTTAAATTCTTATACTCAATAATAGATTGCTCGTTTGTTGCTATGGCATGTTATTTCACTGCGCTTTTGCACATGAAAAAATTTATGTAAACAGAACCACATAATGTTACATTCGTCCCCGTTTCTTAAAACTGATGTGTCAAATTATTTTGCAAAAGAAAAATAAAGGAAAAATCTTTCGAGTGTGAGAGAGTGAGCAGCCCAGCTAGGCCACTTCCAGCCCAAGGCCTAACCCATCCAGAACCCTAGGTATCCTTGGTCTTTTGCCATTTCCAGCCCCTCATGTTTTATAGCCGCCCCCCTGTTCTCCTCTATTTTCTCACTACAGTCCTCCCACCACTCTGCTCTCCACAGCAAAGTCGATCCTTTTCAAGTCACAGTCGAGCAACAGCAAAAGGTGAGATTTAGCTGCGCTTCCGAGTGAGATTTGAGTTCGAGTTCGTGAGAGAGAAGATGGCCTCCAACCAGAACCAGGCGAGCTACACCGCCGGCGAGACCAAGGGCCGTACCGAGGTAACACCATCGTCTCCAAGATTATCTGTTTTCCGCTAGTTGCAGCCGCGTTCTTCTCAGTTCGTCAGTACTGAAATGCTATGTGTCTCGCAGGAGAAGGCCGGGCAGGTGGCTGGCGCGACCGCGCGACCAATGACAAGGCGGGGCAGGCCAACGGAGGCGACCAAGCAGACCGCGCAGTCGGCCAAGGACAAGACGGCGCAGACCGCGCAGGCAAACAAGGACAAGACGGCCTAGACGGCGCAGGCGGCCAAGGACAAGACTCCCTTCGATCCTCTTCTCCCTCCCCTCTCTCCTCTCTCTCCCTTGCTCAATGCGCCGAAGCTCCAACTCCACCTCACCGTCTCCGGGCACTCCACCTCTCGCCGCCATGGTCGCCGTCCTCTCCATCGCGCCCGACGCCGCCGGCCAGCGAGCCTGGACTCGACGTCCTCCCTTAGGACGTCCATCTCCGGCCTCCCGCTAGCCCCGACCCGCCGCTGACCTTGATGAGGCCGCGCGCAGCAATCGATCGGGCCAGCTCTAGCCGCGCCTCCTCTCCTTCTCTTGACCCGTATCTCCTGCTTGAGTTGCCACCGTCGACAGAAATTCCTCCTCCTCCTTGCCCTGCGACGACCCACGACCTCGCTGCCTTCCTCGTTAACGGTAAATATCGGAATCGAATCGGTACGATGGCACAGTGCATAATATGTGATTTGGTGTGAGAGCAAAATCAGAAAGAAAAATAACGTACGAGAAGAAGCCTTAATGCTTTTATTATTAGGTATAGATAATAATAAAATAATTGTCGCTGCTACTAAACAAACCAATTAAACAGTGTAACATGATCAGTTAAAAAAAATGAGTAACAAGACTGGCGGCGACGTGCCTTAATTTTGGCAAGGCTAGGAGTTACGTCAAATACACTGACATTCACTCGACGTGCTCCTCCCTCATGATACTTTGATTTGACACACACAATCCGGCCCTCCCTCACTAATACTCTGGATAGGGATTTTCTTTTCTCGGCCGGGGAGATGGAGTTGAACCATCATCGATCGAGGTTGCTAGCTGCTGTGCAGCTGTTACGGCGGGCAAGCTAACTAACTAATTAAGCTGGTGATGATCGACGAGGATTCGGAGGATATCCCGTCAGAATATCTCCACTGGCCTTCCAGTATACGACTAAGTGGACGTTTTGACCATGGACTTTTTTTCGTTTCGCAAAGAGCTCTGGCCTCCGGACTAGTACTGACTCAGCTGACACCGATACGCTCCACTCCAACGGCATCTTAGGTCGGATCTTCCTGCCTTCCTTTCTTTTCTTCTTCTTTTGGGTTCGGCGATACAGAGAGATGCTTAGCTTAGCAACCACAGCTCATAGATACCTCCTACAAACGTACCAATCGAATCGAACGATAGGTAGCAGCATATGCCACCATATATTCCACATGTGAATTAACTAATAATGCATTCGTGACTTGGCACCTATCTATCTATCGGCTTGCTTTCTCTTCACCACTCCCAATTGCTAATTAATTATCCCAAGTCGAGGATACAAATCGCGTGAAGTTTGGGATTTCTTCTTCCGCCTGACGAGCATCAGATGGTGGGCAGTGTTCTGGAGCTTGGGGTGCTTGTTATCTTGAGTAACCGGATATCCTTAGAAAACGGTGTGACATATTGTTGGTAAGATATGATCTCTTCACTAAGATAAGACAAACATCTTTTATTTTTCATTTCTCTCTCCTCCAACTCAAAAATCATCCTACATGGCGCTGGTAAGATAAAGACCATTGTACATGCTCTTAAACAAATCCGGTTGTAAAAGCCCCGCTCAAATCCGACGGAATCCCATGGACACAACAATACACACCAGAAAATACTCACGGATCAGAACTCGACATTCCAACCAGGCCCTAAGGCATGTATAAACCCGCTACTCTCCAAAACCCCGAAAAGCTCACCTCATTCTTCCATGAGAAAATGTTAACATCACCCTAGGCTCTATATGTGCCATTTGGATCTTCTCGGTTGAGTAGGAGGAGGAGACGCGGAATTGCGCCGCATAAGAAACCACCAGTGAAGAATAGCAAGTTCATTTCTACAACATTGACCTGGCGAAACCGGGTTTTGGAGATCATAAATCAAATGTTGACAAACTGCCCAGAGTTGATGGGTGTGTGTGCCAATATGATCCATTCTCGATCTATTTCTCCTTTGTGTTGGTGTTCTACGCATTCTTCTGGTGGAAATCTTGAAAATGTTAGAACTGCAAACTACCCCTTACACGATTGTCGTACCAGAGAAAGCCTTCTCTCCTCCCCTAGGTAGATTGTCGTTGAAGCTAAAAAAAAGTGGCATGTCGTCGTGGCGATCATAGATATCTCTTATGTAGCAGTGCTAGCAATCGTGATGCTTTTTGAAGAAAATTCCCTAATAAAAATGAAAGTGCACCTTCTGGCGTACAGTACCCTGTCATGGGCTCACCGCCATCTGCCGGCACCCACATGTCAGTGGCCCAACTTTACACAAGGCTACGTCAGACCATAATCCCTTCCCTGTCGGTGGCCAGTGGCCTCGAAGCATTTCGTTGTAGCACCGTCACACACATCCCAGGATTCATCAATGACGTAAATTAGGGTTGAACGCGTGATCTAACTAACGCTAACGACCAAAACCGATCTAAGCCCAAACACACATGCGTCGCACGTGCCCGCACTGTCTACGTATATACGCGTTTGTGTTGATTGGATCTCTTCCTCCTAGCTAGCATGCTCCATCGTTTACTAATTTTATTATTTCCAACCCATCAACAGGATCTAAGCTAGCTAATGGAGGAATGAGAGGATTAATAGTCTTATTAGCATGACGTGCGGCGACCTGTTCTTCCATCAGCCGCCTGTACTTGTGTTTCCACCTACTACTACTCGGTCGATTAATCGATACTAGCAAAATGCTCGTGCGTTGCAACGGGAACAAAGTAGTTCTCCTTTTGTTTTCTATAATTGTATTCCAACTTCTCTCCCGAGATAACAAACATCACAAATAACTTTGAACAATAATTTGAGAAAAATGATGAATGCAAACTTGGCTCCAAACTTCCGAAACTGAACATAAAGCTCAACTTTTTCTATACAAATTTGGTGCGACAAATTTGTAGAAAAGGGGACAGATTGGCTCCAAATCTTGCATTACAAGAACATGCATGGTAGAACAACTCTATTCACAATGAGAATACCCAGTAATTATGAAAAAGAACATGTATGGTACTCCAAACATTGCACATATTTGGTCCCAAAAAAACAAACTTCCGTCAAGGAGTAGCCTGAAGCAGCCGCTAGTCCAACACCTTCAGCTGCTCCATCTTGAGTCCCACTGCCAGGTGGAGCGCATCGGCGTCGGTGGCAGGATCCAGACCAGCAGGGAGCATGCCAGGGAGAAATATAAACCTGATGATGCTACAAATGCAGGGGATCTTGAACTGTAGTATTGCCTCACTGGAAGCACAAATTTAGCATATCAGCTTTTCCAACTAATACATACGGAGTACTACATTACAACAAACCAGATGTACCACCTAAACTCAGTGATGTAGATTTTTGTCTCCAGCAAATCACTGTGAGCATACAGCAGCAAGCAGCACTCTCGATGACCAATGAAGCAATTATGAATCTGTAGAGACGTAGGTGGAAATCCTAGTAACTGAACTCGTGGATGATCAAATTAAGACCACCTAGTAGGCTTCCTTTTACTGTAGCCTAATACTCTTACCTGGCAGGCTGGCAAAGTAGCACAGCTAGCCGCACAAGGTATGTCAAGAGAGCCATGGAGTCGTGATTCAGGAGAAGATGTGCAAATGACGCATGTGGGGATGGCAGCACAAAAATGCCAGTCTCTACCTCCAAAGTCGCCAACGCTGCGTGCGCTGGTGATGTCGCTGCACTTGGCATACATCTTCACCAGCGCGGTGCCGGCCGCATCTGCCCATCCTCAGCTTCCCGAGGTGCTGGCAGGCCGAGAGGACGGAGACGACCGTGAAGCTGTTGGGGACAAGGCCCCTCGAGCAGCATCCACGGGAAGAAGCGGAGGGCCTGTGAGAACCTGCCATGCGCCCATGCCGGGTGTAGCTCGAGAGGACCCAATTCCAGGACACTACGTTCCTCTCGGGCATCCGGCAGAACAGCCTCCTCAAGCCGACGAAATCACCCACGACGTTGAACCCGTCGGTGGCGAGGCACCAGTGCAGCATTTCCTCGAACATATCCAGCGCGCGCTCGTGGGGGCCGTGGTAGGAGCAGCCGCGGATCATGGCGTTGTAAAGCGCGGCGTCGGGAGGCGCCCCGTAGTCCCGGTGGAAGGAGGAGAAGAGCTGGTCCGCGTGCGCCATGTCGCCGAGGTCTGTGGCGCGGCGGACGAGGAGGGCCGGCAAGCCCGGGAGGCGGTGGAGGGAGGAGGTGAGTAAGAGGCCGTGGACCTCGCTGATCTGCCGGCGGGTGCAGCTCTTGACGAGCGTCCGGAGTGGGCTCGATGCAGGGCGCCGCCACCTCGGCTTGCAGGGCGGGATAGGACGCCGCCTGCGGAGCGCGCGAGTGCTGCCGCCTCGACCGTGGATGCTTGGCGGTGGAGGGAGGCGGGGCGAGAGGACCACGACACCCTACCTCGCCGGGGAAGGAGGATGGCGCTAGGGCTACGGGTCGGCGCCGCCGGAGAATTCGGGTCCGGCTATTCCGCCCGGGAGCGTGGGGTGAGAGAGAGGATAAGTTACCTTTGATAATTTGCAATATGGCCCCTGTTTGTGGACTGCGGGTTGATTTCCAATGTTTGAGGGGTTAAAACGAAAAAAGACCACGACGTACCTACGGTCGGTTATTGATATTATATAGTAGAGATAATTAATTTGAACCGGTCTACTACGACTACATACAGTAAAATTGCAGAGGATCAGATGCCTGCTCCTATTTTTTGGTTCCTTTTCGAACTCCATCCACAAATGTACACTCATTCCAGTAGCTGTCTCCGCTAGCACTAGTTAGATCGCACAAGGTCATTAGGAGACTGCGACAGCACCGGCTGCTGTGATTAGTCAATTACGGTTTTTATATACTAGTGGTAGTACAGAATTGTTCCTCCTAGTACTGCTTGTAGCTGTCTCCTTTTTTTTTCCAGATTTGTGTGATGTTGGTCAAGTGCATCCTGTCGACACAACAAAGCAACAAGCGGCCGGTCTGGCAAGTGCCTCATGGACTAGTTAGTATACAAATACTGTAGGTGTCTCCGTTAAGAGAGTTCTGTCCGGGTCAAGTGCCTGTCGAAACAAGAAGCGACAGGCCTGCAGAGCAAAATATCTCCAGCTCGCCCATGACTTCTTTTTCATACATAATGATATAAACAATTGTTGCTGCTACTAAACAAACCAATTAAACAGTGTAACATGATCAGTTAAAAAAAATGAGTAACAAGACTGGCGGCGACGTGCCTTAATTTTGGCAAGGCTAGGAGTTACGTCAAATACACTGACATTCACTCGACGTGCTCCTCGCTCATGATACTTTGATTTGACACACACAATCCGGCCCTCCCTCACTAATACTCTGGATAGGGATTTTCTTTTCTCGGCCGGGGATATGGAGTTGAACCATCATCGATCGAGGTTGCTAGCTGCTGTGCAGCTGTTACGGCGGGCAAGCTAACTAACTAATTAAGCTGGTGGTGATGATCGAGTCGACTCGACGAGGATTCGCAGGATATCCCGTCAGAATATCTCAATTTCTGCGTGAACAAGCCACCGACAGCTCTAGCCACTGGCCTTCCAGTATACGACTAACTGGACGTTTGACCAGGACCTATTTTTCGTTTCGCAGAAGGCTCTGGCCTCCGGACTTGTACTGAACCGCAACCCCAACCTATGTACGAAGCTGCCTGTTGCTAGTGGCATCCGCGTACAAACTCAGCTGACACCGACACGCTGCACTCCAACGGCATCTTAGGTCGGATCGTCCTCCCTTCCTTTCTTTTTCTTCTTTTGGGTTCGGCGATACCGAGAGATTCTTAGCTTAGCAACCTCCTACAAACGCACCAATCGAATCGAATGATAGGCAGCAGCATATGCCACCATATATTCCACATGTGAATTAACTGCTTGCTTTCTCTTTACCACTCCTAGTTGCTAATTAATTAACCCAAGTCGCAGATACAAATCGCGTGAAGTTTGGGATTTCTTCTTTCGCATGACGAGCATCAAATGTTGCGCAGTGTTCTCGAGCTTTGAGATGCTTATTATGGGATTGTCACGACTGATGTCATCGCTGATAATTTGAGAGTTCGTAGAGGTTTAGGCAACTTATAAACTTCCGGGATCGAGATCTGTACATGGGAAACGATGTACCCAGATTCGGCCCCTCACGGTGGAGGTAAGGAACTACTCCTGCTAGATTGATATTGATGTTGATAGTTTCGATTACAAAGTTGCTAACTCAAGACTTATGCAACACCATAACTTAACTTGCTCCTCGGGGGTCGTAGATCTAAGATTCGACCCCAACCACGTCATAATTTTGTAATATTTTCTAAAGACATTTCTCGTTGCACAAATCGAAACTCCCACTCAAACTTAAAATTAAAATCAAGATGAAAAATATTAAAATCGACTCAAACCTTTTCCCTCTACCTTTTCTGACATAGACAAAATTACATGAAACTAATAATCAATAGAAACGTAGGTATACATAAAAATGTAAAATTTAAATTACTAAATTAAAAACCCAGCTTGTGATGAAGTTGTATCAAAATATTATGAGGAATTGGAAGTGTGGATCAACGATTTCACACCCTGCTCCTCGAAATCCATTTGGTTGCCCAAGTCCACCTCATCGATCTCGTATGCGGAATCGATGTTTGTGCACAACCGCCTATTTCTTGGTGAAGGAATCCATGTAGCATCTACTGTTGATGTTTGTCACAATATCTGCCTCTTTTAACTAGTATAGTTTTCTATAGCACTTAATAAAATTAGTCATACATCAGCTCTGCTAAATGTTAAGATATAATGTTATTGTTATACAGTAAAATGTTTTTGGTTACAAACATACTTGGATAAATTTAAACAATACTTTGCTTTTATAATGCCATGCCATTCTTATTGTCACATTGACTCACAAGAAAACATTTTATCAAACCGAGACCTCTGACATATACATCAATATATGTGTCTAGAGTGCATGGTTGCCCCCTTAGATGTAAGTAAATAGAAAGTTATGTTGTATACAATTCCGTGTATATTAATCTGTAAAATAGAATATTCTAGAGTGTAGAAGGTGTTTCAATGACTTTTTTTTCTCAAACCATTGGCTGCATGTTAAGAATAGATTTAAATAATTGATATAATTAATAAAAAATGTTAGTATTCAAACCATAAATCATACTCAAAAATTCACAGTCGGAAATTATGCATTTATGTAGAAAGTTAGTCACTTTAGATTTTGAGAATTTGCTAGTACTCACTAGTGTGATATGTTTTTGTTTTGTTTTGTCACTCACATTTTTTTCTCCTGTGATTAGTGCCGCCATTTGCTTGCCTCGAGGTTAATCTGGTTGGAGTGGGGATGAAATGGGGTAGTTGCTATGTGTCTAGTCTTAACATGATAATAAAAGTAGAGATTTGTTATGTCGTGAAGAATATGACACTAGTACATATTCAAACAAACGGTGTGAAATTTTGATTTCAGATTATTAAAAATCACCGCTGCCACCACCGGTCCACCATCACAAGTGTTAACAAGAAACGATGGGTTCATCACTCATGGGGTTGTTGAGATTCCGGCGCTGTGCGTCACCACCATCGCCTGTTTCGAACGTCAGAGGACAATCTATTCCCCTGTCGGTGGCGTCGAAACATTTTGTTGTACTACGGTCTTGAAGCACACCTCGATCCCACGGTTGATGTGATTGAACTTGAACGCTTGTTTCGATTGGATCTCTTCCTGCTGCTGGCATGCTCCCTCGTTAAACAATTTTGTTTTATTACTGGATGCACGTCGTTCCTTAATCATTTCGGAAAGCTAGCTAATTATTTTGAACCGATCAACTACCCTAGTACTCCCTCTGTTCACAAAAGGATGTCTCAATCTTTTCTAGATTTGTATATATGTAGACATACTTTAGTGTGTGGATATATCCAAATTTAGATAATGTTGAGACATCCTTTTATGAACGGAGGGAGTAGTAGTAAAATTGCAGAGGATGACATACTATCCTTTCTCCTTTCAAAGTCCATACTCCAATTTCTGTTGCTGTATCCGCTAGCTGGAGAGTTAAATTTTTGTTAGTGTTAGTTAGATCGCACAAGTTCATTTAGGAGAACGTGACAGCACGGCTGCCGTGATTAGTCAATTACGATCTATACTACGAAGTACTAGTATAAATAATGTATACTACTCCGTATAGAATGATTCCTCATAGTACTGCTCATGGCTGTCTCCTGTTCAGATTTGTGTGATCTTGGTCAAGTGCCTCCTGTCGACACAACACAACAACAAGCGGCCGGCTGGCAAGTACCTCATGGACTAGTCTACAAATACTGTAGCTGTATCCTTTGTTCTGTCCAGGTCAAGTGCCAGCTGAGCAAAATGTCTCCAGCTTGCCAATGGTTTCTTTTTCAGGCGGAGAGATCTCTATAGCTTCGCTAGCATATAGAGGTGCGAGTGCAGCGACACGGAGGCCGAGCTAAACAAAGTTCGGTATTTAAAAAGTTCAAAATCCGTATTTAAAGTTTGAAAAACAGAAAAATATGTAGGTGTACTAGATAATAATATAATCTACAAGTGTGCCAAAATTCAATCGAAATTTTAGGCAAAAATGACAAATGGATGAATGTAAATCTATGGAAATACACATTTTGAAAAACTTGATTTTTGTCAGATTAAACACTTTAGTGGAGTCTAAAATATTACAAATTTTGTGCACACAGGTAAATTTCGGCATTATCTACACCTAAATTTGTGTCTCGGGTTTTGAAACATAATATGCAGATTTCTATTTTTTTTTAATACTCCCTCCGTCCAGAATTTTTAGTCCTCTAGTGTTTTTCTATTTGTCCAGAAACTAGCCCCAAATAAGGCATGTAATCATTTATTGCCATATTTAACCGTGCGCTAATAACTCAAAAATCCCACCCCAGCCGCACCTTCCTCTCTCTGTCATTAATTTCTTTCCTAAACTGCCTCGTTGATTGGCTGAAACGACGGTTTGCATGTCTACCATAATTACACTATTAAAACGAAATCGAAACTGCCCCGTTGATTGGCTGAAACGGAAGAACAAGCGAGTATATACCAGGCCAATACGATTGCGCCTTGGTCGCGCTGTACCTGGAGTTCGGCATCAAATGCACTTTCCGCTAGAGCATGCTCACTTTGATGACACTCCATCCGGTCCCCCTCACCAATACAAAATGATGGAAATTAATTAACTATCGAAACACATGGTGTGATTAAATTGCTGTTCGTGCAGTAGGACGTGTGTTCACTAATATTTAACCGATGACATCTTGGGTTGGCATGTCATTCTAGCTCGCGTGGTTCCGCTGGATGGAGTTTTTCTTTTCGCTGGGAGATGGAGTTGAACCATCATCGAGGTTGCTAGCTGCTACTCCCTCCGTTCACAAAAAGATATCTCAATCTTTTCTAGATTTGTATATATGTAGACATACTTTAGTGTGTAGATACATCCAAATTTAGATAAAGTTGAGACATCCTTTTATGAACGGAGGGAGTACTTACATACTACTCCCTCCGTTCCAAATTAGATGTCTTTCATTTGTCCACATGCGGATGTATCTAGACATGTTACAATTATAGATAAATCCGTATGTGGACAAATAAAAAATGAAAGACATCTAATTTGGAACGGAGGGAGTAGCTGTTACGGCGGGCAAGTGAACTAATGAAGCTGGTGATGATCGAGTTGACGTGGATATGACATGGATATCCCGTCGGAACATCCATCAATCTCACGCTCTGCGTGAACAAGCCACCGACAATTCAGTCCTAACCTTTCTCTTGCTTGCTTGCCCCGGCCGTAAACATGCAACAGGCCACTAGATCGCGTATACAACTAACTGGAAGTACCACGCACCATGGAATTGTTTTTGTTATTCGAAAAAGGCGTTAGCTAGCTGGTGGTAGTACGCGCCTGTGGAGTAGTAGTGTAGTACTAAACTGCAACGACACCGACACGCTCGATCGACTTCCTTAATTTCTTCCTCTCTTTCCTTTTCTTCTTTTGGGTTCCGCGTCCATATATAGAGATGCTTTACTTAGCAACCACAGCTCATACCTCATACAAAACGTACCAATCGAATCGAATGATAAACAACAGCATATGCCACAATATATTCCACATGTGAATCAGCTAATAATATATTCCTGACTTGGCATCTACCGTATCTATGTATCGGCTTGCGTTCTCCTCACTAATCCTAGGTGCTAATTAAGCCTGCAATCCCAAACAACAGCAGCACGCACGAGTTTAATATTAACGAACTCTCACATGATCACATCCTCTACCTAAGCTCACACAAAAGAAGAAAATCGACATTCGCACAACAACCTTTTTTGTTTTCCATCTCTATCTTTGATGCCAGGATAGGAAGTTGAGGCGAAAAAGGTTACATGTTTGTACAGATCATGTTTATAATTTGATCTCTGATGGTGGTGTGGTAGCAGATGCTGCAGCCAGGCATAATTCACGCGCACAATCGCCGGTGCTCTAGTAGTTCAGGCTACACTGTATCCTTCCACGCCGATATGTTCACCATTATAATTTGATTTGAGTTAATTTAGTTACCTTCTTGAGCCACTAGAATGATCCACCAAACTTGGAAGCAAAGTTCATTAAAAAAGTGCATAGTTTTCCCCTTCTGTAGTGGTACTCGCAAATATGTTGTTCATCGACGGGGAAAGCAGTACTCGCTGACGAACCTGATGGCGTTGCAGACTTTTGATCTCACAATTAGTAAACCCTGTCTCTGTTGAAGCTGGAAGGCGATGAGCGATGCTCGATTGCATCTAATCGCATAATTTCTCAAGCAAAAAGAGAGACAAATCAAGCACCTCAAGTGCTGATTGCATATATCATAACAAAGAGGAAGCTAGCCAACCCTAGTAGTTAAAGAAGATGCAGAATTCTCTAGCAATTGGATAGATTATTATCTAATTTCTTTCTTGATTATCTCTTTCTTATTTGCAGTTATGGAATTGATATGGGACTGTGCTAATGACATGTCTAGGTTTATGTAGTACTATCTACCAAGTACAAAGCTAATGACATGCAAAGCAGAACAAATTTTGAGAGACTCACCAATGACAAGTCGAGGGGTACTCGGAATTAGTGAGGTCCTAGACCACGTAGTCATTCTATAATGCGGTGTCGCACGTACTATGTGGCTCTTACCTTCTCAGCTACTTCTACCTAGAAATTGGAAGCAGAAGCACCAATTTCAATATTCTATCATTTGTAGAACCTTTTGGACGGGAGACAAATCGGGAAAATCATGAATCAGTCATATTTAAAGACAGATAGGACCAGCACGAGATGGCTCAAGAATAGTTGCGAGGGGCAAGCAGGTGGGTCGTGCCAGACCCCGTAGTTTGGAACAACGAAATAGGTAGGGTATAGGTATGAGAATTGCGTTCATACATGTTAAATTTGGGGAAATGAAATACATTTTCATCAAACAAGACAAGGTGACCAAGGTTTTCCTTAAGTCAATGAGTTAGGGGTTAGTTCGTCGATTCAATGTTTATGAGTTATGAGACAATTTTAAATAAATTAGATAGTAATATACATAATCATTATTTGGCTGACATAAACTTGAAAACATTGAACTTCAAAAATAAAATAATTAATATTCAATAATGGTCGATAATGAATTTTCATGAGAGATAAATTGGATAAAGTAATTAAAATTAAGGACCTGAGAATACAACTCTTTATTGACGTCATGATTATTTTTATATCAATTATTGGATATTACAAAGTTCTAAGGAAATAAAAGAAGCTTATAAAGAAGAGATGAAAAAATCCTAAACTTTTTTTGAACCTTCAGACTCTAGACCAAAAGCCCCCCACGATATTTTATTAACCTTTACCCACATATTTACAAAGCTACAGAGCCAGATGGCCATAAGAAAAAAGAAAATTCCAAGAGGTTGTCAATCCATTGTGACAAAATTCGGGTATGCTCCTTCTTCACCTTACACATATGCATGGTGATATCATGAATAAATGCAGCTTTCCTTTCAATAAATCGTAAACTAATGCATTGATCTTCTTCTTTACCTGCATAAGAAACATGATTTGTTGTAATAATTTATTTGGCCAACACCTTTTATGTGGCATTGTTAATGTTTTGGATCAAGGTATAAGGAATTAAGAACTACTAGTCTTAATCCTCAAATGGTGATTAGAGGGATAATATTTCACTTATGCAACCCAGAGACAATTAGATCATCTTGGGTCAAATAGAACAACTAGATCTTAAGGAAAAAGTGATTGAGTCAACAAAGCACAAAGGTAAAAAAAGGTTGTGACCCATTCCTGATTCGTAACAAGGCATACTTTATTTCTCTCTCTAATCTAGCTAGAATCCTTAATAGCCACATTTCGTAAAACATCGTGAGCAGGGCCGGCCCTGGCATGTCAGGGGCCCGGTGCAAGACCAAAAAAGGGGGCCCTTTACTTAAATTATAGAGGTGTTTTTTTGTGTGGAGATTTCATGCTCATGGGCACCAGTAATCCTGGCGCTAAAAAAATCGAAATTTTTTTTACGAGTTTCAAAAAAATCCAGAATATAGTCATTGGTGTATTCTACAAACGTGTCAAAAATAAATTTCAAATGCTGTGTATTCTGGGCTACACAAATATGACAAAAGTGTGGGTATTGTATCGATCGTTGCAAATTAAGTTTTTAAATGGATATCAACAAATTAGGATCTCTAATTCCCTCAAAACTGCTATAAATCTCGTTGAGGAGCGGCGGCCCGTCGTCAGCGGTGATTGGGGGAGGACAGATGAGAAGTTAATGCAACGAGGGAGTCAGATGCGCTCAGTCATTCTTTTCTTTATCGATCGCTGCCTGATGCGTGTGCGTATAGACGCTGCCTCCAAAGGCCCTAGTTGCTCCCAATCACGATGGACTGATTTAGTTCATTTCTTTTCTAAGCAAAAGGCCTCGCCATACGTGACTGTGTGGGGCCCTGAGCAGCCGGGGGCCCTGTGAGGCCGCACCGCTCGCACCTGCTCAGGGCCGACGCCGATCGTGAATCAATTCGTTCTCTACATCGAAAGTGGCCAGATCAGATATGACCAGCTGTTGCTCCTCGGCGGATCTATTTGTTTTCACTTGTATAGTTTTCGATCACACTTAATAAAATTAACCACATAAAATTTCTGCCAAATGTTAAGATACAAAGTTATTTTTATGCAATCAAATGTTTGTGGTTGCAAACATACAAATAAAATTGAGCAACACTCTGAAAAAAAATTATTTCATTGTTTTGTTACATAGCCTCCCAAGCTAACTTCTATAAAAAACTAGTCCCCCAAGTTTCAAAAAGATTGAGTAAACGAAAAAGGTATCCCTCTGTACATTGGTATAGTATGTGACACTCATATGAGCCTTATCTGATATGTACATCTTTTTGCCGGGTTTCCATATCCTTAACATCCTCGCAAGGAGCTTAAGTGTATCATGTAATAAATACATCAATAGATGTCTCTAGAGTGTATGGTTGCTTCCCTTCGACGTAAGTAAATATAAGGTTATGGTGTATATGATTCCCTACATCTCCAAGTTTTGATGTATTACATGGCGAGTGATATTTTTATCTGACATGGATGGTCACGTGATTTGCAGATTGGCCGCCAACACCATAAGATATCTACAATTTTTCATGATTATTTGTTTTTTGCCTTTTATTTTTGTGTTGTGAACCTTTTGTCGTTGTGTGCATCTTACTTATGCAGAGATGGGTGTAATGCTTAACACTTTTTATAATAAAAAACTCTTTATCAATGAATGCGTTCGATGATTTTTCTCCTCCACTAGTTTTACGGGACTGAACATCTTTTTTCCCTCTAACACTTGAATCAAAATGTGTGTCACTCACATTAGAGAAGACGCCGAGATGGCGAAAAGAGCACACTCCGAGATTAAACTACCTGCACATACCATGCAAGATACTTTGTGATTTCTAGAATTATATTGGTGAAATAGGCAGAGATTTCTTGCACCCGAGTTCTAGTTCTCCTGCTAATATACAAAATTCGAAAATTATGTTTAAGTGTTTTTAAAAATGTTTAAAAAATCAGGCATGTTCTTAATAATGTATCCTATAGGTGCAAAATCACAATGCGAAATACTTCATATTTCAACCTATGCAAAAATGACAAATTTACAGATCTTATTATAGTTAACAACGCATAGTTTCAAATCTCCCCATTTTGTCATATTTGTGTAGACTATAATATAGAGAATTCTGCACGTTTGTAGCATACATCATTGAGAACATACATGATTTTTATCAGATTTGTTTGAAACTTTTAAATATATATTTCATTTTTTAAATAGCAGGTACACTGAAACTCGGGTGCGAAAACAACTTTCTGATTTCCGGTTAAGTACGCTCCACACCGTAAAATGAAATGATCATAGAATCAGTTGTACTGTCCTCTGTCGATGGCCCTAGAAGCACGCTCCATGTAGTTAAACTTAAACGCGTGATCTAACTAACGAACGACCTTTCGTTGTACGTCACATGTGCTGATTATAGGCCAGATCCTTCTGCTCGCATACAACAGCAAAAGTCCTAAATTATTTCCAGACCATCAAGAAGATGTAGCTAAGCTAATCGAGGAGGATGATTAATACATTTAGTACCGAGCAATTAATAGTTCAAGTTCTAGTCCGCAATCCCTCTAAATTACTCCTTTGTTTGGTCTAATCATTTTGAACTGCCGTACTAGGGTTTGAGATTTTGGGAATTGGATTCTTGGATGCACGATCAAGGACGATTACATCAACCATTGTTGCAATTTGTTTTTGGTTATTCCCCAATTTTCGGCTAGAACACAAGGGCTCAATGCAATGTAAGTTAATCTCCAAAACTCACAACAGTACAGTCAATTCAGCTGTTACAATCATGTGGAGAAACAAGAAATGAGTTACCAATGATGCGGTTATTGATCGCTTTAAGATCCTGTAAACCCGTAGAAAGCCATTCTAAAATGCAATACTCAACAATTCTATGTATTATCACACAAATTTATTTAGAATGTTATTAATATTTTTTTCTTTTGTAGGCAATTGAGATCTATGTCGTATGTTTTCATAGTTTGGAGTTTTTTAAGTTTTATTAAACAACGATGGGTTAATATATCAAGGGGAACACTTTATTTTGGTAAGCATTTTTACTGCTGCATATTATAAATAATGAAAGGTGTTACTTGTATACATTGCCTATGTGATGTTAACTTGGACACCGGGACATTTTTGTCTTGGGTCCGCCCCTGAATTCAACAATGGTGTTCGTACAGCGCCTGAGATCACCCGTCGTGTACACTGGCCACTGGCCAGGCTAGGTAGTAGAGACCTCTGTAGCTAGCTCTGTTTTTAGCACAAGAAAGGCTCGTCATGATGCTTCGATGGCACTCGACAACGGAGGAAACAAAAGAAAAATCGAAAAGAAATGCCCATCTATCGCGCGATTAACAACGCAATATTAGTAGGTAACTAACACATGGTGCACGGCATACAGTACTCCATGTTAACTAACTGATGAATTGTTATGTTAATTTCGTAATAGCAGGATGAATGAATCGGTTGTCGAGTCGTGGCTCGCGGTTAGCTGATGGAATTGAACCATCATCAGCTAGCTGCTGTGTAGCTGTTGCGGGCAGGCTAACTGATTAGGCTGATGGTGGTGGTACATGACGACGACGACGACGAAGATATGGATATCCCGTCAGAATATCCATCCGTCTGAATCTCTCTCTGTATATACTCTAATATGTGGACACACGCCACCGACAGCTCCACCTAATTCCGTCCAAGTAATCTTTGTCTTTCTCTTTCCCCGGTGAACCTGCACCATGCCACTGGTGGTAGTGAGGTCTTCCTATATATGACTGACAGACTACTTGCAAATACTCCTACGTATTGACCTGGCAACTGGAAAAGCAAGCGCTACCTGACTACTAGACTGCAAGGAAGCTAACTGCAAGAGGTGTGCACCGAACCGACACGCTCTAACGGCATCTTAAGTTGGATCTTCGTTCCTCCCTTTTGTCTTTCCTCTTCTTCAGTTTCAGCTACCGAGATGCTTAGCTTGGCGGTCACAGCTCAATTCCTATATAAAAACGCACCGATCGAATCGAATTCGAATGATAAGCAGCAGCAGCAACAGTAGCATATGCCAATATTTATATATATGCTGCATGTAAGTAAATTATTTAATATATCTATCTTGCTTTAATTTCTCTTGGCGCTAATTTTTTTTTGTTCTGAATTTTTCTTGGCGCTACTTAAAGCCTGCAATCTCAACCAACAGGCAACAGCAACTCATCATCTTCTTCTCGCATCTCGCCTCGCAACAAACACGCACATGTTTAATTAGTTATCCTGGAGGCTCAGGATATAAAGGTTAGGCCGAATAAAGGCTACACGTCTGTGCAAAACATGCATACATCTGCGATAGAAGGAATAAAGCTGCCTGGTTTGTTCCACGGTGGTGGTAGCTGCAACCAGGCATAATTTACACACGTTGTCACGGCCAACTCTTCAGCCTATCCCTGTATCCTTCCAAGTCACTCATTGTTGTCATCTCCCCTTTCACTTTCACCAAATTAATTTCGTTCACTTACCTGCTCCATCCATCCACCAGAAGAAGAAAAAGGTGATCCACCAGTTGCCAGGCTTGGAAGCAAAGTCCATACAAAAGTTGTAGCTACAAGGCAATATACATTCATGTCTTCAGTTCAGTTCAGCAGTCAGCACTAGGGAACAGGGAGACGGGCAAAACAAGTTGCAGAATCTGATAGCACTTGAGGATAACAATCTTGCCTTGCAAAGATCACATTCATTTCTTTGTAATTCCAAACAGTACCTGATCCTCTTTGCAATGAAGCAACCCCAGCAGCTTCTTGAACAGACGATGACCTCTTCTGGTGTTGCAGCGCGGAGTTCAGATAAGTAAACCAGATCATCAGCAATGTTGCAATTCATTCAGTTGAGTTCAGTTCAGATAAGAAAAAACTCCTGTATATTTCTTAAGATACTGTAAGCAAACAGACAACTTAAGCCCAATGTTGGCAACCAAACAGAAACCACAAATTTATCCGTTTAGCCAGCAAACAGACAAATCTCATAAGATACTGTAAGAAAAATTCCCATATATTTGAGGAATCAAGGTAGAGCAACCAAAAAGAAACCACAAATTCATTCATTCAGTCAGTGAACGGGACATGGCCGAGAAACCATAGCCTGAGATGGCACCAGTAAAGCCCAAGCAAAGCAGCTTTCGGATGATGGTTAACTAGTGTTAACAATTAGCCATGATGAGCATTGGCAACTGATCTCCTGCCACCACCAGCCAGGCATAGCATAACAAACATACATTAATCATAAGATTAGGCTGGCAGTGCCAGTGCTAATTACACAGGGAGCTCAGACGTTTTCGTGATCGGCCCTTCAGTCTACATAGATAAAAAACAGGACAAGAGAAAAAAGGGGATCTCATTCTCATCTTTCTGAACTATCTGAACTCGGCGTTGGCGGTGACTTTCTCCTGCTCGCCGGCGGGGTTCTTGCTGGGAGGCTGCTGCTCGGTGACCTTCTTCGGGGCGTCGGGGTCGCCGAACTTGTCCTTGAAGGCGTCCTGCCGCTGCACCCACATCATGTGCCCCTGCACAACATTTCCGCCGCAGCTGGCATCACATCTGGATTTCTGGAGCTAGCAAAGGGAAGGGGATAAAGAAAGATTGGGTCGGAACCTGGAGCGCTGCGGCCCAGGCGACGAGGAAGGAGGCGACCCAGAACTTCTTCTCCTTCACCAGCTTCGACAGATCCAACGCCGCCATGATTAGCTCTCTTGCTCGATAGCTCCACCTCGCTCGCTGGGGTTTCGAGTTTGGGTGGATCATCAATCGTGTTGGGCTTTAGCATACCCAGGAAATGGACCCGGCCCGAGTTCTGCCTCGTGATCCAGCATGGGCTAGGCATGGACAACGGTATCAGGTGCGTGAGCCCAAAACTTCGAATGACAGCCCACGGTATTTTTTTTTTACTTTGTATGCTTCCTCCGATCGGATAAAACTGTTGTGGAGAATACAGTGCCATACTGCCATTGTACAAAATTCGTATATAGGTTAAAACAGTTATTCCGGAACGGAGGGAATATAACATTTTGATCTATTTAATTTTATATATAAGTCATTTGGATAAATAGCAAAATTGTATTTGTTGTAGGAGGAAATAAGTTCACGTACATAAACATAATGATTCAGGAATATGGATAGATGTTTCTACAAACATGTTCAGGTGTTACAGAATGGTGATCCATGTATGATTAAAAAAATGATGTAATATATTCACATATATAAATAGGATCCGACTAAAGTTGCTAGATGTTAGTGACGGTTTCAACGACAATGCGCGGACCCCGACAGAAACACAAAATCTGAAATCAGGCAATGAGTACGTGTGTGCATCATGTCCTTACTAAAGATGGTGGCTCGAAAAAGCTTTGGGATGAAAATCTCCAGACCGATCCACAGTTGGACTCGTCATCGATGATTTGAATGCTTCTACAAGATCTGTACTTTTCATTGTTAGTCAATTGTCATAGAGTTTGTACTATGATTGTGGAGATACTATTGAGAGTCGGTCCAATTTTGACAGCCTCGAGTTTTTTCTTGTTTAGCCAATTTGTTGGTTACCGATGCATGACTTTGCTAGACATTATTGAATAATTAACAATACAAGGTTTCGTGCATCTTTTGTAAATGAAAAAAACATAGGAACAACATTCATGTGTAAAATGGTCATAGACATGAACAAAAATCATGTGTACTTGCAAAAAAGAAAAGGTTGAAAAAAAGAAGTGAAGAACATTAAAAAACCAGGCAAAAATGTAAAGAAAGAGAATATACAAAAAACTGAAATAAATCAAGGAAAATCATATAACAAACCGCAAGAAAAGAACCAAGTCGAGGTCCGCATATGGAGCTCCCGTAAGCTCCGGGCATTAATAAAAACAGAGCAATGTCCTTTGAAAAAAAAGTGATCCATACCCGATTTGACAAAATTTTCATCTCCCACTATCCCGGATTGTGAACTGCGTATACAAGCCGTAAGTTGTATGACTAACAAGCATGGGATTTGAATTGTCCAAAATCAATTGTTTTGGACGAATGGTATTGAGCAAACAACAATGTGAGTCGTATTCTTCTGATACTACCAGCCAAAGAATGCCGGTCTAATTGCCAGGTTATTCAACAGCTTGTCCATAGATCGAGCTATCTCAGTTTTTCTTTCGAGGTTTGCTTCAGTGCTCCGCCCCTGGCAAAACTTGAAGGGGTAAGTTTGTCCCGGTTGTTTTTTTTCGTTGGGCCCGTGAAGCCCAGATCCAAGCCCCATATTACCCAGCGTATTCCAGATTGCTTATGCGGTATCGGAGCCCTCGAGACCCTCTGATGCACCTCCAGATTGCTTCTACGGCACCGGATCTGCCGCGGCCTCGACGTCCTTTTTCATGGCCGGAAGCGGTTGGAGATTCTCGTCGTCGGTGGAGGGAGAGAGGAGGTGGGCTGCATGTACCTATCAAATTTCCTAAATAGATCACCGTGCCCGTGTTTATGAAGGGTTACGTGAAGATCGCGGCCGTCCTTGTGTTGTTCGCGTTTGAACTTTTGTCAGGGGCGGAGCACCGGAGCAGAAACCTTTTCTAATCCCTTTGCACCGGTCTCCACTTGGAAACAAAGATTCCTCTCCAGGCAAGGCGAGAGTGAAGCTTTGTATTCGCACCACCGAAAATCGAAGACCGTTCATTGACTGGGAATACACAGACTCCTTACCACCAGTAGCTGGATATTTGAATCCATCTAGTACGTCTAACGTGAGATGAACGCCAGATTGTTTTGGGCTCCAGTTAACTTGGACCGCATCCTTGCGTGCCGTGCTCACCCGTTCATCTCCTTGTGCCCGTACCACTCACATTGCTGTCTGGTTTCTATCTTCCTTTTTTGTCTATAACTGCGAGACAGCGTACGTAGTCCCGTTTAAAAGTATACGTACGAAGGGATCTCATCAGTACGCATGCTTTCGACTCAAAAACTACTCTTCATTAGACATTTATACACCATCTGCGTTTCTAATCCATCATATATTACAGCGTTCCCTCGAGTACGGCTGGGTGATCAAGATGAGGCTCCTCGGTGCACTCTGCTGTTTTCTCGCGCTACTGTCGTTGCCAACGACGGCAACGGTGCGGGCATCCGGTGTGCAAAGAAGGCATCTGGCGGCGAACAGGACCGCCCTTCCCTCCACCGCCACGCTTGCCGGTTGTCCCAGGAGTTGCGGCGACGTGAGTTTCGACTACCCATTCGGCATAGGTGTGGGCTGCTTCCGGACACAAGGGCCAGACTTTGAGCTTATCAGCAAAAACCAGAGCGCCTCGCAGGCTCCCAAGCTCTTCCTGCACGACGGGATCACAGAGGTCGTTAAGGGTATTACCTCCTATCGCGGCGATCAAGGGATTCATGTATCATTGTCCTATTCGATCCCTTTGAGATATGGGTTCGATGTATACAACTTGTCTTGGAATCTTGAGAGATCATTCACTGGCTATGAATTCGCTCTAAAATTCACCGGCTGCGATTTCGACATGCACGTCGAGTATGGCACGAACAGGACGATGGGTCCGCTTGATCAGTGCAGTGCTACATGCCCTGACCAAAATATCACTGATAGAGTGGCTAGGCAGAACTGTAATGGTACAGGATGCTGCACCGCACTCATTACC
Source organism: Poa pratensis (assembly GCA_947311845.1). NCBI lineage: Eukaryota > Viridiplantae > Streptophyta > Magnoliopsida > Poales > Poaceae > Poa > Poa pratensis. The sequence continues at coordinate 2,735,422 of CAMZMU010000042.1, forward strand.
TCCGATTCTATTCCTACCGGCTTCACGATCAAGTTTGTCGTCCGCCGCAAGATTGGAATGCAAAAGCTCAATGCGCACGGTAACAGAAGCTCCATCTGGGATACAATTGTTGTAACCACTGATAGCGCCTTTGTTGTTTGGGCTATCGCGGTCGATCAACCCGTCTTTGTTGACGCCTTGCCAAACAGGGCAGATTATGCATGCCTCAGCCACCATAGCAGTGCAAGTCAGTTTGCAGGATACTTCCTCCATTATATTTGTAAGTGCAACGATGGTTACCAAGGCAATCCGTACATCACCGATGGCTGCTCGCGTGACAAAGGTATTTAATCTCATATAAAAAGCCTAGGTTTTTATTAGAGTGTGTATGCACAGCCAAATTTCTTAAAATTTTGGGAATCCAATTTGTTTGTTATATTTTGTAACCCCTATTTTCTATGACGCCAATTTTTTTTGGAGGGCTTTCTTTCTTTTTGAAAAAAAGATGAATTCAAAGTTTCAAACACATGAAGACGAACTAATTATATTGGCAGATACTTCAAAAGGCTCTTTGGTTCATGTAATGTCATAATTTTATTACTAGGTTCTATAGATGTTATCTAGCAAAAAAAAGAGTTATGGATTATGTTTCAGTTTAAGGACAGCTAGCTATCCGATCAGTGGTTCGTTTTCTTCTATGTCTCGAATTGTTGATTCTTCCTGTGATCCATCACCACCCTTCTAGCTTTCTTACTAAGATACTGCTTCACCATCCGCGGCATAGTCTTTTCATAAAAAAAATCAGAAAACTGCTTGTGATGAGATATTAGAACCCTCCATGACGATACTATCCTATAAGTCAAAATAGGAACATCAAGACCTTATTTTGGTAAGCCACCAGGGATGCTAATCATAAGCACTGTTTTTCCAAATCGTAGCCACTCATTACTCCACACATTTTAGCAAAAGATAAGACCGTGGACGTCGGCTTGTTAAAATTCTCGAAAGATAACCAGGTTGATGTACACATGTCTCCATGACTATATATGCTTCACTAAAAACAAAACCGTCTTGTTCTCCTATCCGGTGCAACTAAGTGTTATTGTGTCAAATCACAACTTAAACAATTAGCATGAATATAATTAGCACTTTGTGTTGTACTTGGTGGGTGCATTAATAGATTCCTTAGGAGTTAATCATTTGATCTCTTGTCTAAAGTAAGAATATATTCATCTTTCTGACGTGATCATAAGATAGATGCACTAACCATTTATGAAATCAGGTTATGGTCCGTTACAACGGAAGACTAACTGTTCTAGATGGTGTGGGAACATCAGTGTTCCTTTTCCGTTCGGCCTAGAGGACGGTTGTTCTGCAAGGATTGAGTTTCAACTCAACTGTACAAATTCAACGATGTCTTCCCTCCAATTCCTATCCTATAATCCAGTTCTTGTAAACTATATAGATATCAACAATGGACTAGTGAATGTTAAATACAGCTCACACAATGAAGACGATATTTCGATGAATATGCTTGGAGAACCTAGCCTCTATGTAGCCGCCTCTGGGGAATCGGCATCTCAACAGTGGGCCGCAGCCAATTTGACATGCCAGGAAGCACGACTTAATAGAACTGGATATGCTTGTGCTAGCACGAATAGCACGTGCTTGGGTGTCAAATCCCCAGACATATATGTCGGTTACCGTTGCAAATGTATGATTGGCTTTGATGGGAATCCATATATCGCTGATGGGTGTCAAGGTATGCACACTATTCCTCCTCTCTTGTGCACATCCTAATATGAAACCGCCCCTTTGTTACGGAAATTCCATCATAAACGGGTGGTCGCATACATTTTCGATAAGTGATACCTTTCTTGTGTATCTCAAAAAACCCTCAATGACAAAAAAACCGTAGATGTGAAAGAACGTGCACAAGCCCGACCTCTCTATCTAATTTATGGGTATGGTGACATGTAAATTTGTCTACATGCACAGAGCAACATAAGTTCAATCTATAATTTATGTAGTGCCCGTAATAATAGTTACATACATGAAAGGTACAAGTAACATAATCTTGGGCACAAACTAGCGACTTAACTACATTCCTTATGTATTTTCTCTCGTATAACTTACTGTTGCAGATGTTGACGAGTGCAAGATACCAGGCATATGTAATGGGACTTGCCAGAACGCCGAAGGAAGTTATTATTGCACCAAATGTCCTAGCAAAACATTGTATGACACTGCAACAATGATGTGCACACCAACCAAAGAACAAAATCTTGTACTAGGTGAGTCCTATAATCAATCAATTCTACGTAATGAGCTATATAAGATCATATCATGTAATGAAAGCATAATCGTTACAGGAATCGCCATTGGGATTAGCGTTGGTTTTGGAATTCTACTTCTCATCTTAATAGTAATATTTATTTTTCGTAAATGGAAAAAAGATATCCAAAAGAAACTACGAAGAAAGCATTTTCGGCAGAACCAAGGTCTACTCCTAGAACAGTTAATAGCATCAGATGAAAATGCAAGTGATAACACCAAGATTTTCTCACTATCAGAGTTAGAAAAGGCAACAAACAACTTTGAGCCCACCCGTATTGTTGGTCGTGGAGGGCATGGCATGGTTTATAAAGGCATCTTATCTGACCAACGAGTAGTGGCCATAAAAAAGTCTAAAGTCATTGAGAAAGTTGAGATTAGTCAGTTCATAAATGAGGTTGCGATCCTATCACAGATAAACCACCGAAATATTGTGAAGCTCTTTGGATGTTGTCTTGAGACCGAAGTCCCACTACTGGTATATGACTTCATCCCTAATGGTTCATTATATGGAATCCTTCATGCCAATACCACTGGCAGCTCGGTATTGTCCTGGGGCGATTGCTTGAGAATTGCTGCAGAATCTGCTGGAGCGCTCTACTATCTCCATTCAGCCGCTTCTGTATCGATATTTCATCGTGATGTGAAGTCCGCCAACATACTTTTGGATGGAAATTACACCGCAAAAGTATCAGATTTTGGTGCTTCAAGGCTGCTTCCTATTGACCAAACTCATGTCGTTACAAATATACAAGGCACATTTGGGTATTTGGATCCAGAGTATTACCACACGGGCATGTTAAATGAGAAGAGTGATGTCTATAGTTTTGGTGTAGTACTTGTAGAGTTCCTGCTCAGAAAGAAGCCTATTTTTACAAGTGACTCAGGGATGAAGCAAAACTTGTCCAACTACTTCCTTTGGGAGATGAGAGAGAGACCTCTTGCTGAAATAGTAGCTCCTCAAATTCTAGAGGAAGCAACAGATGAAGAGATTAATGATGTCGCTGGTCTTGCGGAGGCTTGTTTGCAGCTACGAGGTGAAGAAAGGCCTATCATGAGACAAGTGGAGATAAAGTTGCAGAATCTGCGATCCAAAAGGTTGAGATCATCTCAGGTTGCAGTAACAAATGAAGACATGCAAGCCTTGTTACCTTCCGAGAGGAACCAAAACTGCTACAGCTTGGAGCAAGAGTTCATGGCATCGACGACTCTACCACGCTAGATGACTAGGTTCTGCTATATATTAGTGGTTTCTTTGATGGAGATGGTAAAATGTATTATATATTGTATAGCACCTGATAATGGGCGGTTTGCACTATTCAGAATGTATGTTACGATTTTCTGTACATCCCAATAGTCACAGTACTGTAACGTGAAATATGCTACTGCTACACCTTTCTACCATTGCTATATTGTATCTCACGATTGGGCATTGTAATTAACCCATGGTATTTGCCCGATTCGCTAGAAGAACATTCGAATTCGGTCAGATCAGTAGCTATTCAGTGCTCGATTCGCCCAACTGAAGAAATTAAATCCTGGCTAACCTGGTGCGAGCATGTGGCTATGGCTGCAGGAGCTTGAAGACGGCGGCGTAGACGTGGTGACCGGACCGCAGCGACTCAAACGTGGCGCCAGCCAGCCCGCCGAGCTTCGTCCAGATGTGTGCCGGACACCGCCCAGAGAGCTCCGGCTGTGGCCGCGCTGAAGCCACGCTCCGGCCGACGCCCAGGGAGCTCCCGCTGTGGCCGCGCTCCGACTGCCGCCCTGGGACAGAGGAGCTCTCGCCGCCCCGGCCGCCACGTATTTGCGCCGGTGCTACGCGGAGGAGTTCGACGACGCCGACGACTTCGTGGAGATGCAGGGTGGAGTTGAAGGTAGAGTTGGGGAACGAGGACACTTGAAGCATTTTTCAACGTAGAAGAGGAGCTAGCTAGCGCTCGGATTGGAGGTTCTTCATCTACTGCATGCTGACCAGTTTCGTGCACGCGACAGATGCATGCGCGTCCCGTTGCGTATGTGACTAATCTCGAGGCTGTGAATCACCGGCGACTGGCTGACTCTGCACATGTAAGCTAAGGCGGCTAGCAGGCGTATAGATAGATATCAGCGGCACAAGACACAGGGCTCTGCGTCACAATGGCAGAGCAGAGCGTGAAACAGTGTAGTGGTATGTTCAGATGAAATGCCTGGATTGATCTATCGAGTTTCGCAAACACCCATCGGAGACCGAGTGCAGCAAGCAATGGCAGTGATAGTATGGTGCTACCGTATCGTTAGGAAGTTCGATCCACCAAAGTAGCTTTTCAGCATGAGGGCCAAAGCACAACTTCTCTGAATTCTTCCCATGCCCGTATATACGCGCGTAGTTACGTCTGTCTCGAACATTTCCATCACTCTGTTCCAACTTCGGGCGCATACAGGGTGTACTAGTCAGTTTAATTTTTCAATAACAAGATTAATCCGTGCCTACCAAAGGCTCCTCGTGATACAGTAGTCCATGTTAACTAACTGATGATTTGTCAGTTTAATTTTTCAATAACAAGATTAATGGATGGTGGCGGGGAGTGGAATTGAATCTGTTGGCGCACGGTTCCGCTGGACCTGGAGATGGATGGACGGAATTGAACCATCATCTGCTAGCTGCCGTGTACTGGTTAACCTGGTGGTGGTACATGATATGGATATCCCGTCAGAATATTCATCCGTCCGAATGTCTTTCTACGGCACCGACAGCTCCACTCAATTCCATCCAAGTACCCGTGGATCAAGCAAAAGACAAAGAAGGGCAAAATGTACAGCCCAAAGCAGGAAGAGAAACGGAAAACTAGTCTAAACTACTCCCTCCATTCTTTTTTTGCGAACACGCAAAAGTCTTGCGTGTCGACTTTGATAGATAGAGAAGAAAAAACAGGCTACATCGTTTCCGGCATCACTCAGATGCGGTTACAAACGTGCGATCAGTGGGGGGCAACCAAAACCACACGAAAAAACAACAACAACAACAAAAACAGCGCCCAGCAAAGCCTAGAAAGCTACCTCCAAACGCGTTCCAGCCCAACTGCACCAGCGAGCTTCCAGAGCTCAGCCTCGTTGGCAACTCTACGACAGACGGTGGCGACCATCTCAGCAACGCACTCAAACTCACTCCGTTCGGAAAAAGATGTCTTAGATATATCAAAATTTAGTGTACACATACATCCAAATCTAGATATATCCAAGACATCCTTTTTCGAACGGAGGGAGTAGAAGGAGAGACCGAGTTACAATAGAATCATGGTGGATCGCAAAAAAAAAAGAATCATGGTGGATCGAACCAGCTAGTCGCCTTGAGACCGGCCCCCTTCCAGCGGTGTAGTTCCTCTAGGATGCAAGCAGCAACCCGATTCTTTCTTTCTTTCCGCATGAGCCAGGAGGTGAGCATGACCTTCCTACTCCATTTTTGTCGATCATTCTTCAGAGAGTTGTAGAAGCCTTCTCTCCACCACTCAATGAAGGAGCTGACAGAGGGAAGAGTCGGGGTTCCAGTCCGAAAGAGGAGGTTGGCGAAAGTTCTTTGCCAAACTTCAGTCGAGTAGTGGCAGCCTACAAGGATGTGCGAGAGAGTTTCTGGGTGTGAGTAGCAGAGCTTGCAACTTGGATCATGCGTCCATCCGCGCTTGGCAAGGTTGTCAGCAATAAGACATCTATTCCGGGCAGCTAGCCAGCAGAAGAATTGGCATTTGGCCGGCACCTTGACACTCCAAATAAGTTCCTTGAAATTAGACTGACAAGATCCTTCAAACTGAATTGTATAGGCTGAGGTACCAGAGTAAGCGCCATGATCTGTCCATTTCCAAACAATCTGATCTTGTTGGTGGGGGTTGAGGTGAAACAATCTCAGCTGCGACCAGAGCCAGGCGGATTGCTGTAGGGTAGCAGCGGTGGGGTTCGGCTTCAGGTTTGCGATCCATCCTTCAGCGCTGGTTGCGTCAAAGACAGAGCAGGATCGTCGACGACTGTGCTTAAAAAGGTCCGGGAGAGCATGCTTAAGAATGAGTCCATGCAGCCAGTGATCATGTCAGAAGAACGTCGACTTGCCATCGTGGACAGTGATGGTGGTGGAAGCAGTGAAGAGGCCTTGCACAATTTTGTCCGTTGGGAGGGGGAGACCACTCTAGGCTTTGGAAGGATCAGTCTTTTGGAGCCATAGCCATCTAACCTTGAGGGCATTGCTTTGAAGTTGAAGGTTGGGGATGCCGAGCCCGCCAAGGGAGATTGGCCGGCAAACTTTTGTCCAGCTGACTAGGCATTTGCCACCAGAGCACTTGTCTAGTCCGGACCAAAGGAACGATCTGCGCAGTCGATCAAGAGCTTTGTCCAACCATTTCGGGTGGTGCAGCACCAGGAGCTGGTAAACCGGCATAGCTGAAAGGACCACTTTGAAGAGGATAAGACGGCCAGCGATCGTGAGCATCTTAGCTTTCCACCAAGAGAGTAATTTATAAATCTTGTCTAACAGCGGTTGATAGTCAGCTTTTGACAGGCTTTTGTCCGACATAGGTAGACCGAGGTAGGTGCAGGGGAATTGCGAAATCGAGCATTTTTTATTTTTTTTGAACGGGAAGAGGGGTCACGAAGGACCCCGAATGCTGCATTTATACCATCGTCGGTGGAGCAAATTCTACTCAGATTCAGTTTGGTATACAATTCTCATCAGATTATCACGCCAATCAGTTTGGTACTTCTGCTGTAACCAGGAGTACATGCTCTTGACAAAATTACCATTCAATTGACAGTAAGATCTTCATTTATGCTCTTCACCTTGACAGTAGAAACACTAGAGCCAAATACAAATATTCAACTGAAATGCCAGGAGTATCAAAATCATGCTATTCTTCCATCTTCAGGTACCTATTTTGCAAGCAAGTCGAGGTATCTCTTCAGCCGGAGCAGAGGCCAGAGGCCGGCGGCGTGATCCTGAATCTCTGCGGTGGCCGGCCGGCGGGGGCCCTGGAGCAGGATCTGGAGGTGCCTCATGCGAGGCTAGTGCCGCGCGCTGGAGGCGCTGCCTCTGCCTCAGGCGAGGCGACTGCTGGAGGAGCACCGGCGGGAGCCTCGTGCTAGCGGCGGGAGCTCCAGGTGCTGGCAGCGGCCGGCGGGGGCCCTGGAGCAGTATGTGGATCTATCAATTCATCCACTGTCCGTAACAAGATGTTCCCTCTAGCTGACTCAATTTTCCGAGTAGCATTCCCTAGAACCCAATGATCCTTCCAGATATTGATACTTCTTCCGTTTCCAACTCTCCAAATATGGCCTCTCTTAAAAGTTTGGAGACCACTTACTATACTTTGCCAGGTAAAAGATGAACCATCCTTTGGACCTGCATTCAATAAATTTCCATGGGCGTAATATTTAGCCCGAAGGACAGTAGCACATAACGTATTTGGATGAGTTATTAGTCTCCATGATTGCTTCGCCAACATTGCTAAATTAAAAGCATGTAAATCACGGAAACCCATACCACCCTCTTTGTTTTGGAATGCACATCCGCCACCAAGCACTCCAATGCATACGTTTTTGCTCTTCTGTATCTCCCCACCAAAAAGCTGCCATAGCATCAGTGATGGATTTACAAATATTCTTAGGAATTTTGAACACCGCCATTGCAAACACTGGGATTGTCTGGATTACTGCTTTCAAAAAAATCTCCTTCGCTCCCATCGATAATTGTTTCTCCTTCCACCCATTCAGCCGTGCAATTACCCTTTCAATCAGATACAAAAAATTATCACTCCTATCCATGCCAACCATTGAAGGGAGGCCAAGATACTTATCTGAAATGGCTTCAGTCATTATATTTAATTCAGTACATATGTTCGCTTTAGTCTGCACCTCCACGTTTGGACTGAAAAATATGCTGCACTTAGCCTCACTCACCATCTGTCCTGAGTTTGCACAATAGTGATCAAGAACTTGTCTCAACGAGGTTGCATTAACTAAGTTTGCCTTCATAAGGATCAGAGAATCATCAACGAATAATAAATGTGATACTGATGGTGCATTTCTACACACCCTTACTCCTTCAATGCCACGAACCTCCTCCTGATGAGGCAATAAACTTGATAGTCCTTCTGCGCAAATCAAAAACAAATAAGGAGATAGCGGATCTCCCTGTCTTAAGCCCCTGGTCGGAATAAAACCCTCAGTTTCTTGATCATTATACCGAACCTTATATTTAACTGAAGAGACACAGTACATAAGAAGCTGAACAAAATCCGAATGAAATCCCAACCGAATCAACATCCTTTCCAGAAAATTCCACTCCACTCTATCATAAGCCTTGTGCATATCTAATTTGACAGCACAATATCCTGTTTTACCCTTCTTCTTATTTTTGATGTAGTGTAGACTCTCATAGGCTAGCAAAATATTATCAGTAATCATCCTGCCCGGAACAAAAGCACTTTGCACAGGAAATATGATATCATCAAGAATATATATACTTAAAACGAAAAGCAATCATCTTCGATATTACCTTGTAAAGCACGTTACAAAGACTGATGGGTCTATATTGAGAGATCATCTTCGGAGTTTCCACTTTTGGTATTAACACAATGACCGTATCATTCCATCCATCTGGGATAATTTTACTATTTATGGCAGCCAGAACTTCTTGTGTTAGAGCATCACCAAGGATGTGCCAACATTTTTTAAAGAAAATAGCATGCAAACCATCAGTTCCTGGAGCTTTCATGTCTCCGATTGAGAACAATGCTTTTTCACATCTTCAGCTGAGTATGGTTTAGTTAAAGCATCATTCATTTCCGCAGTCACCCGAGGAGCCACTCTATCAAGAAGAACCAGATCAGTATCATATACCTCTGTTGCAAACAGGCCGGGGAAATAATCCGAGATTAAAGGATTCAAATAAGTAGTTCCCTCAAGCCAATTTCCTTGGTCATCCCTCAGCTTCTTTATTTTATTTCTTTGCCTTCTAGCATTTGCAAAATTATGAAAATAGGAGGTATTCTTATCACCAAATTGAAGCCAATTTATACGACTTCTTTGTGCCCAATGAATCTCCTCCTGTTCTAGCAGTTTTCAATCTCCAATGCTAGTTCTTTTTGGCGCAAAATATTTACCGGCGTCAGCTCCTCAACCGATACTCGCTCCAGTTCATGTTGAGCAGCTTTAATCTTCTTACTATTACTTCTGAGAACATTACGGTCCCACCTGTGAAGGTGGGCATGAACTAGCGCTAGTTTTCCCCGCCAAATCACCTGTATTCAGAACCTGATTTGAAACCCAGGCCTCCTCAACGACTTCTCGAAACCGGGCCTCTTTCAGCCACCTCGCCTCAAACCTGAGCACCTTCGGCCCATATGTGTCCTGGGCTGGAAAAACGTCAAGATTCAGCAGCAGAGGCCTGTGATCCGATCTGCTATAAGGCAGATTCTGAAGAGTTGCCTCTGGGAATTTACATCGCCATGCATCACTCATAACAACTCTGTCCGGCCTCTCCGTAATGTTTCCTCGATGCCATGTGAATTTGTCACCCGTATATCCCAAGTCAGTGGGATTACAATCATTCAGAGCATCCCTGAAGGCCTGCATGAAATGGAGAGGCCTAGGATTGCCACCTTCTTTTTCAAAGGGATACAAAATTTCATTGAGGTCCCCAATTACCAACCAGGGCATGGTACTTTCAGCATGAAGATCTCTTAACCTCTGCCAGGTTCGATGCTTATTCTCACATTTAGGTTCTCCGTACATACAAGTTAAATGCCATATATTATCCACTCCACTCCCAACCGTAACATCAATATAGTGTTCACACTTGAACCTCAGTCCCACTACTACTTCCTTCTTCCAAAAAAGTAACAGACCATCCAAAAAAGTAACAGACCACCACTCCGACCATTGCTTTTAACAACAAATTTGTGGTCCATCTGAAGACGGCGACGCAAGCATTCCGCCGGCCAATCCTCCAGATGGGTTTCAGACAAGAACAACATATCCGCCCCCCTGCGCTCCTTTTTATTTGGTTGATGTCTGTATTTATCCCAGGTGCTCTCTTTTCTCTGTGGATTAATAAGAGAAAGCGTCTGGGTTTGGCAGCCTTTTGTGAATGGTTTTATAAACTATTTGGATGCTTCAGAATTTTACCAGAAGCTCATAATGAAACCTTCCAACATTTCCAGTTGTTGCTCATTCTCCCTTTATAATTAATCTATTGTTGTACAGTCTTTGGATTGGAAATTGTGTTTTTTTTTTCCGTGAGAGAAGATTGAATTCGGTAATTTCGTAGTAGAAAAAGACAGTTAAATTTTTTTGGGCAGAAAAGAAAAGTTAACATTTTTTTGAGGGAAAAAATGACAATTAATCTTTATGGAGAAACAAAAGACAATTAAATATGCGTAATGCTCGAACCGCTCAACTAGCCCACTGGATATGGCTAATCCAGCACTTAACACTGGATATGGCTCTGCCCGTGCCGGCGGCAGATGTGCCTCGCCCAGCTCCTCCTCTCATGTCTCGCGGCCGACCGCCTTCTCCCGGCGGCGCATGCCCGTGCCGTCGTCACCGAGGCACTCCCGGACCCCTTCCCCGCCATCCTCCTCCTCGGCGGCTACCAAAAGCTCGCCCGCCTCCAGGACGCCCGCAGCCTGTTTGACGGGATGCTGCACCGGAACCTCGTCTCCTGGGGGGCGAGGTGCAGGTCACCGTGAGGGAGCTGATGGGCGACGGGGGAGTTGATTGCACAGAACTACCACTTTACACCCTAAATTCTGAAAAACTACCACTTTACGTTTGAATCGCTAAAAACTACCACTCTACAGCTGATTGTTTGCAAGATTGACATCGCTTCTGACGAGCGGACCCCACCAGTCAGTGTTGACGTGGCATGGACAGTTCGCGACGGGGAGAAGGCGGTGTAACACCCGACGTACATCCAAGTGTTGATGTCAAGCCCGTGCCTGATGAGACACTGGGCTCAGCGGACATGGGTCGTGGGCTGGCTGCAATGGGCTTGCAGTTTTGCTTGGTGGCGATAAGAAGGGAGCTGCTGCAGGCAAGCGAGGAGAGGAACAGAAAATGAATTGAATTCTGAATCTCTCCTTCTATCTCCGTTCGTCTCTCCCTTGTCCGACTGTCCCAATCTCCTTCAGGTCCGGCAGCTACCTGCCTGTATCCACCTCACGTCCCGGTGATCGCCGGTGGCAACGGGGATGTTACACGCCCCGAGGGCATGCACGCAGTCGAGGGCGGTTTCGTTTGGCGAGGCGGCGAGCAGGTGCACGGCGATGCCGTGAAGCTTGGTCTGGATGGGAATGTCTACATCCATACCGCGCTGATCAACTTGTATGCGAAGGCTGGCTGCATCGACGCGATCCCGGCGAGGAACCCGGTCACTTGGACTGCGGTGAGATCATGGGGTACTCTCAGATTGGGCAGGATGGAGTTGCCTTGGAGTTGTTTGCAAATATGGGGCTTGCCGGTGTCCCGCCCGACAGGTTTGTGCTAACGAATGCCGTCAGTGCTTGCTCTGCGCTTGGCTTTCTAGAGGGTGGCAGGCAAATACACGGCTAAGCGTATCGAAGCGTAGCGGAAACAGAAGTGTCGGTGGTCAACGCGCTTATCGATCAGTACTGTAAGTGCTCCAGGCTCTCTTTGGCTAAGCTGTTTGATTGCATGGAGAACCGTAATCTTGTGTCCTGGACAATGATGATTGATGGTTATATGCACAATTCGTTTGATGTTGAAGCCCTGGGCATGTTCTGGCAGCTGAGCCGGGCTGGATGGCAGCCGGATGTTTTTGCTTGCACAAGTATCTTGAACTCGTGTGGCTCTTTGGCAACGATATGGCAAGGAAGGCAGGTACATGCTCATGTCATAAATGCTAATCTAGAGTCCGATGAGGCGATGAGTATGTCAAAAAATTCTCTCATTGACATATGTATGCTAAATGTGAGCATTTAACTGAAGCAAGAGCGGTTTTTGAAGCCTTGGCAAAAGACGATGCAATTTCTTGCAATGCAATGATCAAAGGATATGCAATGCTAGGCGATCTTATGGGAGCAGTTGAAGTATTCAGTAAGATGAGATATTGCTCCCTAAAGCTAAGCCTCCTGCCAATTTTGTCGCTCCTTGGGGTGTCTGTCATCACAGTCAGCCATCTAACCGAGCAGGCAGATTCACGGTCTCATCGTCAGATTAGCAACTTCACTTGACCTATATGCAGGGAGTGCTCTGATCGATGTCTATTCAAAGATTTCCCTTGTAGATGATGCCAAACTCGTATTCAGTCTGATGCACAACAGGGACATGGTAATCTGGAATGCTATGATTTTTGGTCTTGCACAGAACGAGCAAGGGGAAGAGGCTGTAAGGCTCTTCAAGCAGCTTCGTATCTTTGGGTTAACACCTAATGAATTCACATTTGTTGCACTAGTAACTGTGGCGATTACCCTGGCAAGCATGTTTCATGGCCAGGAGTTCCATGCCCAGATCATCAGAGCAGGTGCTGACAGTGACCCCCATATTTCAAATGCTCTCATTGACATGTATCCAAAGTGTGGCTTCATCAAAGAAGGGCGCTGTTGTTCGAGTCAACGTCGGGAAAGGATGTCATTTGTTGGAACTCCATGATTTCAACCTACGTGCAGCACGGTCATGCTTAAAGAAGCTCTTCGTGTTTTCGAGAGAACTATGTGACATTTGTCGGTGTGTTGTCAGCGTGTGCTCTTCCAGGCCTTGTGGACGAAGGTTTACACCATTTTAACTGTATGAAAAGAAAATATGCCATTGAACAAGGCACCGAGCACTATGCTTCTGTGACCAATCTTTTTGGTCGTTCAGGCAAACTGCATGCTGCCAAGTAGTTTATTGAAGATGACGATTGAACCAGCTTCGGCTGTTTGGAGGAGCTTGATAAGTGCCTGTCATCTGTTTGGTAATGTTGAAATCGGGAGGTATGCCACTAAAATGGCGCTCCTGGCAGATCCTACAGACAGTGGCCTCTCTGTTCTGATGTCAAATATTTATGCCTCCAAAGGATTGTGGGCTGATGTGCAGAAGTTGAGGCAGGGTATTGATTGTGCCGGGGCAGTGAAGTAACCGGGATACAGCTGGGTTGAAGTGATGAAGGAGGTTCATACCTTCATTGCACGAGGACGAGAGCACCCGAAGGCACAATTGATATATTCCGTACTGGATGAGCTCACAAATCTACTAAAAAATTCTGGGTATCCCCCTTACTTTGCTTGATGAGAATGGTTGATGATACTTACTGAATGCTAACTAGTCTTCAGTGTATTAAGTGATAGTGTCACATCAACTATTTTAAATCAGCTCTGGTACACTACTATTTCCAGGAGGATGAGACTGTTACAGTAGTCCTGAGCTGTTTTAATTGAGACTGTTGGTGTAACTTACAACAATTGTCCAACAACAAGCTGACTGGTAACTACTTATTGGAAAAAAATACCGGAGTTGGAATAGTGGGATGAATGATCAGATCAAATGAAAGAAGAACGAGGATGCATATACTACTGTGGATTTAGAGATGTACTACTGCATATAGCAATGCCAATGCTTGAGCCTGATATTTTAGGAAGGTTCATACAAATTGTCAACTCGTTAGCTACCTACCCATGAGGTAATATTAACACTTTCTTTTATAGAGGCTGAATCTTCTGTACAAGAAGTGTTTTTATGGCATAATATTATAAAAACTTGAGCCCCACTTTTGTATTTGATGTGAGAATTACGCACAACTCCCACACGGTAACAGAAGGGGAAACAATAAGTAAAATTCAGATTAAGTTGTTCCTGAAGAAGTGCCTAAGTGAAATTGCTTATTACTCAGGTTCAGCTGTCCAACAGATTACGGTTACTACAGAACTGTAATGGACATCTTTGCTAGCATAATTGAAGGAGGCCTCTGCGTCGGTGTTCTTCTTCAAGGAAAGAATATTCAAGGTAGCAATAAGACATCTCATTAAGCTAGAATTTATCATGGTGAAAAGTTAGATAACATAAATTTTACACTGGAATGTGATGATGTGCAAAATTCCCTAGGTCATAATTTTTTTATTTAGAAAAGGGGCAGTCCCAGCCCCTGCATCGATTGATGCATGCGGCCTTTATTAATTTATTGAGATTCAAGTATTACACCCTAGGTCCTAGAACTGCAGATGACATGGAACCGTTAGCTAGTTATGCCATGAAGTGGTTTCTATTGTTATTATACAGTAAATTTTGGTTTAAGAGTAGTCGACATTGTCCATTTAAAGTTCTGAAACTAAACATCCATAGATATGTGTTCTTTGTAGTACACATTCTGGAGCATAACCAAATATAGACCATCTGACGATTTTAAGATTTCAGGCTTAACAGGGTCAGGCTAGGCGTTCGGGTTACCCGAAAATTTCGGGACGGGTAATTCGGGTTTTTCAAAATTTGGGTTTCGAAATATGACACCCGAAATTTAGCCAAAATAATAAGGACCCGACATTTCGGGTACCCGATAATTCGGGTACGGGTTCGGTTTTTTCCCGATTCACCCGAACAGGAGGAGCAGCACCTAGATAATCCTTCGATTCAGCAGAGCCGCGGCTACAAGAGGAAGATGCTAGGCTGATGGCGGCGCTGCACCAGTGCAGGCAGTTGAGGGAGGCGACCGGCGCGGCACGGAGCTGCGCCGCTGCACGCCATCACGGGAGGTGGCGACGCTGCACCATGTACAGCACGCCGTCGAGGAAGGCTGCCGGCGCGGCACTGCTCCTTGCCGCTCTCAGGCGGGGACGAGGGCGGGATGCGTGCGAGGCGGCTAGGTCGAGGTCTCGAGGACTGTTCTTGTGCTAGAGGTAGGGTTGACCACTTGAGCGATACAGTGTGGACCGTGGTGGAGGAAGAGGTGGTAGCACGATGCAAGCATGGGTTGTTAGGCTGTTGGGCTGTACGGTGCTTAATTAGCTATGTTGGGCTGAAATTTCGCATCTACTTCGGGTTATTCGGGCAGTTCGGGTTCTGGGATCGGGTTTCTGAAGTTGATACCCGAATAGGTGCTCGGGTTTTTCGGGTTCGGGTTATACGGGTTTGGGGTCGGATTTTCCGGGTTTAGGATTCGTGTTTCAGGTTTTATCCCCACCGTGATAACAGGGTCATGTGGGAAGAGCCATTTTCTTTTTGTGAAACTAAGGTCGGTGATACCAAGCTGCTTTTGGAGTGATCCTGGATTCCTGGTTCTGTTCATTTTCTTGTTGGAATGACGCAAAAGAAGGATCAGCATGCTCACAAGCATCATACCTGTTTCCTGCCAAACATAGAGGCTCTAGTGTTCAACTGTTCATAGATGCTTCTAAGTTAAAGCGGTCTGTCATTGGGCAAAGACATGTAAGAGCATCTCCAGTCGCGGTGCCCAAATAGCCGCCCAAAGGGCCGTCCGGACTACCTGGCACATTTGGGCGCCGTCGCTCCCCACTCGCGGCATCCAAATATTTTTTTGTAAACTTAAACTTCGGCGATTTTCATTCAAACTTTAGGAAATTTTACAGATTCGAATGAAATTTAAAAAAACTAAACCTAATCTACTGGCCCCGGTAGCGGTGCCTGAAGGTGTAGTAGGGGTCCTCCTCCTCCTCCTTCTTCTCCTTCTTCACGCCGCCGTTGCTCCCTGCGCCGCCGCTGCTCCAAGCGCTGCCGGTCCACGCGTCGCCGTCGTCCTCCTCCTTGACGCGGCTCGGTCCTGGACCGTCGTCGACGGTGAGGTCGAAGAAGGGCGCGCCCTTCTCCTTGGCGGTCTCGCGCGCCGACCAGGCGCAGGCCATGGGGCCGTCGAGCGGCGGCACGTCGTCCATCGACGCGGCCTCGACGGCCGCCGCAATGGCGTCGTCGTCCGTCCCCGCCTGCGCCGCTATGAGCTCCGCCATGAACGGTGAGAGCTCCGGCTCCGCCTTCACCTTCATCTGCTCCGGCTTCGGCGTTAGCAGAGAGAAGGCGCGGGAGCGAGATGAGGACGAGCGCGAGGACGTCGTGGAGCGCGACGAGGACGGCGTCGCGCGTGGCGCCCACTAGTTGGCCGGAGGTGGCGGTGGTGCCCAGGCGGCCGGAGCAGGGGCGGGCGCCGCTGTCAGGAGCGAGCCGCCGTTCGTGATGTGGTTCATCACGAACTGGAGCGTGCGCCCGGGCACGCTCCAGAATGCCTCGCGCCCGGCGACGTTCTTGTCCATCGGCGCCGCGCCGGGGCCATCCCAGCGGTTGAAGTCCTCCTCGTAGGCGCGCTGGAACGCCGCCTCGTACCGGCCATGGTTGGCCGGGTTCCGTGGATCCCAGCGCGGGTCCTGTCGCTGCTCCGGCGTCAGGTCACACCAGTAGTGCGTGTTAACCGCGGCGGTGAAGCCGCGGTTCGCCCGCGTCAGGGGCTTCATCACCGGCACGCCGTTGACGCCGATGACGAACCCGTGGCAAACGCGCATATCCGGCGGCACCGGATAGCCGTTGTCGCGCAGCGCCTCCGTCTGCTCCTTGAGCAGGGTGCGCGGCGCGAAGCCGTTGGCCGCGGCGCCGCCGGTGCGCCTCCAGTTGCCGGCCATGGAGAAGGAGAGTGACGGCGGTTTTCGAGTGGAGAAGGAGCGGCGAGGTGAGGGAGAGAGAACGGCGAGGGCGAGAGTGGCGATGAGTGGAGAGCGCCCAAAGCCGTTTTATACCGGCCGGAGAGCGGTGGCATTAACGCCGCTCGCCTCGAAAAGGCGCGCCGCATTCACTCCGGCGAGCAGAGGACGCGACGGCTCACTGGCCGCCGGCCGGCCGTGAAAACGAGGCGTCGCCACGCGGCACGCGCCTTTGACGACGCCTTTGACCACGTCCGGGCGTGGCCGTGTCACTGCCAGGCGTGGCCCGCGCGTCGGAGGCGTGCGTTTCCTTCCGTCTGGGGCCGCCCCAAGCCTCCCCAAGTTAAGGGCGTGGTCTGGGCGTGCCGGACATAAAACTGAGCCGCGCCAGACCGAATTCGCGTTTGGTCGCCGCGAGTGGGCGCGATTTTGTGTCCGGCGCACCCGAAACGGTTTTGGGCGGCCGTTTGAACGCCCCGACTGGAGATGCTCTAAGGAGGCCATTCCATTTGCCTGAGGTGGAGGCATTAGTGGGAGCCGCCGAACAGCTTGAGATCAGAAGGTCAGTTGCCAAATATTTTCTTCCAATTGGCACAAGATCACTGCACAGCGCATGTCGTCTCACGTCGGCCTCTTGGCTCTTGGTCTGCTTGTTCAGGTGGAGATGTTTTAATGCTCTTGTTTGGGGATGTTTGTCACATCCCGAATTTTTCGGAGCTGTGATAAAATGCTCGCAATTCCCAGGATTACCTCAATTGCGAACACAAAGTGAATACATTGCCAACACTGCGTACAACTTCAACTTTATTACAGAACAGGAAATATGTTTTACAACAGTAAGGCATCTAAGCCCAAAATTTACATCAAACCAAAAGATACTACATGCCACAGGCATCCTCGAGCGCGGATGGGACCTAGAACTCAAAGTCATCTCCATCGGGATACTCCCCTTCATAAACTTGTCCTTCTCCTTCCGGTAAATCTGAGAATTGTTTGGTACAGCCATGAGTACATAAAGTACTCAGCAAGTCACAAAGGAAAGCCTACTTAGCTACATGCTTGGATACAAAGGAGGCTCATAGGGTTTTAAGTATATGGTGGATGCAAGCTCTAATCTCCATCTTTTAGGTAAAACCTTTGTTCAAACATTTGCTCCAGTAAAAGAGTTATATTAATAACCTTTTCAGGTTATCGCCACAATTTTAACTAGCTTTACCAAAAGTCTACTCATGCCTTGCACTGGGAATCACCCCAAAACACAGCTTCATTAACCGGAAGCACGGCGTATTCGAATACCATTTGATTTGACTCTGCAGAGTTGCTCAGCTTTACCCACAAGATACCCACACCCCTCTTGTCACTGCAGTATAACACACGCCCATCGGTGTGCCGACAGAGGTGGGATAACAAGGCTTTTTATCTGCTCTACCTTTTGAAGTCCCTACCCGGAAACTCGAGATCACTCGCCTCCCGGGAGCCGACTGGCCAAGTGTCAACTTCGCGATCCAGGGCTTGAGTGTATTTCCATTGTGACTCCTCAATGAGGCCTTTCACTTAAGTGCTTCTGCGGGCCTCCAGAGAAAAGGAAAGGCAAGCCATTCTGTAGTTGTCCATCGGATAGAGCAGACTACTAGGCCGGGTCTGACAAGGCAAACAAGTGGTTGAGCGAGTTCTATGTTTCTCACTTGGCATGAGGTTCTTGGCCCTATGCTGCCACGAGTAAGGCAATCCATCACATTACCCTTACTCTACGGTTTGGGGTATGGAGACACGATCAATACATGAAAGGCTCCATAATCTCTGTCCCCAACCGTCGGCAATTATCTTTTTCATAAAACTTCATGCTCCAAGATTTAGTCTAGCAACACTACTTATAGTATAGCTCTCATTACTAAAAATCAGTCGCAAATGATATTATTCCTAGGTTTCAAGGCAACATAGCCAATGGAAGCGATCAGGCTTATTGATGGGAATTAACTAAATTGCATGTCATTCCAAAATAAGTCGGTAATTAAATATCATGCAGGAAAATAAATAACTAGCTAGTACTATTTATCATATGTGGCATGTGGGTTGAAAATGATCAATAACAGTGACTTGCCTCCTATGTTGCACTCGTTTTGGTCTTCTAGTAGCTGAGAATTATCTTCACCTTGCACTCCCTCCTCGTATATGTACTCGTCGTTAGCGTGTCCTATTGCAAGCAAATTTAAACACAAATAAGTTCCAGCTCATCAAATGTAAGCTAGGAACAAAATACTAGTAATTCTGAAATTAGTACTACTAAAACAGGAAATAGATTTCAGGTTTTGGTAAACAAGATGTGGAAATATGGTTTCATGGTGTTAGGCTAGAATTAGCGGAAGGTTCAGATTAGTTGGGCTAGGCTTTCATTTACATGTGATGTTTCATTGGATTGAAAAAGAAATCCTTGCTAGCTAACTGAATGTGGTGGTGTCGTTGACCAAAACGAACACAAGGTTCAGTTGGCTCAGTTTCAGGAAAACAGACTACTCTGGCTGCTACGAAATCGACGATTGCGTCGCCGGCGAGACATGCCAGCAGCAACCGAGGGTATGGACGTGATCAGCAGGACAGCAGAGAGAGAGGGTTCCATTTTCTGAAGAAAAGTAACACATGGTACAGGTGACAAGGTCGGCCATGGCAGGGACACTGGATTGACCAGACTACTACTTGTAACCTGATATAGGAATATGGTGTTGAACATGTGCTGCTACTGAACAGCAGAGTACACCTCAACGACCATAGGAACCTGAAAAGTACTAGAGAGGACTGAGCTTGACGAAAATGGACAGGGAAAGCACTGACCAAAGAACTTATAGAGTGGTGGAGTCGGTTCAGCTGGACGTCGGTTGACTGAGGCGGTTCCAGCGGACGGCAGATGACTGAGGCGGTTCCAGCAGACGGCGGATGAGCATCCTGATGCATCTCTTGCAGCGCGGCATTGTCGTGGCAGCGTCGGCGTCTCGGCGACCAAGCGCGCGTGCCTGCGCGTGCTTGTGCAGTGCGGCGCTGAGAGAAGGGCGAGGCGGTTCGTGCTAGCGTGCAGGACGGCCCACATCAGCAGTGACGCGTGGACTGCGTTGCTCTCTTTTCCAAGACGGCGGCGAGGCCTTCGAGGTGTGCGGCACCGGCGGCGGAGGATTAGCCTAGAAGCTGGGATATGTCGATGGGGAAAACATTGGTTGTCTTGAATGGGCTGCTGGGCTATAGGAAGATGAGGCAAGGGAAAAGGCTAAAAGAGAAGTGGGCTGGAGGTGAAACAGAGCAAGGAAAAAGAAAGAAGAAAAAACTTTGGATTTTGCAAAAATGAATTTGCTTGGAAAACAAATCAGGGTTGTTACAATGTTGATCACAGGACCTATGCCGACCTTATGGTAATTATTCAGTAACCACAACCTCACCCTTCTACTACAGTTCATTTTCAGCTATTGTTGGAAAATCTATGATAGTGCACATGCTTCAAGTTTCAGCCATAGAATTAACAGAATATTTTGTTTTTCTTGTGATGAATAAACTATACAATATTGGTAGCCAGATAAATATCTATTGCCGATAAATTTAAAAAATATAATTAGAAAGCAGAACAATAAGATAAATTGATGAGTTCAGACCATGTCGAGGAGATTGGACTTGTAAGCTTGAGCCAACTGAGATTTGAGCTTCAAGAATTCGCCTAGCAGCTTAGTGAGAATGGTTGATCACACAACCAATTGTCATCACAAAACCTGGTTTGTTCCCCTTTCTCATTTGATTTACTACACTAAGTATAGAAGTGTTTTTTCACTTTCATCAGGAGTAGGAAATTTCCTGATTTGAACCGTGCTCTGGATAGCACCATAGCGAGCCTCTTGTGCTGTAGAACACAATCTTAGGTAAGCTCCAGGATATGTCATGACTTGAATCTTAATGTTCTTCTCTAGTGGCGGTAAACATACTGAGTTATTCTTTATATATTATTTTGTGGTGCTTTCTTTCACTGGTTGTGTGGCAACTCTCATCTTTCAAATGCTAATAAGCCATGGAGATTGCCATTTGAGATGGCATGAATCATCTCTAGAGAGATTGAATCACTGCGACATATTTGAATGGAATACAAGAATTAACAGTACAATACTTTTTTCCTGATGATTTAACAATACGATATGAGTAGCCAAACAATGTCCATTACAGATAAACTTAAAAATAATATCAGAAAACAGAACCATAAGACAAATTGATGATGTCACACCATGTCAAGTAGATCGGACCTAAAACTTTTACCCAACCTAAATCTGAGCTTCAAGGCATGCCATTGACCTAGCAGCTTAGTGACAATGGGCAACAAAGCTACCAAAACACATATTGCAATGGCCAGCCAATGGAGACGCGGAGCCAACACCGTGTATAAACCAGTTGAAAAAGCCGTAGTTGTTGCCACATATGCAAACCACATGAGCTTCTTAGTGAAGTATCTGTAATATAGCAAGAACTCGTAATCCTCCCACCTCGCTATGATGCATATGAAGGCGACAGCAAATGATGAGCACATTGCTAAGGTGTCAGAGATCAAGAATGTCTGAAATGCAACCTTCCGAGACATAATGGGAAGTCCTTCACTTCCAGGATAACTGTTGTATCCTCCAGGCAGAGTGAAAGCAACGACGAAGGTGATCGTCGTCATGAGAATCGCCACTAGCGAAGTGTTGCCTGTGTATGTTTGAGTTAGTGACTTTGCATCCTTTCTCGATTCACCAGTAGCCAGTCGCTTGGCTGCCACGTGAAGATTACGAAGACTGGCAGCCTCTTGCGGACAAGCTTTCGACATAAGCATGACCACTTCATTCTGCACGAATTAAAATGAATAAGGTACAAATAAATCTCACTGTATAAGAAATAAATCTGAGATGTTCTACTATGTAAATAATAGTGTTATTCATAGTAGTTTATTTTTCAAATTTGTGCTGCGAAAAATTAAATCATTTCTATTTAAACTGATGATGGAATAATTACCTTGATGTAATCTGATTTTTGGGGACCTTCCCCATGTACATATCATGTAAATAACCTTCTATTAAATAATGAAATATACTGTAGGGCCTATACTATCGTTTCCCGATAAATAAAAAAATCAAAGGGAATGAGATATGCTATGAAACTGAATACGCAACAGGAATAACTCATATATTGAAATAGTATCCACATATTTATATCAAATAAAAAATCCGAAACACCTTAAACTCAAACATTTTGATCAGCCGTGCCACTTTCTTCTTAGCATCCCTCACCATCTTCCTGTTCGTCATCTCCAACCCGCCCTCATACCCTGCCCAACCGGCTGTTTAACCTAGGGGGAACGGTTTTCTTCTCAAACACTAGTGCCCTACCTTCCAACCCTAAGCTTAACCCCCCGCACCGCAAACCCAAGACCCTCCACCCTCGCCTCCTTTGACAATGCTGCTCTACATCTTCGCCACCACCGCCTAAGTGGAGCGCGACTCATGAAGAAATCGTAAGGTAAAAAAATCGACTGAGATTTGGAAAATCCTTAGTCGCCGGAGCTTTTAGCAAAGCTGGTATTTAAATTATGTGCATATCAATGAATTTAATAGTATTTTGTAATTTGAAGTGTCAGATATATAAATAACGCCAGGGGATTCTTGTTGAACAATGGTTAGTAGACTTGAAAACAAAAATTGATTCGTGCAGTTTAAAAGCCTAAAATTAGTTCTTACTACTCCCTCCGTTCCATATTAGTTGTCACTGATTTAGTACATAGTTTGTACTAAATCAGTGACAACTAATATGGAACGGAGGCAGTATTTATTTGTCTAAGCTAATAGCAACCCACTATTGCGCTGCATCGTCTGAAAGAAATTCTGTATGCTGCATTATAGACAATTCTATGACTAGTTTGCTCGCATAGTAGAGGGAAGAGTTACAACAGAGTAAAACATTTTGCCATACTTATAAATCTGTTTATATGCATGATCGATATTATTTATAACATACGTACGTACCCAGTTTAAAGTCTTGGCATTCTCCTTGACGCCAGACAGTCCCCAAGCTGCTGAATCACCACGGTTGTCAAGCACTGTTGCATCTACATCCTCGTGAGACAGTAAAGCAACAACCATTCTAGGATTGCACTGCTGGACTGCATAATGTAGAGCGGTTTTTCCTCTATTGTCTTGCATGTTAACAAGTTTGCGAAGTAGTGGTGTGGTCAAGCTAAATTCAACCAATTCTGAATAATCAAACCGTACAGCTAAATGAAGCAATGTCTGACCATCTGCTCTGCTATAAGGAGCATCGGGACAATATTTCAGAAGCTCTCGAGCAACAGCAACTTGACCTCGAAATGCGGCAGCTTCAAGGAGGGGATTACCCTTGCTGTTTATTTCATACCCTAGAATTGAATCATGTTCCAGCATTACTCGTAACATTTCAACCTTCCCTTGAACTACAGCCTGTCTTACTGGAGTACGGAATGCGTAGTCGAATTCTCTGGCCAGTTCAGGACGTTTCTCCATAATTATTTTAGCAATTTCTGAAAACAAATCACTATTATTAGCAGCGTGAAATGATATTGTAACAAATAGCATGTAAATGCAATTTGCACTCTATATTATATATATCTCACCTAGATCCCCATTTATAACCGCAGCATGTAGACAATTGCAGCCGTGTCGTCCTCCGGAATAAGCACATAAAGGATTTTGCACTAGTTTCTCGTATACATGTGTAAACTTTCTCCTCATGGCAAAGAACAAGGGTGACTCATTGCACTTGCTCACTGCTTGCGATAGCGCAGGCTCTGCTGCTATCAACTCCAGTGCAAGATCCTTGTGGCCGTTGCGAATAGCATGGTGCATGTGCATTGCATCCTTGTGGCCGTTGCGAATAGCATAGTGCAGTGTATTAAATCCATACTTGTCTTGTTTCAAGATTGCCTGCCTGAATGCTGGCTGACAACAGCTTCCGAGTAAGAAAGAAGCCAAGGAGACGTGACCATTTCTTACCGCGGCGATAAGTGCCGTCTCCTCGTCCAAGTTTACAGCCGTGAGGAGAGACTCCTCTAGTAGCAGAACGTCCCTGCAGAATCGCTCGTGACCATGGCTGGAGGATATGTGGAGGCAGGTGTTCCCCCGTGGAGTCTTTCCGAGAAGAATGCTTGGATCCTGTGAAGCCATAGCCTGCATTGACGTGGAATCACCAGATGTGGCTGCTTTGAGGAGCTCTTTGTCCATCTGTGGCTGTCCTCCTGATGAACTAGCTATTGATGTGTTGACTGACATCTATATTTTTGTTTAATTTACTGCAGGAAGAAAAAAATACGACCGTACAATATGAACAAACACAATGATGAATAAATCAGCCACTGATTATGGAGGGAAAAGCACTAAACTGCACCACCATTCTACTTAAGATAAATGGAAGAAAAAAGTCAAAATTAATCAAATTGATAACTGAAGCAATAGGCTCGTTATACAAAAAATTAAGCATAAACTCGGTGATAGATGAAGAGAGCATCCCACTGATTGTTCCATGGATATTGCAGGAACCTAAAGGAGAGGAAATGGGAATTCAATGCAGCAATTCAGTCATTACTTTATTTGTGTAAACTATTTCATTAGCCATGTGATGGAACCTTTAATCAATAATAATCTTGACGTGATCCAGACTATAAAACGAGGCTGGGGTCCTAATATTTCTGTATGTTTATTTTGTAATGAGAATTGTCCTAGATGTTGGAAGGATGAACTATGTATGGGGTTATAACTCTCTTGCCAAAAATTGAAGATGTTGAATCGAGCCAGAAGTATAGACCTTTATTAACAATGCTGAATTGATTCATAAATATATACCCTTTGTTTGTTTAGTCTTGTGTGCTTAAACGTCTTCACAAATCAGAATCAAGGGATTTGTGGAAAAGCTCATTAATAAATGAGGCGATACCAAATCATTAAGCACAAACACATCATGGATGGGGTAAGTCTCGACTACGAGGATCACTTCGAGAGACAAAGACCTGAATCTGGAGGGGGTATTGTACTCCATCCGTTTATTGATACATGTCATTCTAGCATTCCATTTTGGTTTCTAAACCCGAACCATTCCCAAGATGAAAGCAGTTTGAAGTCAACATACCACTTGGGCATTATGTAAGTTTGTGAATACTTATCATTTGATTAACCATGTGATGGCACCTTCATTGCCGCAGCACGCTGTTGCCAGCTATTGAGATCCACAGGCGATTCAGTTAAAAACTTGACTTGCACAGGCTGTGTTTCATTTTCAAAGAGATGGGAGCTTTGGCCCTTTTGATCTAGAAAACTTGACATGCTACATAGTCCCAGTACAGGGAAAAAGGTTCCCTTCATCCCCTGCGTCGTCCCACACGAGAGACATGGGTGGCGAACCCTAGCCACCGCCGGGAAAAGCCCGTGCGATAGTTGTGGCGGCGGGGCATCCTCTTTTCTCGCGTGGTGGTTCCCATCCAGGATTTCACGCGACAAGCGCGTCATGTTCCTAGCGGCGGCTTCAGCTTCACGTGCGGATCTGAGGTGGCACTGTCCCTGGTCGGGGGCTCCGCCGGGCGGCATCGTGGCCGCGGGAGCGCGGGGGCCATCTTCCTCTCGGATCTGGAGGTGTTCTGGGAGCGCATCGGAACGGATTTGGTGGAGATGGCACCTGTCTGCTGCTGGAGGTGTAGGCGCCCGTGTGTTATTAATTCTTCTTGGAGGCATCATCATGGAAGCTGGGACGGCGGTCCCGGACATTGGATTTGCGCCAAGGTAGTGGCTTCATGAAGCGTCTGAAGTGATGGCTATACGAGGCAAGGTCGTGGCTCAACACCGTAGACCAAAATGTGACCAATATACCCTTTTGTGTATAGAAAAGTAGCATATATGTAAATTATGTAAAATAAATGGACTCAAATGATTTTTTATAGAACTCAAATGGGGAGTATCTAGTAATTACAATTTACCTGTTAGTTTTTCTCCTACATGTGTGGTTTGAGCTTGGATTAGATTTTTTTTTCTTTTTGCCACAGTAGATACATGTTGTATCAATATAGCAAGATTATTCTGGAATTTGCCATGATAGTTAGCGGGGGATTGCAAATTTGCAGATGATCGATTTCCCACAAAATACTAGAGAGTGGCAAAAGCTATTATTGGAACTAGAAGTGCCGAACATGACCGTGGTCCGTGGGTGGATACAAAATACTAGAGAGGGAAAGCGAGAATGCATGGGGGACCAAGGTTAGATCGAAGGAGGAGCACCGGGCTTCAATGGCGCGGCGGCCATGAGCGCCAGCTCCCCCGTCCCCAGTCTGGACTAGGACCGGCGGACGGAACCAGGCGTGACGGCTATGGCGGGGCTACTAGCTGACAAGTCGCTGGCAGCACATGCGCCACTGATAGTAGAACGTAAGAATGGATTTCGTGCTTGAAGAAAACGAAGTAATAAATATATGCTGAGCAAGTAATAGGCACAGACCCGGTGTGAGACAGTAACGCACCTCAAGAGCACAGTAGGTAGTCTGAATTCGCAAAGGCCCTGTAGTAATGTTCCATGGAGATGGCAACGACTTAAAAGGCAGCTGGTGGTCAACGCAGCATTTGAGTCGTTAAGTTAAAATTTGTATAGTGGTATGATTTGAGTAGCTGTGTGCTCTCACGTAGCTCCGCCATTGGTGTGACCTGCCACGCGCACCCTGTCACTGTCGCCAGGTATTGAGATGCACCGCCGGCCAATTCAATAGAAAACTTGAACGGACGGACTGCATTTCGCTTCCAACGAGAATGGGACAGACCCTTCTCATCTCTTCTAGACAAGACTAGGAAACATGCCCGTGCGTTGCAACAGGGGAGAAAAATTTGCGTCGTGCAAGCAAACAAAGTAAGTTAACACCGAGTTTGTTGACGTTGCGCACAATGATAATGTGTGTCCTTGGTTGACTCGTTTGGATCGTCCTTGTTTATCATGGCAACAATCTTTTCCAGCATACCTCCCCAAAGAGGATCCATTCGACACAATATTTATCACATAAAAAGGGATCAAACATGAGAACAACGAGTACAATTTTTTTGAACAGGCAGAAGTACAAACAGTAATAAGGCTCAAGTTTCATGGAGGTCACACAAAGAATTACACTCGAGAAATAGAAAAAAAAAACGACTAAGTATTTCTGCGGTACTAAGACCGCCCAATCATTTCACTGATCTTAAGAGGTCTTCGGAAAGCACTTTGCTATACTAAGCCAACATAATGCCTAACTATTTACAAACAATCTAGCGCAAGAAACAATAAAGAAGGGGCTATACTCAGAAGTCAAAACCGAGCACCAGATATATTTTTTCCCATGGAAATCAGAAAATCACGTATTTTTCTATTTAAACAAGGAGAAAATAAAGTACTTTAAAAGTTTACTAAGAAGGTCAAAATGTCCAAACAAATAAACACTTTCAAATAGCACCAATGACATGACTCATTATGATTGCCTGAAAAAATAAAACAGTATGCGTCTTTCCTTCATATAAGAATAGATCCGCTTTAGCACCACGCTGTTGTAAAGCATCAAGGAAAGTTTCACCGTAATTTGGATTGAGTCAATTCATACTAATATCTAGAATACAGGTAAAATCTCATGAGGGATCACACTTTAAAATCCGATGAAGCTTTGTTTCACTTTGATCCACCTTTCAGCAGATGGCATTAAACAGTCACTTGTCCCATGGAAAAGGATGATATGAGGTAACCGAGGAATCACAAATACATCTTTAACCAACACTTGTGGAGAAAATTTCCTCAATGATTCCTCACCTTCCATAATGTTGGAACACATGGTTAGAACGGTGTTATAGTATCTTGACAATGATGGGGAAGAAAATCGTCGGAGTGCCCTTTTAAGAAGGAAAAAGAGAAATCGGTGTCGAAACATGAATTAATACTACCAATCAGAGATCGGTACAGACCACGTGATGTGAAACGACCTACAGTCTTATCCACATCAAGACCTCCAACACATGTCAAGTCACCATGAACCTCAAAGGTGAACTCCTTCCTCTATGTGAGCCACTATATGACACATTTGGATGGTATACTACTTGACCATCGTTCCGTTTCCATTGCTAGGTGTGTCACCACGGGTACTGATACGTCTCAAACGTATCTATAATTTTTGATGTTCCATGCTGATATTATATCAATTGCTCCATATTTTGGTTATACTTTATATCATTTTTATGCATTTTCTGGGACTAACCTATTAACAAGATGCCACAGTGCCAGTTCCCTGTTTTCTGTTGTTTTTGGTTTCAGAAAATCTATTAAGGAAATATTCTCGGAATTGGACGAAACAAAAGACATCGTCAATAATATCACGAGGAGATCACGGAGTCCAAAGGGGAGTCGGAGCAGACCCACCAGGGGGCCACGCCACACTAGGGCGCGGCCCAGGGTGGGCCCGCGCCCCCCTATGGCGTGGTGGCCCCCCTCGGCCACCGACGCCGCCTCTTCGCCTATATATTCTCCGCGACGCAAAACCCTATTACGGTCGATCATATTCCACGAAAAGTTCCGTCGCGGCCGTCATCGTCAATCTCAGATCGGAGGAGTTCTGAAGCTCTTCCCGGCACCCTGCCGGAGGGGAGATCATCACCGGAGGGCTCTACATCACCATGCCTGCCTCCGGAGTGATGCGTGAGTAGTCCACCCCTGGACTACGGGTCCATAGCAGTAGCTAGATGGTTGTCTCTCTACCTTGTGCCTCCATGTTTAGATCTTGTGAGCTGCCTAACATGATCAAGATCATCTTATTGTAATGCTAGATGTTGTGTTTGCTGGGATCCGATGAATATTGATACCATGTTTATTCAAGTTGTTTATCTATGTGCTCTTGATCTTGCATGCTCTCCGTTGCTAGTAGATGCTTTGGCCAAGTAGATGCTTGTGACTCCAAGAGGGGGTATTTATGCTCGATAGTGGGTTCAGTCTCTAGATATCTGGATCAGTGACAGAAAGGTCTAAGATGGTAGATGTGCTGTTGCTACTAGGGATAAAACATTGGTGCAGTGTCCAAGGGCACTTGTATTGATTACATTACACACTTTACTTCATGCAATAATCTGTTGTTAGCAACTTAATACTGAACAGGATGCGGATGCTGCCTTGAAGGTGGATTATTTAGGCATAGATGCGGTTGGAATAACGGTCTATGTACTTTGTTGTAATGCCCAACTAGATTTCATAGTAGACATCTTGGCATGTATTGCATTGTTATGCCCTCTCTATTTGTCAATTGCCCAGCTGTAATTTGTTTACCCAACATGCTAGTTATCTGTTCTGAGAGAGACACCACTAGTGAACTGTGGACCCTGGTCCAATTTCCTCATACTGTTTACACAACCTGCTGCAATCATCTGTTTCCTGTTACTTGCTGTTTTTCCTGCTGTTTTCCACACCATACGTTTAACTCTTTTGACAACCTCTCTGTTTCGTGTTGGGCAAAGTTCTGGTTTGTGTCTGTGCAGATTCCACGTTGGTGCAAGCTCCCTAGCGCCAGGGGAGTCAACATCAACAACCTTCCGATAGATCGTCAAGTCCTACTGGTTGATAACCTTGGGTAGATTATTCAAGGGAAAACTTCTGCTGTCTACATCATAACCTTCCTCTTGGGGTTCACCAACACGTAGCCATCAAGCTGTTTTCTGGCGCCGTTGCCGGGGACTTGGAGGCTATTGGAAAGGGGAGTCTCTCAGTTCCAATCTCTTTACTTTGTTTTTTGTCTTGTTTTAGTTTTGTTTTGCTTGCTGTTAAAAATCAAAAACCCAAAAAAATTAAATTCCTGCATCTAGTTTTTAATTTCGAGTTGCCCTGTTGCTTGTTTTAGGCTTGCTAAAATGAGTAATCCTGAAAATACTAAGTTGTGTGACTTTACTAGCACAAACAACAATGATTTTATCTGTACACCCATTGCTCCACCTGCTTCTAAAGCAGAATTTTATGAGATTAAGCCTGCACTGTTAAATCTGGTTATGAAAGAGCAATTTTCTGGTGTTAGTACTGATGATGCTGCTGCCCACTTAAACAACTTTGTTGAACTTTGTGATATGCAAAAGTATAAGGAGGTAGAGAGTGATATTATTAAGCTGAAATTGTTTCCTTTCTCTTTAAGAGGAAGAGCTAAAGATTGGTTGCTATCTTTGCCTAGAAATAGTATTGATTCCTGGACTAAATGCAAAGATGCTTTCATTGGAAAATATTATCCTCCTGCTAAAATTATCTCCTTGAGAAGTGGTATTATGAACTTTAGGCAACTTGATAATGAGCATGTTGCCCAAGCTTGGGAAAGAATGAAGTCTTTGGTTAAAAATTGTCCCACTCATGGACTGACTACTTGGATGATCATCCAAACCTTTTATGCAGGACTAAATTTTTCTTCAAGGAATTTATTGGACTCGGCTGCTGGAGGGACCTTTATGTCCATCACTTGGGTGCTGCTACAAAGCTTCTTGATGATATGATGGTAAATTATTCTGAATGGCACACTGAAAGGCTCCAACTGGTAAGAAGGTAAATTCTGTTGAGGAAATTTCCTCCTTGAGTGATAAAGTTGATGCTATTATGACTATGCTTTCGAATGGACATGGTGTTGTGGATCCAAATAATATTCCTCTTGCTTCTTTGGTTGCTCATGATGAGAAAAATGTTGATGTAAACTTCATTAAAAATAACAACTTCAACAACAATGCTTATAGGAATAATTTTGGTAGCAACAATTATAGGCCATATCCTGCTAATGGTAGCAACTCTTATGGTAATTCTTATGGCAATTCCTACAGTAACAATAGAAGTGTGCCCTCTGATCTTGAAGTCATGCTTAAGGATTTTATTAGCACACAAACTACTTTTAATAAAACTGTTGAGGAAAAGCTAGGAAAAATTGATACTCTTGCTGCTAAAGTTGATAGTCTTGCTCATGATGTTGAAATGCTGAAAATAAAAGCTATTCCTAGTGATATTAGAGAGAGTAAAACACTCAATGCTATCCAAATTAAAATTGATAATAACATTAGGATGCTTGCTGAACTTCATGAAAGATGGGAGAGAGAAGAAAGAGAAGCTGAAATTGCTGAACAAAATAGTGTTGTTAGAGTTTGCACTATTTTTACTAATGAAACAAATGATGCCTCACATGCTAATGCGCCCCCTACTGTTAGTGAAAAGATAATAAGTGTTGGAAATGTCTCTACTACCTCTACAAAAAGTTTAAATTGCCTGATAGCACTACTTTTGTTCCTAGTAAAAGTGCTGAAATTTTTAGAGGTGTTGGTGATAATTGCTCCATTGTTTTTATGACAACAACTTCAATTTCGAAAATTGTAACATAACTGAAGTCATCATGTTCTTGCAAAAGCTAGCTAAGAGTCCTAATGCTAGTAAAATAAATATGGCTTTTACTGAACATATTATCAAAGCTCTCATGCATGCTAGGGAAGAAAAATTAAAACTTGAAGCTTCTATCCCTAGGAAGTTAGATGATAATTGGGAACCTGTTATTAAAATGAAACTGAGTGAGTTTGAATGCAATGCTTTGTGTGACCTTGGTTCTTGTATTTCGGTTATGCCTAAAAATTTATATGATATTCTCAAGCTTGCACCTTTGGAAAAATGTCATTTGGATGTTCACTTTGCTGATTCTTCTATGAAGAAACCTTTAGGAAAAGTTGATGATGTTTTGATAATGGTTAATAACAATCTTGTCCCTGTTGATTTTGTGGTTTTGGATATTGAATGCAATCCTTCTTGTCCTATTGTTTTGGGAAGACCTTTTCTGAGAACTGTTGGTGCTGTTATTGATATGAAGAGGGGAATATAAAATTTCAATTCCCACTCAAGAAAGGTATGGAACACTTCCCTAGGAAGAAGATGAAATACTCACATGATACTAGTGTCAAGACAAATTATGGTTTTGGATTTTCTGGTCTTGACAATACTTGATGCATCTCTTCATGCCTAGCTCAAAGGCATTAAAGAAAAGCACTTCTGGGAGATAACCCATGTTTTTATTTGCTGTTTTATTTTTGTTTTCTTGAGTCAAGGATGCTTGTTTACCTCTGTAGCAACTCCTTTGTATCTTTTATTTGCTGTTTTGTTGTGCCAAGGAGAGTTACTAATGCAAAGTTGGTTTTTATTTTCGGGACTGCATTGGGACAGATTGCTGTTCGTCACCGTTTAATTCAGTAGAAAATCAGAAAAAATCGAAAAATGCTGAAACTTTTTGTGCATGTTCCTGATGATGTTACGCAACTTTCATTATTTCAAAAGTTTTTCATCTGAGCATCGTAAGTGCCTCGAAAAAATTCGTCATTACAGACTGTTCTGGTTTGACAGATTCTGTCTTTTATTTTGCATTCTCTCTTTTACAAGTTTTTAAGTGGTTTCTTTTCGTGTAAAAGTGCCCACTTGAGCCTAGTAACAGTGGCTAATGTTTAAAATAGTTGGCTTGTGAGTTTTGTCTTTGCTAGAACTTTGAAGTATTATCTTTTAGTGCACTAACCTGCTAATGAGAAAAGCTGTTAAGTTTTGGTGTGAAGGAAGTTTTCAAGTG
Organism: Poa pratensis; assembly: GCA_947311845.1. NCBI lineage: Eukaryota > Viridiplantae > Streptophyta > Magnoliopsida > Poales > Poaceae > Poa > Poa pratensis. The sequence goes on from CAMZMU010000042.1 coordinate 2,767,954, forward strand.
TTGATAGAGGAGAATGATATTACATGATCAAGAAGAGTGAAGAGCTTAAGCTTGGGGAGGCTTACCTCCCCAGCATATTTCAAGAAGACTCAAGCATCTAAGCTTGGGGATGCCCAAGGCATCCCCTTCTTCATCTACAAATTATCAGGTCATCTCTAATGGTGCTATATTTTTATTGCTTCATGCTAGTGTACTCTTCCTTGGAGCGTCAGTGTGTTTTTGTTTTCAGTTTGTTTTGTTTTGTTTGCTGTGCTATACTTGTTGGATCCTAGCATTCATGTTTGGGAGAGAGACACGCTCCACTTTTTCATTAGAATACTCTTGTGCTTCACTTATACTTGTTGAGTATTCCTGTCTAGTTGCTGTTATTGCTTTAGCTCTCAGTTTTTCATGTATCTCTTGTTAGAGCTTTCAGTTTCTTTTGAAGAAAGTACTCTCTTGCTTCACTTATATCTGTTTGGAGAGTTGTCAAATAAGTTGATTGGTGTTTGGTTGGACCAGAAAAATGCTATGCATGTGGTAGTGGTATAAAATGCTTACATGAATCTTTTTAGATCGTTGTCTTGAGTAATTTGATGCTTGCCAATTGTTTTGAGCTGTCAAGTAATTAATGTTTAAGCTTGTGCATCATGTAAGTAATGGCTATTAATGAAGAACTACTATAAGGATTTTCTGCTATAATAATCTGTTGCATAATTGGAAGTCCATAGTAGTCTAGATAATTTTTGGATGAAGGCTATGTGTTAACAAGGAAGACAGTGGGAGTCTATGGTTCGTCAAACCTTGTGTTTTATGTACACTCTTGCTATTCCAGTTGATAATGATGTTTGCTTATAATAACTTGCTAGCCTAAACTCTGTACTAAGAGGGAATGCTTCTTGTACATCCAAAACCTTGAGCCAAATCCATGCCACCTGTGTCCACCATACCTACCTATTATGTGGTGTTTTCACCATTCCAAGTAAATTTCTTCATGTGCTATCTACTAACTACTCAAAACTGTTACATTTCCTTTTTGTGTCACTACTTGAAAAGCTCATAAGGACGTAGATAGGTGGTCTTTATTTCCTGGTTGATCAAATTTTACACACCTGGACTAGTGGCATATACATCCGCTTATCCAATAATTTTGCAAAAAGAGCTGGCAACGGGGTGCCCAGTCCCAATTAATTACAACTTTAACCAAACAATTCTCTTCACATCTTTTTGCCCCTGATTCGTCAGTCAAGCAATGTTCACAAGTGTGTAAACAAAAGAGAAGAGGGATGATCTGCCCGCTGGTAGAAATAACGTCCTTCATGGGAGCCGCTCTTGTAAAGTTTGATCAACTAGTGAAGTAGAGTATTGCCTATTTGCTGATTTGTTGACACCTGTATACACCATTACCTTACAAAACAATATTTTATGCTCTCTATATGCCTTCGGGAACTACAGCTCTAGCACATGATGTTAATCCCTGCTTCCCTCTGCGAAGGGCCATTCTTTTACTTTTATGTTGAGTCAGTTTTCCCACTTCTTTCTGTCTACTTAAGCAAACATCATTGTCAACTCCAGTATAACAGTTTTTACATAACTTTGTGTTTGGTTGATCATATTCTTTGCATTGACATTATCTATATGATATACATGTTGAAAGTTGAAGCAAAAGCTGAAGCTATTATCTTCCTTTGTGTTGATACAAACACTTTCATGTTGAAATTATTGCTGCTGTGACTAACTATTATGTTAGACTATTATATCTCTAAATGTTTTATAGTATTATTCATGAAAGTTTGCACTTGTGTGATCACTTATGTTTACTCTTTATTTACTTGCTTGCAAACTATAGACCATTGGCTTGGATCACTTCATTCAGATCATGTGCATTACATTGTTATTTGATCAAAGATTGTGTTGGTAGCATGTCACTTCAAAAATTATCTGTTTTTATCGTTTACCTACTCGAGGACGAGCAGGAACTAAGCTTGGGGATGCTTGATACGTCTCAAACGTATCTATAATTTTTGATGTTCCATGCTGTTATTATATCAATTGCTACATGTTTTGGTTACACTTTATATCATTTTTATGCATTTTCTGGGACTAACCTATTAACAAGATGCCACAGTGCCAGTTCCCTGTTTTCTGCTGTTTTTGGTTTCAGAAAATCTATTAAGGAAATATTCTCGGAATTGGACGAAACAAAAGACATCGTCAATAATATCACGAGGAGATCACGGAGTCCAAAGGGGAGTCGGAGCAGACCCACCAGGGGGCCACGCCACACTAGGGCGCGGCCCAGGGTGGGCCCGCGCCCCCTATGGCGTGGTGGCCCCCCTCGGCCACCGACGCCGCCTCTTCGCCTATATATTCTCCGCGACGCGAAAACCCTATTACGGTCGATCATATTCCACGAAAAGTTCCGTCGCGGCCGTCATCGTCAATCTCAGATCGGAGGAGTTCTGAAGCTCTTCCCGGCACCCTGCCGGAGGGGAGATCATCACCGGAGGGCTCTACATCACCATGCCTGCCTCCGGAGTGATGCGTGAGTAGTCCACCCCTGGACTACGGGTCCATAGCAGTAGCTAGATGGTTGTCTCTCTACCTTGTGCCTCCATGTTTAGATCTTGTGAGCTGCCTAACATGATCAAGATCATCTTATTGTAATGCTAGATGTTGTGTTTGCTGGGATCCGATGAATATTGATACCATGTTTATTCAAGTTGTTTATCTATGTGCTCTTGATCTTGCATGCTCTCCGTTGCTAGTAGATGCTTTGGCCAAGTAGATGCTTGTGACTCCAAGAGGGGGTATTTATGCTCGATAGTGGGTTCAGTCTCTAGATATCTGGATCAGTGACAGAAAGGTCTAAGATGGTAGATGTGCTGTTGCTACTAGGGATAAAACATTGGTGCAGTGTCCAAGGGCACTTGTATTGATTACATTACACACTTTACTTCATGCAATAATCTGTTGTTAGCAACTTAATACTGAACAGGATGCGGATGCTGCCTTGAAGGTGGATTATTTAGGCATAGATGCGGTTGGAATAACGGTCTATGTACTTTGTTGTAATGCCCAACTAGATTTCATAGTAGACATCTTGGCATGTATTGCATTGTTATGCCCTCTCTATTTGTCAATTGCCCAGCTGTAATTTGTTTACCCAACATGCTAGTTATCTGTTCTGAGAGAGACACCACTAGTGAACTGTGGACCCTGGTCCAATTTCCTCATACTGTTTACACAACCTGCTGCAATCATCTGTTTCCTGTTACTTGCTGTTTTCCTGCTGTTTTCCACACCATACGTTTAACTCTTTGTTTCTGCAAGACCGGAGAGATTGACAACCTCTCTGTTTCGTGTTGGGCAAAGTTCTGGTTTGTGTCTGTGCAGATTCCACGTTGGTGCAAGCTCCCTAGCGCCAGGGGGAGTCAACATCAACAACCTTCCGATAGATCGTCAAGTCCTACTGGTCCGATTAAACCTTGGGTAGATTATTCAAGGGAAAACTTCTGCTGTCTACATCATAACCTTCCTCTTGGGGTTCACCAACACGTAGCCATCAGGTACATGTCCATGGGAGGATGGCCAAGGTGCAAGAGGAAGCAAGCCCGACAAGATGGTGGCTTGGAAGAGGAGAAGGAAGAGGTGCCTGCAGCTCCAGGAGCGGTACTACCGCCCATGACAAGCGGTACTACCGCTAAGCCCCAGGAGCAGTACTACCGCTCCAAGTACCGCCACTGCTACCGCGCGATGTCCAAATCACTACTACATCACCACCGGTACCTGGCCGGTACCAACCTAGTGCTACCGCTGGAGAAGAGCTTAAAATATATTCATGCGTGTACACCGGTACTACCGCCGGATGACAGCGGTACTACCTCCACCTTGCCAGGTGCGGTACTACCGCTGCCTGCATGCAGAATTCGTGGTCAACACTATATATAGGACCCCCTATGCTCAGATCTATTGTAGACAAGCTATGAGATAAAGAATAGAGCTTGTGCTCCTTCCCTCCCCTTGTGGAGATGACATCCCCATGTGGAGAAGATCCCTTTGTGGATACAAGACCACTCCTTAAATCTTTCATCTATTGAGTTGTACAAGACCCCTTCTTGTGCTTAGTGTTTCTTAGTTGGATTCTATCGTGGTCGTTCCTCCCGCGGGATTCTGATACGTCTCCAACGTATCCATAATTTCTGCTGTTTCATGCCTATATTATACCATTTGCTACATGTTTTATATACACTTCATATCATTTTATGCATTTTCTGGGACTAACCTATTAACAAGATGCCACAGTGCCAGTTCCCTGTTTTCTGCTGTTTTTGGTTTCAGAAAGTTACTTCTGGAAATATTCTCGGAATTGCACGAAACAAAAGGCCAAGTCCCTATTTTTCCACCACGTACACGGAGTCCGAGGGAGAGACGAAGGGGAGCCACGAGGTGGCCAAACCACCTGACGGCGCGGCAGAGGGCCCCACTACGCCAGCCTGTGGTTTGGGCCCCTCGGGGGTCCGCCGACATCGCCCCTTCGCCTATTTATTCCCCGAGGCGTGAAAACCCTAAAACACCGAGCCTTTCATCCAGAACATATTCGCTGCCGCCGCCGGCGTCAACCCTAACTCGGGGGGTTTCTGAAGCTCTTCCCGGCACCCTGCCGGAGAGGGGAATCATCACCGGAGGGCTCTACATCGCCATGCCCGCCTCCGGAGTGATGCGTGAGTAGTTCATCCTTGGACTATGGGTCCATAGCAGTAGCTAGATGGTTGTCTTCTCCACTTGTGCCATCATGTTTAGATCTTGTGAGCTGCCTATCATGATCAAGATCATCTTATTGTAATGCTACATGTTGTGTTTGCTGGGATCTGACTTATATTGATACCTATGTGGAGCTGAATATTATATTATCATGTCTATGTCATTTGTGATCTTGCATGCTCTCCGTTACTTGTTGAAGCCTTGGCCAAGTGAATACTTGTAACTCCAAGAGGGGGTATTTATGCATGATAGTTGGGTTCAACCTCTATTTAACCTGGGATAGTGACAGCAAGTTCTAAGGTTGTAGATGTGTTGTTGCCACTAGGGGTAAAACATCAATGCTTTATTCAAGGATGAATGTATTGTTTACATTACGCACATTACTTAATGCAATTGTCTGTTGCTTGCAACTTAATACTGGAAGGGGTACGGATGTTAACCGGAAAGTGGACTATTTAGGCATAGATGCATGCTGGATAGCGGTCTATGTACTTTGTCGTAATGCCCAAATGAATCTCATAGTAGACACCACAACTCACACATGCATGTTATATGCACTTATCAATTGTCAATTGCCCAGCTGTAATTTGTTTACCCAATATGTTAGTTATCTTATTGGAGAGACACCACTAGTGAACTGTGGACCCCGGTCCATTCTTTTACATCTGAAATACAATCTACTGCAATCATTGTTCTCTACTGTTTTATGCAAACAAACATCATTTTCCATACGATACGTTTAACCCTTTGTTTTCAGCAAGCCGGTGAGATTGACAACCTCACTGTTAAGTTGGGGCAAAGTAATTTGATTGTGTTGTGCAGGTTCCACGTTGGCACCGGAATCCCTGGTGTTGCGCCGCACTACACTCCTTCACCAACACCTTCGAAGCAACCTCGTTTTCCTACTGGTTCGATTAAACCTTGGTTTCATACTGAGGGAAAACTTGCTGCTACACTCATCATACCTTCCTCTTGGGGTTCCCAACTGACGTGTGACGTACAAGCATTGTTTCTGCACTGTTGCCGGGGAGATATTCCCTCGTCAACTTAGAGCTAGCAACACGTTTTCTGGCGCCGTTGCCGGGGAAAACCGAATTGCTTCTGCAAGGGGAGTCTCTCACACCCAATCTCTTTACTTTGTTATTTGTCTTGCTTAGTTTATTTTTATTTAGTCTTGTTTGCTATCTTTATCAAAAACACAAAAAATTAGTTACTTGTTTAATTCGGTTTGATTTTGTTTTTCAAAATGAATGCTCCTGAAGTTGAAGTTCGTTCTTTTAGGCAACTAGGAGGTGAAAATTTGAAAGATGCTTGGTATAGAATTAGTGATGCTCATCATAGATGTACTAAGAAACACTCTACCACTATCCTCCTTAGGAACTTTTATGTTGGTATCTCTAGTTGGTATAGGTATGTTCTAGACACTCTTACAGGTGGAAATTTCTTGGGTACTCCTGCTTTAGAAGCCTGTAATATTATTGAAAGTTTGGTAGGAACACCACCCACTAAAGATATTAAAGTTGAGATCACCTTGGAGGATGTTATAAATAAGTTAGACTCTATGGAGAATTTTTTTCCAAATTTTCTTGATTGTATTGGTAAGACTAATGAATCAATAGCCACCATCAATGAAAGAATCACTGTTCTTGAGGATAATAATATCCATGACACCCAAAATCATAGAATTGATGAGTTAGAGGAAGCTATTGAAACCTTAAGTTCAACCTTTACTTCTCTTAAGTCTAAAAAGGAGAAAGTTTATGTGGGTAGAGAGCAAAAGTTTATGTATGTTCCTAAAGTGCCAAAACCAAAGACTCATTATGAGCTTAAAATTGATAAAACTTTTAGTACGGTTAAAGGTAATGAAACACCTCCAGGAACATCTAAGATACCCATTGTTACAAGCTGTGTGTTGGAAGAAGCTTTTGATGATTTGAATGATTTGCCACTTGACAACACTTGATTTTCACTTTCTGCGCCTAGCTGAAAGGCGTTAAAGAAAAGCGCTTATGGGAGACAACCCATCGTTTTTATTTGCTGTTATTTTTGTTTTCTTTGAGTCAAGGAGTTTTGTTACTTCTGTAGCAACTCCTTTGTATCTTTATTTTATCGCAATGTTGTGCCAAGTAAAGTTCTATATTGAAAGTTGATGCAAGATTTGGATTTCTGCGCAGTGACAGATTTTTAGCTGTCACGGATTTGAGCTTATCTCCCTGTAGAAAATTCAAAAAATTCTGAAAAAATCACGCATATTCCTGAGATATGTACGCAACTTTCATTATTTTAGGCCAGATCCATCTGAGCAACTTAAGTGCCTCGAAAAAATTCGTCATTCCAGACTGTTCTGTTTTTGACAGATTCTGCCTTTTGTTTTGCATTCGCTCTTTTACTGTGTTTGTGTGGATTTCTTTGCTCCACAAAGCATTGGTGGCTGTAGCTAATGTCCAGAAGCTTTGGGATTGATTGTATCATTACAGAATATGAGAATTTTTGATTATGCACTAACCCTCTAATGAGAACTGTCTTGAGTTTGGTGTGAAGGAAGTTTTCAAGGATCAAGCGAGAAGGGTGATATTATGTGATCAAGAAGAGTGAAAAGCCTAAGCTTGGGGATGCCCCCGTGGTTCATCCCAACCATATTCAGAGAGACTCAAGCGTCTAAGCTTGGGGATGCCCAAGGCATCCCCTTCTTCATCAACAAACTTATCAGGTCATCTCTAGTGAAACTATATTTTAATTCTTTCACATCTTATGCGCTTTACTTGGAGCGTCTGTGTGTTTTTATTTTTGTTTTTGTTTGAATAAATTCGGATCCTAGCAATCCTTGTGTGGGAGAGAGACACGCTCCGCTTTTTCATGTGAATACTCATGTTCTTCACTTATATTTGTTGAGTATTCTTAACTAGCTACTGCAGTGCTTTTAGCTCCTGTTTTTCATGCATCTCTTCGAGCTGTTAGCACTTGTTTATAAATACTCTCTTGCTGCATTATATTATCATTTGGAGAGTTTATGTTTAAATAAATTGATTGGTGTTTGTTTGGAAGAAAGAAAATGCTACATGTAGTAGTTGGTATTGGAAAAGACATATGCATTCTTGTAGATCATTGTCTTGTTTCGATTTGATACTTTGCAATTGTTTTGAGCTCTCAAGTAGATCATGTTTAAGCTCTTGCATCATGTAGTTAAAGCCTAGTAGTGGAGAACTACCGTAGAGCTTGTTGAGACTTGGGATGCATATTTGTTCTCTCTAAGGTCTAGATATTTTCTGGTAAAATGTTTGAGCAACAAGGAAGACAGTGTAGAGTCTTATAATACTTGCAATATGTTTTTATGTGATTCTTGCTGTACCGGTTTATACTTGTGTTTGCTTCAAACAACCTTGCTAGCCTAAACTCTGTACTGAGAGGGAATGCTTCTCGTGCATCCAAAACTTGAGCCAAAACCCATGCCATTTGTGTCCACCATACCTACCTACTATGTGGTATTTCCTGCCATTCCAAGTAAATATTTCATGTGCTACCTTTAAACTATTCAAAACTTTATTACTCCTTATTTGTGTCAATGTTTTATAGCTCATGAGGAAGTATGTGGTGTTTTATCTTTCAATCTTGTCATTTACTTCTGACAGACTTTCACCAATGGACTAGTGGCATATACATCCGCTTATCCAATAATTTGCAAAAAGAGCTGGCAACGGGGTGCCCAGCCCCAATTAATTACAACTTTCATTAATAATTCTCTTCACATGTTTTGCCCTGATTTATCAGTAAGCAACTTAATTTGCAAATAGACACTCCTCCATGGTATGTGAATGTTGGAAGGCACCCGAGGATTCGGTTAGCCATGGCTTGTGTAAGCAAAAGGTTGGGAGGAGTGTCATCTATAAAGAAACTAAAATACATGTGTAAACAAAAGAGAAGAGGGATGATCTACCTTGCTGGTAGAGATAACGTCCTTCATGGGAGCCGCTCTTGAAAGTCTGGTTGACAAGGGGGTTAGAGTGCCCACTACCATTCGTTGACAACAACAAACACCTCTCAAATACTTATTTTGTGCTCTCTATATGCTTTCGAAAACTTAAAAAGCTCTAGCACATGATTTAATCCCTGCTTCCCTCTGCGAAGGGCCTATCTTTTACTTTATGTTGAGTCAGTTTACCTACTCCTTTCTATCTTAGAAGCAAACACTTGTGTCAACTTTGTGTGCATTGATTCTTACATGTTTACTTATTGCACTTGTTATATTGCTTTATGTTGACAACTATCCATGAGATATACATGTTACAAGTTGAAAGCAAATGCTGAAACTTAATCATCCTTTGTGTTGCTTCAATGCCTTTTACTTTGAATCTATTGCTTTATGAGTTACCTCTTATGCAAAACTTTTTGATGCTTGTCTTGAAAGTACTATTCATGAAAAGTTTTTGCTTATATGATTCATTGTTTACTCTTTATCTATTTGTTAGCAAACTATAGATCATTGCTTTGAGTCACTTCATTCATGACATGAGCCTTGCAATATATTGATCAAGATTGTGTGAAAGCATGTCTCCTCAGAAATTATTTGTTGTTATCGTTTTACCTACTCGAGGACGAGTAGAACTAAGCTTGGGGATGCTTGATACGTCTCCAACGTATCCATAATTTCTGCTGTTCCATGCTTATATTATACCATTTGCTACATGTTTTATATACACTTCATATCACTTTTATGCATTTTCTGGGACTAACCTATTAACAAGATGCCACAGTGCCAGTTCCCTGTTTTCTGCTGTTTTTGGTTTCAGAAAGTTACTTCTGGAAATATTCTCGGAATTGCACGAAACAAAAGGCCAAGTCCCTATTTTTCCAGCACGTACACGGAGTCCGAAGGGGAGCCACGAGGTGGCCAAACCACCTGGCGGCGCGGCAGGGGCCCACCGCGCCAGCCTGTGGTTTGGGCCCCTCGGGGGTCCGCCGACATCGCCCCTTCGCCTATTTATTCCCCGAGACGTGAAAACCCTAAAACACCGAGCCTTTCATCCAGAACATATTCGCTGCCGCCGCCGTCGTCAACCCTAACTCGGGGGGTTTCTGAAGCTCTTCCCGGCACCCTGCCGGAGAGGGGAATCATCACCGGAGGGCTCTACATCGCCATGCCCGCCTCCGGAGTGATGCGTGAGTAGTTCATCCTTGGACTATGGGTCCATAGCAGTAGCTAGATGGTTGTCTTCTCCACTTGTGCCATCATGTTTAGATCTTGTGAGCTGCCTATCATGATCAAGATCATCTTATTGTAATGCTACATGTTGTGTTTGCTGGGATCTGACTTATATTGATACCTATGTGGAGCTGAATATTATATTATCATGTCTATGTCATTTGTGATCTTGCATGCTCTCCGTTACTTGTTGAAGCCTTGGCCAAGTGAATACTTGTAACTCCAAGAGGGGGTATTTATGCATGATAGTTGGGTTCAACCTCTATTTAACCTGGGATAGTGACAGCAAGTTCTAAGGTTGTAGATGTGTTGTTGCCACTAGGGGTAAAACAGCAATGCTTTATTCAAGGATGAATGTATTGTTTACATTACGCACATTACTTAATGCAATTGTCTGTTGCTTGCAACTTAATACTGGAAGGGGTACGGATGTTAACCGGAAAGTGGACTATTTAGGCATAGATGCATGCTGGATAGCGGTCTATGTACTTTGTCGTAATGCCCAAATGAATCTCATAGTAGACACCACAACTCACACATGCATGTTATATGCACTTATCAATTGTCAATTGCCCAGCTGTAATTTGTTTACCCAGCATGTTAGTTATCTTATTGGAGAGACACCACTAGTGAACTGTGGACCCCGGTCCATTCTTTTACATCTGAAATACAATCTACTGCAATCATTGTTCTCTACTGTTTTATGCAAACAAACATCATTTTCCATTCGATACGTTTAACCCTTTGTTTTCAGCAAGCCGGTGAGATTGACAACCTCACTGTTAAGTTGGGGCAAAGTAATTTGATTGTGTTGTGCAGGTTCCACGTTGGCACCGGAATCCCTGGTGTTGCGCCGCACTACACTCCTTCACCAACACCTTCGAAGCAACCTCGTTTTCCTACTGGTTCGATTAAACCTTGGTTTCATACTGAGGGAAAACTTGCTGCTGCACTCATCATACCTTCCTCTTGGGGTTCCCAACTGACGTGTGACGTACAAGCATTGTTTCTGGCACTGTTGCCGGGGAGATATTCCCTCGTCAACTTAGAGCTAGCAACACGTTTTCTGGCGCCGTTGCCGGGGAAAACCGAATTGCTTCTGCAAGGGGAGTCTCTCACACCCAATCTCTTTACTTTGTTATTTGTCTTGCTTAGTTTATTTTTATTTAGTCTTGTTTGCTTCTTTATCAAAAACACAAAAAAATTAGTTACTTGTTTAATTCGGTTTGATTTTGTTTTTCAAAATGAATGCTCCTGAAGTTGAAGTTCGTTCTTTTAGGCAACTAGGAGGTGAAAATTTGAAAGATGCTTGGTATAGAATTAGTGATGCTCATCATAGATGTACTAAGAAACACTCTACCACTATCCTCCTTAGGAACTTTTATGTTGGTATCTCTAGTTGGTATAGGTATGTTCTAGACACTCTTACAGGTGGAAATTTCTTGGGTACTCCTGCTTTAGAAGCCTGTAATATTATTGAAAGTTTGGTAGGAACACCACCCACTAAAGATATTAAAGTTGAGATCACCTTGGAGGATGTTATAAATAAGTTAGACTCTATGGAGAATTTTTTTCCAAATTTTCTTGATTGTATTGGTAAGACTAATGAATCAATAGCCACCATCAATGAAAGAATCACTGTTCTTGAGGATAATAATATCCATGACACCCAAAATCATAGAATTGATGAGTTAGAGGAAGCTATTGAAACCTTAAGTTCAACCTTTACTTCTCTTAAGTCTAAAAAGGAGAAAGTTTATGTGGGTAGAGAGCAAAAGTTTATGTATGTTCCTAAAGTGCCAAAACCAAAGACTCATTATGAGCTTAAAATTGATAAAACTTTTAGTACGGTTAAAGGTAATGAAACACCTCCAGGAACATCTAAGATACCCATTGTTACAAGCTGTGTGTTGGAAGAAGCTTTTGATGATTTGAATGATTTGCCACTTGACAACACTTGATTTTCACTTTCTGCGCCTAGCTGAAAGGCGTTAAAGAAAAGCGCTTATGGGAGACAACCCATCGTTTTTATTTGCTGTTATTTTTGTTTTCTTTGAGTCAAGGAGTTTTGTTACTTCTGTAGCAACTCCTTTGTATCTTTATTTTATCGCAATGTTGTGCCAAGTAAAGTTCTATATTGAAAGTTGATGCAAGATTTGGATTTCTGCGCAGTGACAGATTTTTAGCTGTCACGGATTTGAGCTTATCTCCCTGTAGAAAATTCAAAAAATTCTGAAAAAATCACGCATATTCCTGAGATATGTACGCAACTTTCATTATTTTAGGCCAGATCCATCTGAGCAACTTAAGTGCCTCGAAAAAATTCGTCATTCCAGACTGTTCTGTTTTTGACAGATTCTGCCTTTTGTTTTGCATTCGCTCTTTTACTGTGTTTGTGTGGATTTCTTTGCTCCACAAAGCATTGGTGGCTGTAGCTAATGTCCAGAAGCTTTGGGATTGATTGTATCATTACAGAATATGAGAATTTTTGATTATGCACTAACCCTCTAATGAGAACTGTCTTGAGTTTGGTGTGAAGGAAGTTTTCAAGGATCAAGCGAGAAGGGTGATATTATGTGATCAAGAAGAGTGAAAAGCCTAAGCTTGGGGATGCCCCCGTGGTTCATCCCAACCATATTCAGAGAGACTCAAGCGTCTAAGCTTGGGGATGCCCAAGGCATCCCCTTCTTCATCAACAAACTTATCAGGTCATCTCTAGTGAAACTATATTTTAATTCTTTCACATCTTATGCGCTTTACTTGGAGCGTCTGTGTGTTTTTATTTTTGTTTTTGTTTGAATAAATTCGGATCCTAGCAATCCTTGTGTGGGAGAGAGACACGCTCCGCTTTTTCATGTGAATACTCATGTTCTTCACTTATATTTGTTGAGTATTCTTAACTAGCTACTGCAGTGCTTTTAGCTCCTGTTTTTCATGCATCTCTTCGAGCTGTTAGCACTTGTTTATAAATACTCTCTTGCTGCATTATATTATCATTTGGAGAGTTTATGTTTAAATAAATTGATTGGTGTTTGTTTGGAAGAAAGAAAATGCTACATGTAGTAGTTGGTATTGGAAAAGACATATGCATTCTTGTAGATCATTGTCTTGTTTCGATTTGATACTTTGCAATTGTTTTGAGCTCTCAAGTAGATCATGTTTAAGCTCTTGCATCATGTAGTTAAAGCCTAGTAGTGGAGAACTACCGTAGAGCTTGTTGAGACTTGGGATGCATATTTGTTCTCTCTAAGGTCTAGATATTTTCTGGTAAAATGTTTGAGCAACAAGGAAGACAGTGTAGAGTCTTATAATACTTGCAATATGTTTTTATGTGATTCTTGCTGTACCGGTTTATACTTGTGTTTGCTTCAAACAACCTTGCTAGCCTAAACTCTGTACTGAGAGGGAATGCTTCTCGTGCATCCAAAACTTGAGCCAAAACCCATGCCATTTGTGTCCACCATACCTACCTACTATGTGGTATTTCCTGCCATTCCAAGTAAATATTTCATGTGCTACCTTTAAACTATTCAAAACTTTATTACTCCTTATTTGTGTCAATGTTTTATAGCTCATGAGGAAGTATGTGGTGTTTTATCTTTCAATCTTGTCATTTACTTCTGACAGACTTTCACCAATGGACTAGTGGCATATACATCCGCTTATCCAATAATTTGCAAAAAGAGCTGGCAACGGGGTGCCCAGCCCCAATTAATTACAACTTTCATTAATAATTCTCTTCACATGTTTTGCCCTGATTTATCAGTAAGCAACTTAATTTGCAAATAGACACTCCTCCATGGTATGTGAATGTTGGAAGGCACCCGAGGATTCGGTTAGCCATGGCTTGTGTAAGCAAAAGGTTGGGAGGAGTGTCATCTATAAAGAAACTAAAATACATGTGTAAACAAAAGAGAAGAGGGATGATCTACCTTGCTGGTAGAGATAACGTCCTTCATGGGAGCCGCTCTTGAAAGTCTGGTTGACAAGGGGGTTAGAGTGCCCACTACCATTCGTTGACAACAACAAACACCTCTCAAATACTTATTTTGTGCTCTCTATATGCTTTCGAAAACTTAAAAAGCTCTAGCACATGATTTAATCCCTGCTTCCCTCTGCGAAGGGCCTATCTTTTACTTTATGTTGAGTCAGTTTACCTACTCCTTTCTATCTTAGAAGCAAACACTTGTGTCAACTTTGTGTGCATTGATTCTTACATGTTTACTTATTGCACTTGTTATATTGCTTTATGTTGACAACTATCCATGAGATATACATGTTACAAGTTGAAAGCAAATTCTGAAACTTAATCATCCTTTGTGTTGCTTCAATGCCTTTTACTTTGAATCTATTGCTTTATGAGTTACCTCTTATGCAAAACTTTTTGATGCTTGTCTTGAAAGTACTATTCATGAAAAGTTTTTGCTTATATGATTCATTGTTTACTCTTTATCTATTTGTTAGCAAACTATAGATCATTGCTTTGAGTCACTTCATTCATGACATGAGCCTTGCAATATATTGATCAAGATTGTGTGAAAGCATGTCTCCTCAGAAATTATTTGTTGTTATCGTTTTACCTACTCGAGGACGAGTAGAACTAAGCTTGGGGATGCTTGATACGTCTCCAACGTATCCATAATTTCTGCTGTTCCATGCTTATATTATACCATTTGCTACATGTTTTATATACACTTCATATCACTTTTATGCATTTTCTGGGACTAACCTATTAACAAGATGCCACAGTGCCAGTTCCCTGTTTTCTGCTGTTTTTGGTTTCAGAAAGTTACTTCTGGAAATATTCTCGGAATTGCACGAAACAAAAGGCCAAGTCCCTATTTTTCCAGCACGTACACGGAGTCCGAAGGGGAGCCACGAGGTGGCCAAACCACCTGGCGGCGCGGCAGGGGCCCCACCGCGCCAGCCTGTGGTTTGGGCCCCTCGGGGGTCCGCCGACATCGCCCCTTCGCCTATTTATTCCCCGAGACGTGAAAACCCTAAAACACCGAGCCTTTCATCCAGAACATATTCGCTGCCGCCGCCGTCGTCAACCCTAACTCGGGGGGTTTCTGAAGCTCTTCCCGGCACCCTGCCGGAGAGGGGAATCATCACCGGAGGGCTCTACATCGCCATGCCCGCCTCCGGAGTGATGCGTGAGTAGTTCATCCTTGGACTATGGGTCCATAGCAGTAGCTAGATGGTTGTCTTCTCCACTTGTGCCATCATGTTTAGATCTTGTGAGCTGCCTATCATGATCAAGATCATCTTATTGTAATGCTACATGTTGTGTTTGCTGGGATCTGACTTATATTGATACCTATGTGGAGCTGAATATTATATTATCATGTCTATGTCATTTGTGATCTTGCATGCTCTCCGTTACTTGTTGAAGCCTTGGCCAAGTGAATACTTGTAACTCCAAGAGGGGGTATTTATGCATGATAGTTGGGTTCAACCTCTATTTAACCTGGGATAGTGACAGCAAGTTCTAAGGTTGTAGATGTGTTGTTGCCACTAGGGGTAAAACAGCAATGCTTTATTCAAGGATGAATGTATTGTTTACATTACGCACATTACTTAATGCAATTGTCTGTTGCTTGCAACTTAATACTGGAAGGGGTACGGATGTTAACCGGAAAGTGGACTATTTAGGCATAGATGCATGCTGGATAGCGGTCTATGTACTTTGTCGTAATGCCCAAATGAATCTCATAGTAGACACCACAACTCACACATGCATGTTATATGCACTTATCAATTGTCAATTGCCCAGCTGTAATTTGTTTACCCAGCATGTTAGTTATCTTATTGGAGAGACACCACTAGTGAACTGTGGACCCCGGTCCATTCTTTTACATCTGAAATACAATCTACTGCAATCATTGTTCTCTACTGTTTTATGCAAACAAACATCATTTTCCATACGATACGTTTAACCCTTTGTTTTCAGCAAGCCGGTGAGATTGACAACCTCACTGTTAAGTTGGGGCAAAGTAATTTGATTGTGTTGTGCAGGTTCCACGTTGGCACCGGAATCCCTGGTGTTGCGCCGCACTACACTCCTTCACCAACACCTTCGAAGCAACCTCGTTTTCCTACTGGTTCGATTAAACCTTGGTTTCATACTGAGGGAAAACTTGCTGCTGCACTCATCATACCTTCCTCTTGGGGTTCCCAACTGACGTGTGACGTACAAGCATTGTTTCTGCACTGTTGCCGGGGAGATATTCCCTCGTCAACTTAGAGCTAGCAACACGTTTTCTGGCGCCGTTGCCGGGGAAAACCGAATTGCTTCTGCAAGGGGAGTCTCTCACACCCAATCTCTTTACTTTGTTATTTGTCTTGCTTAGTTTATTTTTATTTAGTCTTGTTTGCTTCTTTATCAAAAACACAAAAAATTAGTTACTTGTTTAATTCGGTTTGATTTTGTTTTTCAAAATGAATGCTCCTGAAGTTGAAGTTCGTTCTTTTAGGCAACTAGGAGGTGAAAATTTGAAAGATGCTTGGTATAGAATTAGTGATGCTCATCATAGATGTACTAAGAAACACTCTACCACTATCCTCCTTAGGAACTTTTATGTTGGTATCTCTAGTTGGTATAGGTATGTTCTAGACACTCTTACAGGTGGAAATTTCTTGGGTACTCCTGCTTTAGAAGCCTGTAATATTATTGAAAGTTTGGTAGGAACACCACCCACTAAAGATATTAAAGTTGAGATCACCTTGGAGGATGTTATAAATAAGTTAGACTCTATGGAGAATTTTTTTCCAAATTTTCTTGATTGTATTGGTAAGACTAATGAATCAATAGCCACCATCAATGAAAGAATCACTGTTCTTGAGGATAATAATATCCATGACACCCAAAATCATAGAATTGATGAGTTAGAGGAAGCTATTGAAACCTTAAGTTCAACCTTTACTTCTCTTAAGTCTAAAAAGGAGAAAGTTTATGTGGGTAGAGAGCAAAAGTTTATGTATGTTCCTAAAGTGCCAAAACCAAAGACTCATTATGAGCTTAAAATTGATAAAACTTTTAGTACGGTTAAAGGTAATGAAACACCTCCAGGAACATCTAAGATACCCATTGTTACAAGCTGTGTGTTGGAAGAAGCTTTTGATGATTTGAATGATTTGCCACTTGACAACACTTGATTTTCACTTTCTGCGCCTAGCTGAAAGGCGTTAAAGAAAAGCGCTTATGGGAGACAACCCATCGTTTTTATTTGCTGTTATTTTTGTTTTCTTTGAGTCAAGGAGTTTTGTTACTTCTGTAGCAACTCCTTTGTATCTTTATTTTATCGCAATGTTGTGCCAAGTAAAGTTCTATATTGAAAGTTGATGCAAGATTTGGATTTCTGCGCAGTGACAGATTTTTAGCTGTCACGGATTTGAGCTTATCTCCCTGTAGAAAATTCAAAAAATTCTGAAAAAATCACGCATATTCCTGAGATATGTACGCAACTTTCATTATTTTAGGCCAGATCCATCTGAGCAACTTAAGTGCCTCGAAAAAATTCGTCATTCCAGACTGTTCTGTTTTTGACAGATTCTGCCTTTTGTTTTGCATTCGCTCTTTTACTGTGTTTGTGTGGATTTCTTTGCTCCACAAAGCATTGGTGGCTGTAGCTAATGTCCAGAAGCTTTGGGATTGATTGTATCATTACAGAATATGAGAATTTTTGATTATGCACTAACCCTCTAATGAGAACTGTCTTGAGTTTGGTGTGAAGGAAGTTTTCAAGGATCAAGCGAGAAGGGTGATATTATGTGATCAAGAAGAGTGAAAAGCCTAAGCTTGGGGATGCCCCCGTGGTTCATCCCAACCATATTCAGAGAGACTCAAGCGTCTAAGCTTGGGGATGCCCAAGGCATCCCCTTCTTCATCAACAAACTTATCAGGTCATCTCTAGTGAAACTATATTTTAATTCTTTCACATCTTATGCGCTTTACTTGGAGCGTCTGTGTGTTTTTATTTTTGTTTTTGTTTGAATAAATTCGGATCCTAGCAATCCTTGTGTGGGAGAGAGACACGCTCCGCTTTTTCATGTGAATACTCATGTTCTTCACTTATATTTGTTGAGTATTCTTAACTAGCTACTGCAGTGCTTTTAGCTCCTGTTTTTCATGCATCTCTTCGAGCTGTTAGCACTTGTTTATAAATACTCTCTTGCTGCATTATATTATCATTTGGAGAGTTTATGTTTAAATAAATTGATTGGTGTTTGTTTGGAAGAAAGAAAATGCTACATGTAGTAGTTGGTATTGGAAAAGACATATGCATTCTTGTAGATCATTGTCTTGTTTCGATTTGATACTTTGCAATTGTTTTGAGCTCTCAAGTAGATCATGTTTAAGCTCTTGCATCATGTAGTTAAAGCCTAGTAGTGGAGAACTACCGTAGAGCTTGTTGAGACTTGGGATGCATATTTGTTCTCTCTAAGGTCTAGATATTTTCTGGTAAAATGTTTGAGCAACAAGGAAGACAGTGTAGAGTCTTATAATACTTGCAATATGTTTTTATGTGATTCTTGCTGTACCGGTTTATACTTGTGTTTGCTTCAAACAACCTTGCTAGCCTAAACTCTGTACTGAGAGGGAATGCTTCTCGTGCATCCAAAACTTGAGCCAAAACCCATGCCATTTGTGTCCACCATACCTACCTACTATGTGGTATTTCCTGCCATTCCAAGTAAATATTTCATGTGCTACCTTTAAACTATTCAAAACTTTATTACTCCTTATTTGTGTCAATGTTTTATAGCTCATGAGGAAGTATGTGGTGTTTTATCTTTCAATCTTGTCATTTACTTCTGACAGACTTTCACCAATGGACTAGTGGCATATACATCCGCTTATCCAATAATTTGCAAAAAGAGCTGGCAACGGGGTGCCCAGCCCCAATTAATTACAACTTTCATTAATAATTCTCTTCACATGTTTTGCCCTGATTTATCAGTAAGCAACTTAATTTGCAAATAGACACTCCTCCATGGTATGTGAATGTTGGAAGGCACCCGAGGATTCGGTTAGCCATGGCTTGTGTAAGCAAAAGGTTGGGAGGAGTGTCATCTATAAAGAAACTAAAATACATGTGTAAACAAAAGAGAAGAGGGATGATCTACCTTGCTGGTAGAGATAACGTCCTTCATGGGAGCCGCTCTTGAAAGTCTGGTTGACAAGGGGGTTAGAGTGCCCACTACCATTCGTTGACAACAACAAACACCTCTCAAATACTTATTTTGTGCTCTCTATATGCTTTCGAAAACTTAAAAAGCTCTAGCACATGATTTAATCCCTGCTTCCCTCTGCGAAGGGCCTATCTTTTACTTTATGTTGAGTCAGTTTACCTACTCCTTTCTATCTTAGAAGCAAACACTTGTGTCAACTTTGTGTGCATTGATTCTTACATGTTTACTTATTGCACTTGTTATATTGCTTTATGTTGACAACTATCCATGAGATATACATGTTACAAGTTGAAAGCAAATGCTGAAACTTAATCATCCTTTGTGTTGCTTCAATGCCTTTTACTTTGAATCTATTGCTTTATGAGTTACCTCTTATGCAAAACTTTTTGATGCTTGTCTTGAAAGTACTATTCATGAAAAGTTTTTGCTTATATGATTCATTGTTTACTCTTTATCTATTTGTTAGCAAACTATAGATCATTGCTTTGAGTCACTTCATTCATGACATGAGCCTTGCAATATATTGATCAAGATTGTGTGAAAGCATGTCTCCTCAGAAATTATTTGTTGTTATCGTTTTACCTACTCGAGGACGAGTAGAACTAAGCTTGGGGATGCTTGATACGTCTCCAACGTATCCATAATTTCTGCTGTTCCATGCTTATATTATACCATTTGCTACATGTTTTATATACACTTCATATCACTTTTATGCATTTTCTGGGACTAACCTATTAACAAGATGCCACAGTGCCAGTTCCCTGTTTTCTGCTGTTTTTGGTTTCAGAAAGTTACTTCTGGAAATATTCTCGGAATTGCACGAAACAAAAGGCCAAGTCCCTATTTTTCCAGCACGTACACGGAGTCCGAAGGGGAGCCACGAGGTGGCCAAACCACCTGGCGGCGCGGCAGGGGCCCCACCGCGCCAGCCTGTGGTTTGGGCCCCTCGGGGGTCCGCCGACATCGCCCCTTCGCCTATTTATTCCCCGAGACGTGAAAACCCTAAAACACCGAGCCTTTCATCCAGAACATATTCGCTGCCGCCGCCGTCGTCAACCCTAACTCGGGGGGTTTCTGAAGCTCTTCCCGGCACCCTGCCGGAGAGGGGAATCATCACCGGAGGGCTCTACATCGCCATGCCCGCCTCCGGAGTGATGCGTGAGTAGTTCATCCTTGGACTATGGGTCCATAGCAGTAGCTAGATGGTTGTCTTCTCCACTTGTGCCATCATGTTTAGATCTTGTGAGCTGCCTATCATGATCAAGATCATCTTATTGTAATGCTACATGTTGTGTTTGCTGGGATCTGACTTATATTGATACCTATGTGGAGCTGAATATTATATTATCATGTCTATGTCATTTGTGATCTTGCATGCTCTCCGTTACTTGTTGAAGCCTTGGCCAAGTGAATACTTGTAACTCCAAGAGGGGGTATTTATGCATGATAGTTGGGTTCAACCTCTATTTAACCTGGGATAGTGACAGCAAGTTCTAAGGTTGTAGATGTGTTGTTGCCACTAGGGGTAAAACAGCAATGCTTTATTCAAGGATGAATGTATTGTTTACATTACGCACATTACTTAATGCAATTGTCTGTTGCTTGCAACTTAATACTGGAAGGGGTACGGATGTTAACCGGAAAGTGGACTATTTAGGCATAGATGCATGCTGGATAGCGGTCTATGTACTTTGTCGTAATGCCCAAATGAATCTCATAGTAGACACCACAACTCACACATGCATGTTATATGCACTTATCAATTGTCAATTGCCCAGCTGTAATTTGTTTACCCAGCATGTTAGTTATCTTATTGGAGAGACACCACTAGTGAACTGTGGACCCCGGTCCATTCTTTTACATCTGAAATACAATCTACTGCAATCATTGTTCTCTACTGTTTTATGCAAACAAACATCATTTTCCATACGATACGTTTAACCCTTTGTTTTCAGCAAGCCGGTGAGATTGACAACCTCACTGTTAAGTTGGGGCAAAGTAATTTGATTGTGTTGTGCAGGTTCCACGTTGGCACCGGAATCCCTGGTGTTGCGCCGCACTACACTCCTTCACCAACACCTTCGAAGCAACCTCGTTTTCCTACTGGTTCGATTAAACCTTGGTTTCATACTGAGGGAAAACTTGCTGCTACACTCATCATACCTTCCTCTTGGGGTTCCCAACTAACGTGTGACGTACAAGCATTGTTTCTGGCACTGTTGCCGTGGAGATATTCCCTCGTCAACTTAGAGCTAGCAGATTCTACCGCCACGGTCTCTCCTCCCTCGAATCTACCAAGCGCTCGCCAAACTCTCCTGTTTGGGATTCTATTAGGCCGGTTGGACCGACCGGTGAGGGAAACGGTCCTTATCCCCTTCTGGTGCTTAGTCTCTTGGTTGGATTCTATCGTGGTCGTCTCTCCAGCGGGATTCTACCACCACGGTCTCTCCTCCCACGATTCTACCGAGTACTCGCCAATCTCTCCCTAGTGGATTCTATTGGACCGGTTGGACCGACCGGTGAGGGAAACGTGTCCTTGTTTCATGTTTGTGTTCTGTGTTCTTCACGTTCTTCGTGTTCTTGCGTGAGTTTGCCCACTCAATCCATCAATCCATGATGATCAGGCAACCCTAGAGGTCTAACCCTCATCATATGGTATCAAGAGTAAGGTTGCCATGGATTTGAATTTGTTTCCACCCCCAAACCCCAAATTTTTCTTTAGTTTTGACTAATTTCAAAAATTTCACCAAAGATAGCCACAAATTGTTTTGGGCCGATCTGAAATTTTGGTGCGTTTTGGTAGGTTTTGATAAATAGATCCGCTGCTATACTTGTTGATCTACCTTCCTTTGTGTTCCCATAGCCTAATTTCATCATTTACCCCTCCGATTTACTGTTTTTCATCTCGTTTTTCCGCCCAAATCGTGAAATTTCTCGTCTCGGATTCAGATCTGGAATTCCCGCAGCGAGCGGTACTACCTCTGCGCCGAGCGGTACTACCGCCACCTGGGACGAGCGGTACTACCGCCCCGACCTGAAACAGCATTTCAGCACCACGGTTTTGGCCATATCTTTTGATTTCGGACTCCGTTTTTTGTGTTCTTTGGCTCGTTTCGAAGCTACGAACAAGCTCTACATCACCACTACGGTTTCTCCAACATCCACCATCACCAAAATCAGTGGACCAGCACAAAACTTCAACAATAAAGGGTGAAGATCATCGACGAAAGGTATAAACATCACAAATCTTTTCCCCTTGTCATTCCTTTGTGAGCCACACTATTCTTTGCGATTACCATGTCCTATTGAGGCTAGCTCATTTATGATTGCTTGGGCTTTACACAATTGATATCGTGTAGTTTCCGAGCAAGAATTGCATGCGCTAGTTGATATATCTTGTTGTTGGCACAAAGTTGGTGAAGGAAAATGAAAAATAAAAAAAAACACCACTTGCCATATCTCTTATAGGAAGCGCGCAAGCTCGATGAAAATTTTGTAGTCGGTACAATTTGTGTAAATCTTGTAGCCCACCATTTTATGCAATCGAGATAGGGGTTCTCCTTGTACTTGTGCAACACCGAGCTTATAGTCTTCGCTAGGAACATCTTTGTACACTAGCTCACTTTCATAATTGCATGAGTCCCATTTATCTCCACATGTGTGTTTCTATGAGCTACATTCCTATTCTTTGAGATTGACTTGTATTTGCTTTGTGATCATTGTGTTTCTCTACTTGCCTTTACAATATCTTGGTTTCCGATTGTTTCAATTTGCTTTCCACAATCCATTCCTATCCACTCATAAGCCGTGTGTGTTTTTGAGTTCGTTTTTGGATACTTGAACACAAGCACTTTACTTTGTGATCATTTCCTTTGGTTGTCCACGACGTCCAATACTATCTACAAGGTGAGAGCTTGTGTTCTAGTTCCTTTCCACTCCACATATACACTTGTTATTGTGAGTTAACATGTCTAGGGAGAGCAGATCAAACTATGGAGACGAAGATGATGATGAGTACACGATGAGCCACACCGACTATGATGCCTCAAGTATAGAGGACGTGGGGGAACACTACACCGACAATGACCCCCTTGACATGATGGAGCATCACCAAGACTTCCGCTACCATGACATCGACTCCGACTACAACGACATGATCGAGCCCTACACCGACATCGACTCCACGAGCATGGATCCCATGGCGGAGCATATGTACGACTACGACTTATCAAGCATGGGTGATGACATCGACTACTTCTTTGACACCATGCAAGAGGAGAAGTACCACCAACCCACCATGATCAAGAGCAACACCGCAAAGCTTGTTGGGAGAACCTACTATGGTTCATGCTCAAGACGGAGCAACAAGAAGACCACCATGCGTTCATCCTATGAAGCTCCATCAACTTCAAGAAGGCGTCATGAGAAGGATATCGCCAAGTGCGCCAAGCTTCGACAATCTCCATCAACTTCATAAATCCTCTTAGGCCACGCCGGAGGTTCCGCTGGACAGGGACATGGTCAAATCGGGCGCGTGATGATTCGCACGAGAGACCTAGGGTCGCTTAGGGAGAGGGACGGAGGCGGAGGGGGATGGGGAAGTCGAGTCCCCCTCCGCCTCCGCTTGGCACTGGCAGCGGATCTCCGTCGAGTCACGTTCCTCTTTATTTTTTTTGTTCCTTCAGCGATCTGGGCTAATTAAGTGAGCGTGTAATTAGTGCCGATTGATCCGGATTGAGAAAACCGTCAGGAAAAAAATTGACTGAAAATATCGATGCGGGATGCGAGAGGACGGAAGCATGGTTGATGTACGACAGAAGGTCATGTGGTGGACGAAGCGGAGTGAGCGAAACGTCCTACTTATTGTGTGGATTATAAAAGTTGTCAATTATATATTGCTCAACGACGACGATTTTGATACTCCCTCCGATCCATATTAGTAGGTAGTATATAAAAGCTGGTTTACATTACACATGCATGCATGGTCATCCTCCACCTCCTCCATGTCCTCGCCTTCAGATTCTATATAGCCTGGTCCAGCTACCTTTGAATAAAGAAGCCACGTCCGAACGATCGTTTACCCAGATGGTGCCGCCATTGGCCAATGCTTGCTTGGCATGTCCATACTAAATTACTTGGGTTCCTTGCTACGTACTACTCCGTATATGTTACACTTGGCTTCGGGCAGACGTGTCGTGTAAAGAATCCGACAAAACACAGTGGAGTCGTAGGTAGGAACAACTATGCTTATGCTTACAATATCGACATTATTATGAAGATTATCACTTACCACAGACACATTACATTGCGGGCCGGTTTCCATGAAATTACAATACCAATTTTTTAGAAGAATGCCAACATAAAAACTCATCTTCGAAACATGCCGCTACAACTCTCTTATATTCCCACATATGCCATAGCAATTTTGAACTCTGATAATGAAGGTTTAGTGCAAGCTTTCTGGGCAGGAGTTGACAGCGGCTGTTTACCAAATGTTGCACAACAAAGCTCTTGGTCCGTTGTTGGCTTCCTTGCTGAGTTTTATTAAAAACTTATGAGATGTCATGAAGGACGACCTTATAAAGTTGTTCCGTTTCTCTCATGCTGGACACATCGACTTGTCTAGATTATACTTTGGTGCAATTGTTTTTTCCCCCTAAGATTAAGGAGGCCGAACGGATCCAGCAATACATGCTCCTGTCCTCGTCGCACGACGCGCACCCTCCCGCGGCCGGCAGCTCAAAGCCGAACCCCAGATCGATGTAGCCGCGCGGCTCGTCGAGGTCGTCGCCGCCGAGCACCCGCACAATTGCAACAGACGAGAGGTGGCCGAAAGATCCAATCCCGCAGGGAGATGAGGAGGGCGACGGACAGAAAGGAGGAACGCGTATCCAATTGGCATCGACAGAGGCGACGCGGCGGCACGCTCATCAGGAAAGCGGACAAGGCTTGCGGCGACACGAGTATGAGATCGAGGGTGAAAGGAGGACGAGAAATTGTTCCAAATTACCATCATACCCCCAGTACTAAAACTTAATTTTTGGTTTAATGATTTGACGGCTACGACAATTTAGGAGGGGAAGAGTGAAATCAAACAGCCAAAATAAGTTAGGATGAGAGCTACCTGAACTACCAGCGGTAGTTCTCCAACCACCATAAAAGAGCTCTAGTTATATACTAGATCTAATACAATGTAGGGGTGAGAAGATTTTTTTTCCCGGGCACCAGTGATCCTTCCTGTTTAAAAAATTCGAAAATCATATTTATATGTTTTGGAGAAACAAAATCCAAGTGTAGCCAATGATATATCCCTCTAACGTGCAAAATATCAACTTCAAAAACTTTGTAGTTTGAGCTACACAAAAATGACAAATTTGTAGATCTGAGTATGTATATTTTCATATCTCTAAGTTTTATCAGATTTGTTATTTTTTGTAGCCCCTAATATAAATTATTTCACACTAAAATTATGCACGTTTGTGGAATACACCATTGGCTGCATCATAATTTTTTTCAGAATTTTTTGAAACTCAGAAATATGATTTTCAAAAAATTTAAACAGGAGGGTGCATTGGCGATCCGTGAGAAAAAACATGATGTTGGAGTATACATTTTCTTCCCGTTCAATCGATGAACTTACGTTCACGTAGATTGTCTTGATGCAAAATTTGGTGGCATCTTCAGAGAGACGCCGTGAAGTAAGTATGAAATTGACAATTCTCTATCTTTACGCACTTACACTGGCACCAACGCAACCTACCTCTCGGAGTCAACGAGACTGCTAGATATACTAGTATCGAACTAGTCGCTGGCCTGACTGTTACCCTTTTTTACCAGTTTCAGCTGCCATCACACCACTTCGGGAATGGGAAAGACATAAAAGTAACTTTGACATTCGATTAGTTTTCTTCAGTCAGTGCCGCAGTTTGCTCCGGCTGGTTGCCGACGTGTACGTGGCGGGATGGCAGCTTGTTGCTGGGTTTCCTAGCAGCTGGGATGCACCGGGCGCTGGCACCGTCCACCTCCTCCTCCGCAAGATCCAGCTTACTGCAACCCGTAGTAGTGACGTTCATCATGTTCATGTCCCTTGCCCTGCACGTTCAAGCACTTGAATCGTCAGTGAGTCAGCCAGTAAAAAGAAAAGAATCTTCAAGTAAAAACAGAAGCTAGCTCATCAGATTTGGTGACGCATGTGTATGGATCGAGCGAGGTGATCTCCAGGGATCACTCCACTGAATGTCTGACGGAATGTTCACTGTCAGCTAGGCAGCTCGCTACGCTATGCTTCTGTATCACAGACGAATTGTGGCGCAGAGCAGAGAGCACAGCTGAGCATAGCGTGAAAACATCAAAACATAGTAGCAGCACGTGGTTATATTCAGAAAAGGTTGCTGGTGGTAGATCGATCTATCGTCCTCCGCAAACAGCCATCGTGGATCGAGTAGCACCTAGCACCAATGAGGCAATGACATCGGGAGATTACAAAAGTAGCTTTTCAGTGTGACGCTAAAACTTTGTCTGAATTGTCCCCCTACTATGACTGTGTCATGCACAATAATCACTCTGTTCTATGATGACATAATCTCTGTGTCAACAAGCTAAGTAGCACTAGCAAGTAGTCGGAAGAGTAATGCTACCTGTCGGCATTGTACGACGACGATCTCTTGAGCGCGCCCAGCTCGCTGGCACGGTCGTCGTGGCTGGTCGTCTTCTTGGTCTCCACGAGGCTCCCGCTGAAGTACTCCCGCTCCATGCCCACCCCTACGCCAATGCAGCCCGAGAAGCCGTCCGCGGCCGTGCTGCTGCTCAGGTTCGACCGACCGCGCAGGAGCCGCCGCTCTGCCGCGTGCCTCGGCGGGCCGCCCTCACGCTTGGCGGGCGCGGGGATTGAGCCGCAGGAGATGAGCTGCATCAGCACCGCCGACGCACGCATCCGCCCGCCCGAGATCACGCCCACGTCCTCCCGTCTCTCTGTGTGTGCCTCCACGGGCTGGGGCGCGACGGCGGCCAGGCGGGCATCGTGCTTGATGAGCGTCTCCAGCGTGTCGGGGCTGCTGGACGATGGCGGCGGCGAGATCTCCTCTATTCCCAGCTCCGTTCTCGCTGTCTCCTGGTCCAGCGGCGCCGCGTTCCGGCGCCGACCACGTCTTTCATCCGTCTGCGTGGCCGCGTCCGCCGCGCCCATGTCGGTGCCGCGCGAGACGGCCGCGACCCTATACTCGCCGAGGTCGAATGAGCTCCAGTTCTTGTGCCGGGTCGCTCTGCCGCTGGCTGCCGCATGCGGGAACCTCTTGTTGTCGGCCTCTTGGCAGCTGGAGGAAGACGACGAGTAAGAGGCGGTGGCGTCACGCGGGCGCACCGGGAGCTGGGGTAGGACGAGCAGCTCCGAGCCCTTGAGGACGTACTCGTTGCCGTTGGCGGGGTGGACGGGGTCGTCGGCGGTGAGGTCGTGCCAGACGTACCCGTTCTTGTAGCTCCTCTTGGAGGACCAGGAGTATGCGTCCGCCATGCCGGCGCCACGGAGCACGTTCAGCCGGTCCAGCACATCTGCACGCGCCATAGAAAATCTAATCAAGCACTGCTGTACTGATCGGGGCACGGTGAGAGAGCAACGAAGCATAGCAGAGGAAATGCAGAAGCGTGCGTCGGTACCTCGGAGGGAGAGGCCGTCTTGTGGCGAGGAGAGGGCGACCTCCATGAAGTGCGGGTGGTCGAGCTGGCCGTTGCGCGACAGGTAGTACACGACGGCCACCTTCGTCGGCTGCGCCAGCGCACCGGCACGCCTGGCGGTGGATGTCTTGGGCGGCGGCTCCGTCCACACCACGGTCCGCTCGGGGCTCGCCCACCGGCCTCGGGTGCTCGCCATTGTTTCCTTTTCTAGCTCTTCAGACTTCCCGACCGCCGGACAGGAGTAGTAGCTCGATCGGCGTTTGATCAGTGGAGTGACGAGCGTAAGTAGCTAGCTAGTGAGAACATGCCGAGCCGTGTGTGGGAAGGAGAATGTGTACGTCACAGTGTCACTCAGCATGTGCCATTTTTATAGGGAGAAGATGGTGACGCCGTGCTCGCGATGCCGACGGATTCGGTTCAAACTGAAGAAGAACACAAACTGAAGAAGAACACGCGCTCGTGACTGGCTGACTGATAGATCGAGCTGGGGTTTACAATGGGTGAAAATTCGTTGAAGAAGGTAGAGACAGGTAGGGCTGGAATCGAGCCGAGCCGAGCCGGCTCGAGACTCGGCTCGGTCAGGCTCGGGAAAACACGAGCCGAGCCTGGCTCGGCTTGCACCTGAAAAATTAGTAGAAAGTGGGCTCGTGGCTCGGCTCGTCAGGTCGGGGCCGAGCCGAGCCGGCTCACGAGCCGCAGTAAATTTTTTTTTACACATGAATCGTGCTGCGTTGAGTCGTTGACCGACCCCATCGTCCGCATCGAGCCATCGACGCATCGCCCGTGCTCTCCTTCGGTCCTTCCCCAATCCCCATCGCGGCCTCTACCACCGCCGTCCGCCGCCCATGGCTCTTCGCCTCCTCCCGTAGCTCGTCAAGGACGCCTGGACGCGCAGCGGCGCAGGCCGCGCGGCGCCGTCGCCGACCTTCCATTGGCGGCCGCCGGCCGGCCCCTACTCCGGTACTCCCTGTCCCTGGCCATCGCCCCCTACTCCCTCTAGATACTCACCTTGCTTCGTTTCCCGTAGCTCGTCGCCCCCTACTCCCTGGACGCCGTCCTCCTCCCGTACCTCGCCTCGCTCCAAGTCCTCAAGTTCGTCTGCCGGCGTCCCTGTCGAAGACGGCCGTGGCGGCGGGCCTGGCAGAGCTTGGCGACCGGCGCGGCCTCGTCTCCATGGGCCACGGCCGACGGCGGCCCAGCTCGTGGCACCGGCGGCGGAGCTCTCCATGCTGCTGCTCGTTGCGGACCTCAATCCCCTTTCCTCCTCCGCGTGACTGTGAGTACAGCACCATTTTGTTTAATTTACCACTTAGTTATCCTGAGACTAACAGCCTTCCCACCTTAAGTCGTAGTAGTTGCGTTCCTTTGACGTTTTGTATTTTGTGCACACATATTGAAATCGTCATTTAAACAAGAATGGACCGAGTGGTATTTATTGTTACTGATGCCTATTTCTGCCAATGCTACTGACACTCAAATGATGTTTGCAGGTCTGTTGAGATCAACCATCAATAAACTGAAGCAAGAAAGGAATTTAACCCCCAGACTTGTTTTTATTCATGGCGCTCATGATGATACTACAACATTCGAGAAATACCTTATCGAGGATCGTGCTCTGGATGGTACCTATCTGGCTAGCTCCACAGGTTTCAGATCATTTCTTGAGGAAGTTAGAAGCAGAGTAGCTGAGTTTGGCATATAGAAAGCCGTCCAACATGTGTTTTCAGAAATTCTGGTCATCCTGGGCCTCGGCATGCATGGCAGCCGTTGTATTGCTTTGCTTAGTTTTGCGGCTGTCTCACAAATACTTTCTCATCCTCGCTATAGTTGTGGAGGCTATTCATGCTCAATTGTTTGTTGATTATAATTGTCAAATGTTCATTTTTGGCATAGGTCATGTCAATTTTTTTTTATTTCATCGAGCCTTCGAGCCGGCTTGCGAGCTTCACCGAGCCGGCTCGTCGAGCCTCGAGCCTTGTCCGGGAGGTCAAGGCTTGGCTTGCACCACCTTCGAGCCGAGCCGAGCCCGAGCCGAGCCTTGTCGAGCCCGAGCCGAGTCTCGAGCTTCAGGTCCAGCCCTAGAGACAGGGAGACGGGGACAAAGTGCGTGAGGTCACAGTCGAGTCATCCACACTCCACAGTTCACACTGACCACTATGCCCCTTCTCCTCCGTGTGATTGTGCCTACGCTGAGCGGCGGCCTTCAATTCCGTAGTACGTATTGGCGTACAATCTTGTCAATTGCTCGCGTGCCCTGCCCGGCAAAACGCCGCATCAACAGTTGACTACAGAATTCTTTCAGATGCGTATTCTGTGCCGTCCTCCTCTGCCGAACTAGTTTTCTCGTGGTCTCATGCATCTTGCTCCACACCACAAGTCCAAAGGCATCCATGGCCTTATTGTTATCCTGGGGTTACTTTTTTACTTCATGCTTTAATTTGGACAGTTGGACTTACAGTGTCACTCACTCCAACCACAACATTCATCCTCGGTTTTACCGGAGCTTGTGTTTGTGCTCACAGGAAGATCCATCGATGTCACGAGCGCGCAGTCCAACGGATCTGACTGACCACCAACTTATGCTGGAGCGATCACTGTCCGTTCATTTGCTCACACAAAGACACTAATTAAGGGCATGCTGACGCTTAGTACAACATGTACATATGCTGCTGCCCTTTTCACGATATCGAAGATGACATTAGTATAAAGGGCGTGAAGCGAGGTTGTCAGATGCGTTATTGGGTCCGTCCGATAAATTTGTTGTTATTGATACCTGGTGGTGTACGTTTTCGTGCTGGCACGTCCAATAGCCCATTCGGAGCGCTATAGGGACTGCCGTGGAGATGGTCTTATTATCAAAAGTTAGGTAAAGACTAAAGACTAAGTTCTTCTCATGCATTTTTAATCTAAACTTAGGTAAAGAGGCGGTCTTAGGTACGTACCCTATCATGTTTGTTTAAATTTGTGCTCCTCCAACGAGTCACAAAAGAAACCCAACATAGGTAACTCTTTCGTGTAGAAGAACAAGGCGGTCTTTCTGATGGTTGTTGAGCTCGACTCTTTAGGTAAATATGTAACCTATGTTTGCGCATCATTGATATTTGAGAAATTTGGGCTACAACGCGTGAGGTCTCTTTCTAACAGTAGAAACAACCAAACACAATCTAAAGATTTATATACAAGTATTTATTTGCTCATACCCAATACGAGCTCTCTACATAGATGTATAACCATGGGAGACGCCAAACAACGAGATGTGCATATACAATATGTTTGTAGGAGTGCCGCGTATAAATTTGCGGAACGCGTGCAACTTTTTGTTTTTAGATATTTTCCGAATCAGGGTTTTGCTTTAATTAAAAAACTGAGAGTCAATGAATAAAAGAATAAAACATGGATTTGGCTCGAAAATATTTGTTTAAATTTAGTGAAAGTATGTTAGAAACCGTAAACAATAGAATTGTATGAAACATTTAACATTTAATATGAGCATTCAACAAAAGTTATGTTGTTAATTTATTAAGGGTGATAGAAAACTATAAGGCCTCATTCAGTAATCGAGTAATTTCATGCTTTGCAGGGGATAATTTCCACATGGAATGTGTAAAACGACTACTCTCATCCAATCAGCTCAAATAACTACCTAAAGATGAAAGTATTAATCATTTGCAAACAACTACCAGTGAAAGAAAACATTACTATTTCCCATGACCATGATTACAACAACAAAGAGATATATAAAAAGATACCACCTCATGTTAAAAAAAAATTACATGGTGCAGCCATATAAAAAGGACAATTGAGCACACGATATTTTTTCTTAAACGAGACAAAAGATTTGTCATTTTCTTTAATTAAGATTAAAATGCGTTGGATGATCAATTAGCAGGAAACCTGCCAAAAGCCGGAACAAGCACCCTCGCCGACTGGTAGGGGTGTAAACGGATCGGATTTTAGCTCTACCATATCCTTTACCATATTTTTTTCTCGGATTCGGATCGGATCGGATAATGAACGGTTGCGGATTCGGGGGCGGATAGATATAATCACGGATTCGGAACGGAAACGGGGCGGATTCGGGGTGGAAAGAAAATTAGTCAGATCGGTATGCGCAATGTATATCATCAAACCACATAACCAAAAATAATAGCTCAACAACATAATAATCTAACAAAGTTATACTCCATAGTATGTAGAATGACCATGCAAGGGAGTCGTTGTTCAACAAATGAGCTCCACAACTCACTAAATACAAATTGTGCTCTATTAGTTTAGACATTTCGGTTGAAAATCGGATTATTCGGATTATAACCATCGGATAATCCTAGCTAATATTCGGATAATCCATATTCGGATGCTATTTTTCATACCATATCCTATACCATATCCGGGTGTTCAGTTCGAAATCGGATATCCTTATCCGGCAAATTCTTCGGAACCGGATATGGATTCTTTAAAACGGATTCGGCGACGGATTCGGTGCGGAAATTATCCTATCCGTTTACACCCCTACCGACTGGCATAGAGTACGATTGTCGCGAGGCCAAACACAAGCCACCGACTCTTAGTTATGCTGACCCATGCATGCACCTCCGAAGCCTCTGCAGCGCCACAGCCAAGCGAGACTCACCCCTCCCCTTCCTCAAGCAGCCGCCAGAAGAACAGATCTGAGCGAGCCCGCCGAAATCTGCCAAACACCGAGACCGCATCGACCACATGTGGCCCAACGCATTGGATGGCGGGCCTCCACCCCACTGCCACCCAGCCAGACAACCCGTCGGGACGAATCCTGCGTAGGGCGTCATCATCGATACACCAGATGGGTCGTCGCTGAAGCCACACCTAAGGAGACGCGACACATGGGGGTCTTCAACCTGCCGGGGCCTCACGCTACATAACTAAGGACATCCAAGCCTCCATCGACGAATGCAGATGCCGACACCACAAGAACGTCGGCCCCACCGCTATTGTCAGCCGTGAGGGCTTAGCCTAGATGCATCCTCCGGTGGCGGCGAATGAAGGGGAGGAAGAGAAGAGGATCCTTGCGCTGGAGGTGGCTAAGGTATAAATATTACTCCCTCCGTCCCAAAATATAAGGCGTCCTTAAATTACGCTGGTCAATGACATATAACTTTGACCCTATTTGGACTTATAATATGTCTAGAAAATTAGCATTATGATATATAAAATAGTTTATTTTTGCACGAAATCCGACGGTACCATTTATACATCCCCAATTCATATAATACAATATATATTAGTGGTCAAATTCGAGAATCAAATACCAACAGAAAAATAGCACGTCTTATATCTTGGGACGGAGAGAGTACTTACCATGTCCCTACTTATAAAACCTCTTGGTAGGCTAGAGACAGAGGTATTATATTTGATTATATTGACGACAATATTTTTTCCCAGAAAAGAAATATATATTGACAACAAGGAAAGTCATTTTGACTCCCGAGTTCGAGTGATTTCGCCATTTTCAAAACAAAAAAATATATTTAAGAGTTTCACAAAAATCTAAAAAATTAGTGCATGTTCTGATTGATATATTCTACAAACGTGCAAAATTTAAATTCAAAATACAGTATGTTTTGAGGTAGACAAAAAAATTAAACTATGTAGTGTTCACTTCACTCAGATCTTTACATTTGTCATTTTTGTGGAGCTGAAACCATGAAATATTTTGCATTAAGATTATACAAGATCTTGATTTTTTTTAGAACATGCATGATTTTCGTTTAGATTGTTTTGAAACTTTTAAATATACATTTTGATTTATTTTTTTTGAAAAATGTGAGATGAGTGAAACTCGGGAGTACCAAATCTACACTCTTGACAACGATATTTCAATATACTCGGTAACCAAATTACGAAAAATGTTGGGCTTATTCATGTTAGACCGGGGCGTCAGTTGGCTGTCAACTGTGACACATAAAGCATTCAAACTGTGTTGCAACGGATTAGTTCTAAATAAACCGGATGGAGAGTTAAAAAAATCTGTAGAGACGGAAGGGAATCTGCAATTCCCTCATCTGTGCCTAGTGTTTAGCCTCCGAGGGCCGAGGCGTCCTTCAATTCCGTAAAAAGCGTACAGTGCTGGCGTGCCCTGCTCGGCAAAACGCTGCACCAACGGTTGCCTATAGGCACGACGTATTCTGTCAAACTAGTTCCCGTAGAGCAATGCATTCAAGTGTCAACTCGTTCATCTTTCTCTCACTAGCAACAGGGAACCAGTAGCCGGAAACGGAAAGTGCCATCAGCTCGCGAGCAACACTAGTACTGCTGCCTTTTTCTGAATTCGTAGACAATATTTGTAGGTCTCAAGAAAATCCGAATAAAGTATTACGTGTACACATTTTGTAGTACTCGAGAAGTTTCGTCAAAATAAAACTGTGTACACTGGGTTAAACGAAAAAGAGAAATTTCATGGGGAACAAGGAGCTAATTCCTGTTTTTCAGAGCACAATATTTTTCCCGTAGCTTTGGAATACCAACTTTGTTTGCCACAGCAGCCATGTTAATATAGCACAAGGGTTCGATTAGTGATTTGAGTGAGGGCTGAGGATCGATACCGACAATTAGGTGTGGATGTCTGTCACTCGTTAGAGTATCAGAGTATGAGTACTTCCAACACAGTGCAGGAAAGTAGGTGGGTGCCCGAGTAGAGTAGAAGTGCTGGTTTGAAAGCGTGTACCGCGCGCGTTTGATCCCAGCACGCACACTGCTGCACATGCTAATAATGCTATAATATTACTATTGGCGTGTGCGATCCGGCGTGCAATCGATGGAAAAATAACATTACAGTACAGTGTATACTGTACTACTCTACTCTGAATGTGTCGTTTGATTTCGTTTTTTATTTGATGTGTATACAGCTGTAACAGTGAGGAGACCCACAGGGAAATTTAGCAACCTCTCTCTCACGCCTACCGAGGATGAGTGTTGTTGACGGTTGACCCTGGTCGTCACGGACAGGGATACCAGGTCAAAGGCCGGTTGGCTCGGGGAAGCAGCGGTCGGAACACGCGTGTCTTCTCACGTGCAATGCAAGCGAAGAATTCGCGCTGGAAACTCTAGACTAGGGTCCTTCCCTGGATACAGGTTTATTCGAGTGCCAAAACTAGCTAGGCGGAGATACTCTGCTCTCTCTGAGGAGAAAGCAAATCCATGTGGATTATTAGGGAGTAGTTTGAAAGGTAGCGCCGCGCGTCGTGCACATGCTGCGTTTGACTTGCTCATCCAACCCACAGTTAACAACCCCGCTCCACCATCACGATTCACGCACGCAGCATTATACTACTGTTAAGCCATGCGTGATTTGACAATCGAGGAGAAAACCAATCCATTGTGCTCTGTGCAAAAATAATAAAAAATTCAGTCCTCTAAAAATATATTTTTAAATCTTATTTTGGTCGCTGATTTCTTGCACAGAATAATCTAGATGTTATTTTCACCGCGAAACTTGATACATATATATGTAGACCTTTTGCTTTAATTCAATCCAACTGCATGCATACATATATAGGAGATGAAGAAAACCACCTCCTCCTCAACCCATGAAAGTAGCGGTTGGCGACACTATTCTTGCCTCTTGTGTTTGTGTCGAATATTGTGTACGTGTTGGCTTACGTTTGAACTTGGAGTTGTATTAGGTGTGGATAGGATTCGTGTAGTGTTTGAGTCGGACACTACTAGGTTGGGCCTCCCATATAATGAGGGGAGCACCACACGTGAGTTGAGGATGGTGCATGGCTTAGACTATTCAAAAGCTAGCAATCCTTTGGGCTTGCTCGGTACACAGGTGATGTGCGGATGGATGCGGTATATACAAGACGCGGAGTCGCATGTTCATGGGTTGGAGGTGGCCGTCGGCAGCCCGGTGGTCGAAGGACAGGACGTTTTCGTGGCGGGTGCCGATGCGTTGGGAGGCGCAGACGATGGGGAGGGTGGGTTGGCGGGCGTGGTGGGCGAGGAGGAAGCGGCGGGTGGAGGTGGTGCGGCGCCAGGCTAGGCTCACGGCGCGGCATCAGAGGAGGGATTTGGGGGGCAGGCGCACGAGGATCTCCCATACTACGATCTCATCCAGGAGGCCAAGGAGGAGAGGCGCCGCTACTTCGCCGGAGTCCGCCGGCTGAGAGCTCATCCCGGCTCTGTAGCTCGATCGATTCGCAAGAGGAGTGGAGCTAGGTCTTTTTCAGTGGGGGAATTGATTATATAGTATCAAAAGGATTCAAATTCACAATCTGAGAGCAAATATATAGTTTCACAATCAATGATACAAGTACCACAGGAAGGAAGAGCAAGCAAAATCGACGAAAAATGGAGGGAAGAAGCTTGCCCTTACTTGGGCAGCAGCGGAGGGCGGTGGACGACGGGGTAGTGCAGCGGCGGACGGCAGGCGGCGGACGGCCGAGCAGCCAGGGCGATGATTGAGGCGAGCACGCGGCTGACAGACGGGGGCGAGCAGAAAGAAAGAAGAGGAAACTGACGAGCGACTTCTCTGCCCAGCTCGTGAGACAAGGCGCAGACTTGTCATTGCGGCTTATAATATTACATAGATTACTATATCAAATTAATAGCTTAATTTTTGTTGAGTGGCATTAATAGCTTTAAAAAAATAACTAGTGGCATTAATAGCTTAATTAGAAGATAATACCGTCAACAGGGGCCAGAAGGTCAGCTGCCGTCGTATCCACAAGAACTCACGCAACAAACAAAATCAAAGCTTGCTCGCATCGCATGGCCGAACCAGAGTTTACCGACCCTAAGATGGGCCAAACCCATCCCCTTATATATAAAAGCAGGTGAGATTCACCCCCCAAACTAGCTTCCACGTCGCCTGCAAAACGCGAGCCGGTCGATCGTGCGAATCAACGTCCTAGATCACTGCGCGCTACAGTATCACTGTAGCAGTGTAATTTCTTCCAATCAGGCGTCGACACGTCGCCTCGCATGAAATTTGGCGCGCGCCTTTACAGAAACCCCCTGACAACTTTACAGAAAACCCCCGCCAAGGACCGCCACGCAAAATCCGCAAAAACCAGGGACCTCAATGAAAAAACGTCCCCACACTCCTCCTTCCCTCTCCTCTCTCTCCCCGCGGCGACGAGCTCCGCGGCGCCGCCGACGCACGCCCGCCCCGCTCCGGCCCCTCCCCGTCCATATCCATGCTGCGCAGACCTTCGCCGTGGCGATCTCTTCCTCCTGGCCGAGCGCCGTTTGCCGGCACGCCGCACGCCGCCCGGAATCGCCTCCGGCGTGTGTGGTGCCCGTCGCGGTGTTTTCTACCCGCCAGCGACGCTCCGGTGATCAAACTCCGGCGGCGCCGCCACCTATGGACAACCCGCGTCCAGGCGCACCCCACGCGCTCACCCGCGCGTCCCCAATCGCAGTACCGCGACGCCGGCGTCCTCCGCGCCGCCGCGGCAAAGTCCGGCCAACTGTGACGTCATGTTGACGTCACAGTGGGCCTAGGCCGGGATGCTGGGCTTCCAGATGGGCTGGCCTGCTTCCTCTGCGGCCAGCTCGGCCCTTTATTTTTTCCCATTCTGTTTTATTTTCCTATTATACAAAAAAATTGTAACTTTTGAAATAGAAGTCCACATAAATTCAGACCAATTTTTTGTGTACATTTCAAATACATTGTGATCTTTCCCTTCCATTATGGTATGGAAAAAAAAATATGACAACATAAAAATGTGCACATAATATATTCCCATCATTATGGTGTGAAAAAAAAAACACCATGGAACCATATTTCACCCATTCAATTTATTTGACATGTATTCCACACAAAATTTGAAATTCACAACTTTCTTTCCAACTGAAATAAAAACCACAGAAAAGCTACCTACTTACGACATATTGCTAACGTGTTTCCATATTTCAAGTCCGTTAATATATGTACAAAATACAAATTTAATTCCCTCTGATTATAGAATAAATTTGAAAACAATGCTCACATAATATATTCCCTTCCATTATGGTGTGAAAAAAAATATGACAACATAAAAATGCTCACATAGTATATTCCCATCATTATGGTGTGAAAAAAAAATGACACCATGGAACCATATTTCACCAATTCAATTTATTTGACATGTATAAAGATAACAAAACTTAGCTCTCTCTAACTATGCACTTTATTTTTTTCCCATTCTGTTTTATTTTCCTATTATACAAAAAAAATTACTTTTGAAATAGAAGTCCAAATAAATTCAGACCAATTTTTTTTTTACATTTCAAATACATTGTGATCTTTCCCTTTCATTATGGTGTGAAAAAAAAATATGACAACATAAAAATGCTCACATAATATATTCCCATCATTATAGTGTGAAAAAAAATATGACACCATGGAACCATATTTCACCAATTCAATTTATATGACATGTATTCCACACAAAATTTGAAATTCACAACTTTCTTTCCAACTGAAATAAAAACCACATAACAGCTACCTACTTACGACATATTGGTAACGTATTTCCATATTTCAAATCCGTTAATATATGTACGAAATACAAATTTAATTCCCTCTGATTATAAAATAAATTTGAAAAAAATGCTGACATAATATATTCCCTTCCATTATGGTGTAAAAAAATAAATAAGACAACATAAAAATGCTCACATAATATATTCCCATCATTATGGTGTGAAAAAAAATGACACCATGGAACCATATTTCACCAATTCAATTTATTTGACATGTATAAAGATAACAAAACTTAACTCTCTCTAGCTATGCATCTACATTTTAAAATACTTTATTACATGCATATTCCGGAAAAAAATACCTGCAATTACGAATAGAACTTAAATCGAATTTAATAAATGTTTACAAAATGTATTTTCCTCCGATTACAGACTTAAATTAATTCCAACAAATTTCGGTAAATTCCAACGGATTTCATCATCACACAAACTTCTTCCAAATTCACTACTTCTCAAAACTACAAACAATTAAAATATACACGTTACCAAATTTAAAATTTATTCACTTCACAAGCGCGGCATTGCCGCGCCCATTTCCCTAGTTGACTTAACTACGAGTGCCACTTCCGTTGTGTTTATATCTTGATTCAAAGTAAATTTTCGTCTTCGTCGTACCTTTTTTTTAGGGAATCTTCGTCGTACTGTATCTTATTTTCGCAAATGCCATGG
Organism: Poa pratensis; assembly: GCA_947311845.1. Lineage (NCBI taxonomy): Eukaryota > Viridiplantae > Streptophyta > Magnoliopsida > Poales > Poaceae > Poa > Poa pratensis. The sequence goes on from CAMZMU010000042.1 coordinate 2,806,934, forward strand.
GACTATGGGAGGCGTCGAGCACTCGAGCTGGAGTCTTTACATGGCCCCACAAATGCCGATCTAGCTATTCTCTCTAGTAAGTGGTTGCAGTTAAGGAATGCTCCACACGGCCCAAACGAGGTTGATTCAACTGCGACACAAAAAGGCCTTGCCTTTTTTTCGCGGGGATGATTTATGCACGCAGCCACTATTTATTCCTACTCGCCAGCTATAGCAACCACGGCCCAGCAACCTCGTTTTACCTTTTGCTTTTCATTTTTCGGTTTCTTTTCTTGGTCTTTATTCTGTTAGTTTTATTTTCTTTATTTGATTCTTCTTATGTCCACTTTTATTTTTATTTTTATGAACATTTTCCAAATATGTGTATTTCAAATCTGAACAGTTTTCTAAAATCTGAACATTTTTCAAATCTGATTTTTTTTCAAAATATGAACAATTTTTTTTTAAATCTGAACTAGTCAAACTAGGAAACTCATCCTAGGTTCACACGCACAAACCTACTAGCACTAGTACTACGACACATGTAGACATCAGGAAACTAACATGTAACCTTGCCGAATAAATCATGCTAATTCCTAATTAGACTCAAACACATTAAGGCAAGATTAGCTAACAATATGTGTGTCAAGATAAGCCGAATGGGTGAGATGAAGATCATGTGGAGTTGCCTAGGCAGCAACAGTTAAGAGATTTGCTATTAGACCGTGAGCCTTTGAAAAGTGTCTCTTCGTACATTAAGGGTTTATAATTGTCTTCACCACTGTTGACTACGCATCACGAATGTTGACTACACATGATAGATGCCATTATTATTTATATTTGAGTGTTTTAGAAGACCTGTTAGAGTTTCTCTAAGGAAGAAACCTTCTGGCCTGATAAAATTTGTGTTCTTGATCTACTCAGTTAATAGCCACTATGTCACGGGCCTAATGTCTTGTAGCAGCGTTTAGCAATGCCACACCGTCTAATGACGGACATGAAGCCCAATCCACGAGTGGTTGGTATGGCGTGGTGTCAACGACGAATCTGGGCCGTCGGATGGCAGAAACGGACGGCTTAGATTTGCCCTTGGCGCCATATGCCATCGTAAATCTCTTTTTTGGTTTGTGTTGTGTGTTTGGGCACCTTGCTGTTAGGTACTGACTCTAACGACGATTGTAAGTTGTCAAATAAGAAAAACAGTGAAGAAACTAAGCAAGGAAGCACCGGGTGGTGGCATAATCGAATTCCTCTCCCAAGAATGTCATGGAAGTTATGATCGATGGACGGGCAATGGTGTTCGGAGCCTTTGCGTTGATGAGGAACTGGCTCGGAGTTTCAGGAATCGTGGTAGCAGTATGTAAACGGGGGCGACAACACAGGTGAAGTTCAAAGTCCTATCTTTCAGGGTGAAAATCTAAGTTCTGGTCTTAATTGGTTGTGTCTGGCAATGGTCTTGCTGAAGATATTGTTGTGAGAGCGGGGACTGTCTTCAGGGTGAAAACCCAAGGTCTGGCCTTAATTGATTGTGCCTGGTACTGTTCTTCTTGAAGGCGTTGCTTTTGAAGAATTGGACATCAGGTGTTGTCTTGGTGGCGGTTGTGCTGCTGCAAGGACTGTAACTCTGTAACGGGACTTTTCTTTTTATTTCTTCTTCTTATTGTCTTTCGGCTGTGTGCATCCGTAATAGTTTTGGTTATTGCGTTGTTGCAGAGGCTGGATGTAATTTGTATCTCCGCGATATTAATATACACTCTTCATCTAAAAAATTCCACCTGATTTTCCCTCCTCTCCGTGCGTGATCCCGTGACCTAGATCAGGTCCCTTACACGCTAGTGCTTTTGCGTCATTGGAAAGGAGAGTTAACTCATACTAATTGTGTCCTTAATTTACGTGTGAAAAGTAACTCCCAAGTTAAGATTGGTCACAAATTGTGTATACTGGACATAGTCGACACACCAAATTTTTTTTTTGAAAGTACAAAGCTGCGTATAATCAACCGAAACAGAAATGAAATACATACGCAGATTTGCATAGCGCACACCCGACTCGAAGCACTACAGCATCACAACGCCGCTGAACCACCAGAGCTCCTCGTCGCCGGCGAAGCCACCGGAGAAGAAGAAGCCGCACCGCGACCCGCCTAGAAGAGGGAGGACCTCCAACATTGAAGAAGACTGCAGAATCCGCTCGCCGCCAGCGACGAAACCTTTGCCGATGAACACGCACAGCCCAGCCGCTCCCACGTCCAACTTCAGCACCGCCCACCGCCGGAACGGCCAGGCCGTGCCAAATCCTCCACCAACGGACCAACCCAGCGCCAGAGCCGAGCAAAGCACTCGATGACGCTCCTGTACAAACTTCCACCAGGCCCCTCACCGGCGCCGGAGCAGACGACGGCGAAGCGAGGAAGGGGCCTCGGAACAAAATCCAACGGAGAAGGCCGCCGCCACCGCCTCGGCATGCTCCTCCAGGAACAAGATCCTCTCCGGACCGCATCCAGCAGAGGCAGCTAGATCTTGCCGTCGCGCACGAGCAGCAAGAAGACGATGCCGCCGACTCCTTCACGCCGCCCCGAGAGACGCCGTGGTGGGGGAGAAGCCGCAGCAGATTATTCCGACGCGGCGCCGCCACCGCCACCCCGACGGCGCCCCCAGAAAACCTAACCCTAACCCTATCTACAGGCCGGAGACGGAGAACCAGGGTTCCCCCACCCTCCCGCTGCCGAGGCAGCGAACGGAGGGGGAGGGAACCACCGGCCTCGCCGGCGCTCGACGGGAGGGACACGGTCGCCTCCGGTTTCGCCTCTGGATTTACTGTAGAGATAAGGAGAGGGGAACGGAGCGAAGTATCGTCTTTTTCGACACACCAAAATTAGACGTGATGGGTATACCAAAATCAGGCATGGTTGCTAAGTGCAATACGTACATCGACCTCATTCGTCCTTGTTCTAAGATGGAGTGGAGACGGCAGTTAATAAATTAGTAAGGCGTGTGGTGTGGTATCACTCCGAATTTGAATATATCTTGCTGGAGTGTCTTGCTTGAGGTGGGAAGTATCGAGGATGTTTTCATGCTAAGGTAGTGCCCTTGAGTGACATCTAGCTAGCTAGCTAGAGAGATCATCTGAATCCATGGCAGAGGACAGGTGGTATTATATTTCTATGCCGGAAAAGCAACTAAGTGCAGAAAAAGTGAGAAGATGAGGTTAGCATTAGCACCACTGAGAGCAAGAAAAACAAACCAAAGGTTGTGATGAAGCACTAGGCAGCCAGATGGAGTAAACTAGCAATGACCAAGATAATACTGGAAATAACGCAACAAAGCAACAAACCGCTGACGCTGCTGTTGGCTCCTTATCACACTACCTAGCTAGCTACCTTTTTGTCACCACCATTGTTAACTCCATGCTCCCTTATCAGAGCCACCTGGACCTCTCTTTAATTTTATTGTATTCCTCACGACTGTGCAACTTGCAAAAGCAGCTGATCACCCACTGATGATCCTTGCCTCTCAGTGAGTACTGCAGATCATCGGAGCCAGCCAATATTGTTTGAGATCGATCGTGGGATTCATTTGGAATTAATTGATTCGACCTGGACGAGTTCCCCTCCCACCGCTACAGTAAAGGAGGCGAATTTCTTGGATCCGCCTGGTCGCCGCGCTCTCGCCGTCGTGGATCCGTGGGATCCCTCTCTCCCCGTCCGCTCCGGCGGCGGGTGGGTGGGGGATCCCCGGATCTCTTCGTGTATATAGAGTAGGGGTGAGTGGGTTCGCCGGCGGCGCTGTGGAGGAGGTGGCGCGGGTCGGTGTCGTGTTCGTTTTGTGCAGGTGTGCGTCCTCTCCGGCGACGGCGCTCGTGGAGCTCCGTGGTGGTGCGCCTGCCCTCTTCGCACCCGCGGATCGGTGGATCCGTGCCGTGCCAAGTTCCCCGGCCAGATCTGCGGTGGCGACAGATCTGGAGCTTGAAGATGATGATGGTGCTGCTCGCGTTGACCGCGTCGAGGATGGCGATGGTGCAGGGCGGAGGTTCTTCGGGACTGAGTGGTGTCGACTTCCCGTCCGTGCAGGGGTGCCTCCCGTATCCAAGGCTTTGGGGAGGCCGGCGCAACGTCCTCGTTCTCGTCTCCGGCTTCGGGGTCCAGAAGGACCTACTTGTAATTTCTCTTGTTTTCTGGACAGTTCTGTAAGAACCGCGGCGATGTAAGCAGGACCATTTCGCAAAAATTTTTTTTGATTGATACGTGCATCATGGAAATGATACTCTTCTAAAGAAAGTAAGACAGGGACATGCACGGCCAGGGCTCGGCCCTGATGAACACACCTTCATGTCAGCATCTTGCTTGTTCAGTTACTTGCTCGCATCAATGGCAAAATGGACACAATTGACCACGTGGCGAAACTATTTTACAAACTGAATGTTCGGCGAAACTATTTCATCGAAATAACCATTTTGGATAGCGCCCTACGATCGGACGCTATGCTCTACATAGTAGCGCTCAGTACTCAGGCGCTACACGGATATGTAGCGCCCAAGTTCAAGGCGTTACACAAATGGCCGTTTCCACACCTTACTAGAAGTTGCACTCTTATATGGACATATGAATCGAGCAGCTGAGTTTGTCAAAGCTATGCGTGCGGTTGGCTTGGTGGCGGGTTCGATTCCAGATTAGCACTTTTTTTCGATTTTTTTTACTGCGCGCCCCCTGTCCCTGTCCCAGCCGCCCGCGCAACACTGGAGCTCTGCCTCGCCGCCGGCCCATCCTCGGCCCTGCCCGTCTGCCGCCGGCCACCAGAGCTCCGCCTCGCTCCGCCGTCCGTGTCCCTCTCCTTCGCCCCACCTTCCTTGAGGAGCCGCGGCCGCGTCAGGCTGAGCACGGCGGCGTGGAGCGGAAGGGCCACCAGGGTGGCTCGCGTCGCCCCCAGCCCCATCATCGCGTCCTGCCCGTCCGTCGGCGGCCGCCCTCGGCCCTGCCCGTCCGCCACCGGCTGGCGGCCGCCCTCGGCCTTGCTCCTCCGCCTCCGGCCGCCCTCGGCCCTACTGCCGGCGGGATTCGAAGCGTGCTGTCAATCTCGATCCCATTTTGACGTTGACGTTGACCAGTCCATTTTTTTTGAAAAAACAAAAAATTGTGCAAATCGGGGACTCGAACCCACGACCTACCCAAACCCAAACATGTGTGTAACCAGCTGGCCTGCACGAGTCGTATGTCTATATAATGGAACAGGTTTTAATACGGTGTTAAAACAGCCGTTCGTGTAGCTCCTTGTCCTCGGGCGCTACATATCCGGATGTGTAGCGCCTGAGTACTGGGCGCTACTATGTAAAGCATAGCTCCCGATCGTTGGGCGCTACCCAAAATGGTTATTTTGGTGAAACTATTTCACCGAACGTTCAGTTTGTGAAATAGTTTCGGCATGTGGTCAATTGTGTCCATAGCGCCCGCATCGACCTCTCCAGGTAAGACGAAGAGAAGATTGTAGCAGCTAGAACTTGGTGCAATTATTAGATTCCCGCAGCCGGGCCGGACGGGTATCGATTGATTGATGGATCTTGGAATACATTTTCTCATGCTGATTCTTCTATAATTTGTGAAGTACTTGATGGAATATGCTTACCATTATACAACAACGCCATGTAGTTCTATATATGTGGAAACAGATGGAACAATTGGGCATCAACATCATCATCTCAATGAATCTGCTACCATATATGTGTATATATCTTACTACAAATACATCAATTTTAAATAGCTAGATTGAGGATTTCTTTGTTACATAAGATTCTTTTTTTTTTGCATCGCATGGACATAAGATATTTATTTACAAAGTACGAAATCCCTCTGAATTTTCAAGTATAGTACTACAGTACACAGTTTGTACTTTGTAGCCTATATATTAAACATTAGTAGTACAACATTAGATAGGAATTAACAATAATACAAGGAAATACATACATGCATGTATATGTGTAATTATTACTCTATCATACATACACATGGCGGCGGTTACATATTCAGAAGACAAACTAAGGCAGGCATGCAGTTGTGGTAGCCCAGGTTGATCCATCGAAGAGCTAGCTCTGAATTGGACGCATGCACGTACGCATACATATTCGTCTAGCTGGCAGCTAAGTTCTAGTTGAAAAAGATCGATCTGATGGGTGCACACGAACAAGATCACGATGCACCTAGCATCTTCCTGTACTCGGCAACATCATCGTCGACTGTCACCCACAACGAATCCGAGCAGCTGTAGTCCCACACCGGCGACGAAGGTACCACCAACGGCACGGTGCCCACGCCGGATATGCTGGCCCAGGCGCTGCCCATGTCGATGTCGTTCCAGAGCAAGCTGTCCATGCCGATGCCGGTGTACATCAGAGGCTCCTGGTTGGTCGCCGTTGCCATGTCGCCGTGATGCGATTGGTCGTCGTCGTGGTTGCTGTTGGACGACGAGCTCGACGCCGGCGATGCAGACGTGGACGTGGTCGTGGAAACGGAGGCGGCGGCGCGCTGGGTCTTGTCCTGCTTGCGCGTGTGGGTGCGCCAGTAGTTCTTGATCTCGTTGTCGGTGCGCCCCGGCATGGACTTGGCGATGCGGGACCAGCGGTTGCCCCACTTGGCGTGGAGGTCGACGACGAGGCGCTCCTCGTCGGGGCTCATCCGGCCGCGCTTGAGGTCCGGGTGCAGGTAGTTGACCCACCGGAGCCGGCAGCTCTTCCCGGTCCGATTCAGACCTGCACGTCATTCAAAAGAAGCAACACGGTGCCGGTGGAGAGCAAGCGTGTTAGCACACAAAGGACCATGGCTACGTATATTTGGATCCCATGCATGGTCGAGCTCGAGATCGAGCTGGATGCATGCATGGTTCACCCTCCACCTTGCAAACCTGAAACCTTAGCTAAGAAATCCCAGCGGCGCTCGCCGAAGAGCCGCACGAACCATACCAGCTTCATGTCCTCCTGCTCAGTCCACGGCCCCTTCCGGTACCCTCCTCTGCTTGGGGCTACCTCTTCCATCCCCCGCGACGTCGCCATCGTCGTCTTGGGCTGCTTCGTCTTCATCCTAGCTTGGATCGATCGAGAGAAGCTAGCACCTGAAGAGGAAGATAGAGACGGAAGAAGCTAGCTGCTGACTGTGGTGTGGCTGGTGGTGGATTCAAGAGCCGGAGAAGAAGCGTGAGGAGACGAAATGGAATGGAATGAAGGAGTCCACTTGTGAGAGCGTGTGTCGTGTCCTCGACTCCACATTTTATAGCCGGCCTGGCCGACGACGGACGAGCAGATGCCCTAGACAGGGGTACGTGCTCCGGCTCTTTTGCTTTGGATAGCGATAAGCTGCCTGCCGGGCGGCAAGTGGACGCTGATGTCAATGCACATCCATCCGTCTGGCTCAACCAGGCGGCATCAATCAAAGTGCCATGGATCATCGATCCATAGGCCTATTTTTAAGGGGTCATCGTTGCTGATGATTGCCTCTTTTTACTATGTCCAACACGCACCATCTTGGTGGCCGGATCCGTGCTAGCTATAGCTGTCCCTCCGTTTGAGATGTCGCCAACTTAGTTGTCGCATCTGTCAATCACTCACTCACACATCTCCATCCATCGTACGTCTCTCACACATATTCTTCCTTTCCGGCTTGTGTAGTAATATGCATGCGTGCAACGTACGGTCCACATCGCATCCCCGGTGGGACGCACGCCCGCCCACCTACCCGAGATGATGCCTGCCTAGTTTGCTATTGGGATCAACTTATATATGTTGCATGCAGACAACTGCACCCGCAATTGGAGCAACTTGTGCCTAGCACAAGTTTTATTACACCAAGTTGGAAAATCTCAAATAATTTAGCCGATTCAGTTTTATCCAAATCAGGCCAGCTCTGGCAAATTGCACCTATGTGGCTTCTTGCCACACTGGAAAATGACTTACCTGTGACACATGTCCTTATTCCTTATGTGTGGTCAACCATCCATCGCTTGCAATGGATGGTGCAACCCCTTTACCCAGTGACGGATCTAGAAACTTCTCAAAGCTATTAAGAAGCTAAAATTTTAGACAAAATCGTTTTGCAAAATTATGTAATGAGAGTGTTGTGCCGCAGGTAATTAACCCCGGGCTGTGGGTGGGGGGAGCGGTCGATTGACAATGCCTATAACCCTTGGCCTCTCTCTCGAGCACCGTGTGGCTACAGAGAAGGTGTAACACCGTGACAATAGTGTGGTCAACGAACAACATGTTCAATATTTATTTTTACCTACACATTGGAGCCGTAATATATAGACCCCTGATGAGATCTTAGCCCATGAATCATCATCGATCGAGCCCGTCTGTACTGCAAATCACCTCAGCGAGGAGCAGAGAGAGGGGGAGCAACGAATAAGGTCATTGTTGATAAAAATCACGAAAGGGGGAGCACAAATAGGGAGAGCGACGAACAGAGATGCTACGAATAAATGCTCGTAGTCAATTGTTGTCATCGCTTTGAAACATCGGAGCCATATTGTTGCCACTAAATCACCACCCTAGGGTTCTTTAGAGATGGGAGGGAAATAGAGAAGAATGCCCTTGTGATACTTGTTGGTGATTAGGGGGAACATTTGCAAGGTTTCCAAACCTGGACAAGATATACGAAACGCACACGCGCCACGCAGGTCACAGGTGTTAGAGGACATGCCACGTATGCACATTCAGCCTATGCTAGCTTGATCTCGACCGCGAGAGCAAAGTTAGTGCACCATCCATTGCATTTTGCAAGCTGGCAAAATTAATTTATGTGTAAAAAAAGCTGGCAAAACTAACTCTATTCCATGAGGTATTTACGTGTTCTAGTTTTAGCCAGAATCCAGTAGTGCTAAATTGTGTCCCATTTATACAATACTATATGTGGTGCTTGCGTACCTAAACCCACACCCCAAGAGGTCAAGAGGAGGTAGACAGGCAGTAGGTGCGTGGCTCAACGGCCGGCTGGATCCATGTAATACTTACGTCATCATACTATCTACATGCATGTAGGAATTCTTAGTGGCCTTTTGATCCGTGGGAAGCCACCTTTAGTTTTGCTCCGTTCGCCTCACGTTGGGTTATCGGAGGTACGTACGGAGAACACGAGCTTTTCTACTTTGCAATAACAAAATACGTGTGTCTTCTCTTTGCTAACGACCTTCTTTGCTCTACATTTTTCGATAAATAGAATATATTATCAAGAAGAAACCATATACACCCAGCCTCTTCAACAATAAAATGTTCAGATCTAGTTCAGACATTAAGCGCATAGCTAAAAAAAAGGAAGAGTCCTCATCGGAGCGATTAGAGCCTCGCAATAATATGAAGAAAACATCACACAAAAAAGTTATATGGATAAACTATCACCATTGACGACCCATACTGCGTGTATAGACTCTCTAAAGATACGCCTCCAAAAAGTTAACAATGCACAAGCGTTATCGTCGTCCTATCTATATAATCACAAAACTCAGAACATGGGTTTCACTCCCGGAGAGGTCCGGTCTTCACACAATGCTTTTAACAAGGAAACAATTAACTAGAGAACCAACATTGCTAGGTACAAATGATGAAGGCTAGACCGATAGTTTTCCCTCGAAAACTGAGAGATAGAGCTCAAATGTCACCGCCAAAAATGAAGGCATCCAGTGTCGCCGGCCCCGGCCACTTGCTGAGCTGTTGTAATTCACTAATCGTCCGGCTCTAGTCATCGCGTGCACGTTCCGTAAACCGTATGCACACAATGAGCAGCGGATTGTCATCTTCTCCCTATGAACTTCAAGTACTCTCCAGGACAGTAACCAACAATAGGCGATCTCGACTCCCCACGAGCATGCGACGTAATACCATCAAAGTCTTACCGATTTTCAAGGACCGACCACTTTAAATTCCCATGCCAACACTTTGGAATCGGGGGCATGGAGGTGCTAATGCCGATGTTTCCAACGTGACGACAATCTGCGGTTGACAATCACCACACAACCGAGCACTGAAGAAAACACAATATACTATTATTTGATGATTTATTTTGTCATTTTTTCGTCTAGCTCAAAATACAACATATTTTTAACCAATATTTGAACGTTCATAGAAATTATCTCTTATGTACGTTCGTACAAACTATGTCTATGTACCTCTAGAAAAAGACAGTTTATTAGAAACTTTAAAACGATATTTTTTGAAAAAATTCTAAGCTCCATGCAGCCCGGGAGTCATATATGTTTGCTCTACCTTTTGATAGTGGTAGTACGTGCGCGTTACCGTTAGTGGCACTTGAACTTATCTCCACTAGCAGCCCCTGCATACACCACTAAAGCATATATATAAATATAGGCCTGAAACCATGGAACATACATATGCCAGGACAAGAAAGAGATGTACACTATGTCCTGGATCGACGCACGCAGATATGGATTAGATCTGCACTTGTTGAAAAGCCCTACAATTAACGTCATGATAACTATTCTTAGTACTGGCTAATTAACTGGACTAATCCTTGCTCACCGGACGGCCGTGGTTGGTGGATTAGTTTATGGCCGCCGGAACCATTGGAGTCCTTGATGATCAATCGACACGAGCGTGCATGGATGGATGGATGGGGTTATCCTAGTTTTTTTTAATCAGCCGTGATTTCACGAGGATCACGCACGTACGTACGTATCCATATCATATCGCTACTTAACTAAAGACATCCACGATTATCTCCTCCATTATCCTCGCCCTTTCTTCCCACAGTACTAGATAATTTGCACTTTGCAAGCTAGCCAGGAGATTAACCATTAATTGGTGATTTTGAGAATTACTAGTAGTTCGAAAGTGCCCGGAAGATGTATCGATCTCTAGAGAAAAAAAGTGACCGACTGAGAGCACGTAGAGATTGATCGAACACATTTTAATTGGTAGAAAATAGTTTACAAAGAATTAGAGCAACAAAATATATAGTGCATCTGACATCATACTTTATTTTTTGTTCCTTAAGTAATTTTGTAACTGCATATTTTAGAGGTGCTAGCTATAACACTTGCCGGTATATATCTGACAAGAATAAATATCTCTATCTATCTAGCTCCTAAAATAATTACATCCTCCGAACAAGGTCCCAACCATTCTATCCATAGGACTAAAATATGTCGGGACGATAACACTAGGCACCCCGGTCAAGGATAATGTTATGCTTAAATATAAACTACTCCCTCCGTCCAACAATAACTGTCTTAATTTTGTCAAAAAGTGAATGTATGTAGACATGAAACATGTATAGATACATCCACTTTTGTGCAAACTTGGGACACTTATTTTGAGACGGAGGGAGTACTTCTTAGGACGGGTACAACTCTGGGAGATTTGGAATGATCGAAATGCGAGAGTATTCAACAATAAATCTTGTATGTCGGCGCCACGGTTTGGGTTACCGAGCGAGAAATCCGGTTACCGCGCGGTAACCGGGAATCTCGAGCACCCACGGTAAAAGGGCTTACCGAGCAAAAAATTTCGGGCTTTTTTGAATTTAGCCCGGCCCAAATGAGGATTACCCAATTTATGAAAAATCCCTGAAATTTGAATTCAAAATTTCAGTATTTCTCCGGTTACCGTGCGGTTACCGAGAGGTTACCCAATTTATGAAAAATCCCAGAAATTTGAATTCAAAATTCATAATTTGAATTCGTCCGGTAACCCGTCGAGATTTCCCGGTTACCGCGGTAACCGCAAATCTCGAGCACCCACGAGATTTTTTCCCAGTTTGGTAACCAAAACCTTGGTCGGCGCCGCTGGCTCTACTTGAAAAAAATCAAAGCGAAAGGGCGGCCCTAAATTGCCATTGGTTCTATGCTTCCGGCGCAATTCATCCCTTAGAACTTGTCTGTGTGTGTGGCCCAGCCCGCCCATTTGTCATGTGATGCTTTTTTACTTTGGCCTAGGCCACCCTGTTTCTTCCTTATATATCAATGAAAATGCAAATATTTTGCCACGTTTAAAAAAAAGTGTGAACTACTTAGGTACTAGCTAGCTACCAAAAGCTGTATTAAGTGGTGTCCAGTGCAATGTACCGATGAAAAGTTACTATGAGATAGAATATAATGGCACAAGGATGTTTTTCTCGAGAGATAAATATCCCCCCTAAAGAACCGAGTTGCATTAGTGGGATACATGGAAAACTTTGCCATGATACCAGAAAACTTAGCAATCTTTCGTTGTCTCTTTGTAGGAAACGCAATATTTATATGTTCGGTCAGTCAACCGCAAAGACAACGGAGCTAGTCCAGCAGACAACGAGGCCCTTCATGTATGCGGCCCATTCAGTTGTGGACCGCACATTCATTCAAAAAGAAAACAGAATACTGCACTACACAGCATATGCAGCCCACCCAGGCAAGGAATTAATGGGTTTCTCTACTCCCCAAATTCGTCCTATTGAGTTGGGCTATCAACCGGAAGCCAGAATATTACAAAATTAAATGGAGCTTTTTTTTTGAGACTAAGACTACCTTACATTACTCGAAAACATAATCAAGGGCCAGGAGTGGTGGTTGACCAACTAAATATTTGAAAAAATTCTTTGGAGTATTGTATTTACTACTCTTTTAGTTTTCCTATATATCTCATATGAGTGTGTCTCATATATCTTGTCACTACTAGGAATACTAGCTACGTGACAAGAAAAAAGTGTACTTAGATTAACATGTTACAAGGAAAAAATTCTAGTGCATTTCATGGACAATTAATTGCTTGACGTCATCTCATCGCGAGATAACGAGGACTAGTGTATGTATGATACTGTCAAGAATTGTTGTTGTTGTACGACATATATATCATCTCAGCGGGATTGTGGGTGCGACGAGAGAAAATAGGAATATTTATGTTTCCTTGTCGGAGTCCACTAGTTCAAAGGCCTTTCATAAAAGAAAATGAGAGCCAAATATGTGACAAATAATATTATTGTACTTTTTTTGCTTGAGAATTAATATTCTTATACAACTGTCTAGCTATAGCGGTTTCATTTTTGTAGTTACCCATTGACATCTAATGGCAACATTATTTGGGGTTTCAGACATATATTTACCGCCATCTATTCAAAATATAGGTATTTGGAGTGTCAATTCCAAAACATCCCTTGCTAAGGTGGTTTATATTACATGCTGACATTGTATCACAGTTACTTCCTCTCACGGCAATATAGAGGATGGTGCTTAATTACTTGTTGTTTTGGTGTCATCTCTTTGTATGATAAAAGTGGGTTTATATTACATGCTAACATGTCATGACAAGTTAGTAGGGTCAGTGGTCAGTTAATTGCTTCCATGTCATTGTAAGATAAAAATAACTACCAATAATTGTTCAAATTTTTAATTGGTGATAGGCCAATTTAGTTTATGTATTGTGGATGGAGGCAAAAAAAACTCCATCTGTTAGAGGAAAACTTACTTTGTCCTCTAGAAAAATATATGCATTTTAAGAAATAAGACATACGCATACTACATGACTTAGTGTAGATGAACAGTTCGCTAAATAATAGTGATGTAGATAAACATTGTGACAAAGAAAGATTGCTAGTACGTGCATTTCATGGAAATGTTTTCTACCACACTGATGCTACAAACAAGTGCCCATCTCTCTCGACTTGTTCCAATTATGTTGGCAGGGCCATTCAGTACATTGCACATGTTTATCCTTGTTTCTTTTATTGCGGGTGCATGCTCATCCTTTTCACATGTTCATGTAGGTACACAAATTTCTTAGAAAACTGTCCATCTACACTAATTCGCCTACTACATAAATGTTTTTATCTGTGAGGTTACATTTCTTTCCTACATATATTTGTTTTGTAAGTGGGCTAAATATGTTTCTTTTGTTTTCTAAAATGTGGCATATTCGACTCCACTTTCACATATCTAATCCACCCAAAGAAAACAAATACTACACTCTCCAAAATGATATGACACCCACCACATTAATATTTGACTAATTATTTTAAAAATAATAATTGAACAATCCTTTGGGGTCTCATAGTTACCATCGTTTTACGCATCTTACAATGAGATCAGAGTGACTAATTGACCCATACCTGCCCCCCCCCCCCCCCCCCCCACTAACCTGCGATGAAGTGTCATTAGGTAGTATAAACCCACTTTTATCGTACAAACATACTACTTTTCACATTTTCTGACTCTCATTTCCGTGTATAAAGGCCTTTGGGCGTGGTCAATACCGTAAACGGAAAATACAACCCTCATGTTTGCTCTCACGCCACCCATGGTGTTGTGAAGTCGCTATATAGGTCGTTCTACAGCAATGTAGACAACTTTTTAGAGTATCATATCAACACTAGTAATATATATATCACGGTGAGTTAGCTACATCGATCCATTTATAAAACTTATAATCACCTTGTCACCCTGACCACATGCACGTTGTTTCATGTATAGCATGTATAATTTAGTTCAATCTTCATGTAAGAAAGGTGTATATTGGCATTGTAATCTGACTATGATATACAAGAAGATAAACAGAAGTAATTTATTTTTTATATAAAAAGCAAAAAAAAAAGGGAAGGCAAAATTCTAGCTAGATAAATAGAAGTCACTTTTTTTTACTATGGAAGCTGTATTCAATTATTTATTTTAGACATGACATGTGACAAATAGAAGAAGCATTTCAATAAAATTAACTCAAGATAACGCAAGGCATGGATGCATGTGCAGCTAAAAATAACTCTCGTCAGGGCTGTCACCCCGCAAGGCAGCATTGATCCTTATCAATCTCCAAAATTAAAAATGAAGCTCATGAAGAGTCGATGAATGGACATCCTAATGCGTAGTAGTATTAGCTGTAGCATCTGCTTAAACATTTCCAAGAATAGTAATTCATTAAGTTTTATTAACCGCCGGCTAGCTTGATCCCATTCACCACACCGTTGTTGTAATTAGAGCATCTCGTTAACCACGGTCCCAAACCTACTTTTTTTTTGTCCGGACGGCAGTAAAAGTGGTTTTATTTGTCCAGACTGTCCGACACATTTCAAACTCAGCTGTCCGTCTAGCCCACTTTGGACAACTTTTACACTTTTTTTTTCTTTTTTATCCTTCTTTTTATTCTTCTCTCTTTCTTCACCAATCACATGCAACAGACCGGAACAATTTGGGTGACATTTGAGGATGACGGTTGCAGCAGGCAAATTTTGAGAGCTGTTCCCGGACACGTCCGAACGTGTACGCGGACAATTTAAGACCAGTTTTTCACATCCCGGTTGGAGATGCTCTTAAACTAGCAAAGGGCTAGCTATGCATGTGAAGAGAGTTCATGCGCATGATAAATTTCCAAGACAAACTTTAGAATTATTAAGAAAAAACATGTGGAATGCATATCTCTATCTTATATATGCTCCCCGAGGAATGTGAAGAATCGAGAGTGCGATTGATGAAGGTGTCCAATATACGATGCGCTTGGCAAGATGGTAATCCATGGGGAATGTATCTACGCAATGAAGTGGGATTCAAGTGTATGAGTTGCTGAGCTGGGCTAGTTCTTGCAAGTGAATTAACAGCCATAAGGTGGCATGTAATGGAGATCGAGCTATGCAGCTGTCTGCATGCTGAATTGTCATATGTGAACTGTGATGAGATCATGAAATCATACAGTATACACCCCTCCCTCCCCGTGTCCTCTGCTACAGTTGAGAGAGGCGTCTCGGAGGCGACTCGAAGTTTCGAGCTTTCGCCGGCGATTCCGCCGCTCCCCTCCGCCTCCGGTCGCCGTTTCGGCACCATGAGGTGGGGGGGGGGGAGCTCCGGCAACTCGCTGTGCGTGTAGATAGTTTAGTTTAGTTGCTTCAGTAGATCTGTGTTTGCCTCTATGGCGTTTGGGAGTTGTGTCCGGGCTTTCCTCTCCCAAAGGCTTGAAGCTCCGGCGCTTGGGCACGGCGTCGAGCTCGTCATCGTTTTATTCTCCGTCAAGCTTCCAAGGTGGAGGAAACTCGGAGGAGAATCGGCGACAGCTTTCTTCAATAAGTGTTTCTGCTCCCAGATTTTGTGCATCTCTCTTCTGCTTCTGGCCGGCCTCGGTGGCGAGGGGGGAAGAAGAGGGGCGCGCGTCTATGGGAGCGCAGTGGCTATCCCGGCGGTGAGGAGGATGCATCGTCGGAGTGCGAGATCCTGCCGGTTTCTGGAGCTCCATGGAGGAGATCCTCGATGTCAGGTACCAAGCGCCGCTGTTCTTTGTTGGCGTCCCTTGTTTGCTGGTGGTGGAGGTGGTTCTTCTTGACGGTTTTGCCCCGGCCGGCCGTGGTGGCGAGGGGAGCGGCCGTCTGGAGTTTGGGTGTTGCGGGTGGCTGGCCTGGGCGTTGCCGCGTCGGCGGGAAGAGGGGTGGTCTGGGGGAGCAGGCGCTGTGGCCGTTTGCGTTCATCGAGCTAGGTCTCCATCGCGGGGCGGCGGGCGGATCTGCGGTCTTCTACAACAGGTGGAGGTGCTCTCTCCCTCGTCAATGGTGGTATGGTGGCTCCAGCGGCGTTTAGGCGTTTGGGGTGTGGGATGGATCTGATTGTAATTTCCTCAGGTGGCTTGGGGTGCTTTGTTCATTTTTACTGGGTCCTTTTGTAATTTCTAGTTTCTGCTGGACCTGTTTGTAAGATGTACTGAGCTTCCTTATTAATGCATCGGATCCTGTCAAAAAAAAAAAAATCATGCAATATATACATTACATACATGCCAACTCAGCATGCATATGGTAACTCAGCGTGCAACATGCACGGGTATATTTGAGTGGTAAGGGCATGTACAATGGTAGAGAAGGCTAGTCTTCTCTTAGCCCTCCACGTCACTTAGAGAAGGCAATAAATTCTAGACATACAATGCATTATCTCTTATTGTCATCTCTAGCAATTAATGAGAATTAATTATTTTCGGAAAGATATTATGTTAATAAGGGAGAGCATGTCGTACAATGCACAAAATAGCCTTCTCTTAATATTTAAGAGATCATCCCTTAGCTAAGGGAAGGCAACCCTCTCTCTTCATTCTCTTTCCTCCAACTAAGCAAAAATCCTACGTGGCATCTCTAACAGAAGGCTGACATCACCGCATTGTACATGCCCTAACTCGGCATGCATACGACAACTCAGCATCCAGAGAGCAGAGCAGTGCACTTCACGACTCTTGTTCGTCACGCGTCTATATAAACACTTCCCTGCAAGCTGGCCATAGCAGATCCATCATCCACCTACCCTACCTAGGCGGCTGGACACTCTCGATCTTCATTCTCTGAGTCTCAGGGTTCCAAGATAATGGCGCGTCGCCACACGAGCATGGGCCGCCAGAAGATCGAGATCCGCCGGATCGAGAGCGAGGAGGCGCGCCAGGTGTGCTTCTCCAAGCGCCGCGCCGGCCTGTTCAAGAAGGCGGCGCCGACGTGGCCGCCGTCGTCTTCTCCCCCGCCGGCAAGGCCTTCTCCTTCGGCCACCCGTCCGTAGAGGCCATCATCGACCGCTTCGCTCCTACCGGGCTGCAGGGATCAGGGGTTGGAGGAGGTGGCGGTGCCGGAGAGGACAGCAGACAGGTGGCGGAGCTGAACCGCCAGTACGGGGAGCTGAGGGCGAAGCTGGACGCGGAGAAGGTGCGGAAGGAGCGCGTGGAGGAGGCCATGGCCAAGGAGCGCGCGGCGGAGAATCCCGTGGCGGCGTGGCTGGAGGCGGACGTCCGCGACTTGGGGGAGGAGGAGCTGATGGCGTTCGCGGCGGCGCTGCAGGAGGTGCAGGCCGCCGTGGCCGCGCGAGCCAACAAGGTGCTCCAGGACGCCCTCAACCACGGCCGCGCCATGGCTGCCAGGGCCGGCCCATCCATCAACTACAACCAGGTGCAGCCACCGCCGCAGCAGTTCCTCCCCGACAACGGCGCTGTTGTGTTTGATCAATTCGGTGCAGGCAGCGCCAACAACAACGGTGGAGCGATGGACATGCAGATGCAGCAAGTGATGATGGCCATGACGCCTCCGCCGCCGGGGTTCGCCGGCGCCGGCATGGAGATGCTGCTCTTGCAGCAGGGGTTCGGCGTCCCCGGCCCATACTGAGATCCGGAAAGAGAGATCCAGAAAGAGTACGAGCTCATTCTTCCTATGCATTGCGTGCATGCATGGGTGCATGCGTGGATGGACGTCTATGATGGAACTCGGGAAGAGATCAGACGCTAGCGAGCTTCGGTCAGAAATCTTCGTTTTAGTTTGTTTGTCACGATTGGTCCCTGCCTAATTAGTCATATGAATCTAGGTGACGATCCATCATGTGTAATCTCGTTATTGTCGTTTGAATTTCTGGTTCGTGCAACGCCATAGATTAGGTTCGATTATCTGTGTAATGGCAATGTGTTGCTCCAGATTAATGAGAATAGAAGTATTTTTATTAAGTCTTCCTCGCTAGCAATATTGTAAGGTACAAGAATATATGTTGTTTCAATACTCATTCAAGCATATTAAGCCGATTGATCGGTAGTATTATGCACAATGACGGTGGCCCCGATATTGAGGAAGATATTTCACTAGAACATACACACCATGGGTGTTTGTTTTCCGGCGCAATTTTCCGACCTTAGCGTATGCCCCTTATGCGGCCATAATATTTCGGTACCCTCCACCACTGTTAGGCTAGAAAGTCAAGGTTCCACACAAGCTCCTGTTATGCGGCGTGGTGGCAGTACCGTTGAGGGATTGGCTTCGGCTGTAGGTAGTGTCAAGTCCGCCGGGGTCAAGGCGCTTTCCGTTCTACGGTCTCTCTAGGGAAAGGGTTAATTATGAAGGTAGTAGGGGCTCTCGGACTTCCAGCTATGTGTCGTGTGTGATTCCCGTGAAGCGAATGACGGGAGTCGACGCAAAATTGACGACAGGTTCAACCTAGGTGCTAGGCATACACAATGTTATGTATCATATGGAGTCTTAGTTCCATTTTGTATATGTTGTGACTGTGCCTAGCGCCTAATTTTGATGCAGTATTTAATTTTGTGGCTACTACGCCAAAACCGAGCCGAAAAGAAACTCCGTACGCGATGCGTAATTTTTTCGTATGAATGACTCCAGTAAAATGACCCACTTTTCCTGTGTGCGTAATCTTCCCAAACGAATAAAGATGCAAGAACTGCGATTAATACAAAAGAAAATATTTAATCATTTGATAAATGTCTAAAAAAATGCTACTCCCTCCGTCTAGGTTTATAAGTCACTTCTCCAAAACCAGGTTTTCTCCTTCCATAAGGCACAATTAGCAATTAATGCACGTGTTAATAGCCATCTTAACCTTCTTCTCCCGGATATCCATGTGTGTGAAAACGTTTCAGCATGCAAAACGGTTTGCATATGGATCCATGCAAATAGAATAGTGAGCCTAACCTTGGTCTTGGCCCTCCCGTAATAAAGTGACACAGTTAACGAGAGAATTAATGAGCATTTTTGCTACTTTTTCCTCCCAATCAGTTTCTACCTTGGTCGCAGAGAATTTAGATATGTGACTTATAAACCTAGATGGAGGGAGTAGGTGTAGAATAAATGCACGCATATACTGCCAGGGGAAATTATTGATAAAGTAATACCATCTTCCATCTCATCACAAGATAAGGTTTTATTGTCCACCTAGCCATCATTAAATTTTATTAAGTCGATTAAACATTTTCCTTTTTTTTTGAGTAAGTGGTTTCCCATATTTGTAAGGATTTATTTATTTTCATATATTCTAGATTTTTTTCGTGGGTAAAATAAACTCGGCCCTCAACTTTGTTGTGCACGGTAGTTTCATTGCAGGATATAGCTAGCTACGATTAGGAAAAAAAGGACAAGGAATGACTCCGTACGTCCAGCCCAGCTAGCCCCTGAGCCCAGCAAGCCCTGGGCTGTCCTTTCGTTTCCTTAATTATCTATTTCTCTAGATCGAATCGGAAGCGACGAACAACGAACAGAGAGCAGAGCACGGAGATGGACCGGCACCGGCACACCGCACCGAACCAGGAGCTTAGTTCGGGGATCAAATCGGCAAGAATTTGGGGAAGAGATCAAGATCATCATTCAGAAGGTAATTCAGAGATCAATCTATTCCTAATTTCTGGGCGAATTTTTTCCAGTGGTCTCAAACTCTAAACCTCAAATCCTCAATCTCTGCTCTGATATTCGTGTTTCTTATTTTCAGCATGATCATGTTACCTAAAAAACATATATCCGGCAGTCAGAAAAGAAACAACAAGAAAAGAGTAGACAAGTTGATTAAATCTCAGCAATGCGGTATGAATAATTATTTGAGGTCAACAATGTCTAAAATAAGACTGAATGGTTTGGCCATGTGCTGCATTGAGAAGAATATGTTCGATAGTATTGATCTTAACACTGCCATTGATGATTTTTCATCAAAAAATGCATGAAAATCTTGTTTCCCATGATTACATGAGGTTAGCTCGCTATTTCTATATGTCTTTTGTGCATTGTAACTTCTATGATAGTTGGTTTGGAACAAAGGCAAGATAAAATAACAAATGTTTGATTATTGTAACAAATGATTAGTTTTATGACTTCATAGCAATTGCATATGTTCATGTATTGAAGCGGGTTTTTTGTTCTCTGTTGGGCCCACTAGTTTTATTGGCACCGGGGCCTTAGAAATCATAGAGCCGGCCCTGGCAACGACTGACATCTCATCGCAAGATATTAATTTCCTATCACTAAAATCATCTCATTTTTTGTGTAGGGAATTAGTAGTATGATATCCAGCACATGAAACGCGGGCTGGGATTGGGGACTTCAAAATTCTTAAAATCCAATAAGAGAGCCATATGGGTTCCTACTCATGCATAGGGCCATTATCCCGACGATTCTAGGTCTAGATCCACTCTTGCTACAACAAGGTTCT
Organism: Poa pratensis; assembly: GCA_947311845.1. Lineage (NCBI taxonomy): Eukaryota > Viridiplantae > Streptophyta > Magnoliopsida > Poales > Poaceae > Poa > Poa pratensis. The sequence goes on from CAMZMU010000042.1 coordinate 2,827,792, forward strand.
TCGGGATCATACGGAGAAAGAACCAATGGAGAATTAAATGCCTATCCACACAACAAGGAAGAGTGGATGGGTTACAGACCCGACAGAAAGACTAAAGATATAATTGTGGATAAAACACACCTCTATAGAGTTTAAAAAGTACTGGCAATGTCACTCCCTGTTTTGGGAGGAGCTACGATCCTTACGGGAAATGAACCATGAGAGGTTCTAATAGCCCGTGAAGCCTCACAAACATAGCTCTTATGAACAAAAGTTGACTTTTGAATAAATGATTAAAAACCTTATAAGTTATGACATACGGTCACAAATGCAGGATTCAACACTCATCTTCTATCTAGATTTTTTTAGTACATCACTATCTATTCCATATTATTTTTCTTTGGTTTTGAGGCCGTCGAAAAGGAAGCTCCCGAGAGTCCGTAGGAGTACAAGGAGCTATACTAAGAAGAACCATATACCTATTCGGTTGAATCGAAGGAGTCGACTATTTCATTGCATATGGAACCGGACGAAACGACGGAATACCTGAGCTACAGAAAGGATAAGAATATCTTAGTATATCATGCATGACTGGTGCACTACAATATGTAGTGGTGTACAAGATCACTGTAATCGTGTAGGATATATAGAGTCGTCATTGTAATATCTAGGATATGATTTTGAGAATAGACACCATGTGTGTGTTGGGTTAATACACCCCGTATCGAGTTTCTGCAAAGCGGTCTAAAGTTCTCTAATTTTTCAAGGTACCATTGGTAACCTACATCTTACGATTTCATGTGAAAATCATGAGTTCACTGTCGGAAATCACTATTTTCCTAATTGGTTGTATCTTTCCATAATAAATCCAAGGTAAACAAAACTCTCTCTAAAGTTTGACTAAATTTGCTGGGAATGCTGGCGGTGAGAGAGTTTACAAGCGACGTAGAGTTACCACCGTGGCAAGGTTTTTCGGTGATTCACTTTTGCCTCCAATAATTATGGAAAAGGGTTTTGGTTGGGCCATTGATCACTCGCTTCGATCGCTCACTCCGACTTGTAGCGCTTCCTTCTTTCGTCCAATTCCCTCGTCTTATTCCTTCCTCATTTTCTCTCTTAGCCATGGAACACTAATCCTCCTCCTTCCTCTCAAGTCTGGTCCTTCCTCCACAACCACTCCATATGCTCCTCCTTCTCCCCCTCCAATCTCTCTCTCTCTCACACACACACACACACACACACCCACTCACACGCGCGCACACACACATCCCAGCACGCGCGCACACACACACGCACACACACATCTCTCTCTCACACACACACACACACACACACACACCCACTCACGCGCGCGCACACACACATCCCAGCACGCGCGCACACACACACGCACACACACGCACGCACACACACAGACACACACACGCACTCACTCACGCACACACGCAGGCACGCACGCAAACACCGACACACGCACACACACGCAGACACGCACGCGCGCGCACACAGACACAGCCACAGCCACAGCCACACGCACGCACCAACACACACACTCGCACAGACACAGACACACACACACACGCACACACACGCGTGCGCACACACGCACGCACACACACTGACACAGACACACGCACGCGCACACACACACACACAATCTCATAGCTACAGAGTTCAGAATCGAGGTTTACTTGAAAGCGCGAGCTTAGAAAGATATGATTCCAAAGTGAACGCTTGTCGCTTGATCTGAAAACAAAGAGGCTCCGACACACAAGATTTGTCGCTAGTGAGCCCGATCCGTTGAGGTCATTGCTCAACACAAGGTTAGGTTTTCGTGTATTTCGATGTGTTTAAATTGTATTGTACCCGTACATATTTTGTTGCAAAACTATACGTGAGATTCTCTAAGGTTCTGGACGTTAGTGTCTTTCTCGGATTTTTTGATATGGCATTCCATTGCTTTTAAAATGTTGCAAACACATACATGTTTTGTTGCATTACAATTTTAAAAATGTTGCACCTATTTTTTGCACGAGTTTGTAATATCTTGCTGAAAATTTTGTTTTGTAACCACTTTTTTGTTGTATAACGTTTTGGAAATACCGCGAAACATTTTATACTCTAGTAATATCATTCTGAAAAATGTTGCGAATAAACTATTGCACATCCACCATATTGCGTTACTTTTCAAAGTATTGTGAATTACTTTTGCATCTTTTTTCAAAATATTGCAAATTAGTACATTTATTTATTTATTTTTTGTTATATAGAGGATAGAGATTTTGTTGCAAAAGACGACGAACCATATGATTTTCATCAACCAATTTTTCGCTGCCCTCGGTCCATGTTGTCTTTTTCTGTTTTTTCGCCCATCACACTCCAGAACACTAAAATCACACTTATGATCTTATATGTGGACTCCAACGACTCCCAAATACTGTACTACCGATGTGTCAATTTATACAAAACGTTTTAGTAAGCCAAAGTTCTCGAACGCATCCGGTGCGCATAGGTTGGACATGGTGGTCGGCGTCCAGAACCAGCCCTGCGTGCTCGATATTCAAGCAGATGCGGCCTTGGCAATCCAAAACCGAGCACACCTCTCACGCCCTCTGTTCCAGCGCCCGGAGAGAATACGGAGAAGGAGGCTGTTGTGGTTCCGATCGGACTCTGCTTGACGGACGCAAACAGTTCTCTTTTTTCAGCGATCGGGCGAAGGAAGGTACGAGTAAAGATTAACAACAGAGGCACGAGCACGAATTCGAGCCGACGTCGTAGCTTTTGAACCGAATACAAGTCCACTCCGGTAGAATTCGAGCCGACGTCGTAGCTTTTGAACCGAATACAAGTCCACTTGGGATAATTTACTATTTGCCACACTTTTCCTAATAATCTTCGAGACCAAGCCGCAGAGGTCTCAATATAAACGAAGCCCAAAGCCTCCTCGAGCTGTCAAGTCGATCGTCTGCATCCAAAATCTCGACACGCGAGCGAGTTCTCGAATCGAAACCCTAGAGTAGCAAGCAGGTTGCGGCGTCCATGGCGATCATCTCCGACATCCAGGAGGAGGAGGTGTCGCCGCAGCAGCAGCAGGCGGCAGCACCGGTGACGGAGGAGCGGGCTGCAGGGAGCTCGGGGGAGAAGGACAGCACCACGGAGTTGGACAAGAAGGAGAACAAGGCGAAACAACCAAATGCTGGCAACGGACTTGACCTGGAGAAGTACTCCTGGACTCAGCAGTTGCCGGAGGTTAATCTCTCCGTTCCTCTGCCTGAAGGAACAAAGTCACGGTCTGTCGTCTGTGAGATCAAGAAGGATATAGATGTAGATGTTTTTGATGTATTAGCTTCTGAATTCGGTAGAGTTTTGCTATGTTGTGTGTTAAAAGATAAATAGTCTGGTCTTATTTCCTTTTTTGCTTCTTTTATGGGGCGCCCCATGCTAGAGATAAGTAAGCTTTTCTGGTAGAATTAATTTATGTGTTTTAGATGCTCTTCTTCTGCTCCCCTTATTGGTGGAGTTTTTTTAAAAAAAAATTTAGGAGAGTAGTTGAGAGTAATTAAAGAAAGGAGGCTATCTAAATGGTCTAGTTTGTTTAATGCTGTGATAGAAAAAGTTTAGTAGATAGTTTAGCAGTAGTGTACCTCTTAGTATAAAGTTTAGTAGATAGTTTAACTTGACTTTCAGATCTGGCATTACAGTCGCAAGTGTTGTTATTTCTGGCTGGTCTTATTTCAGGTTTAGGCGTACTTTAGCAAATGAAACGTTGGTGATGTGGATTGAGCTACAGGTATTGTGTAGTGAAGTAATGCTTAGTGAAGAACGAGATAGGTGTAATTGGTTTTTGATTAAATCTGGTGTTTTGTAGCAATGTTGAGAGCATAGATCATTTTTTTATTAGTTGTCTGTTGGCTAGGTTTGTGTGGAGAGTGGTAGAATGTGCTTTTGACCTATGGGTTAATGTAAATTCTGTTAATGTTTTGGTCAGCTGGGTTTTAAGTTTCCAGCTAGTATGAGGAATTTGATAGCTGTAGGTGTAGCAGTAGTATTATGGGCGATATGGAAAACTAGAATTTCTGCTTACTTTGATAAAGTTGTTCCTCATGTCCTAGTTGTGTTTGTGTAGTGACTATAGTAGCTCTTTGGTTAAGTTTTTGGACCGAACTTCAGTTCCGAGGACAATGCGAGCTGCAAACCAGAGGGGCAAGAGCTCTGCTGCGAGTTGCAGCGGAGGTGTTCAGTAGGTCGGCAAAGTGGGCGCCGCTGACAAGAAGGTTTGCTGTGTAAGCGGAAGAAGGCTGGGAAGTGTGAAGAGAAGAAGAAATCTGTAGGGGAGCTTCGTAGAGTTTCAGTTTTCTTTCTTTTAGTTGGCAAACAGCAGCTGTGTTGGTGGTTTATGTGGTGTGTTGGTTGGCAACAGGTTGTTCTAGCTTAGTAAGGTTGTAGGTTCAGGTTAGGATTCTGGTAGGTGGTTTGGTGTGTGAGGCGACAAACCAAAGGGGGCCTGGTAAAATGCTGTATTATCGGTTTCGTTTTCAATAAAGTGAAATCGGGGGCGGAGCCCCTCTATTCTAAAAAAAAAGATCAAGAAGGATCGTCTCAAGGTCAGGCTGAAGGGCCAGACTCCGATCATCGACGGCGAGCTTCACAAATCGGTCAAGGTCGGCGACTGCTTCTGGAGCATAGAGGATGGGAAGTACCTGTCTATACTGCTCACAAAGCAGAATCAAACAGAGTGGTGGAAATCCGTGATCAAGGGTGACCATCAAGTCGTCGACACCCAACGCGTGGAGCCGGAGAGCAGCAGACTTTCCGACTTGGATCCCGAGACTAGGCAAACAGTGGAGAAGATGATGTTTGACCAGCGTCAGAAGCAGATGGGTCTCCCCACAAGCGACGAGATGCAAAAGGATGAAATGCTCAAAAAACTCATGGCTCAGCACCCCGAGATGGACTTCTCGAGGGCGCGGAATTAGCTTGAGGCTGCTGCTTGGACCAGAGGCAATATAATCGGCAAGGATGTTGAATCGCTTCCACTTAGTGCTGCATTGCTTTTAGTAGTTTCTGTTTATCCATATTATGGTAGGGATGGACACGCTACGACTAATCTATGCGTCAGTATTCTACTTAGTATTCAGGCCACCTGTAACTCTTTTTTTTTGAGAAACACAGTACAACGCAGACGCTCACAAACACGCGCATACACTCACCCCTATGAACGCATACACGCACATCCTACCCCTATGAGCACCTCCGAAAGACTGAGCCGGCGGTTGGGTCTTGAGATTGACGAAGTCAACACGGGCGCCTCGTTGTCGACGGGAACGTCGCCTCCCACTGAAAGAATATTTCGCCTAAATGAGAAACATCAGCGTCAAAGCTGGGGTTTGAACTCTGGTGGGCTGGGGTACAACCACCCACCTAACCATCTTGCCACAGGTTAATGGGATACAGTGGAGAATCATAGCTATTTTACTTACTGTAGTCCATTCAACCTACCTTTTGCTGAACCTGTGCTTATGCAGTTAGTATTTTGTACTCCCTCCGTTCACAAAAGGATGTCTCAACCAACTCCTAATTTGGATGTATCTAGACATAATTTAGTGTGTAGATACATCCAAATTTAAAGTTAGTTGAGACATCCTTTTGTGAACGGAGGGAGTAACTTAAATCATGCAAGCTAGCTATGTTTTTTGTGTGTTTTCCATACAAGAGTATTTATATAAATGGGCAAGGCCTGCCCCTTTCACTGATGTACATATAGTGTAGATTTCCAATGTTTGTACTACTGGTTGTTTGTCTGCACCTATATATATGCTGATGATGAAAGTGATGAGCATGGACCCTCAGAGAGCCAGAGACAGAGTAAAAAAGAAACACATGGGAAAGGTAAGCAAACGACTAAGCTTAAGCAGATATCATGCTCAGTTGAGCTTACCAACAATACGCGTAGGAGTAATTAACTTCCAACAGGTTTCTAATTCTTACACATAACATGTCATTTAACATCACTCTCATCAAACCAGACTCAGTAAAAGTTGAACTATAGAAATTTTACATCATCACTGCGACTAACTCGACATGTCCAGTTCCTTCATACCAGCACCAAAAATTGCCAGCGCGAAGGAAATTACAAAGTATCAAATCTGTGTCGGCGTACGTCCTTGTCGCTGGAAAACTGATCACCCCAAGTCAAGGGGTGCTCCACCTGGGCATGGCACTGTTGGCCTGAGCCTTCCGGCCAGATTTCCAATGTAATCAAATCGTCAGTAGCCTTCCTCCATGAACCTGCTGTTCTTGAAGATGCCACATGCCACCGGTGCAAATCCCATGAGCTTAGAAGCATCTGTGTGGCGGCTGAACCAGAGCGGAATGCCGGCGTCAGAAGAGACGGCTGCACTTGGGACTGCTGATGAGATGCTCTGCTCTTCAGAGTGCGGTGCAGGTTCTGCTTGATTCAATGGAGTGGATAAATGGTTTGTTCAGATAGGAGCAGCTCATGCTGGACATGCTTCGGGGGCTCTTGGACCAATAAATGCTCTGCTCAGGACAACATGTTCCTTCTGCCGAATTCTTCCGAATCAACCTGCTGCCACATTCATTGTTTTGTCTAAGTGACGACTTTGGAGTTCAGCTTGCCTATCTGTCAACTACAGAATCAAATAAATAGTTTAGAATTCAGCTAATTCCGTGAGAAGAAGAAGAAGAAAAACTAATTGCATCGGTTCATATATCCTGCATCCCAGTATGGAGAAAGGGGACAATGACTGTCGGCATCTGAGCAACACAAAAATATGGTAAGGAGAAACAACAAGGAACTAGCATATAGGTGCACCACAACAATGGACAAAATGCAGGGTTTTTTTTAACGCAACCAGAGGTCAAGAGGAGTTCATTACACACTGCAAGAAGTAGAGTACTTCCAACACTTCTATTAGCAGGAGCAATGGTTTAAACTCCAGCCTTTAAACGCCTACCTTCAGGAAATGTACGAACCCATCCACCATTTTTAAGCTTTGAGAGTGCCATATCCATTCCCTGAACAGGGGAAGAAAAGGGGATGAGTGACTAGTGAAATAAAACTCAACAGATTCAACCATGTAGAATCAAATTACATCATCTCTTACAGAATGAATCCACAAATATTTCGAAATAATTTCAGAGGTAGAACCAGGAAAGATGGTGTACAATGCTCCACTAAGACCCTAAGTAGATCTGAGCACTGATCCAAACATACCATGGCATTTACTTCTGAAAATGCCATCAATCTTTCACAACGTAGACTATAAAGCTTCACTTTAAGTAAGAGTCCAGCCGTCCAGGCTAGCTTTTATGTTTTCCCACAATAGACTATAAAGCTTTACTCTCGTAAAAATAAGCTAACAGAAGGAGTTAAACAATGGAAATGAAGATAAAGTATAACTACATCAATTTCTCAACAGAATAAGAAAGTTATGTTTTAATAAAATGAAGCCAAATATATGCAAAACATTTCCAATAGTATATCTTCAGTCTCTGTAGTTTGTACCCAAAAAAGGAGTAGCAACACTGCAGCTGTGTTTAGTAGCCATTGTTAGGAATGAGCAACTGTATTCCAATGGGGCCAAAGGCCAGTACATATACATGTGGTGAACAGTAACATATACATGTGGTGAACAGAAGGCTATACACATCTAACACCCCCCCCCCCCCCTCAAACTCATGGTGGATCAGCAACACTGAGTTTGGAGAGAAAGAACCCATGCTGCGCTCGAGTCTGTGCCTTCGTGAAGAAATCTGCCAGCTGTAACTCAGAGGGCACATAGTGAAGAGCAAGAAACTGGTCCTGCACAGCGGCACACACAAAGGAGGCATCGACACCGATGTGCTTGGTGAGCTCATGCTTCACAGGGTCACGCGCAATGCTGATAGCACCTGTACTGTCTGACAATAGAGGAGTCGGTGCAGCAGCAGTAACACCAAAATCCGCTAGCAACCATCGCAACCAGGTCACCTCAGCCGTCAACATAGCCATAGCTCGCAACTCAGCCTCTGCACTAGAGCGGGAAACTGCAGTCTGCTTCTTCGTCTTCCAGGCAATGAGAGATCTCCAAGAAAAACACAATAGGCAGACAGCGAGCGCGATCAGAAGGATCACTAGCCCACGTAGCATCAGAGTAGGCCTGGAGCTGGAGAGAGCTGGAGCGAGGAAAGAAAAGGCGACGGGAGATCGTGCCACGAAGATATCGGAGAACACAAGAAGGTGACTATAGTGGACAGAGCTGGGAGCTGAAACGAACTGACTCAGAATGTGGACAGGATATGATATATCTGGACGAGTGACAGCTAGGTAGACAAGGCTCCCAACAAGGTGGCGATAGCGAGTGGGGTCTGTGAGGGGATCACCATCAGTAGCACGAAGCTGAACATTGAACTCCATAGGAGTCTCAGCAGTGCGCTCATCACCAAGAGCGGCACGAGCAAGAAGATCCTGAATATATTTTTCTTGGGAGATGAAGAAGCCATCAGAAGTCGAAGAGACCTCAATCCCGAGAAAATAGCGAAGAGGACCAAGATCAGACATCAGGAACTGCTCACGGAGGCGGGCCTTAACAAAGGCAATATACTCAGGGTCATCGCCAGTAATGATCATGTCATCAACATATAAGAGGAGGAGCGTCCGACCACGAGGTGAGGTGTGGAAAACAACGCGGGGTCATGGTCGCTAGGCGAGAAACCAGCGGCAGTCACCACAGAGGCGAAACGCTCAAACCAGGTGCGAGGGGCTTGTTTAAGGCCATAGAGGGAGCGCCGAAGATGGCAGACCATACCATCAGGAACAGAGTACCCCGGTGGTGGCTGCATATAAACCTCCTCACGCAACTCACCATTGAGAAAAGCATTCTGGACGTCAAGCTGAGACACAGACCAATGACGAACAGAAGCCACAGCGAGAAGAGTGCGAACAGTGGTCATGTGGGCGACGGGAGCGAACGTCTCATCATAATCACGTCCGTGCTCCTGCTGAAAGCCACGAGCCACAAGCCGAGCTTTGTAACGCTCAAGAGAACCATCGGAGCGAGTCTTGATCTTATAGACCCACTTGCATGTGATGGGACGAACACCAGGAGGAGGGGAAACCAGATCCCACGTGCCAGTGCGCTCAAGTGCAGCAATCTCCTCAGCCATCGCAAGCTGCCATTCAGACTGAGCCATGGCATCCCATAGGAAGAGGGCTCAACAACAGCCGAAAGACCAAACTGGAAGGAGAATAGCGATCAGGAGACCATAACGAAGGCCGAGAACGAAGGTTATGAACCGGTGTACTCAGGGAAGGTGGCGCTCCAGAAGTAGAGGGCATGTCAGAGGGATCATCCTCAACACGAGGGCGATGAGTGTAGTGGAGAGGAAAGGGAGAGAGGATAGGATGCACTGGAGAGGGAGGTGGCGAGGGAGGAGAAGAGGATGGTGTCGAAGGTGTATGAGGGACAGTGGGACTCGGCGGAGGTGGAGGTGGAGGAGGAACATGGGGCACAGAGGAGATGTATCGGGAAGCATAAGGAAGGAGATATCCTCCACCGAAAAGGTCGAGACGGTAGGACGCGGATAGTATGAACGAGACTCATCAAAGGTGACATCACGGGAAATACGGAGCCGACGAGTAACAGGATCCCAACATCGATAGCCCTTGTGCTCATCACTATAGCCAAGAAAAACACACTCAACCGACTGAGCGGTCAATTTGGTGCGTTCGCGGGAGCTAAGAGAACATAGCACACACACCCAAACATGCGAAGAGATGAGTAGTCAGGAGAACGACCCGAGAGACGCTCCATGGGGATACCACCCTGCAAGGCAGCCGAAGGCTGGATGTTGATAAGATAGGTGGATGCGGAAACAGCCTCAGCCCAAAAGTGGGGAGGAAGAGAGGCAGCGATCATCATCGCACAAGCCGTCTCAAGGAGGTGGCGATGCTTGCGCTCAGCAACGCCATTCTGAGCATGGGCACCAGGACAAGAGAACTGGGCAAGAGTACCCTCCTGAGCAAGAAAACCACGCAACATCTGGGAGATATACTCACCAGCCGAGTCAGCACGAAAGACACGAATGGGCGTGGAAAACTGGGTGTGTACCATGGCAGCAAATCGCTTGTATATAGATAGAACCTCGCTGCGAGATTTCATAAAATAGAGCCAAGTGTAGCGAGAGAAGTCATCAATAAAAAGAACATAGTAGCGATGACCACCTTTCGAATCGAAGGAGCAGGACCCCATACATCAGAATGAACTAAGTCGAAAGGGCGCTGAGAGACTGACTCACTCGTAGGATAAGGTAATTGAGTCTGTTTGCCAAGTCTACAACCATTACAATGTAAAGATACATCGCCAGAGACAGACCCTAAGACACCTTGATGCACTAGCGAGGACAAGCGAGAGCCACATATATGACCAAGGCGATGATGCCACTGTTGGAAGGACGCAGAGGAGGAGGCAGCAAGAGCATGCGAGCTGGCGGGTGTGGTGGCAGCGGAAGGAACACGAAGCCAGTCAACCTCCCAAAGGCCCTGAGCATCATGGCGCCGAGGGCCAGCTCCAACTAGAGCCTTGGTGCGACGATCCTGAACAGAGCAAGAGTCGGGATCAAGAATGACACGACAAACAGAATCAGCAAGTTGAGCGGCAGAGAAAAGATTCATGGTAAGACGAGGAACATGAGAAACACCAGGAACAGAGAAAGACGGAGTAGAAAGAGTGCCACGACTAGCAACAGGAAGCGGTGTGCCGTCGGCAGTAAGAACATTGACAGGAGAATCAAGAGGTCGAAGAGAAGACAGAGGAGAAGAATCAGAAGACATGTGAAAGGAAGCTCCAGAATCCAGAACCCACGGAGATGTACCTGACTGTGTAGGCGGTGGTGGCGGAGCAGCAGTAGTGGAAGCAGTCAGAGAGGCAACAGCGCCTGTCGAGGAAGAGCCCGAGGAAGCCAGTATACGCTTGAGCCGCACAATATCCTGGTCTGTGAGAGATGGGGTCGACGGAGGCGCACGAGCCGCAGTAGAGGAGCGACTCAGGTCACGCTGCTTCTGATGACAGTCAGACTCTGGGTGACCCGGCTTCTTGCAGTAGCCACAGAAGGTGTGAGAGCGCCGACCTGATCGTGCATAAGGCGGGCTCCCGCTCACCCCCTGAGGGAGTGGGGAGCAGCGGTGGAGCGGACGACACAGGAGCTCTAGCAGAGAGCACAGTGGGCACCACAAGCAAACCAGCAGAACGGAGACGTTTCTCCTCAGCTCGAAGCTCTGCAAGCACCTCTGATATAGGAACACGCCGACCACGGGCAAGCAGGTGGGCACGCCGAGGCTCAAACTCGGCACGGAGGCAGACAGTAACTCATGTACACGCTGAAACTCCAAATCTGACCTCACTGTCTGACAGCAGCGACAAGTACCACAAACAACTGTCCTCAGAGAGTCAAGCTGACGCCAGATGGCAGAGCACTGTGTGTAGAACTCATCAACAGTAGAGTCACCCTACTGAAGATCATGCTCCTGACGCACTACAGATAGGTAGAGAGCATCACCAGAGGGCTGATAGCGCTGACAAGATAAGTCCACATCGCAGCAGCAGTGCCCAAACCCATAAACTCAGAGGCAAACTGGGGTAGAACACTAGCAGTGAGCACAGCAGCAGCACGAGCATCATCATTGCACCACTGAGTGTAAACAGACAGAGCATCCCGATAGATGGAGAGAGACTCGGAGTAATCCGATACCTGCTGGTCATAGGCCTCAACTGCAAGATCATCAGCATTCTTGGCGGCATCCCGATCAGCCTGTGAAGCATCAGCAGCAAGAACAGGTGGCACCGGTGGGGTGGGAGCCACAAGAGCAACAGGGCACGGCTGACAGGAGACCTCGCCAGAGAGAACACCCCACAGCAGGAGGCCACGCATGTGGATACGCATAAAGCCCACAAAGTCAGCGTAGTTGATGCCATCAAAGATCACAGAGCACCGAGGAATAGCAACATAGCCCGAAGAAGAAATCACGAGCTTTCTGCTGTTACCGGTTTCAGATCCGGTATGAAATCCGGTTTTAGATCCGGTATGAAATCCGGAAAATTCCGGGCCTGGTACCGGAATCAATCCGGAATGAATTCCGGGTCAGCACCGGGTGAGCTCCGGGCGAAAACTGGGGAGTCCAGTACCGGTTTTCTTGGACCGGAATGAAAACCGGAAAATTCCGGGATCAATACCGGAAGCCCGTCGCGATGCTCACCTCGTCTCCGTCGATGGTGAGCAAGCCGGCGGGGCAGCAGCCCGCAGCGGCGGGGCTGGGCGGGGCCGGAGGGCCGGCGGCCGGAGAGACGGCAGCAGGTCGTGGGAGGCGGCCGGAGGGCGCCCCGAAGCGGCGGCGGCCGGCGGGCCGGCAGCAGGCCGTGGGGGCGGTGGCGGACGGCGACGGCCGGCAGCAGGCCGTGGGGACGGCGGCGGCGGGGCAGCAGGCCAGCAGGAGGAAGATGAAGGGCGCAGGTCGGCCGGAGCAGCGGCGACGACGGCGACAGCACGCGGAGTTGCACGCGCGGGGAGGAGGAGAGCTACCTAAGCTCTGATACTATGTTAGGAATGAGCAACTGTATTCCAATGGGGCCAAATGCCAGTACATATACATGTGGTGAACAGTAACATATACATGTGGTGAACAGAAGGCTATACACATCTAACAGCCATGACTCGTTTGTTACCAAATGATTATTTTGTCGTGAGCTCACAGCAGTGTTCAGGTGGAAGAAACTAACAGCCACCATCCACAACGAATGTCTGTTGCAATAAAAGGATTCTCCGATTGAATTAAGAAATGTAACAAAAGATGACATAAATCCATCTCCACCTTTGAAAAGTATCAAAAATAGGATATGGACAGACATTCAGGATCATCATAAATCGAGCCAGAAGCAAAAGTTACAATAGATATAAGATTTTCCAGAGAGAAATAAGCACAGAACAGATTTAAGATATTAAACACATTAATAGTGGTCCACCAAACGATCATAATATCCAAGATCACAGTAGTACAACTTCATGGGACACTAGCAGCTATGACTACATAAGTACACAAACATAAGATCAGTCACTAAGTTAACTGCACTAAAGAGCCAAATAATGACAGGAGATGAATGCACTCAAGCACCAACGTAACATATGACAACTCCATAAACGCATACCCAGGTCACTTCTGCCCGAGTTCAAATGCCAAGTCCACTAACATCAGATAACTGCGAAGAAACTGCACTAAACAAGACTTTTAGTGCCCATCTGCCAATAGCGCTGAGTATGAGGGAACATATGGAATATAGCGAATCTTGATCTGATGAATCTTCCCATCCCGTCCAAGTTGACATAAAATACGCAGCTCCCTTACAGCAGCACGTGGACTTGTATGGCACACGTGATATAATGTCGGCGAGGATGTCGTCGGTGAGCCTGGCCGTCGGGTCGCCGCTCACGGAGGCCACTTGCATGGAGACCTCTGCCATGCCCGTGGATGCAAGAAACGGCCAATCTGCATATCAGTGGTGGATAGATTAGACTCTAAGAAAAGACATCAGTCATATATATGAAGATATCATGTAGCATGTGTTAAAATTCATGTACTTCAATTTAGCTATCAGGTGTATTACCAAAAACTACACAGGTCAACATGGCAAATAAAAATCAGTCATATTCCCGTTAGTTTTTCAATTAAAATCAATCATATTCCCGTTGGTTTTTTCAAGGATGGGTACTGGAATATTACCGCGGCTGCTGGCACAGAGTTAGCCGATGCAGTTCAACAAGGTGTACAACGGTGAGGTATCAGCTACCTCGAGGTTTTAGTTGCTCAATTAACTGCAGCTGCTCTAGTTCATACACAAAAGCTCTACACAAGTCGTATTACCATGTAGATTAGTTAATTAGAAGGAAATGCCGCTACTCTGATCTGCACACGGCAATACAACCGGCGTTGCAGTCCAAGGAGGGTGAGAGACAGAGCTCTGATCTGGGCCTCGGCTCTAGAGACTCACACTATAAAATTTTCATTTCCCTCACCACAATCATACTTGATATCATCAGGAACCACACAAGCATACCTAGCCATTGGATCCCTAATTATCCACTATATCCAATTCAATAGGAATAAAAGACACAAACGTTGAAAAGAAACAGGAGAGGGGCCTCACCGGGAGCAGCAGGCTGGGGAGGTAAAGTGCGGTAGCAGGATGGGGAAGAGCACCGTCTTTTGCTTCGCCGACACCAGCAGCGGCTTGGTAGGAGGAGCGAAGAGGGCGGCGGTGGGGGAAGCCGGTGTGAGATCCCAAACTACCAAACGAACTGAATTACAAACAAATCCACAGAGTTTCGCCGTCAGAATAGGAATGCTTTACTGACAGAGGAATGATTCCTCGAGGTTCAGAGATACATGGCGATAATCAGAGGTACATGGTGAAGTATGAGCAAACCCTAGCTAAACTAAGGAAAGTAGATAGCTTGTTCATTCTTAGTCTGGATCTACCAACTCCTAGCTTTTATCCTGCCAGCGAGCTACAGCGAGACAACCACACAAGTATTTAGGAAAAGGAAAAGAAGATAAACAGTAACGCGGTCTAATCTTGGCCGTCCATTGTAACCGTTCTCTCCTGCTTGATCTCCACCGTCCATCTTCTCTTGACTTGGTCTTTGGCAGTGTAGGGTCCTGACAATGCCCCTTCCTTGAGATGCGACTTGCCCTCAAGGCGCAAAGGATGGGAATGTCTTGGTGATGAAAGGAACGTCTTCCCAGGTTGCATCATCCTCGCTCAGATTTTCCCAGTGGATGAGCCATTGTGCCACTGGCTGCTTGTTACGCTGGATAATGCGACGTTGAAGAACTCGGAGAGGAGAAGTTTTGATCTTGCCTGAAGCGGTGACCAATGGTACATGAGGGAGTGGGATAGCATTTTTACCGAGCTGCAAACAAGGAAACGTATATGCGACTCAATGTACATCAAAGATTAGGAATTTACCCTCAATAAAACAAAACGATGGGGTCGTATGGGAAACATCTGGGTCTGCAACTGGCAGAAGCTTCTCATTTGTGATCTAACCCACATTTATCTTTAAACTGAACAAATGATAATTGTTCCTTTATCACTAGATACAGCCAAATAATGTAGATTATTTGAAAAGGTCAAGCTATGCTCTGTCAGGACCTCTCCTTACCTGCAACAGAATAAGGCAGAAAAAATCAAATGCTATAATATAATCTAAAATTTACATGCTATTAAGTTCGGAGAATAACAGTGGGAATTCCAATTAAAATAAGCAATTAGCAAACTTATTTATCTCTGAAAGATAACAAAATTACCTAGTTGAAGTTATTTAGATTAGTTCTATGCAGTTCCATGAAAGGGTTTTACTGAATAAGTAATCCTAGTTATTGGGTTTTAGATTCTATGTTAAGTTCAAGAATGAGATTTCACAAAAGGCAAGACATGGTAAGGCACTTAGACAACATCTTCAGACTTCAGTTATTCACATGGAAAATTACAGAATCCTGAAAACTACAACTATGTAGCAAGCAGCCCACATACACTAAACCTCAAGTTAGGGTAACCAGCTAAACTAAAGAAAAGGCACGACTCAGGAAATACTAGCCCAAAACATACAGCTCTTCCACATGGAAACTTTTGCTTGCTACCAACACAACCATTGCTTAATGAAACAGGAGACCTAATATGAGGCAGCATTAACAAAATCGATTAGTAATCATTACAGACTGCAGAAAATGACCGAGAAATTGTATCGGCATACCTTGCTCTGAGTCTAAGGTATCCGATCAGTCTAATACAATATGGGATGAATTCCCCTAGTGCAGAAACACAAATATGTGCAACCTGCAACAAGCATATGCAAAATATTTCTAATCGTATTTCAAAAGTGCACTCCACTCTAATTTGAACATTTTCTGAACCTACAAGCACAAAAGATATAGAAAGTAAATGCAACCATTTTCCCTCTGAGCTTACATTACCCAACAAAAAGTTTTGCGAAAATAACCCAATGAAAATTAACAAGCACATAATGTAACCTAAGTTTGAAAGATATAATGATTTAAACATCACATGAATAAAATTTGTAACTGCAGATTCAGCTCAACAGACAAGAACCAATGTTATATCTATTCTGAGTTATGACCTTTCAACATGCATAGACAAGCCCAATGCTCTCTGATGTGCTAAATGTTCAACCATGAAACATGGAAGCTAATGAGTTTGATAGACCAAATGAACTTTTAATACAGAGTTTGCAGATGCTTACGTTTCTTGCTATTTATATGATTTAAACAATCAGCCGAATCTTTATAAACACACACACACATTACAGAACAGTAGTATTCAACCTGCAAGAAAGTTGGTAAAACTAAAGAAATTACTAAAACAATATTGTGGAAATTGAGCAACATATATAGTTAACCGTTAATGTTTTCATCATTCTCAGATCCCAAGGCAAGGAAGATTAACTCTGTACAATATTATTGTTCTAAACTGCATGCATTGGTATTTCAAAGATCAAGCAATTTATGAATCAAATGCTTAATGAATATTATCGTATTGTGGTTAAATGAAACCAAAACACAATCCTCTCCTTATCCTCTCGCGACTCCGGAGGAGATAAGAAGGCGGCCATCTTTTCCCCACCTCGCCGCCGGCCAGGCCGGTGGTTCCCTCCCTCTCCGTCTGCCGCTGCGGCGGCGGGAGAGTGGGGGAACCCCGGTCCTGCGACTCCGGCTTGTTCTCTGTATATTTGGTGTGCGTGCCCTGCGGACGGCGGCGTCGGCCTGCTGGGCTTCGTCCTCCCCCTCCTTTCCCGTTCCGGCCGACGTGCCGGGGAGGTCGTGGAGGTGGTGCGTCAGGTGGCTGCCCTCTCCTTTCCTTCTCTGGCCGTCCGTGGTGGTGAGGGGAGAAGGAGGTGGGCGGCGGCGACCTGTTTTGTTCGGTGGTGGTTCTGGAGGTCCTCTTCGTCGTTTTCCGCTCCGGCCGGCCGTGGTGGCGAGGGGAGCAGCGGCGGGAGGCGGTTGGTGGCTGGTGCGGGTGGTCCTTGCCGTGGCGGAGGTGGCTGGTTGCTGGGTGGAGCCAGGGTGTTGCTGCTGGGGTCGAGCTCGTTCATCGAGGCTAGGTTTCGTCGCCTGCGGCGGACGGCTTCTGCGACCATCTACAAAGCGTGGCGGTGGCTTCTTTCCGGCGGTTCGAGGTACGGCATCTCCGGCGACGGCTAGGAGGGTTGGGAGCGGCTGAGGATCCGTCCGTGCGTTCTTCGACAGCAGGAGGTGGTTCTTACACTTTTCAGGGGCCTCGTTGTATTTTCTGTCTCTTTGTGGTCCTTGTCGTAAGTGTGTGAGCTGTCTTGTATTTGTTTCGGATCCTTTCCTCAAAAAAAAAAAAACCAAAACCAAAACACAGAAAACACCAAAAGAATAACTCCAAAAAGATCTTCTGATGAAGATATCATTTAATTCTGAAAAACAACAAACTAAAAATGGAATATTATACTCTAGCACCCTCAACATAACTCTTCGCCGATTCATCATTTGGTGCACTTCTTAGGAACATCACCCCAAGGATCGATGACCTCCTGAACTTTAGGTAGCGAGGCGCATCCATATTTTTTTAAGTGTGCTAGCAACTTTTTCGTAACACCGAACCCTAGGTGAATCTAGTGCTCGCAGCAGGGGAGTGTAGAAGCTGACAACTGGAATCAAAGTACTGAAGCCATGATCATCGCAGGCCTTCCTCACCCGCTGTGATTGTAGTTCGATTGAGAAGAGGCCAACAACGGTGGTCACAAACATGACATTTGCTCCCTCGGCATAGCCCAACACATGCAATGAAGTTGCTGCATCCACAAGAGCACCATTTGGGAGCAAAGCTTCCAAGCAGATGACCCGGCTCAATACCCACTGTGCGTCAGTGCTGCCACTCGCCTTCCTTGACCACAAATTGAGATGTGTATCCGATGCATGGATGAGTCCTAGTCCACCGTCCTCCGCCAGCATGAGGTTAGATCTCATGAAGCCCGGCCCTGGTGGATCCAGCACATTAAGGTTGTTCCTAGCCAAGTCATACTCCAGGATCTCCAGGATCCACCCATCGTCGGACATGAAGTAGAGCAGAGACCTCCCAACGAGCACGCTGGAAGAAAATGTGAAGTCGAAATCACCGTGCTCCACCGATGTCAGCTCGCCCCACGCGCCGGTCTCCGACGAGTATTGGCACGCCGACGTGACATGCTCACCAGCGTCAGCGCCTTCCTCGGCGGGGAAGACGAAGACCAGGTGGAAGGGCCCACCGTGGCAGTCGTTGTGGCTGCACGGCCCGTCGGCGGCGCACAACACGGCCGCGCTCGGCCACAACGGGCAGTCGTCCACGGGCACCGGTATGCGGCGTTGGGCGCCCCCCGTGATTGGCTCGCACACGAGGAGCTCGTTGGTGTCCGGGCCCTTGGAGAAGAATAGGGCGCGGCCGTGGCGGCAGTCGAGGGCCCACCATGAGCGGCGATCCGGCGCCGCGGCGAGGGAGAAGGACGAGGCGGTGGTGGGGATGAAGCGGGGGATTTCATCGTGGCACAAATTGTGGAGGAGGCCGAGCACGGGGGGCGTCTGGTGGAGCTCGTGGAGGCGGCGGCGGAAGCCGGGGTGGGAGATGGCTGCGCCCCAGGTCTTGCAGACGAGGGAGGAGCGGAGGAGGCAGGCTGGGTCCTGGGGCAGGAGGCGGAGGAGGATCTCTTCGACGAGCTCAATCGGGAGCGCCGGCGGCGGCGGCGCTGCTGCCCCTTTCATGGCGGTCGTTCGCTAGGTGTGCGTGGGGAAAATTCTCTTTTTTATAATCAGCTCGACATTCTCAACTACGCGTACGGTTCAAATCCTACCAAAAGTTACCAGCAAAAAACGAACATTACCAAAAGTTAGAAAAAAACTTAAAGATGGATATATATTTGTACTTCTAATCTCTTGGGGCATCTCCAACGTTTGGTACTGTTTATGTCTTTTTTTCCGTTCGAGATGACGGGCACTTTTCGAGGACAGGACTAGGCGTCCCCCGGGGGATCTTTCCGTCCGATCCCCCGGGTCGCCAGCCCGACACGTGTCCACTAATATAGGTTAATCCCGCTTTTGCTACAAAACTCCCGCTTTTTGCTACAAATCGTCCCGCTTTTGCTGCATTGTAGCAAAAAACGGTTCGTACACAAAACATGAAGGGAAAATTCTGGCCTCGCCGGAGACCTCACCGGAGACCTCGCCGGAGACGTGGTAGCAAAAAGTTTATGCTATTGTAGCAACAGAAAAGTTCTATTGTAGCAAAATCAACTTCACCGGAGACTCTCGCCGGAGACCTCACCGGAGACCTCGCCGGAGACGTGGTAGCAAAAAGTTTATGCTATTGTAGCAACAGAAAAGTTCTATTGTAGCAAAATCAATTTCGCCGGAGACATCGCCGGAGACCTCGCCGGAGATATAGTAGCAAATTTTTTGATCTATTGTAGCAAAACCAGATAACAATAATAGCAAAAATAAATTTATATTGCTACATGTGGCAAAAAAATGAGACTTTTTTTTTGCTACCGTAGCAAAAACGGGCTCTGGGGGACTATTTTTTGGACCAAAAAGTTTTTGCTACATGTAGCAAAAATCGGGAGATTTTTTTGCTACCGTAGCAAAAGCGGGATTGTGGATAGAAAAATGGGACAGGTGGTTGGTGGGGGACCCGGAGGATGGGAAGCTCGGATCCCCCGGGTGACTACTATACTTTTCCCTTGTCTATCCGCCCGGTGCACAGGACGGCGCCCCCATTTTAGAGCAGACATGTCCAGTTGGCGTGGCGAACTTGCCGGTGCAAGGGATCGTGACGAAGATGAAGTTGCCCGGTGCTGGCCGACGACCTCGCAAGGTAGACTAGAGGAGGTGATCATCAGCTCGGGTGGCGACGGCGATGGCACTGTGAGGCAGCGTCGCCGGCGGTGCAGAGCGGCGACTATGGCGGAGGATGAACTCGTAGGAAAGACTTGTGTCTTAGAGGAGGAGATCAGAAGGTCAGCGGCAGTGCAGGCTGCCACGGCGCAAAATACCCTAGAGCGAGAAGTCGGGACTCGCATCGTGCGACAATTTCCAAAATTTGATTAGAGTTTCTTTGAAAAACACAATTTAAATTCTTTTGAATTTTGAGAAGATGCATGTTATGAGATGCTTATGAATGACATGTGTACGACCAAATTTATGAAAATTAGGATGTTATATTTGTTAAGTGCAAATTTGTCCATCTAAGTCTCAGTTTGGTAGGACAATATTTTATAAACTGAAGTATTTGAAAACCAAGTTATTCTAACGGCGAGCAAAGCAATAGTATAGTTTTCTCTCATTCTCAGTTGGAAAAAGAGGGTCAGACCTCTTTCTCCAATGCTTTAAAAAACTAAGCTTTAGAGAATACTTCAGTTTTGAAACCACATTATTTATTGGATCCAAACAACTTAAAGTGTTCAATACTTCAGTATTTTCATAAATCAAAATATTATATATACTTCAAAAGAAATCCGAAGAATAGTATAAGATGCTAGCTTCGAACAGTCCATCTTTAGTGTGTTTGTCTATCGTAATTTACATTTGTGCATGTAGATCTGGAAGATGGATAGTTTCACCTGTTTTATTTCTTCTCTCCTGTTGTCCTATATCTGCTCAACTCATGCAATGAGATAGATTATGTTCAGTTATATTTTGTTGTGTTGCAATCTTATGTGTCAGCTGCTACAAAAAAAATGCAAAGCCAAGTTGTTTTCCTAAAATTTGTAATTGTTACCTGTTTGTGGCATTTTAGAGATACAGTAATTGTTTGTATTAACTGGGGTTCTTCGAATGGTTCTTGGCTCCGGATGGCACCCGCCGGGTTCGGGGCCGGGTTTGGCACCCCCATACCTGTACCCGGCCCTCCTCCCCGCCCCCGTCACCCGCCCCCATACCCGCCGGCGGGTCTAAATCTCCACCATACCCGCCACCCGCCGGGTATGCGAGACCCGACGGGTACCCGCGAAGATGCAGGATGAGTTCAGACTCCATGCTCTCGGGGAGCGGCGAGGGAGTAACGCCGGAGCGGCGCAGGAGGGGAGGCGGAGGAGGGGCGGCGTAGGCTCGGAGGCGCTGGAGGGGCGCCGATGGAGGAGTGGCGCAGGAGCGGCGACGTCGGAGGCGTAGGAGGGCGACGATGGAGGAGTGGCGCAGGAGGGGCGGTGTAGGAGCGGCGTCGCCGAAGGCGTAGGAGGGCGCTGACGGAGGGGTGGCGCAGGAGGTGTGCGTATGGGGGAGAGCCGGAGAGGAGAGCTGAGGGAGGAAGAAGGCGGCGCTGACTCGCTGAGGGATTGGGATCGATAGCTAGGTTTCCCTTGTACTCGTGTCTACTCGTGTCGTGTGTAGTGGCCTGGGTGCGTTTTTACTTAGTGGGCTGGGGTAGTTGGGCTAGCTTTGGGGAGTGCGTTATTGGGCTAGGTAGTTGGGCTGGTTTTCAGGTGCGTTGTGTCGTGTGTGAGGCAATGACATGTGGGGTCACATTTCCTAGTCGGGTACGTGGGTTCGCGGGTACGGGTTTGGCACCCCCATACCCGCCTCCGCTAGACCCGGCGGGTCTGGATATTTACCGTTAAGCACACCCACGGATATAAATCACCACCAAACCCTCCCTATTTAGTGCGGGTACCCGTCGGGTTAGCGAGTATCGGGTACCCATTGCCATCCAGATTCTTGGCACACTCGAGTTCTTTTGATCACAAAACAGGGTGCAGACACGTCCATCCAACAAAAGATTCCGGCCAAAGTGTCCACGTGGCAGATAAGGGATACGATTGCAGCCAATGGACGCCACACAGCTCCTCGACCATATCTCATCTGCAGCAACGGCCAGATTCTCTCCTCTCACTTCCAGCCACTAAACCTCTAATCTGAACAAGTCTTCTTCTTGCATCACATTCATTTGCAGCAGTTGCAGCGCACTTGAGCGTGCGAATCGGGTTGAGGAAGAGACGATGGCTACCGCGTATGCTCCTCCCATGGCGAGCCAGCTGCTGAAGAACAGCAGCAGCTTGGTGTGCTCCAAGCCGAGGGGCCTGTCCGGCGCTTCGCTGACGAAGAGGCCCCGCTTCGTCGTCAAGGCTATCAAGGCTGACAAGGTTAGTTGCAATACAATTTAGCAAGTTACAAACCAGAGCTATTCTGTTCAAGTAAAGGTGTTTACCTTTTCCCTTCAGAAAACGTAAAAATCTTTGCGTCTCGATGCATTCGATGCATTGATAAAGAAGAAAACTTATTACATAAATTTTTATATGTGCTCTTCTGTCTCGACCTACAGCCGAACTACCAAGTGGTGCAGCCCATCAACGGCGACCCCTTCATCGGCAGCCTCGAGACGCCCGTCACCTCCAGCCCGCTCGTCGCATGGTACCTCTCCAACCTCCCCGCCTACCGCACCGCCGTTAGCCCGCTGCTCCGCGGCATCGAGGTCGGCCTCGCCCACGGCTACCTCCTCGTCGGCCCCTTCGCGCTCACCGGCCCGCTCCGCAACACCCCCGTCCACGGCCAGGCCGGCGCGCTCGGCGCCATCGGGCTCGTCACCATTCTCAGTGTCGTCCTCACCATGTACGGCGTCGCGTCGTTCGACGAGGGTGCCCCCTCCACCGCGCCATCGCTCACCCTGACCGGGCGCAAGAAGGAGGCCGACAAGCTGCAGACCGCCGAGGGGTGGGCGCAGTTCACCGGAGGGTTCTTCTTCGGCGGCGTCTCCGGCGCCATCTGGGCATACTTCCTCCTCTACGTCCTCGACCTCCCATACTTCTTCAAGTAGAGACTTTGCACGTATCGGTCGGTGTAAACTGTATCATGCATCTACGCATGCATGGGTGTAGATGATGTGCTTGCTTGTTGAATCTATGTGTAAATGAACTTGTTCCGCACGATCCATCCTTTGCATGCATGGATGCTACGTATTATAACATGGCAAGTGTTAATAATTACTCAACTGTATGAGTTGTATACATGTTGAGTGAATCAATACTAACAAGTAAAACCATACCCAAATATGTAGACACGTGACACTAGAGGTAATGATATTCAAAGTTTGGTAACTGCTTGAGGGGGCTTTCAAAAGGGGAGCACTGAGCGTCCTCCGGAGGATCGGATGTCCCGATCCCCCGCCTCGCGAGCCGTTCGATCTAGCCTCCCATCACCGTTTGATCAAAAGTCCACGACAAAACTGCTCCCCTGTATTCTCGATCCCCTGTGCGTGGCGCCCATGCTACTCTCTTTCTCTTCCCCACCTCGTGTACGCCGGAGTCGCTCCTCCGTGAGCCTTGGCCGTCGCCGGAGAACCCGTCACGGCGTCGCCGGAAAATCCTTTCGTCGTGTGGCCGATGCAGCAGCCCCCACTCGCATTCCGCATCCTCCTCACCTCCCTGCCTCCCGCACCCGTGCACGCCGGCGTTAATCCTACGTCGGCCTCTTCCGTCGCCGGAGAAGCTGACGCGACGTCACCATGCAGCAACATCATGGTAGTCACTTGCAGCAACGGCAGATGGTCCATGGTAGCTGCGCCAATGAGCCTGGGGAGCAACGGCGGAAGCCGTTGGCAGCAACGCCGCCGTGCCATGGTAGCAGCGTGGATGTGCCTTGGCAGCAACGTAGGCGGCCGCCGGCAGCAACACCGCCATGCCATGGTAGCAACACCGATGTTCCTTGGCAGCAACGACGGTGGCCGATGGCAGCAACGCCACCGTGCCATGGTAGCAACGTGGCACCGCCACCCACCGCTGGTAGCAACATGGCCCACCATTGGTAGCATCCTGCCGTACCAATGGTATCATCATGGGCGCCACTTGTAGCACCGCCGAGATGGCAGTGTTGGCTGGGAGAGGAGGGACGTGGCGACGGGGAGAACCTCCACCGTTGGGCTGACGACGAGGTTGAGGCGTGTGGCGACGAAGAGGCCGGAGAACGTGGCGGCCGATGTTGTGAGCGGGAGACATGGCGAACTCAGGAGCTTGCGGCCATGGCGGGGCGGCGGTGGGACGGAGCAGCAGGGGAACGAAGGGAAGAAGATGGGGGATGCGCGGCTGCGGGCTTTGTCGAGGCTGGCAGCCATGGCATGGCGTCCACCATCCAGGGAGAAGGTGCGTGGTTGGGAGCGAAAAGAAAAAGGAATGGGGAGAAGATAAAGCTCGTGGTGGGCCCCTAAGCACTGTCTTCACGGGCACGTGGCGAACAACGGGGGTGGAGGATGCGAACGTTCCATCCTCTGGCTGAACAGAAGGGTTTTCCCTTTCAAAACGATTACGGGCTTTGATCGGGGTTGGAGTTTCTGCTCTTTGTTATGACTTAGTCGTAATGATTTTTCTATTTGACAAAAAACGATATTACCTCTTTCTCCAGCAAAAAAAGAGAGACAGGTTAAGGTCTTTCAGTGCTGATTGCATACTGTAAATCATCAGAGAGCAAACAGCCCAGCACCTTGGGGTGGTGTGATATCCCAAATCTCTACTAGTATTCAAACACAGATACATGTGGTGTTCATACAGAATTTGGGATGAGAAGGGACGAACAGGAGGTGAGATACAGACGAAATCGAGAGAGAAGAGTTCAGAGTTCAATTCCACGACCACCAACAAACGCTACACGCAAGGGAACATATACCCGCGACACTCGCTTACAGGTGGCCCCTCTGGGTCCACGCTTCAGTCAGAACAGGGAGAACTGAGCTGGGCCAATGCTAGCTCGCCAGCTCAGCCATCTGACGCGATGTCCGCCATCTTGGCAGAAGAGGCGTGACAGTTTCCCCCCCTTGATAAGTCGCCCCTCGAGCTTGTTCATCTTCCCACAACGGAGCATCCGGGAAACGGGTCTTTAGCACGTAGTAATCCTCCCATGTAGACAGGTCATCTGGCAGATGTGCCCACTTGACCAGTATCTGTGGAGCCGCTGCATTTCCTTTGCGAACAAGACGACGTTGTAGGATTGCCACTAGAACGGGCTTGGCAGCAGAGAAACTTGGAACCACCAGAATCTCAGTATATACTGGAGTGTAGCTAGCAGTGAAAGGCTTCAATTGAGAGACATGAAAAACCGGGTGAATCTGAGCCACTGCTGGCAGTGCAAGCTTGTAAGCAACTTCCCCAATCTTCTCCAGAATTGTATAAAGTCCAAAGTACTTGTACGACAATTTTGGATACTGTCTGTTTACCACAGATTGCTGCGCATAAGGCTGAAGTTTGAGTAAAACTTGATCGCCAACAGTAAACTGCCTCTCAGTTCTATTCTTGTCATCATAACTCTTCATCCGTTGTTAAGCTCGGATGAGTTGAGCACGAAGCAATTCAGTTTGTGCCTGGTATTCCAGAGTAGTATCTTCAGCTACAGAATTTTCGGACACCAAAAGGTTCGGCATTCCTCCAAAATTTAGTTCAGTGCGGTAGAGCGCCTTAAAAGGAGAACAACCGATAGCAGTATGAAAGCTCGAATTGTACTAGAATTCCGCCAGGCCCCACCATTTGCGCCAATGTTTTGGATTGTCCTGGACTGCACATCGCAAATACTGTTCTAAGCACTGATTTACCCTCTCACTCTGACCATCGGTTTGAGGATGATAAGCTGTACTGTAATTCAGCTTAGTGCCCAAAGAACTGATCAAATCTTTCCAGAAACGGCTTGTGAACACTCTATCACGATCAGAGATGATAGCCAGAGGAACACCATGTAACTTAACAATATTATCCACGAAAACTTTTGAAACCGAAGCAGCAGTGTAAGGATGTTTGAGTGGCAGGAAATGAGCATACTTTGTTAAGCGATCCACCACCACCAAAATGCTATTTGCTCCATCAGAAACAGGTAAACCCTCAATAAAATCCATGGTGATCTCCTGCCAAGCTCCTTTCGGAGGTGGTAATGGTTGCAGCAGACCAGCTGGCTTCTGATGTGTGTGTTTGGCTTGCTGACAGACCAGACATTGATGAACATAGTTTTCCACTGCAGCTTTGAGCCCTTGCCAATAATACAATTGCTTGATGCGTTGGTAAGTGGCTTGTATACTCGAGTGCCCCCCAATTGCACTATCATGTAATGATGCGATCAGTTTGGTTTGCAAAGCAAGATTGTCACTAATCAACAACCTCCCTTTGTACTTGACTAACCCCTTTTCCAACGAATACCCTTTTTCATTAGGAGAATGTACCAACAGTTCCTGAAGGAGTGTAGAGGTGACACTGTATGTCGCATAGGAGTTCATCACCTCCTGCAACCATACAGGTTGACAAGTAGATATTGCATGAATATCCAGAAGGTGACCTACTCGAGACAGTGAGTCAGCTGCACAGTTTTCCACTCCTTTTCGATATTTGATCTCAAATTGTAAATCAGCCAATTTAGCCATTGCCTTCTTCTGTAATTCAGAGTTGAGCTGTTGGTCAGTTAAATTACATAAGCTCTTGTGATCAGTGAGAATTGTGAATTTTCCTCTTTGTAAATACTGCCTCCATTTGTCAATTGCCATAATGAGTGCCAAGAATTCCTTTTCATAGATACTCAATTTTCTGTTCAACATACCCAGCGCCTTGCTCATATATGCAATGGGATGCCCCTTTTGCATTAATACAGCTCCCACACCCGTGTCACATGCATCTGTTTCAACCGTGAATGGTGTAGAGAAATCTGGCAGTGCAAGGACCGGGGTTGACATCATAGCGGTCTTGAGTTTGTTGAATGCATCAGTAGCTTCTGCAGTCCAAACAAAACCCTTCTTAGTAAGCAATTGATTCAGGGGCTTTGTAATCAATCCATAACCCGGCACAAACTTTCGGTAATACCCTGTGAAACCCAGAATACTCCGCAACTCAGTGATATTAGTGGGAATCGGCCATTTTGCCATAGCAGCAGTTTTCTCAGGGTCGGTGGCCACACCCTTGTCAGAGATGATGTGGCCTAGATACTGAATACTGGTTTGACCAAAGTTACACTTGGAAATCTTTGCAAAGAACTTCGCTTCTCTTAGCTTTTCGAGTACCAACTGAAGGTGTTGTAAGTGTTCTGACCAAGATTTGTTGTAAACCAGTATATCATCCAGGAATACAATAACAAATTTCCTAAAAAACGGAGCAAACACTGAATTCATGATACACTGAAAGGTTGCAGGCGCATTAGTCAAACCAAAAGGCATGACTCGGAATTGGAAATGCCCATGATGAGTCTTGAAAGCTGTTTTAACTTCATCTGCTGGTTTCATCCTTATCTGATGATAACCTGCCCTTAAATCCAGCTTAGAAAAGAACTGTGTACCCGATAGCTCATCCAATAATTCATCAACTATCGGCAAAGGAAATTTGTTCTTAGTAGTTAACAGATTCAGCCTGCGGTTATCGATGCAAAACCGCCAAGAACCGTCTTTCTTTTTCACTAACAAAATGGGAGATGCAAAAGGACTCATGCTTTCAGTAATAATTCCAGCTGCCAACATTTCCTGGACTTGTCGCTCGATTTCATCCTTTTGAAGAGGAGAATATCTATACGGTCTGGAATTGACAGGTTGAGCGTCATGCTCCAGAGTGATAGCATAATCCAAGGCTCGGTGAGGAGGTAACTATTTCGGATCCTCGAACACATCTCCGAATTGGTCCAACAGAATTTGCAAATCTGGTGCTAATGCAGTTGTATTGCTGGCATTAGGTGCAGGCACAGGGTCAACCACAGCCATAGCCCAAACTTCATTACCTGACAACCATTTTTGAAGCTGTTCCGCTGTCAAGATAGAAAGTTCTGATTTCCGAGGTGAGACTACTCCTTGCAATGTGATTTCCTTGCCCAGATAATTAAAGGAGAGGTACTTCTCTTGCCAGTCAATGGTCATGCGTCCAAATTGCTTCAATCAGTTGACACCAAGTATAGCATCGTAAGCACCAAGCTCAAGGATTCTCATATCGGTTGTAAAAGTGTGTCCCTGTGTCCACCAAGAAAGACTTGACACTTGTTCCTTCGAAGTTAATATTTCACCATTAGCTACTTTAACAGGCAAAAATGCTGCTGGTGATATCTGACCGTTTGCTCTTTCCGCAAAAGATCGAGTCACAAAAGTGTGAGTGCTGCCGGAATCAATTAACAACAACATAACATGATTCCCCACCAATGCTCGAATTTTTATTGTTTCCCCACCTTCAGTGCCTGCCAAAGCATCCACGGACAACTGACAACAATTGGCAGTCACAACTGGTTCATCAAGTAATTCCAATGCTTGTTCAGCATCATCAGAAATAACCTCTCCAAACTCACCCACTTCGATAGTAAGCAACTGTCCCGAGCGCTTGCACTGATGCACTCTGGAATATTTGTCTCCACATTTGAAACAAAGATTATTAGCACGTCTAAAATCCCTTAGTTGCCTCTCTCGCTGAAAATCATCATTGTTCGCCTTCTTAGGCCACTCAAGACGAGGCACAGAAGGGTTAGCAGTTGCATGTGTTGTTGGAGGATGTTTAGTTGGAGCAGTAGGTCTTGATCTGGGGCGAGTGTGCTCAGCTTCTTCTTCCTGGATCCGAGCTAAGGACGCAGCACGAGTGATACTTGTCGGAGCTTGCAATCGAACAACACCGCGAATGTCATCTCTAAGCCCGAAAACAAATTGAGTCACAAACCATCTCTGACTTAAGGAATCATCGAGTGAAATTAGGTGATACATGCACTCCTCAAAAGCCAAACGATACTCTCCGACAGTGCCAGTCTGTTTAAGCTGCAGCAGTTTGGTCATTTGGCCATCAAACTCATCTAGACCGAACTCCTCCACAATTGCTTTCATTTAATGTATCCCAAGCTATCAACCTATTGCGCCGTTTGAAAGACTGAAACCAGAGTGTTGCGTGACCATCTAAATGCAGTGTTGCAGTGCTAACCCAGTGGTGTTCAGGGACCTTGTACATCTCGAAATATGTCAGACTAAGGTCAACCCAGAGCAATAGTTTGTCACCTGAAAATCGCGGAAAATCATGCCGTCGAGGTCGCACGATGAAATCTCCCTGACGCTCACCCTCCATAGGCTGAGTGGGTGATGAGGGCGCCGTCTGAAACTCCTGTGCAGTTCTTGGTGCCGTGAGGAGCGGAGGGCGCTGATTGGTGAAGCGCGCTGTCACCGCTGCCTTGTCCGCCTGCGGAATCTCCACCCGAGGCAGAGGCGTGGTCGTGGCCTTGTCCTGTTCCACGAGGCGGCGCTTCACTCCATCGAGGTCCTCACCGAAATCCGCGATTTGCTGCTTCAGACCGCCAACCTCCGTCGCGACCTCCTTGATCTCCGCGGAGGTCGCGGTGAACTTGGAGAGCATCTCCTCCAGTGATTTTTGCACTGCATCCATCTTCTCCAAAACAAAATTGGTCTACGCCGAGGGGATGGCGGCCCGTGTCGGTGCCGTCGCTGCTCCTCTGAATCAGACCGAACCCCGATTAGGATTTCGCGCGGCGTCGCCGGAGCAACACCACACCTTTCTCGGTGGGATTTTACCGGTCCGATCTCGAGTCTGCAAGCATGAGCGGAGAACGACGTAAGGCTCTTGATACCAGATTGTGATATCCCAAATCTCTACTAGTATTCAAACACATATACATGTGGTGTGCATACAGAATTTGGGATGAGAAGGGACGAACAGGAGGTGAGATACAAACGAAATCGAGAGAGAAGAGTTCAGAGTTCAATTCCACGACCACCAACAAACGCTACACGCAAGGGAACATATACCCACGATACTCGCTTACAGGTGGCCCCTCTGGGTCCACGCTTCAGTCAGAACAGGGAGAACTGAGCTGGGCCAATGCTAGCTCGCCAGCTCAGCCGTCTGACGCGATGTCCACCATCTTGGCAGAAGAGGCGTGACAGGTGGAGACAAGAATGAGCGAGAAGTTGCAGAATCTGACACACTCACTTCTAGGAAAACGCTGACGTTTCTTCGTGTAGTTCTGAGAGTTGAGATACAAAAACCACTAAGAAATTGCAGCCCAGTGAGCTAGGCAGGGCTGAAAGAGAGAAGCTACTGACAGTGATAAGAGAGGAATTAGCTGCGATGAACATTCGCAGTCTCCTGCCTTAAGGTATAATAAACATTATTTGAATATGAAATTATGAATTTAGCAAGCTTGTACTGCTAGCTGCAATGTACAGTAGTAGTGAAATTTCCTCTGAAATTCTGGGAATATGAGGTACCACAAACCAATCAGAAACTGCAACTTAGTGAACTCAGACGGGACAGTGAATGAAGCTATTAGCTGCGATGTAAATTCAGATTAGCATTGGGATGATGATAATTCACTGTTGGCAAGATCATATAATCCTCAATCAGCATTGGCATTCTCCTACCACCACCAGGTATAACAAACATTGTTGATATATGCCTACTAGGTAGCTAGTACAGTACTAATTACACATCGATAGATGCCATGGGTGACCTTCTACTGCTACCTGTCTGAACTCAGCGTCGGCGGTGACCTTCTACTGCTCGCCAGTGAGGTTGCTGTTAGAAAGCGGCTGCTCGGTGACCTTGTTGGGGGCGTCGGGGTCGCCGAACTTGTCCTTGAAGGCGTCCTGCCGCTGCACCCACATCATGTGCCCCTGCCATTTCCGTAGCAGCTGGGATCATATCTAGATCTCTGGAACTAAGCCTAAGCGAAGGGGATAGGTAAAGATTGGATGGGAACCTGGAGCGCTGCAGCCCATGCGACGAGGAAGGAGGCGACCCAAAACTTCTTCTCCTTCACCAGCTTCGACAGATCCAACGCCGCCATGACTGAGAGACCCCCGCCTTCTTCGTCTGCTCCTCTCGCTCTCGGGCTTCCAGTTTGGATCACAAACCGTACTGGGCTTTACCATACAGCACGGGCTTTCAATGGGCCACTGTATCCGGCAAGGGCCCAAATAGGGGTCAGGAAGGCCCAATACCCAGAGTCCGAGTGACGCTCATGTTCGATCCCGTTTCGAATCGGATATGGCATTGCCCGCCTATATTCGTGCGTGCGCTGCGACCCGATCGCACACAAGTTTCAATTCCGATCGATCAATGGCGCCGCCAGCTCTGCCGCCGTGCTCCGACCTGCCGGGCCACATCCTCGGCCTCTTCGTGGACCGCCTCGCGTCCTCTCCCGTCGTCGCCGCCGCCGTACCGGAGCTCATGGAGGACGAGGATACTGCTCGCTTCCATGCGGCGTACCGTTCCCACCACACCGATGCCGCCGCCGACCTCGCCCGCTTCCGGGCCGTGTCCCGTTCCTGCCGCGCCGCTGTCCGCGAGCAGCTGCCCCGCCCACCCCGGCGTCTGCCGTGGACAGTCCTCATCGATGGCTCCTTCATGACTGCCTTGACGGACAGTTCAGCCGACGACACCCAGCCGAAAAAATGCCACCACCGCCTCCCCTCGTGGCCGAAGAACACGATTTGCGTCGGTGCCACCGACGAATGGCTCGCCATCTAGTGTTTCGACGACTATGACGTCCACAGCCAGTTTATGCGCAGAAGCTACAGCCTGCACAATCCTTTCTCCAGCAAGACCGTGCCGCTCCCGGAGATTGACGCCATCATCGACGCTATGTCTACAGAGCTTTGCCTCGTTTCAATGAAAACAAATCTTTTCGAGGTCCGCAAGGTGCTCATGAGGTCAAACAGCCCTGGCGACGTCGTCGCTGTTATGACCAACAACTACGACTACCCTATCATCCTCGTCCGGCCGGGGAAGGGTGTGTGGTCACCGAGGCCACGATCGGCTCCCTTCATCTACATCATCGACATCGTCTTCCTTGGAGACAAGCTCTATGGGATCACCAAGGCGGAGGACCTTATCTCTCTCGATCTCGCTTTCGATGCCGACGGCAAGCCCACCGTTACAAGAACCAAGCGCGTCATAAGGCACGAGCCCAAGGCCGATGATCTTTCTGTCATGTGGGGCGACGCAGATTTCAAGCGCGTCCCAACCAACTTCAACTTATACCCGCTTGACAATGCTTATGACTTGTGGAGCGATGTTGATGAGAAATATTGCCAACATGATGCTGGTGTCGAGGCCAAGAACGAGATCATGCGCCCAGAGGACGACGACGTCGACGGCCGTGTAGGCTATAATATAATGAGCTATACCGGCGATGACACGATTACAGAAGCCATGGGCTATGAAGAAACTAATGATGGCCCCATCATCACTACCTGGCACATCTTGGAGTCTCTTGGAAAGTTGCTCATGGTCAGGCGGAAACTGAAATGGATTTCTGGCGGTATATATGAACCATACTCGTAGTGCAGATGTGTTCGAGGCCAACATTACCACAGGGGCATGGATGCCCGTAACGGCTGGATTAGATGGTCAGGCACTTTTCGTTAGCAGATTCAACTGCAAGTCTATTCGTGCCTGTGGAGAGGTAGAGAAAGATGCGGTTTATTTTGTCGACACGGGAGATGTGCTAAACATGAATTCCCGGGTCATAAGCCAAGCGCAGAGAGATCTTCGTCATGACTCGCCAACATGGATCTTTTCCCCGGAGATAGTGGTCGAATGACTATTGTTACCTTATAGGAAGGTTTAGACATTAGAAGACTTCTTATACGTTTTTTTTTGGAAGAATATAACATGTGAATCTTTCGAAAGTTAGCTTTTCTCTCTTTAGTTAATTGCATAGCACCATCCACTTGGATATTTTATCATGTAAGTTATTCAGGGAGTACTTTAATTTGCTATCTTTTACCCAAATTGTCTTGGAAATCTCAACAAGAAAGTTCAGGATTTCAAGAATTCACACCGCACGATTTCAATCCAACTATAACCATGCAAGACAGAAGGGAGAAAAGATTGCCATTTTTCTGTAGTAATCTTGGCTGCTAGCAACAAATTCAAAGTCAGAGAAAATGAAATGCCTATCAGCATCAAATCGGCATGATATAATGTCTTTTGCGTTTTCACAAGCAAGCCATTTACTATCTCGTCATCAAGTTAGCTGTATTACTATAGGAACCTCGGAAGCATCCGGGAAATATTTAACAAAAGATCCTGATGGTTAATCAGCATTAGTTGTCAATGGTTTCTCACTAAATCAAATCACTGAGACCAGCTCTTGGCGTCTTGTTCCTTGACATTGATCTGTCCACCATCTAACCAAGATACGAGCCAGGTTCTTTAAGCAACTGTATATGTTTCCTAAGACGAACTGAAATAAAAAAGAGGAAAATTCAAGTCAAATTTAGAGGACAAAACATAACTAATATAGCACGTGGAAAAACAAGTGTCATTCCTTGAACAATACCGGTAGAGTAACTTAAATATTTGAAGAAAGGCCTTGACCAAAATATATGAGACATATATTAGGTACCTGAACAAATATGGTTCAAGCTGCAAGCCTTCAAATTCTTGATGTTGTCGTGTATCGAAATGAACACATTCCCCGCAATGAACTCCATGGCAATATATAAGATCTCAATATAATACCATTTGCAGCACATATTTTACCCCGGTTTTGCTAATAGGCCTGCATCAAAGACTGATTCCCTATTGTGATCAGAACCAGAGACTAGAAGAGACCAATACTAACATATGCAAACATATTACTCTAGCTTTACTAGTAATATTACACTTCTCCGGGAACTGAAAAATGTATCATCCCTCAGCGCATCTTGCTAGATGCCATACCCAAGTATCACCTTGGAACTCAAAACTCCATTTTTTTAACTTCCCAAGGTTGCAACTTGACTCAGCAACCAACGACACACAATTATCTCTAGCATTACAATAGTGTTATTTGAAGCAATCATCATGAAAGTATTCCGTTTAGAGGTGAGACTATCAGAACCCTAGTTTTGACTGACGCCGTTCCCTTTTGCTGCTGTCGAGCTAAATCTGTGTGGTGGGTGCCTTCTTGTGGTGGTGCGAGAAAAGCTTGGCACATGGTTACCTCCACGATGGAGGCGGTCAGTTTGGTCGTGGGGCAACATAGTAATTAGACTAGGTTGCCCTCCGGTTGGTTTCTTGGCGGCATTTCTCCGACATTGATAACGTACAATGCTTTCCATGATAACTTTGACTAGACCTATCTCGGAGGCACCTTCCTCTTGGCAAGTTTAAGAGGGCGGTGGGGTGGTCGAATATTGTTGCAAGTGGGGGCATGCACTAAGTCGCCTCCAGTATGGCGCAACTAGCTACGTCAGGGCTACTTCAGCTTGGTATCCCCAATCTTAGGTTTACCAAGATGACGCCTCCAACGAGAGAAGCGATGCAAGAGAGCTGCAATCCAATAATGGAAAACATACGACGGGTTCTCCCACCAAGAAGAGTGGATGACGAGGACCCTTCATGGAGGTGAAAAAGACCAGAGGGTGCCGACGTCACGGATGACTATCCAAGAGCCGACACCGAGCATTTTGACGTGGAACGACACATCTCACGCCTAAAAGGTCACAACACCCAATTGCCTCGCCCACCAAGAAGTTAAGACCTTTTCACAACCCGCAAACACGGCTCCGACGAGGCGACACATACACGGAGCAAGGGTTGTTGGACTGACATCCTTGCCCTCCTACGACCAAAGGTCCTCGCCTCCTCCGAGAGACGGGACCGGTCACTGCAAACTGCCACTGTTGGAGCTGGTGTTGGCAAGGAAGGAACTACTTCTATACAAGAAAATCCAGTGATTTAATACCAACTAAATTTGTTGATTTAATGGTGCAAAAGGATATACAACAAAATCCTCTAGAAAAACACGGACGAATAATTGAGCCGCTCTACCCTCTCTTTATCTCTCAAAAGGAAAAAAATATATATACCCCTATCGGTGTTGGACACAGACACACACACACCACACCACTTCTCTTCACCAACCCCCCGCTCCTCTCCAAGAACCCTAGCGAAATCGCTCCGGATTCGCTCCATTTCACCAGCCCGCGGCCAATCCTGCCCCATCCCCACCCATGGCAGACCAGCCCACACGCCAGATCGGCGGCGCGCTCCGCTCCGCCACAAGGGCTGCGCGTGAGGTGGCCGCCGGCGCCTACGCCAGTCTCGACCTCTGCCCGTGGTGCCACAAAGGACTGGGGAAGGTGATCCCCAATGCTGCGTTCTGCCCTTCCTGCCATCGCGACGTCCTCTCGTGGAACCAAGGGTAACTCCTCTTCCTACTCCCTCCTCTTCTTCAACAAGTTTCCAGATTTACTCAGATTGGGGGTTGATTCCTATCTTCTGCTGGCTATGATGTCCTTTTAGGCGGTGTCACTAGTTTGTTTTCGTTTAGCAGCACTCTGCTTGCTCCTTGCAAGAGTAAAAAAGGGGGAATTTGTGCCTTTGCTACGTTTAGCTTTGCGTTTTCTGCTAGCAGTAGGACGGGACGGCAGTTCTTCCTGTATGTATACGCACCTTGATGCTGGTCGTGACTCTGTATTTCCGTTTATTTCTGGTAATGCAAAAAAGTCTCCAATTTTTTTCTGATTGAGGATTGATTCCTATCTTCTGTTGGCTATGATGCCCTTTTGGTTACGATCTGGGTGGGTGGTGTCAGTATCTCTTCTGGTTTCGCAGCACCTTGCTTGGTGCTTGTAAGAGTAAAAGAAAAACGAGAATTTGTGGCTTTGCTCCGCTTAGCAGTATGTCGACCAGCACCTGGATGCTGGTCATGACTCTGTATTTCGGTTGTAAGAGTAAAAAAGGAGTATTTCTGGCTCTGCTTGTAAGAGTAAAAAAAGAGTTATTTGTGGCTTTGCTCCATTTAGCAGTAGGCAGCAGATCTTCGTGTATATATAAGCACCTGATGCTGGTAGTGACTCTTTAATTCCGTTGTATTCTGGTAATGGAGAAACATATGTTTCTAAATTGATTGATTGTCTTGCAGGCAGCAGGAGGAGCTTGAGTCCCAGCAGAAGGGTGTCCGTGCCTCAAACGCGATGGAGAAGAAGTCCAAGGACGCGGAGCTCCTCCGCAAGATCAAGGAAGCGGGCATGGTCGACAAGACCATGCCCAAGAAGGCAAATGTCAGGGAGTAGGTAAGTGAACAGATCAAGGAAATACTGTGCACATTAGATGGTTAGCCGTTTGTGGTTCCTGCCTAGGTTTTATGCCGTCTTTACTATGCTATAGATGTCGTGGCAGTAGGGTATGCACATAAACAATTCCTTTTTCTTTACCATACTAGTTCGGCTGTTAGATAGAAACAAGGAGTAGTATGTGCAGGTTGGCTGGCGGGTGTAGCTGAGAGGATTTTGGGATGTATGAGTTTCCTCCAACTTCAGTAGTTTGATGTGGGCTTCACAAATTTAAAGGAGTTGCTTTCGTAACTATACACAATTTGGATAAGGAGCATCTAGTAAAGTGATTACGAGTATGCTCTGTTACATTGGCTTGATGGAATCAATCGATTTGTTGTTTCGGGAATTAGAATCTTCAGTGCCCCTAATTCTTTTAGTGGACTGGTTCTCTGTAGCTGTTTTGTATTCTAAGTTCACTAGCTTTTAAGATATGCATGAAAGAGGTGAAAAGTTAAATGGCAATTGGGGAACATCTTAGTCCTTGCTAACTATAGTTACCTGGGACAACCTGTGAATCATCTTCATGGATGGACTGGATTTTCTTTTGCTTTTGTTAGCTCCAACTTATGCATATTAGTTTCTGATTTTTCAGGTTTTGCATGTACATGATGCTGCAAGTAAATGGTAGCTAAATTAGAAGTAAGATGGTCCTTGTTTGGTCATAACATATGCCCCTCCCTATACAACACTAGAAAACAGAGACCAAACGGCTGAATTATCCCCCGAATGAACTCTCTCTGTCCAGATCTCGAACCCTAGCTTCTATTCCACCAGCTAGTTTAGCAGAGGAGTCACAAATTACAGTGGCAAACATGGGCAGACCATGTTTGCTTGGTGGTATGGAAACATATCTGAAATTAGTTGATTCTATGGTACCTTTTCCAGATTGACTTTTCAGTTTTTCATACTAAATCTTGCATATGTGCACAGTGGATGTAGATGGTATATTAGTTTAACATTTCTGTTCTTTTCTGTCTACTTCTGATCGTGTTTAGCTGAACTTGAATTTAGATTGGGATCCTGTAATAGGTACGATGTATCATGTTTAAGACAAACTGAACTTGAATTCCAAGTGCTTTTAGATGGTTGGGATATATGCCGCTTGTTTGAAAGAGACTGAGATTGAATATTACTCGACTCATCATGTATGCATGATTTGAATATTGTTTGCTTCAGCTCTCAGCTTACCTATAATATGATGCAGAACTCTCATTTATTATACTTGATCTTCCTTTTTCAGGTCAACAACTAGGCAGGGACGGTGGAGTTGGTTTCCAGCATCATCCATGAAGGAAACTTGTCGTCTGCCGGTCCTCGTCAAGAAGTCATTTTACTGTTGTTGCGTTTGAACTCATATTTTATTCGTGGTAGAAGAACCTTTGTCGACTACGGGTGAAGCTATATATTGCTTACAACCTTGCTATGCTGTAGGTTACCTTATTTTGCCATCTTCCATATTGAAACGAGACTCGCTGGCGAAAACTTAGGCTAAGTATTACTCTTGGTGGTTACTGGATCCTTATGCCAGTTCTTGGTCTGCTTAAGCAGGATAATCAGATATCCTCTTCAGTTCATGCGTTGAGCATCTGTGGTTGTTCATTGTTATATTTGCTAGTATTTGTTGCCGCTCTTATGCTGCTATAGCTCTATTTTCCCTTTGCTGGTGCTATTTGCAATCAAATGGACCACACCTAATAACAGATCTGGGCTAGTCTAGACCTCTGTTGCTAGGTTGTGTGGAGGCCTTTGATGCATGTAGCTTCTCGTTGATGGTAATGACCTGATGCTTTCTGCATTTCATCCATTTAAAGGTTACCTGATGCATGCTGATTTGGTTAATGGTGACCTGATGTTACAAGATTTAAGCAACTCGCCACGTGTAAAATCTGTTTATTTAGGGAACATTTGCATGCTGGTTTGGTTTGTGAAAACAGAGATAATCTTTGAAATTGACTTATCTATGTATCTATATCCTAGTACATTTTTATTTGTTATATGTTTCCACAAAATAGTATGCTCAACTACATATATTTTTCAAATTTCTTAATGATCGTTTCACAATCTTTGCCTCTTGTTTTATTATCCAGCTCAATTTCCCCAAAGAAAAAACCACCAAAAATATTCAGAAAAAAGTGCATAACTTTCTATAAATATAGTTGGAAGATAATTTATACGTACCCAAGTGAAGCTACTTCCAGTTGTGACGTATATTAGAGGATGAAATTCGAGTGCTCGTGCGTCCAAGGGAAAGCCCATGACCTAGTTGGCTGGCCAGGTTGCTTCACGCTCTGAAGCAGCCATATTCGACCAAGATACACTTCAATAAATAAATTTCAAACCACCCATGGAAAATAATATTCGTATTGTCACATTATTTGTCATGTCGTGTATGCTCTAAAAATATCGTGGCAAGTATACTCAAATAAAATTATTGCTTTGCGTTCCTATGGATCACAAAAACGTTCCAGAATCTACAAAAATAACTTCATCAATTCCTCCTAATAGTCAGCTGCCTTGTGAGAAAGAATTTGAATCACATAAAAAAGTTCATGTGTACGATTTTACATATATTTATATAATTCGAGAAAATTCTTCTGATAGGTCATGAAAAATATTACGTGTGCAAGTTTTTTTCATGAAGCATGTTTTTCGGTTCATGAAAAATGTTCATACACATCTATTCAAATGGTGACGCAACTCAAAACAAAATGAAAAATGAACATGTAGCATTACTAAATTGTTCTGACATATCATAGAATACTTCGTATAGAAAATGATACTATAAAACATGTTCAAAGATCCCTGGAAAAATGTTAATTCATAGCAAAAACAAAAATGGTCCAACAACAAAAATAATAATCTAGATATATTGTCGAAATTGTTTTTTGAAACTTGTTCAACTCTCCATAGACAAGTATTCGTTTATATATAAAATATTCGTTGACATAAAATTAATGTGCCGTTTTAGATATGAATAAATCGTTAATGAAACAAGTAAATAGAAAAAAAAAGAATATGTATTCATGCCGCCAAGAACACCAATGAGAGACATAGTTCGTCCAAAACAAGAAAGAACATATAAGAAGTGTGTATATATAAGACCAGCCACACCGTTTCAAAAGGCGGTTGGAATGTCCCTTTGAACCGATTCACAACACTGTGGAGCATCGCTTCCGCATGTCAGAGCACAACAAGTCTGCAGCAAGGAAGAGAATGGGAAAAAAAGGAGAGAGGGGAAAGAAGATAGGAGCTACGGGCGACAGAGGCAGGTGACGATCTCAGCACATAATGTCATGAACTTATGAGCATGTAACTGATGATGTGCATTTTGTGCTTTGCAGTGGAAGGACATCATGGGGACAAAGACGACTTATTATTTACCTTCAGTTTCAGGGTTAGGATATGGAACTATCTTCAATTTGATTGGCAATCTGGCGATGGACTTCTTCAAGTGGCAACTATTGCTAGGAAAAGTTTTGCTCAACCTTACTTTCCAAAAGTTATTTTTGAGCTTGCTGGAATATTTGAGAAGTGAGGAACAATATGATACTGAATTATGTGAAACCCAAGTTTGATGCCTGGCGTGGCAACTTTATTCATGACATCTTGCTCTATGCTCATAGGATGAATCCTAAGCATGGAGATAAGCTCACATTGTGGGTTTGTAACATAGTTTAACCGTGTAGGTTTTAATTTTCTTCGATCTCTTGGTAAATATTGACTTTTGCATTGAGTAATAAAAGTGGGCCGTAGGGCTTTGCCCTACAGTATGTAGTAAAAAAGGTCGGACATTGTTTCCTATCTACAAAACTAGATATAATAATAAATTTGATGGACTGTTGACATTCAACTAATTAGAGTGCAATGTTAAATCATAGTTTCGTTAGAGCTTGGATGCTGGTCTCCAAGCCCAGATCGGAAGCCGATGAAGAAGCTGAAGCCAACCGCCTGCCTCCCCAAGTCCAGCGACGCCAGCGTGGCTGCTGCGTAGCTGTGCAGTTTCGTTTCGATGGAAGCTTTTTGTTAATTTCCCTGCTTGGCCTGTAATAATAAAGTTGTCTAGGACCTTTTTCTGGCAACATTGAACCTCTCTGGAGCTGGCCCTACTCAGTAGGTGTAGTTTGCTTGATTCCCGTTTATCTTTTCATGTATTGCTCGTGAACTTGGATGGTTTCTATGTTAATGCAATGAAGCCGGGACGAGGAGGTCCCTTTTATTCTAAAAAAAAGAGAGGTAAAATAGGGGAGGAAAGCAAAGACAAAGTTAATTTTAATTAAAGAGAAGAATCAATGGGTTCATATCAAGGCCTTGCTACTTGTTGTATTTGTTTTCTTACAATTTGGTTAAGCGAGGGATGAAATATGTAGTCTGACTTTATTTGATGGTAGCCTGGAGGACTAGAAATATGACTCTCGCTTTCCACTTAGCTAATTTTTCCATTAATTGCTACATCCTTAGTCCTAGCGATTAGTGTATGCTTTGTATTTTTCCCGAAAGTAATAAAATGATGTATCATTAGGCCGGGACATGGAGCAGAGCAGAGGCTGGCGGTCGCCGGTCGCGCGCAGAGAGAAGCTGACGGCGTGGGGCCTGCTGGCCAGAGGTGTACACTCTGTCTGCCCAACGGTGATTAATTAAGCACAATTAATCAGCAATGAACAGCGTCATCTGCTTGCTAGGACGGCCAACGGGGGAAGAAGCTAGACACGGGTGCAGGTCAGATCTACACTAGAGCCGGTAAGATCAACAGCAGCAGAAACAGATAGTCACATACTCCGTATTGATGTCAACGCAAGCAAGCAAGCATGCAACTACATGATGGATGATGAAGAAGTCTACTCACCGACAACCGGCCGGCCGGCGGCCGGCGGCGCACCGCATGTATCAGGGATCAACCATGGAGTCCTGAAGACACGAGAGAACGCCGGTCCTGGATAGATGAGCAGCATGGAATTAGTGGCGGCAGTGGCAAAAGAGGGCAGGAAACAACATGGTGGAACTGTTGAAGGAGGAACATACATACCGAAGAGGAAAGGCGGCGCGGAGGAGCAAGAGAGCTTAGCTAGGGTTGATTCGTTGCTGAGATAGATCCGGAGCTGGAGGTAGGAGATAAAGCTTCTACTGTCTAGCTGCCAATACTAACAAATGATAATATTACGGACGGGCATCCTAGCTTCTACCCGTAGCATGTTCGTGTGCAGCTTCTGGCTGACAATGGGTCCGGCTCATGTGCGGGTCCGGAGGGCAGTCGCATAGGCTAGTGGGCATCCTGGTATACCCTAATCTGAAAAGCTCGTTCGTTCCGACCAAGTAAGAGGGCATCTTTCTTTTTTTTCCTCTCTTGCCGACGGATGGATGGCTAGATCCTTGTGGCAGACCGCGTTGAGGGCCCACCACCATACCTTACCTTTCGCATCACTGCTGACTCGCATGCAACGACCATACGATTCTGCAGAGTACCGACACACAGTTAACTAGTTTGTGCGTGCAAGGGTCACAACATGTATATACGTGCCCCGTCAAAAGAAAAATTGATTAATTGAAATTTGATTCTTATTTTGAGATAATCATACTAGCGCGACATACTTGCTACTCTCTTTACTTTCTGTCGTAATATGACATTGATTAAGTGCTTATAAATCCTTATTAGATGTCTCAAACTAAGAATATGTTATTAGAATTTAACTCTTAAAATCAAGAGAGAAAAATACATATATATAGGCTTAAGGGCCCATGTCGACGTTGACTTCGCGCTAGGGCCCTCCAAAACTTAGAGTCGGCCCTGGATGAGATACCCCAGGAATAGTCGCCGTGGGACACATCGACAACGGAGACAATGGAGATTTATGAACTACCATTGCCGACATGGATCGGTCACTTCCTCCACAGGTATGCTAATTAAGGTTACGGTTACCGGCCGGAATTCTGTGGAATTCCGCGGTAACCGGATTTCTCGGACCCCCCGGAATTTGCATATCTCGGATGAAAAATCTCGGATTAGTCAAATTTGAAACAAAATTTGTACTCGAAAAAATTAAATTTTGAAAAAATTCGATGTTTTAAGTTTAAATCATGAATTCTTGCCGAAATATTGGGCCGGTTACCGGCCGGTATTTTCCGGTAACCCCGGTTACCGGAAATACCGGCCCCCTCCGGAATTTTTTTTGAACCGGTATCCGAAACCTTGATGCTAATACACAATTTATTTGGTTTCAAAAAATACACAATTTATTTATGGGATCAACCATCGGTCTAGAAAATAGATGAGAAACAGAAAGGGGATCTCATCTGTTACTGTCGTAGGCGCAAATTAATCTACCGAGAAACAAGCAATCCGCAGCATGATGACGACACCGAGATTTAGTAACGCAGTTCGGCAAACTCGCCTACATCTGCGGGGCATGATTACGGGCGCTCCTCCCCTCTGATACCGCAACCCTGGCCGCCCTAGGCACCGACATAAGCCGCCGGCTCCCCCTGCGTGCCTGTTGCTATCAAGTCGTCATGGGTTACACGTGTGGTACTCCCCTCATTATATGGGAGGCCCAGGTTACAAGAGTTCGACTCGAACACTACTCGTACCTATTCACACCTAATTCAACTCCAAGTACAAACCTAACCCAACACGTACACAATATTTGACACAAACACAACAAACTCCACCTTGGCGAATATTGTCCACCACCTTGAATTCGTCAATGCGTCAAACCTCCATGTACTCCGGACTTGAGTTGTGTCCATGAGCTCCACTGCTACTCCCAGACTCCACGTGACTCCATCTGCAACTGTAGTCCCTTCTTCCCGTTTCAACATCATCACACACCGACCAGTGGTCTGCGTAAAAAATGCTTTCAACTTAAAGAAACTTCACCGTCGCCTTTTAGTCACCCTGAGTCAAATTCACAGTCGTCTCATTCTGGATAGTCTTCTACATGTCCCACAGCTATAGCACTCCGCCTGCTTCTGTATCTAGTCATCCGCACTTTGCCATGTGCACTGAACATCACAGAATATACGGCCATGTACACTCCAAGCCTCCGACATTTCAGACTTTCCAACACTTTCTCAGATTCTCCATGGTCGACTCCTGTCTATCACCTGACGCGTCAATCTCCATAGACCCAGTCACCAACTTGAATCCGATACTCATCAACACTGCTTCAGCACCCCTGCACACCTATCTGACCACGCCTGACCGCCTGTTCCCTGGTCTGTCGCCGTGTCCCGTGCTTACCGCACGCCTCGCCGCTACTACCGCGTCGAGCATCTGCAATCTTGGCCAAGATCTACCGGGTCGCTAACCCACACCATCTCAGAACCCACTGCAGATAACCACCAGTCATACCCGACCGGTGCCGAGTTCCACGCATCTCTCCAGACCCTGAGCTTCAGTCCGGACCACGTGCCTCTCTCCTTCCCGCTGACTAGGCTTCGACTCTCCGCATGCTTACGCCGCAGCCCCTCCATCAGCCGAGTGGAATCTTCCCTCAGAGACTCCAGCTCCACCTTCGAGATGACTCCTTGGTAGATGATCAATCCACCCCGCGCCCCGCCTACCTCAAGATCCCATAAGCGCTTCATCTTGAATCGGCCCCGCGCCACCGCATGTCAAAGCACGCATATCCATGCGCCACGTGTTTCCACGCCACAGAATACGGATACCATCAGCCCTCACGCTCCTACGTCGTTGTCGCCGATCTTCACCGTCTTCAGTCTGACCGACCTCCCGTCGATCTGTCAGACTGTCTAGTCCGACCCAGCCGAACATATCCGACTGCACCCATGCTCCACCCTGTGCCCAGTACACCTTCCGCGCACCGTCCGGCACCCTGTGTATACATGATCCTCAGAACACGCTCCAGCACATCATCCCTGTTCAACATCCTTTACCCTTTGCGGACATGCGCCTTGCTACCAATCACCCTGCATCCACTCTGGACCTAGATCCGTTCCGCTCGGTGGCAACTTCTCGCCAGTATAAATTCCGCTGGTTTCCCAGAACCGAGCCACCCGATCAGGCCAACAAATCACGTACATGCTTCCTGGTAATTTTCTCGGCAGCCTTCCCCGCATGCATAGCAAAAACAACTAGTTGAACAGTACCAGGCCAAACTCCACCGAGAACACATCTCATGCATGCATCCTCGGAACTTGGGCCTTTTTTTTCCTTAACAAATCTCTCATGCATCCCCAATCGATCAGCTGGTTCGCAACACGCCTGGTTTCCTCACGCTGCCTCAGGCTCAGGTCGACCTCGTCCAAGCTCCCACAACTCCCACGCGCCCGTCCGCATGCGCTGCTGGCCTCGCACCGAACCGGAGCCCCACGCGCGCCTCCAGATGAATCCGGTGTGCGTGGTTCCTGCTGTGCGTGCTGCTGGCCTGCGCTTGCCGCACGCGCTGATACTGCTAGCTGCTCTTTAACTCGCCTGCCTCCACACGCGTCCTCTTCGTCAAACCGACCCGATCTCGTCTATTGACGTGCGATCGATCCACCCGAAAAAGTCTTGTTGCTGCCACTTATCCAATCTGCATGTTTGTGCCCTTCCGATCGCTTCTTGCGGCCTCCAACCTTGCTCTGATACCAATTGTAACCGTCGTAGGCGCAAATTAATCTACCGAGAAACAAGCAATCCGCAGCATGATGACGACACCGAGATTTGGTAACGCAGTTCGTCGAACTCACCTACATCTGCGGGGCATGACTACGGGCGCTCCTCCCCTCTGATACCGCAACCCTGGCTGCCCTAGGCGCCCACACAAGCCGCCGACTCCCCCTGCGTGCCTGTTGCTATCAAGTCGTCATGGGTTACACGTGTGGTACTCCCCTCATTATATGGGAGGCACAGGTTACAAGAGTTCGACTC
Source organism: Poa pratensis (assembly GCA_947311845.1). NCBI lineage: Eukaryota > Viridiplantae > Streptophyta > Magnoliopsida > Poales > Poaceae > Poa > Poa pratensis. The sequence continues at coordinate 2,872,732 of CAMZMU010000042.1, forward strand.
GAACACTACTCGTACATATCCACACCTAATACAACTCCAAGTCCAAACCTAACCCAACACGTACACAATATTTGACACAAACACAACATCATCTATCTATCTGAACTAGATCGGCGTCGGGGCGGCGGCGACCTTCTACTGCTGTAGCTCAGTGACATTGTTGGGATCGGAGTACTGTTCCTTGAAGTCGTCCTGCCGCTACACCCACACCATTTCTTATTTTGAAATGCGGCAGGAGCTTTGCCTTTCATTGATTAAGGAGCAAACGGGTTAACCCATAAGAAAAAACATACAGTACAATTCCGGTTAGACCGCTAGAAAAACAGGAAACACTCCTCGGCATGATTTGGGCAAAAGACTCTGCACCAGGCTCTCCACCAAGCAAATCTCTTGACATGGACGATTTATTGTTGAAGACTATCTTTCCGCTCCATCGAAATTTCCCAACAAACCAGAATCAGATCGAAGACCTTTTTTGGCGTCGTGTGGGCATTGAGAAAACTTTTTGTATGGACCCACACCATTTCCATGGACCCGCACCATTTTTGCTGCTGTTGGGATCACATCTGGATTTCTGGAGCTAGAAAAGGGCACGGATTAGATCATCAACCGTACTAAGTACAGTTTTTTTAGAGGACACTACTAAGTACTGGCTAGGCTTTAACATACAGAAAGGGCTTCTAATGGACAATCTCGGGGGCCCAAGTAGGGATCAGATGTTGGAACAGCCGTGCCGCCGAGTACTTTCCGGCGACGATGACGACGAGCTTCCGGCGAGACGCGCGTCCACAAACAGCTAACTCGATAGCTGGTCGATTCTTTCCGCCGTGATGCACCGAGCTAGCTAGCCTGATCGATTACTTCCGATGTACTGCTAGCTGAACACGAACGATCACAAGATTGCTTTGGATTGCAACAGGGGCGTGTCGCTCCTGGTCTTTCCTTTATTTCTTCTCAACTCACGGTGTGGTTTACAAGTCTGGGATACATGTATATTTATACTAGGATTTTACCTAACCGACTAGAGCTACTAGTACTAGTACGACTCGGTGTCCAACTCCTAATACAACTCGTGTACATGCATACTAGCGAGAGAACCGAACCATGCACAGGTTGCCGCATCGGCCGGCTACATCGTGCTTAATCCTAACATTCACCACCTAAGCACGACGTGTGCTTCTCTTCCTCCTGGATCCCAAATATGCCGGTTACTTCGCATAGGTGTGACCCTCGATACTGCCTTCGCCGCTTCAGCATTCATCATCGACATTGTTTTCGTATCTCCTCGTGGCATCCATGACATCGACCTTGCTTTCGTCGACTCATCTACACTTTGACGTCAACAATCCTTTTTGTCGATGTCTTCAAACATCATCTTTGCTTCGGTGCTTTTGAAGCAATCTTCTGTGTACTTCATCGGCTTCATCTCCGGAATAATTACCTTGAACAAATGTAGCCGCGCGAAATACATCTCACCTTCATCTTGTCGTTCTTCTGTCAATGACAGCGCTTGACGCCAATACTCTGTTGTATCCGTGTCTACAAATTTCACTGGTTCCTCGGCGTGCGTCCATTTTCCTTGAACACTTCCTGGCGGTACAGGTACTCCATGCTGTGTTCCCTGCATGCCGTCTTCTGAGCTGGGCGCCCCTTGAACTTCCTCTGACCGTAGCCCCTCGTGTGGTGAACCTCCTCCGTGGTCATCAGCTGATGGCTTGGACGGCCTGCTTGCTGGACTCGCTTTGTCCCCTTCTCCTTTTCCTGAACTTCCTCCTGGCGGGCTGCTTTCTTTAACTCCGCCTGTAGCACTGCTTTCTGAACTACCACCTAGCACGCTGCTTCTTTCTTCCGTAACGGCTGGTTTGCCCCATGATGAAACAATGCGCCTCACTTTACCCTGCGACGCCACGATGCGCCGCACTTCATGGACTTCTGGCGCTACGTACGCCTTCATTTCTTTTTCCTACGACGCGACACTACGCCGCACATCATGGACTTCTGGCGCCATGTACGCCTTCATACCAGTACTATCGGCATGAGTTCTCGAATCACCTCCCGTGTCAGTAGCATCGACACGAGTTTGCGAAACCTGAAAGCAAACTTTCTCTTCCACAAGCGTGTCAGTTTCTTTAGCCATCGCTTGAAGAACTGGATCATCCTCGTCCACCAGTTTGCACATCAAGTGCATCGCACTATCATCTCCTTCCTCGGCCATGAGAGCCCTTTGCTTCTTCGATGATTTCCAGCAATCAGACTTGAAGTGCCCGAGTTGACCACAGTTATGACACCTTACTTTTTTTATGTCAAACTTCCTCCTCCTCGGCGGAGTGTCGTCATCCTCCTCCTCTTCATCGTCGTCTTCTTGCTCATCATCGTCCTGCTCAGCGATGTACTTTTTCGCTGGGCGTTACTTATCCTTCTTTTTCTTACTCGTGGATCCTATGCTCATCCTCCTTCACGTCACCATAGGTGATCTTCATCCGCTGATCGTGCGCCGTGAATCGCCCGACCAAATCATCTAACGTGTGAGTCTTGAGACCAACGCATTGCTCGATCGCTGACACAATGGACAAGTAACGCGGCGGTGCCGCACGAAGGAAACGCCTAACGACCGAGATGTCTTCCAGTTTCTCGTCGAGGCCGCGAATCCCGTTGACCAATGTGGCTACCCTCGAGGAAAAAGCGTCCACCGTCTCATCTTCTCGCATCTCCAGGTTCTCGTAACTTTTCAGCATGGATTGTAGGTTCGCCTCGCGAACGCGCTTGCCCGAGATTCATCGTCTTGAGTGCCTCCCACGCCTCTGATACTCTCCAACGTATCCAGTGGCGGAGCTGGTGTACTAGCGTTGGGTTCAGGTGAACCCAATAAATTCTCCAAATCCTTCACTAATTTTGTATATTTTGGTGCTAATTTAGTCAAATATTACACCTAGAAGATGGAGCTGAACCCAATGACTTGATCATGTAGCTTCGCCACTGAACGTATCTATAATTTCTTATGATCCATGCTAAGATTATACCAATTGTCACATGTTTTATATACACTTTATATCATATTATGACATTTATTGGACTAACCTATTAACAAGATGTCACAGTGCCAGTTTCTGTCTATTATGTCTGTGTATTGCAGAAAAGGCCCAAAAACCAAAGTGCTCGGAAAAATCCAGAAAAATTACAGAAATTCTATTTCGCCAGAAGACCCACGGAGCCAGAAGGGCAAGTCCAGCGGAGGCCCACGGCCTCCTCACCATGTCCTCGCGCGGCCTGGAGGGGGGTGGCGCCACCAGGTGGTGAGGCCGACTCGGCCACCCCCTCGCGCCGCCCTTTCGTCTATATAATGCTCCTGCCCCGAAAACCCTAAAACAATAGATGATTTCTCCAGAAGAGTTCCGTAACTCCGACGCCACCAAAAAGCCTAATTCGGTGGACAGAAGTCTCTGTTTCGGCACCCTGCCGGAACGGGGAATTGCCCCCGGAGCCATCTCCATCGACTCCACCGCCATCTTCATCGCCGTTGCTGCCTCTCATGATGAGGAGGGAGTAGTTCTCCCCCGAGGCTGAGTGCTCTACCGGTAGCTATGTGGTTTATCTCTCTCTCCCATGGTGTGATCTTTATGTGATCATGAGCATTGCTAGTATCGCTGAATTCATATGTAATGTTTATTCTACTCAAGTGATTTTATCTAGTTTCCGGAGTCATTGTGACAACACTGTATCAAGGTGACAGTGTGGGTACTTGTGTGTCACTCTATAAATAATTTAGATATTATCATGGCTTATTCTTTGTGGAATTGTGGTGTTTGTTTGCTCAGACTTTGAGGTGTGCTTTTGTAGCCCTACGCATAGTACTCTTGTTTCACCAAGAAGGAGAATAATTCCGAGTAGCACTTACTTGTGTTCAGTTGTGCTAAAATGTTGAGAGATACCACTAGTGAAAGTATGATCCCTATGCCTTGTTTCTAAGCATTGAAACACCGTTTACTACAAGTTCTGCTACATGTTTGCTTCCTGCCATTTTTATTTCAGATTGCAATTACTACTTATAATCATCCATATTACTTGTATTTCACTATCTATTCGTCGAACTAATGCACCTATACATCTGACAAGTGTATTAGGTGTGTTGGGGACACAAGAGACTTCTTGTATCTTAATTGCAGGGTTGCTTGAAAGGGATATCTTTGACCTCTACCTCACTGAGTTCGATAAACCTTGGGTGATTCACTTAAGGGAAACTTGCTGCTGTTCTACAAACCTCTGCACTTGGAGGCCCAACACTGTCTACAAGAATAGAAGCGTGCGTAGATATCAAGCTATTTTCTGGCGCCGTTGCCGGGGAGGTAAGTGTTGGAAGGTATCTCCTTTAGATTCTGCAATTATTTCTTTTTGTTTCTTGTTTTTATTTTCACTAGTTAGGCTTAATGGAAAATAACAAAAAAATTAGAGATCTTTATGAACTTTATATTGAATTAGGACATGATGCTTTTGAAGAGAAAATTAAGAAACCGATGGAAGTATGTCTGCATAATAGTGGTAGTAATGTTATTAGCATGAATTTCTTGAACACCATTATTGCTAATGCTATGGAAAAGTCTAACCTTGGGGAAGCTAGTTTTTATGAAAATGATCTTTTTAGTTCCCCAGGTTTAGAGGAGAAAATTTGCTCTGATAATACTGTGTCTCCCATATGTGATAATTCTAATGATGCTTGTGATATTTTAAATCTGCCTACTGAAAGTATTCCTTTTGAAATACCTATGAAAATTGTTGAAAAGGTTATGGATGAACGTTATGTAGGGGATGGAACAGTCCATCCAAGTGATCACTTGTTGAAACTTAAAGAAATTTATGAATTGTTTAAGGTTGCAGGTTTATCAAGAGAAAATGCCATGAAGAAATTATTTCCATTGTCACTTAAGGACAAATCAAGGGAGTGATATGAGCTACTAGATGATCCTCATCATTCGGTGCAGCTTCTGGCTGACAGTGGGTCCGGCTGAGACCAGTCGCATAGGCTAGTGGGCATCCTGGTATACCTAATCTGAGAAGCTCGTTCGTTCCGACCAAGTAAGAGGGCATCTTTCTTTTTTTCCTCTCTTGCCGACGGATGGATGGCTAGATCCTTGTGGCAGACCGCGTTGAGGGCCCACCACCATACCTTACCTTTCGCATCACTGCTGACTCACATGCAACGGCAAAACGATTCTGCCGAGTACTGACACACAGTTAACTAGTTTGTGCGTGCAAGGGTCACAACATATGTATACGCTCCCGGGTTGAGAAAATGATGTTTCTAGTGCTCCGTCAAAAAGAAATTTGAGTAACTGAAATTTAATTCTTATTTGAGATAATCATACTAGCGCGACATACTTGCTTTGCTTTCTGTTGTAATATGACATTCATTAAGTGCATATGAATATGTTGTTAGAATTTAACTCTTAAAATCAAGTTTGCACATATATATCTATATAAAATACATATATATAGGCTTAAGGGCCCATGTCGTCGACTTTGCCCTAGGGCCCTCCAAAACTTAGAGTTGGCACTGGATGAGATACGCCAGGAATAGTCGTCGTGGGACACATCGACAATGGAGATTCATGAACCACCATTGCCGATGTGGATAGCTCACTTCGTCCACAGGTATGGTAATACACAATTTATTTATGGGATCGACCATCCGTCTAGAAAAAACATGAGAAACGGAAAGGGAATCTCGCTCTCATCTATCTATCTGAACTAGATCGTCGTCCGGCTGGCGGCGATCTTCTGCTGTTGTTACTTGAGGGAGGCTGCTGGAGCTCAGTGACATTGTTGGGGTCGTAGTACTTTTCCTTGAAGGAGCTGCACCCACACTATTTCTTATTTTGAAACGCGGCAGTAGCTCTGTCTTTTCATTGATTAAGAAGGAGCAAACGGGTCAAGCCATAAGAAAAAAACATATGATTTCGGTCAGAAGGCCTGAACAATAGGAAACACTCCTACGGCATGATTTAGGCGAAAACTTTGCACCGGGCTCTCCACCAAGTTTGCCCTTCTTCCTTGATTTAGCGATCAAATCTCTTGACATGGATGATTTGTTGTTAAAGACCCTATCTTTATGCTCCTTCCAAATTTCCTAGCAAACCACAATCAGATCGAAGACCTTTTTTGGCGTCGCCTAGGCATTGAGAAAACTTTTTTGCATGGACCCAAACCATTTCTTGGCATGGACCCGCACCATTTTTGCTGCTGTTGGGATCACACCTTTTTTTTAGACAATCTGCCAAGCTTTATTAATCAACCATGATGTTTACAGGAAAAGATTCAGAGCTAGGAGTCCCAAGCCACAAATGTCGGCCAACTCCCAGACTTAAAGATTGCTTAGCTAGGTTGTGGGCTTCAAAATTGAAGTTTCTCCCCTCATGACTAAACACACACTCAGAAAAGCTAGAAGCTCACCTGGATTTCTGGAGCTAGAGAAGGGCACGGATTGGATCATCAACCATACTAAGTACTAGCCAAGCAAGAAATCTGATGTGCCGGGTAATTAATGAGTAGAGAGATGGTTGTGGTAACTAGCTATGTTACCGTAACATCACACATTTCAAGGCAAGATGAGTATATAACCTATTAAATATGACACTACACACATGTTACTCCCCACTATGAAGGTAGTAAATTAAAATAATAACATATGCATTTTATTAGTCTAATTTACTCCCTATTGTGAGCAGCCTTAGCATACAGCATGGGCTTCTAATGGACAATGGTCGGGGGACCAAATAGGGATGAGAGATTCTGAGTTGGGTTCATGTTCCCGTTTCCAACTGGAGACTGCATCGATGTCCACATTGTACGTTTATAAATCTAAGAAAGAAAAAAAGACTATACGTACGTTTGTACGCTCCGACCCGATCCACCGATCGTTCAATGGCATCGTCACATCCGCCGCCGTGGTCTGACCTCCCGTATCACGTCCTAAGCATCGTCATCGACCGCCTGGAGTCATCCCCGGCCGCCGCCTGGAAGACGATGATAAGGCCGCCTTAATATATACACAAGCATATTCTTAACTCTAGCCAGTTGGATACGGCCGTCACATTTGGATTAAATTGCAAAAATATTCTTAACTCTAGAATATTCTAGGTTTACACCTTAATATACAAAGAATCGTATTAAAATAACTTTCTATTTACTTACATCTGAGGGTGCTCTAGGATATCTGTTGACGTATTAAGTAGGCGGCACACCTTTATCTCTTTGTGAAGATGTAAGGATGCGGAAATGGACACTAAAACGTACCTATCCAGTTAGATTCATATAACTGTCTCGTACTAATATGAGGGCATGCATTTCGTGTTTTATTTTAAATTTTGGCGAAACTACGATGACTGGGATTAATAAAAGGTTTCTTATGAGGAAATGTATCATAATAATCACACAACATTCTTTTTGCAAAATACTATTTATATTTATTGGAAAAGTGTTTCCAACAACATAAATTTTATTGTATAAATATAAGATTTCATGTTAACATTTAGCAGAAGGTTATACAGTTATTTTTCTCAAGTGTGATAGAAAACTATAATAGTTAAACAGCAAGCAGGACTGAGAAACAGAAGAAGAGTTAGAACTGCTTAGAAAGATAAGGGAAAACGGCATGAGGAACAAGACCAAGGAGTACGGTCATGGGGGTAAGTAACCAGCGGTTATGTGAACCTTTTCTGATGATTACTGATGGTCTTATTGTTGGGTAATATGTTGACATTGGCTCGATAACTACACAATTTTGATTAGGAGGATTTAGTAAATAATTACGATGATGCTCTATTACATTGGCGCTCGCTGGAGTCCATCCATTTGTTGTTTCGGAAATTAAAATCTTCAGTGCCCTGAAATCTTGTAGTGAAATGGTTTCTCTGTACTTGTTTCGGGAACTAGCTTTTGAGAACTTTACCCACTCCCTCTCGCCTCGCCTCGCCTCGCGTCTCTCTCTCTCTCTCTCTCTCTCTCTCTCTCTCTCTCTCTCTCTCGACACCAATGCGGTCGTCGACGCCTCCATGCTCTCCCTCTCCCTCTCGCCGGCGCTTCCGTCCTCTCCCTCTTCCTCATGCATCACGCAGGAACGAGAGATGTGGGGAATCACCGGATGAGGAGAACTGATATGGTTGGGGTGAGATGTCATCGATTTGAAAAATCGGTCTTAAAAAATTATCCTCAGAGCAGCATTATTGCTCGGTGTTGAGTAAGCAGTGTTGCCTATACTGCTGGCCCGATTGTAGCAGTATAGATTCGTACGCACTGGATGTGTACTCATTGTAGGGTACCATAAAAGAGCTCCGGGCGCCAATATATTTTGACAATTAGCCGAGTCGGAGGTGGCAATATATTTTGACATTTAGGCGAGTCAGGGGGTTCTGCGCCATGGAGTTTGGAGCCAACCTTGGTCGGCTATATAGAGCTCGGCGCTGACCTCTATTTTCAGTTGTTTTCGCTAGGGCCGACATGCACAACGTCAACTCCATACTCGTTATCCTCGTTGGTGCTGAACCGAGTGACTAAATTTGAAAATAGTTTTATGGAGAGGCTCATTAATTCCGCCGAAGGGGCCATTTTGGCAAAAGAATATTCTACTATATATAAAAGATGGTGGGATCCCAGCTTTGTCCAGCCCTCCACGTCGCGGGCAAGCTGCAGCCGTTGGATCTGTGAAATCGACGCCTAGGATAAGCCCACGTCGCCCGAATTGCGCGGAACACTGTTCACGTCGAATTTTAGCCAATGGCAGCGCGACGCGTGGCCCAGTCACGCGCCGGTTGCGTCCGTTCCAGCCGGTCGCCGCGGCCTTTTCCAAAAAACCCCCCGCAAGGACCTGTCTGTGATCGCGGGAGGAGTAAAACGTAAATGAAAAAAATACAGGGACCTCCGTGAAAAAAACCACCACAGGTCCCCTCCCTCCTCTCTTTCTCTCCCGCGACGCCGATATCGCCGCCACCGCCGCCGCGCATCCCAGCCGCTCCACGTCTCCCCGGCCAAATCCATGGCCACATCGAGGTCCGCCGCCTCTGCCTCTCTCTTCTCGCCGGAGATCAGATGCCGGAACCACGCGAGCACGCCGCAATCAACGCTGCCGTCGTCGGTGCCTTCCGCCGCGTCCGCGGCTCTCCGGCGACGCTCCGGCGACCTAGGAGGGGCGGCGCCGCCACCTTCTGGCAGGCCGCGTCCGGGCGCGTCGAACGCTCCCCTCCGCGCGTGCTGGCTCGGCCTGCAGCGTCGCCGCCGCGCTCGGCGGATCCGCGGCCAGATCGGCGCCCGCCATTGCTGACGTCAGGATGGCGTCCGCGTGGGCCCCACACGTCAGTGGCTGCGAAATTTCGAAAATATTTACAAAATTGATGAAACCCTGACATGTGGGCCCCGCTTATTATATAAAATCCAGAAAAATCATTAAATTTGCAAAAACAATATCTTTTCACTGGTTTATCAGAAAAATATGAATTATATATCAAAATGTTCAGGAAAATAGATCTAATTTATTTGTGTTAAAATCCATACATTTTGTAACATTCCAATTTGAAAAATATTTGGAAACAATCTAAAGCTATTTTGTATTTACAAATTTAAATTAATCATTAAATTTGCAAAAACAATATCTTTTCACTGGTTTATCAGAAAAATGTGAATTATATATCAAAATGTTCAGAAAAATAGATCTAATTTGTTTGTGTTAAAATCCATACATTTTGTAAAATTCTGATTTAAAAAATATTTGGAAACAATCTAAAGCTATTTTGTATTTATAAATTTAAATTAATCAACTTATTTCCACTGGTTTGTCAGAAAAATATGAAACAAAAATACAAACAGAAAAAAAAATATTAGTGCGGAAATGTTTTATAAATATTTGAACAATAACTACAACATTATTTCGAACTTACAAATATGGAAAAAAAATACTTCAAAATACAATCAAAATTTAATTTTGCATATACTAAAACCGTATATTCTTACAAAATTCAAATATTTAACAAACTAAAAAAAACAACTACAAAATAAGTTACCAATTTTAACAAATTCCAAAAAACTAAAAAATTTACACATGTATTTTAAAAAAAAATCAACGGTTTCAAATCTTAATAACTTTCGAATATGGACATTTCAAAAAATTGAACGACTTCACAACCTAGACAATTTTAAAATTTCAACAATTTTACGATCGAACAATTCAAAATTTTAGCCCACGGGCGCGGCAAAGCCGTGAAAACTAACAAAATAAAATATTGCAACAAAAATGTTGACATTTTTTCGAAAATAATTGTAAACAATTCTAAATATAATTTTGCAACAATTCTAAATAATACAAACTAACAATTTGGAAATGCCCCAAATTTTTTTCCCTTTTTGGAAAAAAGTACAAACAAAAAAAATTCCAAACTTAAAAAATAGAAAACAACCCAACAAAAATGTAAACATTTTTTTAAAATAATTGTAAATATTTCTAAATATGATTTTGCAATAATTCAAAGCAATGCAAACTAATAATTTCAAAAATACTACCTTCAAAAAAAAATCCAACCTATCCATATGATTTTAAAGTAATTATAAATAATGCAAACCATCAATTTTAAACATGTTCATACAAAAAAATGACAAATATATCAACGGGATCACATAAAATTACATATGTACGACCAAAATTTAAATTTCAAATTTTCATAACGTTTCTAATTTAAATTCCAAATTTCCATATTGTTTCTAAATTAATTTCAACACTTTCACGACTGAAAAAATTCAATAATTTTGCCCACGGGTGCGGCGAATGCCGCGCTTAATCACCTAGTATATGTGAACGGTTGGATGGAGCACATCTCTAGGAATCACTCCACTGACACTGACTGAATGGGCACTGTCTGCTACTCCTCTGCATCTCCATCACAGCGGAATAGGAAATGCGGCGCAGAGCAGGGAGAGCAAATTAGAGCATGGCGTGAAACATGCATGGAACCTTGTACTAAAACACGTCTAGATACATGTGTGTGGTAGATAGATACAAAGTCTTATATTTTGATACGGAGGGAGTAATATTTCAGCTACACAATTATGAGCTTTTTTGATTCATAGTATAGGAAAAGTGGAAGAATAAAAAACTTATAGGATCAGAAAAGTAATGGCTACCTGTCGGCATTGTACGATGACGACCTCTTGAGACTGCCCAGCTCGCCGGCACGGTCCTCCCTCGCCGTCTTCTTGGTCTCCACGAGGCTCCCGCTGAAGTACTCCCGCTCCATGCCCACCGCCTACTCCACCTATACTCCCCGAGAAGACGTCCGCGGCCGTGCTGGCGCTGCTCAGGTCCGACCGTCCCCGTGGGAATCGCCACTCTCGGGTGTAGCGCGGCCTGTCCTGCTTGACTGGCGCGGGGATGGAGCCGCAAGAGATGAGCTGCATCAGCACCGCCGACGCGCGCGTCTTTTTCGGAAATCGAAAGAAGGAAACTGCACTAGCTAGCTACATCTCCAAAGTCAACTGCTGACAGTACTGTCGACCCATCTTCTCCAAACCGTTTCTTGGAAAAACAATGTAACTAGGAGTAAATAAAAACTAGGTAACTTAGCGCGGCAATGCCGCGCGTGTGTGGGCAAAATTCGAATTTGAAAATTTGGACATTTAATTTTTTGGCGTGGCAGATGCCGCGGCCCGTGTGGTGAAATTTGAATTTGAAAAATGTACGCATTTGAATGACGTGTAGATTTAAATGTGTTTTTTTTTGGGAAAACTTGTAGTTATGAGTTGTCTAAATTCTAGAATTTGTTTAAATTGGGTGGTTTTTTTTTTAAACTATTTCTTATGTTTACTGAATGCTCGGTTTTGAAAGGCGTTTAAAAATTAAATTGTCGTATTTTAATTTTGGTCATATGACATCAATAGGCGCTGTTTATTCTTGTAGTCATTTTTTTCCCGTATTTGGAAATAACGCGGTGTGAGGAATTTTAATTCCGAAATGGTTACATTGGAAAGTTTTCCGGATTTGAATCTATTGAAATTTAAAATATATTGTGTGATGGCAAGTTTGACAGGAATTTAAAGATTTGAAATTTTAATTTTGGTCATATGACATAAATAGGCAGTGTTTAATTTTGTGGTCATTTTTTCTGATCATCCTCATATATTTTGCATGGAATTGTTGATACTATTTTTTCTTTTCTTTTTTATTTCATTTAGAAAGAAAGGTGTAAAGTTCAAATGTTCTGTAAAATTTAAGGTTTGTAATAATTTTGGACCCGTATTTTGAAATAATGCGGTATGAAGAATTTTAATTTCGAAACGGTTACATTGGAAAGTTTCTCGGATTTGAATCTATTGGAATTTAAAAATATATTGTGAGCTGGCAAGTTTGACAGGAATTTAAAGATTTGAAATTTTAATTTTGGTCAAATAACATAAATAGGCAGTGTTTAATTTTGTGGTCATTTTTTTTTCTAGTCATTCTGATATACTTTGCATGGAATTGTTGATACTATTTTTTGTTTATTTTTAATTTCATTTACAAAGAAAGGTGCAAAGTTCAAATTGGTTGTAAAATATCAGATTTGCAATAATTTCGGAGAGAGTACAATGTATTTGAAATGGTTTTTTGTTTTCTTCATTTTTTGTGTGGAAAATTGAAATAATTTTGAAAAGGTGTCTAAAAGATTCCAAAAATGGTCTGTAAAATTTAAGATTTGTAATAATTTTGGAGAGAGTACAATGTTTTTGAAATGGGTTGTTGTTTTTTCAATTTTTTTTGTGGAAATTGAAATAATTTTGAAAAGGTGTGTAAAAGGTCTCAAAGTATTTTAAATTGCTGTTTTGTTTGTTACAATTTTTTTTGAATTTACTCTGAATTAATTTTGAGCTATATTCAAAAGTTAAAAAGGTTTTTCGAAAAAAAAAGGAAAAGGCCGGCCAGCCGCGCAGCAGCCGGGCCGGCCCAGGAGCGGCCCAGCTGGCCAGCCCACTCCCGCCTGACGATGCGAGGACGCCAGCAATGGCGGAGCCGCCGCGGCGGAGAGAACGACGGCGACGGCACGCGACGGCGAGCCGGGAGGCGCAAGTGGCCGCGCTCGACGCGCGCGAATGCGAGCAAGCCGGGGGTGGCCGCGCCGCCCCGTTTTGGTCGCCGGGGCGGCCGCGGGAGCGTTGAAATGCGGCGGCATGCGACGGAAGGCCGCGCGCGCGGTGGCGTCGATTCCGGCGCCGCCGCCGCGTCCCGGCACGCGCCCGTATGGCAGAAGGTGGAGGCGGCGACGGCGGAGCCGTTGGTGTGCTTCGATGCGCGCGGGGAGGGCTGGAGCGGCGGCGCAATGCGGCGGCCGCCGGCGGCGATCTCCGGATCGCGGGAGAGAGAAGGAGAGCCGGGGGGGCTCCGTGACATTTTTGCAGGAAAGTCCTTGGCGTTTACGGAAATTACGTTTAGGACCTTTGCGGGCGGTTTTTCGCAAAAATCCTGGACCGCGGAAACAATTTCGGAATTGTTCGGGTTGTTTTTTGTAAAAAAAGCCACGGCCACCGGGTGGAACCGGGTCGACCGGGCGACGTGGCACGCAACCATTGGAAGAAATTCGAGAATGAACAGTAGCGCGCGGCCGGGGGGGGGGGGGGGGGGGGGGCGACGTGGGCACATCCTGGCCGTCGATTCTCTCTGATCGGACGGCCCTGAATTGTCGATGACGTGGACCGCGAAATGGGGGCTGAATCCTTTCAGCCTTTATATATGGATCTATCTATCTATCTATGTACACCTACCTACTCTCTGGCTGGGAAGGTGAAAAAAGATTGAAAAAAGGAAGTTACTACAGCCAAGTGCGTGCCGTAGCAAGACGTTCAGTCAGTGCAGTTGGACATCGCGACTAGTTTTCTTCTTCAGCCAGTGCGGCAGGCTCCGGTTGGTTTCTGCGCCTGCTGCTGCTAGTAACTTGGACGTGGCTCGTTGGTGACTTTTTGCTGCCATTGTTGGGCCTCCTGGCTGCTGCAGGGATGCACCGGGCACGGGGGGCGCCGTCCAACACCACCTCCTCCGCCGCCTGCTCAAGCTTGCTGCAACTGGCAGTGGTGGTGTTCATCATGTTCACAGCGGGAATTGGAATTGTGGCGCAGAGCAGAGTAGAGCATGGCGTGGAAAACAGAGTAGCAGCACGCAGCATGTGGTTGTATATTCAGAAGGGAGAGATGGAAGAAAGGAATCACTGAGAAATGTTGCTGCTAGATCGATCTATCGTCTTCCGCAAACAGGCATATTGGGGATGGACACATGGAGTGGCATCTAGCAGCACCGATGACATTGGTTTCCACTGTTATAGGACTTTGCTCAGTTGAACCTCTAAGATTATCGTACGTAGCTCCTATTACTTCATGATACTGAACGATATCCGAGGGTGAGATTACTGATATCTTTGTGAAGCAACTATTGATCATGGTATCTTATTATCCTTGTTTCCGATATGTTTCCTTTTATTCGTTCCCCGTATTCCGATATTCCCATGAAAGGTATCATGCCATGTCTGCAGAAACATATTGGATATCGTCATACCCAGTGAGCTTAGGATGTATCTCTCTTTCTACGGAGTTGCAATTTTTAGTCTTGTAACATCGATGTAAATAAACACTTTCCGTGCTACCCAGAGTCTGTCGTTACGACCGTGCTATGGTGTGATGTTAGACAAAACAAAAACAACCTTTCCAGATGTGCAACATCGATAACCTCATGGTATAAGGATATGTAAATACGTCAATCATTATGTGACAATGCTAACAATGATATGTCGAAAAAGAGCTCCTAGCAAATCATCTAGTTGGGTCTACCAATCCACATTATTTCTGACAACAATGTGCTCCTATTGATGTTGGCAATCATATGTCTCTCACCAGTAAAACATGGTCATCAAACAATCAATAACTTAGTCTAAGAGGCAAGACTAGTGTACTTGTTTGTGTTAATGTCTCTACACAGCGTATGGGTTTTGTCTGAATATCATATTCAGGAGCCACACAAGTTATATTATAAAGACATTAACATTAAAAATAAAGACATGAAACATATATTAATAATACGATTATTATTTCCTTTTGAACATATCCCCAACACGGTCCACGACTCTGGTGGCTTGGGGCCTGGCTCCCCTCATGCCAATTCAACGGAGTAGATATATTTTGAGGCTAACAAATCATGTAAGTAAACACATAACCGAGCAAAATGCGAGTGACAAAACCTAATAGAATAATTAACCCCATTACTATAACCTCATTATTATGAGCAAATCCCAAATATATTTTGGGGCTAACAAATCAGGACCAACTTTGTGCAAAAAACAAATAATCTCACACCATAAGTTTTTCAAATACGACTTAAATAAAATTATGAGATAGTGATTTAAATATGGTTTTTAAAGTGTCAATAACACTCAACCAAAGATTCAAAAAACCATGCAAAAACATTGTAAAATCTAGAATGTTCTAGGTTTACACCTTAATATACAAAGAATCATAATGTACATAACTTTCTATTTACTTACACCTAAGGGCGCTCTAGGGACATCTATTGACGTATTAAGTAGGCGGCACACCTTGAACTCCTTGTGAAGATGCTAAGGATGTAGAAACGGACACAAAGACGTACATGTTAGATTCATATGAGTGTCACGTACTAATAAGGGGGGGCATGCATTTCGTGTTTTATTAACATTTTTGTTGAAACTACGATGACTCGGTTTAATAAGCAAATACTTATGAGGAAGGCTTGTGCTTCCATACACCCCCAAATCTCACAATCACATAACCGTACCGATCGGCTCGGCTTGAGCCGAGTCTAGGAGTCGGTCAGATTTTATTCGGCTCGGCTTGAGCCGAGTCTGGGAGTCGGTCCAAGCCCTGGCTCGCGCGGAGGAAAAATGAAATTAATTGGTGGCTGCTGAGATTCGAACCTGGGTCAGAAGCATGCAGCACAAGGAGTCATACCGCTGAGCTAACTTAATCTCTGTGTTGTACTCCCTCCATTCCTTCATATAATGTGGCTAAACTTTTTGCACGAATATTAACACGCATCATATAACGTACGTATTAGACTAGATTGCCCCTAGGAAAAATCGGAAGGGAATAGTCCGTATGAGCAAAGAATTGGAAACATTCCTTCCGAAGAAAGTGATCGCCAAGAATTAATTACGATCCTATTTCTAAGCTACGTGAGGACGTGAGGTGAGCTATCTAACGTACTAAAAGGATTCCTATTTAAGCTAGCTGAGAGAGACAAAATGAATGCTAATTCTATTTTATGTGCATGCCGTTTTAGGTAGGTTGCATGCGTCTAGCTTGTACGCTATGTAATTGGCTTAAATAATTGTATCTTCCTCAATTCAAGGGATTGCATGCGTTTAGCTGATAGTTATTTTTTTAGAAGCTCGGTATAATATTAGTACGCTCTATATTTAGGAATTTTCCTAAAAGATTAGGAAGCTTACATCATGGAACAAAGGGAGTATAATGCATACTATAGAATACTATTTAACCTATCTACGTGGCTGAGGAAATGAATGGAGCTAGCATAGGGAAATGGATGGAGCGAGCCTACATAGCGCAAGCAGGACATATCTTTATACATTTTTTGACGTACTAATTATTGAAATTGAGCATCAAATTATTTAAAATTAATTCTAAAAACTTGACAATTGCAGCAAGTGATATTTTTGGCCTGTTTGAAATGACCCATTATTTTTCATAAAAAATTAACAACAAGAAATTGAAATAGAGATGAACCCATTTTCATAAAAACTTGACAATTGCAGCAAGTGATATTTTTGGCCTGTTTGAAATGACCCATTATTTTTTTCTAGTATAGTATGACCAAAATAGGCATCCTTGACACATAGTTTTCTTTTTTGACAAGTCCAACATATTATTAATTTTTTTCAGCAAATATGTCGAAAAAGAGCATTCTTGCACGTGCAACGAATTTTGCGATAACCGAGTCAATGTGAAAACCAGTTGGTCTACCCATTTCGATGCCAGTCCAAGGGGTAGAGGACACGCGACACAAAAATCATCAGGGTTCATCAAAAATCTATGATAGTATATGACAGGACCACTCGAAAAGTTGGATTTGATCATAATATTCCTATATAGGTGTGGATTGAAGTTGATGAGACAATATCCAACCTCCAAATTCACATAATTATCAGTTTGGCATTATTCCCGGCATTTTTGTATTGAAATAAAAATATATGGAACATTGCCAAAAATGCAAGATAACATTGCATTCATGCCTAATTTGGTCTTGCTAGATGTCTAGAAGTGCTGCACGTGGATCCACACGTCCCAAACATGGTAGATATACAACTAGAAAGTTATGAGTGTTGCATGTTGGTCTACATGTCCCATTGTGCTAGTTTAAAATAGATAGGGGTGTTACATGTGGGTCCACATGTCCCAAGCGGTAGATACATACCTGTCTGACCTGCTAGACATTTGGATCTACATGCACCATCCCTAAACAAATTGACCTAAAACTATCATGTGGGTCTCACAACATGCAACATAGTTAGGAGTGTTGCATATGGATCCACATGTCCGAAAGTGGTAGATATAGTACAAGATGGTTACGAGTGTTGCATGTGGGTCCACATGTCCCTAGATATGCTAGGTCAAGATGGATAGGGGTTTTGCATGTGGGTCCACATGTCCCAAGGGTGTTAACGGAAAACCAAGTGGGCTGATAGGAGTGTTTTTATGTGGTCCACATGACCAAAATGTGATAGATGTATACCTAGATGGTTAGGAGTGTCACGGTGGGATGACATATATCCCAAAGGTTATAGGGGCATACCTATATATCTCGCAAGGAGAGTTGCATGTAGGTCCATAAATGTCCCGAAGGTGGTAAGGGTAGACCTAATGGAGACATGAGTGTTGTTTGTGGGTCCACATGTCTCAAAGGTGGTAGGGGTAGACGTGTGTGGGTCCACATGTCCAAATTAAGGGTGCTATGGGTAGACCAAGCGGGTGTGGTAGGAGTGTTTTCATGTGGGTCCACATACCCAAAAGGTGATAGATGTATACCAAGATGGCTAGGAGTGTTACGGTGGGATGACATATCCCAAAGGTTGTATGGGCAGACCTATATATCTTGCAAGGTGAGTTGTATGTGGGTCCACACATTTCCTAAAGGTGGTAAGGGTAGACCTAGCAGGTCAGATATGAGTGTTGTTTGTGGGTCCACATGTCTCAGAGGTGGTAGGGGTAGACGTGTGTGGGTCCACATGTCCCAAGGGTTCTAAGGGCAGACCAAGCTAGCGTGATAGGAGTGTATTCATGTGGGTCTACATGCCTAAAAGGTGATAGATGTATATATAGATGGCTAGGAGTGTTGCGGTGGGACGACATATGTTCCAAAGGTTGTAAGGGTAGACCTATCTCGCAAGGAGAGTTGCATGCATGTGTGTCCACACATGTCCCGAAGGTGGTAAGGGTAGACCTAGCTGGTCCGATAGGAGTGTTGCATGTGGGTCCCCATGTCCCAAAGGTGGTAGGGGTAAACATGTGTGGGTCCACATGTCCCAAGGGTGCTAATGGTAGACCAAACGAGCGTGATAGGAGTGTTTTCATGTGGGTCCACATCGGCAAAAGGTGATAGATGTATACCTAGATGGCTAGGAGTGTTGTGGAGGGATGACATATATCCCAAAGGGGCAGACCTATATATCTCTCAAGGAGTGTTGCATGTGGGTCCACACATTTCCTAAAGGGTGTAAGGGTAGACCTAGTGGGTCAGATATGAGTGTTTCTTGTGGGTCCACATGTCCCAAGTGTGCTAAGGGTAGACCATTCTGGCGTGATAGGAGTGTTTTCATGTGGGTGCACATGCCCAAAAGGTGATAGATGTATACCTAGATGGCTACGAGTATTGCGGTGGGATGACATATAACCCAAAGGTTGTAGGGGCAGATCTATATATCTCGCAAGGAGAGTTGCATGTGGGTCCACACATGTCCCGAAGGTGGTAAGGGTAGACCTAGGTAGACGTGTGTGGGTCCACATGTCCCAACGGTGCTAAGGGTAGACCAATCTAGCGTGATAGGAGTGTTTTCATGTGGCTGCACATGCCCAAAAGGTGATAGATGGCTAGGAGTGTTGCGGTGGGACGACATATATTTCAAAAGGTTGTAGGGGCAGACCTATCTCGCAAGGAGAGTTGCATGTGGGTCCACACATGTCCCGAAGGTGGTAAGGGTAGACCTAACGTGTCATATATATAGGAGTGTTGCATGTGGTCCACATATCCCAAAGATGGTTGGAGTAGACGTGTGTGGGTCTACATGTCCCAAGGGTGCTAATGGTAGACCAAGCTGACGTGATAGGAGTGTTTTCATGTGGGTCCACATGCCCAAAAGGTGATAGATGTATACCTAGATGGTTAGGAGTGTTGCGACTATGAGTGTTCACAAATGTCCCGAAAGTGGTAAGGGTAGACCTAATGGGCCAGATAAGAGTGTTCAATGTGGGTCCATATATCCCATTGGTGGTAGGGTAGACCTGTGTGGATACGCATGTCCCAGGGATGCTAAGGGCAGACCAAGCTGGCGCGATAGGAGTGTTTTTATGTGGGTCCACATACCCAAAAGTTGATAGATATATAACTAGATGGCTAGGACTATTACGACTATGAGTGTTGTGGGCTAGGAGAGTTACATGTGGGTCCACATGTCTAAAGATGGTACTATATATACCAGGCTGCTAAGGAGAGTTGCATTGTGTCTACATTTAACACAAAGGTGTTATTGGTAGCTCTATGAATTTTGAGGTTTAATATAGTCTCCTCAAATTCACTCCACACCTACATGTGAATATTAGGATCAAATCCAACTTTTCAACTGGTCTCGATGCATAATATCATAGATTCTTGACGAACCGTGATGATATTTCTATCGCGCGTTGTCTACCCCTTGGAACAACGTCGAAATGGATAGACCAATTAGGTTTTCTCGTTGACTGTATAAGGGTAGGCCATAGAAGCACGTGACTACCTAAAATGGAGCCTCACTTCTCGCTAGGTTTGCTAAAATAATTGGTCATTTTTTCATAGATTCTTGACCTAATTCACTTTTTTCGAAACATTTGTTGAGCATGTAGGTCCACATATACTAAAGATGGTAGATATATAAATAGATAGTCATCAGTATTGCATTTGGGTCCACATGTGACAAATATGCTAGGTTAATATGGCTAGGGGTTGCATGTGGGTCCACATGTCGCAAAGGGGTTAGATACATACCTATAACAACTACTAACATTTATACACACATGCACCAGCCCTAAACTACGAACTATTTAGACTTGTCACAAAATAAAAGTAGTTATCAAGTATGCCTAATTTGGTCATAATATAGTAGAAAAAATCTAATGGGTAATTTCAAGTAGGTTAAAAAACCATCAAGTTTTTCATAAAAATGGGTTCATCTATATTTCAATTTCATGTTGGTATTTTTTTTAAATTAGTTTTGAATAATCTAGTCCTAAATTTCAGACTAAAAAATAGTTTAAATCCTTGTCACCGTCGCGTACCGTACATAGTTTGGTTCATCCGTTAAACGATTCACTTGGCGGATTTTTAAAAATAGCATAGTGCTAAAATATTAATAATCTGTGAGAATATTCAATGTATTTAATACCTACATGCATTATTATAAAAGAAAGAAGTATAGCACCAGCTGGTTAATCCAGCCGAGCTGCCACCGCGCGCTGCAGAGTGGCCGCAAGT
This sequence comes from Poa pratensis, assembly GCA_947311845.1. Taxonomy (NCBI): domain Eukaryota; kingdom Viridiplantae; phylum Streptophyta; class Magnoliopsida; order Poales; family Poaceae; genus Poa; species Poa pratensis. The sequence continues at coordinate 2,893,502 of CAMZMU010000042.1, forward strand.
TCGATTCTTGCCGCCTACAAATTATTTTTTATTTTTCGCTCACGGAAAGCTTTGTTTCTTATTTTTCGCTCGCAGAAAGTTTTGTTTATATAGACTTTGACTCTATTTCAAACACAAATTGAGATGTAGCTTAGTGGCTGTACTCCATGTGTTTCTCCTGGGAGACCTAGGTTCGAATCCTGGTGGCCACACATTTCTATATTATTTTTAGCGAAAAGTTTTGTTTAAATAGGCTTTGACTCTATTTCAATCACAAACTGAGACATAGCTTAGTGGCTGTGCTCCATGTGTTTCTCCTGGGAGACCTTTTTAGCGAAAAGTTGTGTTTATATAGGCTTTGACTCTATTTCATTCACAAACTGAGACGTAGCTTAGTGGCTGTGCTCCATGTGTTTCTCTTGGGAGACCTAGTTTCGAATCCCCATGGCCACACATTTCTATATTTTTTCCCCACGATCTGTTCGGCTTGATATTTCTAGACTTCCGGGATCGGCTTAGCTAAATATTTTCTAGCCTTTCAGGCTCGGCTCGAGCCGAGCTGAGTTGGCTTAACCTGAGATTAAATCTCAGCCGTTCTTGTGTTTCTGATCATGATACCCCTTCGCTCTTGGGGGTGTATGGAAGCACAAGCCTATGAGGAAATATATCATAATAATAATCACATAACATTCTTTTTGCAAAATTTTATTTATATTATTGGAAGTGTGTTTCCAACAACAAAAATTTGATTGTATAAAATAATATTTCATGTTAACATTTATCAGAAGAGTTATACAGTTATTTTTATCAAGTGTGATAGAAAACTATAATAGTTAAACTCTTACGACGAATTGGTGTCTCTTGGCTTACCGGTTATGTGGATATGTTAGATCTTTTGATACAAACTCGTACGCTCTTGGCACCACCATCCTCGACTTATGTCCTGCGGAAGGCGTGCGTGGCCTCATCTGCGATCTGACGAAATTGGTCTGACATGGACAGGGTGGGTGCAGCATCCGTGACGGAGGAGCGACCACCCTTCTGCCAGCAGTCGGAGGAGGAGGGAGATCCCACACCATGGGAGAAGGAGGAGGAGGGGGCCTGGGGATTCTAGGACTCGGTGCGGGAGAGAAATGGAATGTCAGCCTCGTCGTGTGTGTACGTCGAGAGATAATTTTCTTTCGAGGGGAAAAAGAGAGAAGAGGGAGCCACTGTCAAGAAAAAACAAGATAAGAGGGAGCTTTTAAGACTTTGTACTACTACTTCCTTTTACGCTAGTACATTTCAAATCAACAAATTTAGTTGGTATTAAAACCACTAGCTTTTCTATTTACTTGCCAACATCGGCTTCCAACCGTGGCAGTGATGGACCCCATCTTTCGAACGGGGCGAGGACCTTTGGTCCTAGCAGGTCAAAGATGCCACCGCCAAGCTAAGAGCATCTCTAGCAGTGAAAACGCGGTTTTCATTTTGCGTTTTGGGAGGTTTACAGCAAAAAAAATCGACGTGCATAACAGAACTGAAAACAGAACTGCAATATTTTTTTTTGACTTCACGGGAACAAATGGACGAACACATAGATAATTTTCATAGTTCATTGCAAAATACATATCACCAGAGCACATTTCTTACACTAAACCCTAAACCTAACTAAGCTCGTCGCCATCCTAACCCAAACATTGCAAAATTTGCTCACCGGAACCCTCGAGTGCGGTGGCGACGCAGCATCGGCTCTGCTCACTCCTCGTCGGAACCCTCGGGTGCGGTGGTCGCCACCCGTGCTACTTCTCCTTCGTCGTGCGCTCGACGGTGACGCCCTGCTCGAAGAAGATGCCGTCGAGCTCCTCGTCACGACGGCGCTTCTCGAGCTCTGCCTCCTCCCACGTGGTGCGCCTACAAAACACCGTGACAAGGCGTCGACGGAGCCCTCGGGGACGAAGTCATCTGGCGTGAAGGCGGAGACGAAGGCGAAGGCAGCGGGTCATATCCCTCGATCTCTGGCTCCTCCTCCGGCGCCTCCCTCTTCGGCGTGCGCATCAATGCGCCGGACGAGCTCCCCTCGCTGCGGTGGCGCGCTGTTCGCCGCTGGTCAGGTTGGCCGGGTGCACAATGTGGTCGTGCTCGCCGCTGGAGATGCTCTCAGTGAGTGCGGCAGGCTCCGGTTGGTTTCTGCGCCCGCTGCTGCTAGTAACTTGGACGTGGTTGGTTGGTGACTTTTTGCTGCCGTTGTTGGGCCTCCTCTTGCTGCTGCAGGGATGCACCGGGCACGGGGGCCGCCGTCCACCACCACCTCCTCCTCCGCTGCCGTGCTGCTGCTGCTGCAACCGGTAGTGCTAGTGTTCGTCATGTTCATGTCCCTTGCCCTGCAAGTTCAAACGCTTGAATCGTCAGTCAGTCAGAATAACGAAATGGTCATATTCAGAGAGATAAAGAAAGGAATCATTCAGAAAATTGCTGCTAGATCGATCTATCGTCTTCCGCAAACAGCCATTGGGGATGGAGTAGCATCTAGCCGCGGCGATGACAAAGTAGGCTTTCTAGTGTGAGGCTAACGCACAGCTTTTCTGAATTGTCCCTCATGGCTGTCTCGTACTACATGATGAATTGATGTCTGTGTCAACAAGCTAGGTACGAGAAGAGTAATTCTACCTGTCGGCATTGTACGACGATGACCTCTTGAGCGTGCCCACATCGCCGGCACGGTCGGCGCTCGCCGTCTTCTTGGTCTCCACTAGGCTCCCGCTAAAGTACTCCCGCTCCATGCCCACGCCTACTCCACTTATACTCTCCGAGAAAGCGTCCCCTGCCGTGCTGCTGCTGCTGAGGTCCGACTGCCCGCGCGGGAGCCGCCGCCCCGCGGTGTAGCGCGGCCTGTCCTGCTTGGGGGCCGCGGGGATGGAGCCGCAAGAAATGAGCTGCATCAACACCGCCGATGCGCGCGTCCGCCCGCCCGCGATCACGCCCTGCGCTGCCACCTCCTCGCTCTCGGCCGCGCACCGGGGCTTGACTGCGGATGCGGCCACGCGGACTTCGTTCTTGATGAGCGTCTCCAGCGTGTCGTCAGGGCTGCTGGACGACGGCGGCGGCGAGATCTCGTCGATGCCAAGCTCCGTCCTCGCCTGCGGTTCTGGCGCCGCGTTCCGGCCGCGCCGGCCACCACGGCGCTCGTCGATCTGCGTGGCCGCGTCTGCCTCGGCGCCGCGGGAGACGGCGGCGACCCTGTACTCGCCGAGGTCGAAGGAGTTCCAGTTCTTCCGACGGGCGTTCGCCCTGCCGCTGGGCGCGGGCGTCGTCTTCATATTGTCCCCGTGGCAGCTGGAGGTGGACGAGGAGGAGGAGGCGGAGACATCGCGCGTCCGCACAGGGAGCTGGGGAAGGACAAGCAGCTCCGATCCCTTGAGGACGTACTCGTTGCCGTTGGCGGGGTGTACGACGTCGTCGGCGGTGAGGTCGTGCCAGACGTAGCCGTTTCTGTAGCTCCTCTTGGAGGACCACGAGTAGGCGTCCGCCACGCCGGCGCCGCGGAGCACGGCCAGCCGGTCAAGCACATCTGAACACGCACATGCCCATTGATCCACAATGTCAACAACAATTCTTTCGGCATAGGGCATAGCAGAGCACGGGAAAGCTGAAAAGAAACGGTACCTCGGAGGCAGAGGCCGTCCTGGGGCGAGGAGAGGGCGACCTCCATGAAGTGCGGGTGGTCGAGCTGGCCGTTGCGGGACAGGTAGTACACCACGGCCACCTTTGCCGTCGTCTTCTCCTGGTGCGCCGGTGCTCGTCTGGCTGTTGACCTGGGCGGCGGCTCTGTCCACACCACGGTTCGCTGGGGGCTCGCCCACCGGCCTCGGGAGCTCGCCATTTCCTTGGACCGAAGTACTAGCTCGAGCTAGGACTGTGCCGTGTGTGTTTCGAAGGAGAATGTGTACGTCACACACAGAGGGCAACTTGTGCCATTTTTATAGGAGATGGTGACGCCGTGCTCGCAATGGCGACGAGAGTGAGTGAGGAGGCGGCGGGTTGGGTTCAAACTGAAGAAGAGCGCGCTCGTGACTGGCTGACTGACTGAATAATGGAGCTGGGTATTACTATGGTGGAAAATTCGCCGGGAAGGAAGAGACAGGGAGACGGGGACGAAGCGCGTGAGGTCACAGCCACAGTTGACACGTCGCTCGTCGGCCGCCAAATGACCACTATACCCTTTAATTATTTCTTTCAGTGTGAGTGTGCGTCTGTCTCTAGCAACGTATCAGTACTACATTCATGTCACGTGTTCCTTTGCCAGTACACCATACGTACATATACGGATATACCCAGTTGAGTTGACTACAAGTCTACAAGAGAGTACCAGTAGTACGTTTCATGTTTGTCATACTCTGTTTTCTCATCTTGTTCCTCCCTCATACTCCATCCGTTTTTAAATATATAAAACTTTCAAACATTTCAGACTTTGTCATAAATGAGTGAACCGACGCAGCAAAACGTGTTTGTATACGTATGAATCAGAACAATGTAAAAAATACTAAAAATCCTTATACTAGTAGTATTTTTCTTTCTCCTAATTGACCCCTTTTAGAATTCAACTGGTAATGGCATTTCAAAAAACTTTTAGCCGGATCTGCATCCTGTCATAAAACGCCCTAGATCGAAAGTCTGGAAAACTCATAATACGTCATTTGTACTAACATTTCTGAGATGACGAAAAAGTCATATCAAATGGTTTAGCCGTTTTTGCATTTTACAGTTACAGCTAAACCAAAGTGTATGATGTTTTCTTAGATCGTCAGAGCTTCCAAGAAACGTTTTTTAGTGTGTCGTATTTGCGGAGAATTTTTTTAGATGCCAGTAGTGCGTGAGAAGCCAAAAGATACTCCCTCGTAATAGATCCCTTTCGTGTGGCCAAATTACACGTGGGCAGATTAGTCAGGCACGCAACTGGGCGGACAATTATGTGACTTGTTGGCCACTGTGAGTAGTAGGTGGTCTCTCTGCCAAATCTGCACACTGAGCAGCTTGATTTGAGGGAAATCATTTTGGGCAGCTTGATTTGAGTACTAATTTGAAAGGTAGTGCCGCCGCAGAATGCTGCGTTTGACTTGTTCGTCACTATCACGCGCATTATTACTTAATGGTTGTTGCTGTTCTAAATGTGTGATCTGACAATTGTGGATTAAAATAACAGTACAGAACGCATCACCTGTTTTTTTGACTTGATGCTCTCTACCTCCAACTCCAACTATAATAAGCATCCCCGTTGTCACTCAGAGGAACGTTGGCAAATGCGCTGGGTACGGAGCGATGGGTCTGATCAGAATGGGTCAACGGGCGACTTGACTTGAGTGAAACTTAGCTAGCTTCCTCTCCGGGCATGCCTCCTGTCCTGCGTGTATGCTACGCGCCCCGTTTCAAATTAACATATTAAATCGCGCCCTAGTAGTTAACTTATAATCGTGCTGCTTTCCCGAATACAATAAATTCAAACAAGCGCATCCATCACGGGAAAGCAGATTCAGAGGCCTACTTGCCCTAGGATCTACACAGTACACACAGAAAAAGATAGGGAAAAACGTGCCCTCGGTCCTCGGATCAATCGGTCCCTGTTTATAATTTTCTCTCAGCCTCTCACACAGTCAGAGGACCATGTAGGGTAGCAATCGTAGATGTAAATTTCCTACATTTGCTGACGACATCAAGACGAAGCACACGATGAAACTATTTGAGCTTGTTCGCGTGCATCATGCATGACACGAGATGCCTGAAGCAGAGGTTCATTAATCATTATCAACCACCGAATCCAGTGAAAAAAAAAACACAAACGGCTGTCTCTCTTTTTGGCCAGTAGTTTCAAACTGCGACACTTTTTTTTACAAATATTATTATTTAAAGCTGCTACATAACCCTCTAAGAGTACTAAGCTCGCTAAAATCTTTGCACTCTCCTTACACCTCATATCATTTAATAAATCATTGACACCACATCATGGTGGATCCCACTCACCTCTCACTTTATAGTGATAACTCACAAAATATTAAATTTAATTGTGAAACAACCCACAATGGACCCCACAATTCTCTCAGTTTTTAGTCCAAAACTCTCAAACATTAAAACTGGGTTTTACAAAATCTGTTGGATATATACACATGTTTTCAACGTATCCGTCAAACTTTCGGTGAAATAATGATATTCCCAAAACTACACAAAAATGAAAATGTGTCTGTGAAAACGAAAAAAGTAGCTCCATTTTCTTCTCAAAATTTATCTTTTTGTGGCAAGAAATACCAAATATATTGTTTGCAAAACTTTTAGAGTGCATACATTACGTGCACGTAGTTGTATTCTTTATTTCAAAAATATTAAAATCTACACATGTAGTTTCGATTTAAAAAAGGAGATATGGTGAGTTCAGAGTTATTAGCACTTTCTGACAAACTTTATCCTTTCTCTGCCGCCGGCACCCACCATAGTGTGACGCAACATGTGCCACACGATACAGTTTCTCGCCTTCCGCTTTCTCGAGCAGTATTCTACCAAAACAGCCATTCCGACGCAAATTTTGACCGTCTCTCCGCACACACGTTTGGCTCTGTCAAGCCCCCATGAGTACAGGGCACCTCCATCCCCGACTTAACTCGATGCTGTTGATTTAAGTATGACAGGACATAATTACGCCAACTATTACTGATTGTAGGATAAGTTTTGTCAAAAAAGGCTACTTGATTTTATTATAATCAAATGAATGACTTTGACTGTAGGATCTGGATGACTAATCAAATCTTGGCTAATCTATCTCTCGAGTTTGCAATCTTCATCATCTCAAAATTGTCTAAAAATTGTCAGAGCTTTGTTCAAATTATTTTTTGCTAAAATTTTCATATAATCATGTACATAATTTAACTTTCATGACATTTCATAATTGTGATCGTATCTTGGTCGTCTAACTGAGTATCTGCATATTTTAAGCTTTTTTATGTGGGTCATGTTGTCTCTGTTGAGTGGTGTACTCTTAAACTTGTTACGACTGACATAATTGTATTCCCTTCTCTATTTTTCTGTTATGCGAGGATGGCTGAGTGAGCGAGTGGTAATAGTTTCTCCATTATTGCTACTATTTTTTAGGAATGTTTCACTAAAAAACCGTTTGTTTTATCTATCATCGGTATCAGTTGTATTCGAGCGGACGCGGCAACGCGCGTCTTTTCCTTCCAATACTCAACTAAAGGTTCAAGAAAAAAATTCCATGCAGACACGTCGTAAATTCTAGAATATTTTAGTTTTACACATTGATATAGATCCAAAGAATCATAAACAACCATAAAATCTAGAAACGTCTTAAGTAGGCGATGCACATTAAACTCTTTGCCAAGAAGCTTAAGTATGAGAAAAAACTGATACAAAACATACATATATCCACTTAGATTCATATGAGTATATCTAGGACCATACTTTTTTTTGCCAAAACTACGATGACTCGATTTCATAAAAGGTTCTGAGGAGGCAATGTATCAAAAAAAAAACATAACTAGGAATTGTTCAAAGTTATAGGAAGTGTGTTTGCAACCACAGACATTTGATTGTATAACAATAACATTTTGTTTTAACATTTAGCAAAATTCCGGTTAATTCTTTTAAGTGTGATAGAAAATTATAGTAGTTAAAATGATAACATTTATTGATATTTCCTCCCTTACCAGTTGTGTGGACATGCAAGTGTGTTTGCCAAACTCATTTCTCATATCTTTAATCAGTTTGGCCATGTCATCTAAGTGTTCTAACTCATCCACCACCTCCACCTCATCACATTCCACATCAGCATCATTATTTGGTGGATACGAGTATGATGTCTCCCCATGATATTCCCATCTTCTATAGTCAGTGGCAAACCCGTCGCATACTAAGTGCTTATGGACCTCAATAGCTTCAAGCCAAGAACAATTCACACACTTTCTGCATGGGACTAAGAGAGTGTTCCCTCTTGCCGAATGGGTAAAAGCAAACTAAAAAGAAGTGCATACAACCAAGCTAGTACAATTGGCATAAGACACAACAATTTGCACATGATCAAATAGAAGTGCATACAACCAAGCAACCAGGTAGCTAGAATCAGAAGTAACTTACTTGTCTCAGTAGAAGCTCAGGCCAACAGTGTCTAGTCCAATTCTATCCCCTCTCCACTAAGTGCCCTTGGTGTTCAACAATTAACCTATGAAGTGAATCAATTAGCACGGCAATATTCAAAATACACAGAAAAAACTAACACTAATCCATAAGTGAAGTTATTATGATGCAAGCAACTTACGTACAGCCATGACAATCAATATTTAAACACAAACACTATATGGTAAACTCACTCGACACACAAACCGAAAGAAGCGAAAAAGGTTGGACTCTCTAATAATGCTAACAGCCTGGACTCTCTGGACTGAAAACCAAGTTTTTGAGAAGACTTGCAAGTCGATCAACGTCTTCTTCGATCAGATAAAGCACGAAGCAAGGCAATGGAACTTGGCGAGCAAGGGTCCCATGCATCTCACCGAGGACTGATGTACCTGCTCTTAGTTTCAGGAAGCCTGTCTTGTACAGTTACTTGCTACTAGTAGTCAGGTCGTTCTTTGTAGATCTAACTAGGTCGTCTCCTCTTTCTTTTGCTGGTTCCCACTTCCCAGCAGCTCTGTAGACTTTGGCTCGTCGAGCCTTGCTTTGTCTCCTACATTTATACATGCACCTCTCATGCATGGTTTCGTAAAAAAAGATCGTCTCCTTTGATCCTCACGTGTTCCATCATCGATTCAAGCTCATTTCGATCTCCAGACCTTGACGACTCCGCCGTCATGATATCTCCAAAGCCATAAACTCAACTCGTCAGACTAGTCCTCGTGGTTAAACCAAGGCCAGGTAGTGAGACAAGGCTCACCCCTTGATCAGCCCAAGCTTAAGCCGCAGTGAAGGTCGATGGGAAGGATCGAAAACCTCAACGTCGCCGAGAGCGCCACGGGAAACAAACCCTAGCTAGAGGGAAGCGTGCTCACTATATGTGGCTTGGAGTTCATCATGGACCAATTCCGAAAGTAGCTACCTTTATTGTCCGCGTATCCACTCGATAGAAAAGAAAAAAAATTATACTGCTTGTGTTTTATTAAGAACGGATTTATTTTGACAGAAGAACGAATTTCAGTAGGAGCAGCGGCGGTTATTTGGGCTTTGTGGAAGACACGTAATGCTGCGTGTTCCAGTTGTAATGTTTCCAGTCCCTGTTATGCGTTTTTGTGCTAGAACTGAGATGTTTGGTAGAAGTAGAACTTTGCTAGTGGGTTTTGCTTGATATGCGGTTTGAAGTTGGCCTAGGTTGTGGGAGTAAAGTGAATGTTGATCGGATGTCTGTATTATTCTCTATTGGTTTCGTTTTGATGAAATGAAATCGGGAGTGAGTAGCTCCTTCAGTCGAAAGAAAGAACAAATTTATTATCCAGGCAACCACCATTTTATTGACTACATGATGACTACAAGAAAGAAAACGATAAAAAGAGGCCGAGTTTCACTCAAGCACGACGTAAGGAGTGCACATTATAGAATTGTTGCACTAGCCATTTAAACCAAAAGTCCGAACAAGTGAAAAGAGTTAGCAATATATTTATATTCAACGCACATATCATATACCCTCGATGTTGAGTCCAAGCAGTGAAGAAAAAACGCTCAAGCCTTAAGCAAAGATCGTTTGATAAGAACTTGGAAAGCAAATGAAGAAATAACGGTGACTGGATCGGCGGACGCACATAGTAGTATAGTACTACGTCCGAGCATGCACAAGGCCGTACGTATCAAAAAGCCACTGAGAATTTTGTGTCGAATGGACCAAAACTAAAGCTGGCTTGGCTTTCCACGGACAAAAAAGCCACTCAGAATTTTGGTTACACGCACGCATGATGCACCTAGTCGGCCGTTGCGCCACGCACCGACGACGAGGAGACACACACCTGCTACCGAAAATTGCAAAAAACCACCACAATTGATGGTTAAGCTTAAAAAAGCCACCGGTTTTCATCAAATTCACAAATCACCACCACTTTTCGTTGACAGCGTTGCAAAATTTTGCGAAAAAGTCCTCCATAATTTTTTCCTTCTACGAGCATGACGGCTAGCTCGCCGTGGCCTCTGCGCGGGCACGGGCGAGCGCCGGCCGGCCACGGCGCGGGCGCAGGCCACGGGCGCGGCCACGGGCGCGGTCACGGCGCGGCCACAGCGCAGGCGACGGCCACGGCGCGGGCGCAGGCCACGGGCGCGGCCACGACGCGGTCGCCGGCCACGGCGCGGGCGCAGGCCACGGGCACGACGACCATGGTCACCAGGAGCCCCAACGCCAAGGCTGACCGGCAGACGGCGGCCGGGGCCGCACCGCCGCGGCAGCGCTCAACCCCGCTTTCATCAGGGAGACCCTCAAGAAGGTACGAGATAGGATCTTGTTTCGGTTTATGTTTTGGGGAAAGGTTGTAGTACGAGTCTCCAGCTGATTTTGATTGGTGGAATTGGTGGTGCCGCGAGCAGATGGACCGGTGCATGGCTCGGCTCCAGGAGCTGCAGTACACGGTGGCCGGCTGCGCCAAGGTCGTCTCCGGGGTCAGCCTCAGCCCGCGTAGCACCCGCGGGTACCTCCGCACCAGCATCCGCTGCAAGCAGGAGACCGTCAGGTAATCTTTCTCTCGCTCCGTCCCGTCCGCAGGTGGAAGAAGAAGGAAAAAATTATGGAGGACTTTTTAGCAAAATTTACACACGCCACGTCATGCCTGACAGTGGCCATACCGGTCAGAAACAGCGTCAACTCGGCTAAAACGAGGTTTCGTGGAAATTGGTGGTTTTTTGCAACGCTGTCAACGAAAAGTGGTGGTGATTTGTGAATTTGGTGGAAACCGGTGGCTTTTTGTAGCTTGACCACCAATTGTGGTGGTTTTTTGCAATTTTCTCACCCTCCTCCTATGACCTCTCGAGGTGTGCGTTTAGGTACTCTTCCACCCAAGCATGCAACCTTCTAAATGTGATCCCATTTAGCAATCTAAGAGCATCTTCGCTGGGCCGTCTCAACTTTGTTCGGCACCACCCAAAAAATGTCTCCCATATGGGGTGCTGACCAAATACCGACAAAATAAGGATGCCCTCGTAGTTTTTTCTTAAATTTGGACATTCACATATTTAATCCAAGGACTTGAGTTTCATTGAAAATTAGACATAACCTAATTTAGGCGCCGGGAGAGGCCTCGCTTGTCCGGTCTCGCCGTTGCTCGCCACCGGGAGGCAAGATGAGGAGCCAGCCTCGCCGTTGTTCATCGTATCCATACCGGGCAGACCCAATCCAGAGGTGGTAGTGGCGGTGTTTCATTTTTCCACCTCTCCAACAGCGATAACATCACTCTCCTCGCCTCCCGTTGGTTCCCACAAAATAAGGGACCAACGAGCGTTCGGACTATATATGGAAGAAGATGAACACGCGCGAGCTTAGTGGAGATTTTGATAATTGATTTAATGAAATAACCAGACGCGCCAAGTTGTCATACCGCCAGCGCAATTGTTTCTATGAAATAAGTTGATTCCAGTCACCAACTAATCAATTAACTTGGGTACGTAGGTAGATGCGATTTGGACCGTACGTTGCACGCATATTACACAACATCCTAGCTAGTTCGGTAGCTAGGCAATAGAGAAGAAGAATATAACGGATGGAGATGTGTGAGCGACAAGTAAGTTGGTGACATCAGGTACGGCAATATAAGGAAGGATCGAGATCTTGGACCAAGTGGAATCACAAACGGAGGGCCAGCTATAGCTAGCACACGGAGGATCCACGAAAGAAGATGGTGCATGTTGTACATATATAGTAAAAAGAGGCAATCATCAGCAAGCAGGACCCCTTGAAAATAGGCCTATGGATCGATGATCCATGGCACTTTCATGGTGCGAATGTGCGATGGATGGATGTGCATTGACATCAGCGCCCACTTGCCGGCAGGTTATCGCTATCCAAAGCGAAAGGGCCAGAGCACGTACCCTGTCTAGCTAGGGCATCTGCTCGTCCGTCGTCGGCTATAAAAGGTGGAGTCGAGGACACGACACACGCTCTCACAAGTGGACTCCTTCATTCCATTCCATTTTGTTTCATCACGTCTCTTGTGTAGCTAGGCTTGTCCGGCTCTTGATCGCTCCACGAGCCACACCAAAGTCTGTCTTGCTCCTTGAACACCTGCAGGTGCGTGCTAGCTTCTCTTGATCGATCCAAGAAGGATGAAGACGAAGCAGTCCAAGACGACGACGTCCTCGGGGATGGAAGAGGTAGCTCCAAGCGGAGGAGGCTACCGGAAGGGGCCGTGGACGGAGCAGGAGGACATGAAGCTGGTATGGTTCGTGCGGCTCTTCGGCGAACGCCGCTGGGATTTCTTAGCTAAGGTTTCAGGTTTGCAAGGTGGAGGGTGACCCATGCATGCATCCAGCTCCATCTCGATCGAGCTCGGCCATGCTGCATGGGATCCAAATATATGTAGCCATGGTCCCTTTGTGTGCTAACACTCCTGCTCTCCATTGGCAATCCTGCCTTGTCTCTGTTTCTCTTGGCTACAGGTTTAAATCGGACGGGCAAGAGCTGCCGTCTCCGGTGGGTGAACTACCTGCACCCGGACCTCAAACGCGGCCGGATGACCCCCGACGAGGAGCGCCTTGTGGTGGAGCTCCACGCCAAGTGGGGCAACCGCTGGTCGCGCATCGCCAAGTCCATGCCGGGCCGCACCGACAACGAGATCAAGAACTATTGGCGCACGCACATCCGCAAGCAGGACAAGACCACGCGCGCCGCGGCCGGTGCCGGCTCGAGCACGAGCACGACGTCCACGACCACGTCCATGTCCACGTCGAGCTCGTCCTCCTCCAGCAACGACGACGACGACCATGCGCATCACGGGGGCGAGGCCACGGCGGCCAGCCAGGAGCCTCTGATGTACACCGGCATCGGCATGGACAGCATGCTCTGGAACGACATGGATAGCTACGCCTGGAGCGGTGCTGCCGCTTTGGTAGCGCCTTCTTCGCCGGTGTGGGACTACTGCTGCTCGGATTCGCTGTGGGGGATCGGCGACGATGAGGACGAGTACAAGAAGATGCTCGGTGCCTCCTGATCTTGTTGCTTGATGCCTGGTCACCTGGCTGGCTGGCTCAGCTTCCCTTTTGTTCTGTACATACATGTAACATATGCATATATATGATCCATAGAGAGTAATACCTTGTTAGCTAGCTCTACCTAATCTACTGTACTTAGCATGCATGTAGCGGCTGAATTGAGAATTCAGATTGGACTTGCAAATTAAATGAAGTTTTTCATCATCAGCAGTAGTTCAATACTGATATGCCTTTTTTACATATGGTAGCAGATGCATGATGTTGATGCCGAATTTTTTCCTTCATTTCCCGATTGAAAACTTAAGGCGTCTGGCATAACTTATGAATAAATGGATCAAAACATATTCGAACCAGTAGTTCACAATTATAAGGGAATCTGCATGAGAAATGTATAGTCCAAGAATATCGATCAATCAATCAAATAACCGACCCTGAAGATCCTCAAATCAATTCCTACCTGCAGACGTTCACCAGCGCAAGTAACTTATCAAGTTGATGCTGACCCTGAAGATGTTCATCACACCGCCGTGCATGTCCTTGTCCTACTTTCTCAAGCTTGCATCTAGAAGCAATATTTCATTTCCCTTCCTTTTCACGCCTCCAATCAAGTTCATATCTGAATTCCATCTCGAACAGCGGTGAGTGGCCCTGATGGTCTGCAGTACTGAGAGGAATTTCAGTGGGTGATCAGCGGGTTGCAAGTTGTGAATAAAAGGAGAGGTCCAGGTGGCTTTGATAAGGGATCCATGGAGTAAAAAATGGTGACCCGCAAAAAGGTAGTGATAAGGAGCCATCATCAGCAGCAGATTGTTGCATTCTTCTAGTATTATCTTGATCATGAGTAATTTACTCCATCTTGTTAGCTAGTGCTTAATCTCAACCTTTTTATTTCTTTCTTGCTCGTAGTGGTGTCCTCTTGCACATACATGTGTGCTTTATACTAATGCTAACCTCATCTTCTGACTTTTTCCGGCACTAAACTGCTCATCCAAGATAGATTATATATACCACCTCAGCCATGGATTCAGATGATCTCTCTGCCCAACTAGCTAGATGTCACTCAACGGTGTGGTTGCCAAGCTTGGCATGGCAAAAGCCTCAATAATTCTGTTGTCAGGCAAGACATATTCAGATTCAGAATGATGCTACACCACACCTATTAACTGATGTCCACTACAGATTAGAGCAAAGACAAATCAGTTCCATGTACGTTCTGTACTTACTAGGACACCTAATTTTGGTAATACCCATGACATCTAATTTTGGCATGTCGGCCCTCTCCACCATATGACCTAACACAAGCACTTTTGCATTTTACTTTCCTCATAAATGTTTTATTTACAGTTAGCACAGTTTTATAAACCCAATAATTTTTTTTTGAAGAAAAAGCACTAGTCAGCGACAAATATTTATGTGTGCTCAACTCACCTGTTCCAGCGTCACCCTAGATCAACTCGGGCAGCAAAACTTAGGGTTCTCGGCCATGGTGGGTAAGGAGACGTAGCCATGCGCGGACGTAGAGGAAGTGGTGAAAATGTGGGCGGATGTAGAAGAAAGGAAGCGAGGAGTCGCACCGAAATGCTCTCTTAAAAAATATTGGCCCTCTCCCGATGCAGTAACTCAAGAGACGGGATTACGGAGGCCCGCTCTCCCGGATGGTTGTGCATGCGATCGCCTAGAAGCGGAAGTATGTAAGCAACACAACAAAGGTAAACTGGCAATGTTAAGAGAAACAAAGATTTTGTGGTATGTGTTCTCGGTTCTTAGTTATGTTCTGCCCTTTGTCTAGCTTGTGAATTATTGACACATACACACATAGTTGTTGCACCAAGGTGGAAAACTTAATCTTCCATCAAAACGTGATTTAACTCAAACTTGGTTAAAGAAATGTGAAACGACGCGCGCACTTTGTGGCTGGTGAGGCGGGCGGTGGAGGAGAAGTGTGAGTGAACTAGTCCTCCTATCACTCACGTAGTGATTGGTAGAAGTGGTTCCTTTATAAGAAAGTAAACTCTCTCTGTCCACTATCAATGTGGGACTAAAGTTAGTCCTACTTTCTGTGCGTGCCATGCGACCAACGTGAATTGGCCTTTTAGTTTTTCTAAGTTTTGTTAAATTAAATGGGCCTTGGCCCATAAAATCGAACAATCCCCACAAAAATCAGAGGCACGTCAAACTCCACTCTAGTTTCATAGCACTGTTTTAATACATGCAGTTCAGTTGAGGCTGTTGGTTTGAGCATCCACCTACACAAGGAGTTATGCTTGATTATAACTGAATAATTGACTAGACCTTTGTCATTCTTGTGCATCAAGTTTCACTCAATGTCATTACTAGTATTGGGCACTACCTCGTGAAGCATTTAAATAATATCCACGGCTTTTCATGAACTTATTGGAAATTTACCCCAATCCCATACATTTTGACCAGTAGTGTGCCTCATATATCAACATGTCTAACATTATTGTATGAGATAATTACATCTTCACAGGAGTTTGAGTTCAATTAATGTTGTCTTAACCAGCTACTCTGGTATGTTTTCTAATTGATGGGATCTCCGATCATATAATTTAGGTTACAAAGTCGTGAACTCAAATGGATCTCAAACCCATCCTCATGGATGCATTGTCTATGATATTTCTTCATGGACCATTTGTGAAAGGCCTACACCACCGTCGCATCTCCACTTGTCGCTCCATTCTTCGTTTCTCATGCTTCTCCCCTATGTATTTCTTCTCTTCTTGCTGGATGGTGCGGGCGGCGCCAGATCATGTGGGCTGCTCTTTCATGAAGGTTGGGGTGGGGCACCGGAGTAGTGGGTGGAGCACGGGGCGACAAACGACTCGTTCGGGAAGAAGAAGACAAGGGGAAAAGAGAAAGGGGAAAAAAAGTGAAGCCATTGACATATGGGCCCTATGTGTCATATTTTCATTTGCAATACCGGTTTTACGGTTCCCGATCCAAGGGAGAGCGATCAACCTAAAAGAGTTTTCTTGGACAATTTTT
Source organism: Poa pratensis (assembly GCA_947311845.1). Classification (NCBI taxonomy): domain Eukaryota; kingdom Viridiplantae; phylum Streptophyta; class Magnoliopsida; order Poales; family Poaceae; genus Poa; species Poa pratensis. The sequence goes on from CAMZMU010000042.1 coordinate 2,909,639, forward strand.
ACGGGATCTGCCAGAGTTGCTCTTACGCAGATGTTGCCCTGAGTGGGCATATAAACTATCATTTTTTGATCTTCACATTTGTCTTTTTGCCTAGGCTACAAATGAAAACATAGTTGGATGCAACTTGATACACTAGACATCCAAATGTGCATGTATGTTTTTCCTTCACATTTTTTTAAAGTTGGGGCTACATACATGCATGGGGTTCGGGCTCCATTTGAAGTTCTTGTTCTATGGCAATTCCAGTCACTGGCTATTCGCCCAAGGATAAAAAAAGTAGCCATTTATTAATTTCAGAAAAAAGAAGTACATCATCATGAGACAACATGAAGTACAAAAATCGCAACGCTCCCAATAGCCAACCCCACGAGACACTGTAAAACTAACCGATCACCAGTCGCGCGCGACAGTCTCTCACCGTCGTCTATAGCTTGGGCATTTCAGTTGGTGGTGTTGAAGCTGAGGAGCTTCCACGTCTGTGACCCAGGGATGCCGCACAAGGTGGACACGTACCTACCGCCGGCCCCGGCGCCGTTCTTGGCCGTGAGCTCCATCCAATAGCACTTGTTGCCCGCGCCGCCGGACGCCACGGACCAGCACTGGGACGTGCTCTCGTAGTACATGCCCAGCCCGTGGGCGAGCGTGTAGACGGTCACCGAGAACCTCCCCAAGCTCTTCACGAAGCTGGTGGTCACGTTCTCCTGGTACGTGTACTCGGATGGCCGTGTCGCAACGGCCACCGTCGGCATCGGCAGCACCGCGGCGGTGACAACGACGACGAGAGCTAGCGCGGCAACAGCCGCCGATTTCTTCATGATGGAGTAGTAGCTATAGTTAGCTATGTAGCTCTAGCTAACCTCGCTTGTTAATGGTTAATTAACTGGAGATAGCTAGCTAGCTTACTCTCTTTGTGTGATGCATAGGCATGGGATACTTTCACTATATATAGCCAGCCTGCAGCTGTGCAACAGATGAGATGACTAGAGAGGCCTAGCTAGACATTAAGCTGGACCTTGAGTGAGGCAGTGTGAAACTGTGGAAAGGATGCTGCATGCATGGGTGCTGGTGATCGAGGTCGAGGACTGATAAGGTACGTCTAGGGTTTGCTTCGAATTACACTCAAGATCCAGATACAAGGTTTGAATTGAGTTTGAGGAAGGGAGAAGAAGCAAGGACAGGGACGATAGAGAAGCAGAGGATAGGAAAGCAGAGCCAATGCCGTGATCCTTCTGGATACCGATACAAGACGTGTTGCCAACAATATATGCTACTTGCTCCAGCTGACTTCCGGGTATCGCGGGTTGGGCTTGGTTGTCCTCTTGGGCCGAGCTTCCTTGTTGACTTGGTCCAGCTCAGGTGACGTGGCGGTAGGGTCCCTGACATCCCCTTTCCCTTGAAAACCAGCTTGTCCCCAAGCTGGTGCTGCTGGAAACCTGCTTCGAAGTTCTTCCTTGTCCTCCCATGTCGCGGAAGCAGCATCGCCAGTGGACTACTGCACCAAGCCTTGTTCTACTGTCTTACCGGATCTTGGTAGGAATAGCGAAGACATCAGTAACATTAGGAAGTATAGGAGATGCTGTCATACCGGATGCTAGTGCTTGTCGTAGCAGGGAGACATGAAAAACTGGGTGCACCGTCAAGCCTGCTGGCAGGGCAATCTTGTAAGCGACATCACTGAATCTGGCCAGCACCCGAAATGGACCATAGTACTTGAACATCAACTTGTGATTAGCTCGAGGAGCAACTGAAGATTGTATATACGGTTGCAACTTCAGGAAAACCATGTCATTCACTTGGAATTCTCTGAAAGTTCTATTCTTATCAGCATACTTCTTCATCAGCATCTGGGCTCGTCACAGATGTTGCCGGAGTAGATCATGGATGACCCTCCTTTCCGCCAACCATTCCTGCACATTTGTAACAGAACACTCTCCAGGTGCTTCAATACCCCAGTGCCTTGGCTCATGGCCATAGAGAACAACAAATGGTGATGAGTTCAGAGTGGAATGGAAGCTGGTGTTGTACCAGTACTCGGCCATAGAGATCCATTGATTCCACTTCTTGGGGCATGAATGGACAAAACAACGAAGGTAAGTTTCAACACACTGGTTCACCCTTTCCGTTTGTCCATCAGTAGCTGGATGGTATGCCGTACTCATTTTGAGCTCTGTGCCGATAGCCTTGAATAAGTCTTGCCAGAAATGACTCGCAAAAACTGGGTCTCGATCTGACACAATAGATTCAGGAAGTCCATGCAGTTTGAAGATATTATCCACAAACAGAGAAGCCACCTTAGATGCAGTATAGGGATGTGCCATAGGAATAAAATGGCCGTATTTGGAGAAAGTGTCCACTACTACCAGCAAGCCGTTGTAAGGACCAGATTGTGGAAAACCTTCCACAAAATCAAGAGCTATATGCTGCCAAGGTCGTTTTGGTACTGGTAGGGGACGCAGTAGGCCTGAGTATTTGATTCGTTCCGGTTTTGCTTGTTGACAAACCTGATAGGTCCGTACCCAATGTTTGATTTGCTTCTTCATACCTGGCCATACAAAAAGATTTTTAATCCTCTTGTAAGTCACCGGAGCTCCTGAATGTCCCCCCAACGAGCTGCTATGGAAGGCTGTGAATATTTTAGCTTGGAGACTGGAGTTTTCACCGAGCCAGATGCGTCCTTTGTGGCGGATTATTCCATTCTCCAGACTGAACTGTGGCAACGAACCTTTGTCAATTGTCAATGCTTCCAACATCTTCTGAGCCTTTACATCACTGGCATACCCAGCTGAGATTTTAGATAACCAAGTTGGTTGGCATGTTGAGATAGCTGCTACCAAGGCAGTCTCATCATGAGTTTTCCTTGACAGTGCATCCGCTGCAGCATTAGCTTTGCCCTGATGATAAATGATTTTGTAGCGCAACCCAAGTAATTTTGAGAAGGCCTTCTTTTGCCAAGTAGTGCTCAGCCGTTGTTCCTCGAGATGAACCAAACTCCTTTGGTCAGTTTTAATGATGAACTCGTCATGCAAGAGATAGGATCTCCAATGTTCGACAGCCATCAGAATGGCTAAGTATTCCTTCTCATATGTAGATAGTCCGCTGCTGCGTGGACCCAATGGTTTGCTCAAGTAGGCTATGGGATGTCCCTCCTGCTGCAGAACTGCCCCAATACCTTTATCACTCGCATCTGTTTCGATAACAAAGGTTTTATTGAAATCTGGAATAGCCAGAACAGGTGCAGTCATCAACGCCTTTTGGAGTAACAAGAAAGCTGTGTTTGCATCATTTGTCCACACAAATTGAGTGCCCTTTTTCAACAATTGTGTCAATGGACGAGCTATCATACCAAAATGGGCTACAAATTTCCTATAATATCCTGCAAACCCCAAAATGCTTCTCAGTTCCTTGACATTTTCTGGAACTTTCCAATTTGCTATTTCAGCAATCTTCTCAGGATCAGTGGCAACGCCTGCTCCACTAATGATATGACCCAGATAGGCTAAGCTTGTTTGAGCGAATGAACATTTGCTACGCTTCACCTGCCACTTATCTTTCTGCAGCAAACCCAACACAACAGCTAAGTCCTTGATATGATCATCCAGTGTCTTGCTGTACACTAGAATATCGTCAAAGAAGACTAGTGCACTTTTCCGCAGCACTGGTTGCAATGTTGCATTCATAGCTCCTTGGAATGTTGCTGGTGCCCCTGCTAGCCCAAACGGCATGACCTTATACTCATAGTGGCCAGAGTGAGTATAAAAGGCAGTTTTGTATTCCTCCCCTTCTGCCAAACGTATCTGGTGATAACCGGCTCGCAAGTCCAACTTAGAAAACCACTGAGCACCTGTCAGCTCATCAATCAACTCATCAATGACCGGAATTGGGAATTTTCTAGGTACTGTCAATGCATTCAACCTTCGGTAATCAATACATAAACGCCAGGTAAGATCTCTCTTCTGTACCAGTATAGCAGGTGAGGCAAAAGCACTTGTACTGTTCTGAATGACACCAGTTTTCAGTAATTCGATCACTTGGCGCTCGATTTCATCTTTATTTGGAGGCGAGTGTCGATAAGGTCTAATTTGTACTGGCTGAGCTCCTTCCACCAATGGGATCACGTGATCACAAGAGCGTGTAGGGGGAAGGCATGTTGGCTCACTGAAAACTGATTCGAACTGCTGAAGTATTTCTTGAACTGCCACTGGCAAGTCTGCATCACTGCTTTTGCTAGCTTCATTCAATGGGGTGATGACCAATATCTGCTCAATATCATTCCGATGTGATAGTCCTGCCAACTGCTCTACTGTGATTGTGTTCAATAGAACTGCATTCGCACCAACACCTTGCAAGAAAACCTCTCTGCCTTTACCAGTGATCTGCATTCTTTTAGTTGGCCAATCAATATGCATTGGACTATATTGGTATAGCCAATCCTGCCCAAGGATAACATCAAACACTCCCAGCTGTAACACCTTGAAGTCCGAGACAAACTCATGTCCTTGAGTGGTCCATTTACAGTTGAGAACCTACTCTGTGCATCTCAGCTCTCTGTTATCTGCCACCTTAACTCTCACTAGTGCCGCCATAGTAGTCACGCCTGGTAAGATGTCTAACAGAGATTTGTTCACAAACGACGTTGTACTGCCGGAGTCAACTAACAGCAATATAGGTTGCCCATTCAGATCACCTTGCAGTTGTAAGATGGTTGGAGTATTTTCTGCAGGCGATATTGTATCAGACAAAGCTTGCAGTGAAATTGCACAGCATAGTTCTCGAGTTGCGTCAACATCTGCAGATTCTTCTTCATCCAGAATTCCCAATGCGTCGGCTCCAATTAGTTCCAACAGCTCCTCCACAATATGAAGCTATATTGTTGCAGGACAGGTATGATCCTTGCCCCATCTTTCACCACATTTGAAACAGAGCCCTCTAGCTCTGCGGAATGCCTTGAGTGTAGCAAGCTTGTTACTATAGTTGGTTGCATCTTGTCCTCTTTTATCTGCTGCTGTCTGACCATGGACATCAGGAAGAACTCTGGCAGCCACTGGAGTAACTGACACTCTAGATCTGTTCAACTGTCGGTACTGCTGAGAAATTGGAGGTACACTGTCCTGAACTTCTTCCTGCAATAATGCCAGTGCACAAGCAGAGTCCAAATCCGTCGGCATTTGAACCATCACCACTGATCTGATTTCATACCGGAGCCCCTCGATGAATCGTGTCAAAAAGTACAAAGGATGAATAGCATCAGAATATGCCAAAAGATGGTTCATAATATTCTCAAATTGTACGATATACTCAGAAACTGTGCCTATCTGTTTAAGTGAGTAAAACTGTCGTATCAACAACTGGTGTTTATCTCTACCAAAACGAGTACATAACAAAGCACAAAATGAAGACCAATCTAGATTGCCTAATTTTTTACGAACAGAATGAAGCCAAATTTTAGGTGAACCAGCAAAATTGAGTGTTGCCATAGGAACCCAATATGATTCATGCACTGCAAACATGCTAAAATACTGCTCTGCAAGCGTCTGCCACATCTGAGGATTATCACCATCGAACACAGGAAATTGCAACGATGGATTCGACTGTCCCAACTGACTGAACAAATTGCTAGGAGAGGCATCAATTTTAGTAGCACTGCGTAGATTGAAAGGTGTCTGAAAGTTGTTCATACCAGTGCCTGGGGTAGGCACTGGAACAGATGATGTTCCAATACCCAAACCCCGGTTGAGCGTGAGATTGCCGTGGCCTTGCCCGAGATCGGTCCCAGTAGAGCGCACGCCGAGCGGTAGGGGACGCTCCGTGGCTCTGAGGGCGTCAGCGAGGTGAGCCGCTGCCAGATCTCCGCCGAGATCGGTCCCGTGGGGACGCGCACCGAGCAGCGATGCGCGCTCGTGGTTCCCTTGGGCGTCAGTGCCACCCGGCACTGCCAGATCCCGGGGTGTTGATGAAGTAGACGCGCCATCTGGTGGAGGGCGCGCCGCTTGCTGTTGCAGAGCATGTACGGCCGACTGAAGAGCGTCGACGCGGCTCTCGAGTCGAGGACGCCATGAATTGAGGTCGCCGGAGATGGCCTCGATCTTCGTCTCGATGTCGTCCGCCCGCTTCTCCTGACGGTTCTCCGCCGCCGTCAGCAGTTCCTGGAGCTGCCTGAAGAGCTCCTTGTTAGATAGATGCGCGTCGGCCATGGTCGCCTCCCGCTGCTCGCGAGCTTGTCGCTGATGTCGCGTCTCGATGATCGAGACTGGATTTGGGGCTGGAGGCGAAATTTTGGAAGGGTGGTGGTTTGGCTCTGATACCAGGTGATAAGGTACGTCTAGGGTTTGCTTCGAATTACACTCAAGATCCAGATACAAGGTTTGAATTGAGTTTGAGGAAGGGAGAAGAAGCAAGGACAGGGACGATAGAGAAGCAGAGGACAGGAAAGCAGAGCCAATGCCGTGATCCTTCTGGATACCGATACAAGACGTGTTGCCAACACTATATGCTACTTGCTCCAGCAGACTTCCGGGTATCGCGGGTTGGGCTTGGTTGTCCTCTTGGGCCGAGCTTCCTTGTTGACTTGGTCCAGCTCGGGCGACGTGGCGGTAGGGTCCCTGACAAGGACGTACACGCCGAGGAGGAGCGTGGAGATTGGTGATGCGACAACTGTGAAACCCTAGTAGTTTACTTGGCTTGCTTACGCGGTTGCTTGGTTTCGCTACACAGTTAGATGAAGCGCCGAATAACGAGGCCGCCGGGCACGAAAGCTCAGGTACCGGCATCCGGTGGTCAACTTGGCGGGCAGGCCGCAACGGAGGAGAGCGAGCTGGTAGCTAGTTTACCATGTCGGCAAGGCCGGCTGGCAGCTTGGGCGTTCATGCGTGTGTGTGAATATCTTGATCGAGCTGGGGGAAGTCAAATCTTCCTTAAACGAATGCGATGACAGTCAATCACTAAAGTACGTATTGCCCCGTGACATCTCACAGCTACGTATAGCTCATGCAGGGTTCTGCCTAATTAGTTTCTATACAACTAGTACAAAAACAGTACTACTACTTATAAACGACGCACGGAAATGTTTTATCAAAACTGTGAAACCTATTGCTGTATTTATTAGTCTTTTCCCGAATGTTAATTTTATAATATTTCGCTAGATATTGCTATGTTGTTGTATACATATGGACTTGCTTCGTACAAAAATCTTTGACTTATAGAATTTGGATTCATTGTATGAAATACCGTTTGCTTGTTAGTGTCTATCTATGATGTCATTTAACTTTTTTAAGTCCAATTGATGGTTAAATGTTGAACATATATATATGCCTCAATGTGTACATTACGTGATTGTATCAGCCGTTATGATCTACTCTCAGTGTTTTATTAGATTTTCTTCAGTATTTCTATCGCTTTCTTAAAGATAGACGGGTGCAACGTGCGTTTTCATGGCGTAATAATAATGTTGTAAGGTTTTGGGTCGTGGACGTTCGTCCAAATTAAACAGCTTTACAGTGCCCATCTAACGTTTGCTTCCTCCCCATCCCCAATTTTTTTTCATTGTTTGAGCGAAAAGAGAAGAGAGAGGAGATCTAAATTTACTCGATATAACATATAAATTTTATTCAGTATATGTATCGCTTTCTTGAAGATGGACGGATGCGACGTGCGTTGTCATGTCATAATAATAATGTTGTAAAGTTTAGGCGTCGTGGACGTTTGTCCAAACTAAACGGCTTTACAGTGCCCATCTAAAGTCTGTTTCCTCCCCATCCCTAATGTTTCTTTCATTGTTTGCGGGACAAGAGAGAGAAAAGCTGGATTTACATTTTCACCAAACCAATTCTATCCTTTATCTGAAGGGGAGATTTTTGAATCTAGATCTTGGGATAATTGGTTGACCTCCTCCTTTGTACTTCCTCTCTAATTTGTTCGTAGCATTTGCTACATTGGTGAGATTTGAGAGAAAAGGATATGAACACTTCTTAGTGTTCTTGCTTTGCATTTGTTCCATTGGTTTGAGCTCTCCATGTTGGTTCATTCGAATGAGAGCCGGTGAGCTTCTTATTATTAGAGGGTGTCCTTCCTAGAAGGTATCATGGTTGTGACCACGGTGACCTCTTCCTGCAAGATTGTGAAATGGTTGTGCTGGTTGTGAGCTTGACATCTACCGAATTGGAAAAAAAGCTAGCCAAAGTGAAGGATCTCTAACTTTGCGGGGGGGGGGGGGGGGGGGGGGGCTCAAGAAGATTAATGTGGCCTTTGTGTCATTCAGGAAAATCAGGGTTCTCGCACCTTTCCAACAGTGAGTAGATTTCTTGCAAGAAAGTGAACATTCATATAATTCTTCGTTTCCGCGTGCTTCATAAATCACTATATCCATAATAGTTTCAAGCTAAATCCATAATAGTTTTATAAATTACTATCCATCCGCCTCTAGGCAGCGTCTTGATCTTTAGTCCAGTGGACCAACTTGGCTAAAAGAAGATTAAACTCAGCGACGAGCAAAAAGTCAAGAGAAAAGTCAAGAGGGAGAAGAACTTGCGATCCGCATGATGACGTTGAACGAGACTCTCCACCACAAGATACACATATACTTCTCCCCAATGAAGTTTATGAAGTAAGAATTTCTTGGTTGATTGTATTCTTAACCATTTTTTTACACGAGAATAAACTCATCATGAGCCCACTAAGTGTTGTTGCTTTTGTTATTCCTCCTGGATTGACCACATGGCTTGCTTTTGGGCCAGAAGAACAAGTTGTAGAAGGTATTATCTTTTTCTTCATTGAGTTACTATTCTTCCTCATTGTAGAAACATTGTGTAAGGGGCTCATATTCATGACCCATCTTCAGCCAGCTGGCGTGGCAACTATAAACTCATTAAATTTCACACATTTCAAGGTTGTATTCGTTTAACAATTGTATTTCTCGTTGGGGGTTAAAAGATTCATTTGATTAAGGACCTGACACGAGCTCATCCAGCTCCCTTTTAAGTTCATTCAACTAATTATATGGCTTCTTTAGGACAACATGATCCAAATGATGTAATTATATGTGGACTGTAGTGGTACAACTAGCAAAATATGGTTCCATGTGAGCATGTTCCAGGGCATGTGTTACTATTTCATGCACATTGTTCTCCTCCAACCAATATGCAGCAAAAGGTTTGTTCATGCAGCTTGCTTAAAACTCACTTATGCATCTCCTTCAGTGTCAAGGAAAAGCAGCCATTAGTCTGATCTAGGGTGTTCAACATTGACTAATGTGGCTCTTGGATGCAATTCATACCATTGTAAACAACTTTGTATAGCCATTTTCTCAAGGCTCTTCTTCATATGAACTGGTCACAATCATAACCCATATCCTTGAGTTCACAAGCAATCAACACGTCCCACAATTGTTGCGGTATGTGCACCGGCCGTGGAGCGCAGCCTTCCTTCTTACCGACAATGACCCAAAACATACTAAAACTAGAGATAACGCAAGTAGACCCAAGATAGGTGCTTCTCTTCCCATTTTGGTTCTCCATAAAATCATGTAAGCCTCCACGGGTAACTCTGATGCTTGCACACTGCAACATAAATGTAATTTGTTCAAATGTTCATAGATTGAATCCCAATAGGGTTTGTTCAAAACAATAGGAGTCCCCCACTCTCGTCATCGCTTTATGAATCATAAATTGATCCATATGCAAGTTTCTTCTCAGCTTTTTGTCCCTAGCTGTGTGTGACCCGGACAGAGCTATCAGATCCGGCCTTGGTTGCTTATGAACTTCCGGAAGCAAATTCCATGCCCTGGTACTTCCCATGTCGTGGAAGTTCCAACATAGCATGCATTTTATTCCCCGGTTAGCCTCCATGGAAGTCGCCGATATTTTCTCTGGAATGGTTTCCTGCTGTGCCATCACTCATTCTTGCTTTCTTCTTGTTATTTGATTTTTGCGCCGTATTGTGGTATCCCGACTTTCCCACATATGGATCACAAACATCCTATTTCTCACCTTCAAACTGGATCCACCAATGCAGCCACAATAGCCGACTTTTGCCGAATATTCAAATAAGGTAGTGTTATCCTTGAGTGGCAGTGGATATAACTCAACATTTTCCCATGAAGATAGTGATTGGGTGCGAGTCTTTCTATCATGGGCCATATCATCATCATCTCTATATTTCGGTTGGTGTATTCCGCATTCGAAATCCCCCTTGAGCGTAACCTCTACCTCCCACTGGCTGCTCACTCGTCCACGATAATCTCCACCTTCGGATTCATGACCATAAAATCAGGGCCCAAACCGGTATTGCATTCGTTCACTCTACTTCTACAAGAAGTCAAAATGATGGAGCCCCATTCAAGCTTAGCTTCCTGATCCTCTATCGTATCACATTCTTGATACCAATGTCCCATGCATCTTAGTACAAAATTTGCAAAAAAATTGGATTTTTTTCATAGTTCACTTCATAGAATTTCATGTTGACTCCTTTGAGAACCTAATAAATATAGTAAGCTTCTTGTTCACAGCTTGCTTGAATCTCACCCCCAATGAATTACCCAAAAGCCATTGGGAAGGTCTATCTGAATCTCTTACACTTCACGTGTGTTTTATATGGAAGCTTTATTCTTCAACACACCTGCATCTAATTTGTGGATCTAGCAACAAGCCTGATTCGATCAAGCTTGACATTCTCTGGTTTGGTAAAGTCATCATACTCTTGTATAATCATACTCAAGGTCCTTGGTAGTAGAAGAGCCACGGAAATCCCAAGGTCCTTGGTGCTTGCCTTGTTCCAATCTGCAAGACAATTAAATTATGCACACAGCGTCTTAGGGCTTATGTTCCCGCCTATGCAATCATGAGCTAGATTGCATGCAGCCCGCATATCACCAATCAGAGCACCTTGACTCAATATTTCTCCGTAAAAATCCCCGCTAGGGAAAGCCACTTGGTCTTTACCTCTAGTACATCAACTTTTTCATCCCAAACCAGATTATCCAGTTTGTCCTCCTTTAGAGGTAGATGCTCCAGGAGCAGGCATGGATCCTCTTTGTCTTTCCAATGCGATCCGCCAGCTTCCAAAGACCCTGCCATGAGTTCGGGTGAAGCAAGAACTTCCATGCCCCATCGAGAGATGTTGTATGGTTAGTTGACAATCTCACCGAGCGCGTGAGTGATCGGAGAGGGTGAAAACTCATGATGGCGCGCCGTCCAAGGACTACAAAACCCTAGACCAAAACCGCAGGGTAAAAACATGCTTTTAAAAGACAGTTCATCAGAGTTTAGGGGTGAATTAATTAGTAAATTCTCATCATAAGAAAAAAATGAAAAATAATGGTAAATATGTGACTACAAATAAATCTTCAAATTTTTAATTGGTAAACGGAAATTTTTACAATGTTCGGGCGACGTTGATGACTTTTTATAACAGGAACATTTTTTGGAGTCTCGTTTTGACCATTATTTTTGAAAAAAATACATTCAAATGGATTGGAAATAATTAATTGCCCCCTACCCGCCACGAACCTGTGATAAAGTGTTAGAAGGAAAATATATATTACAATGAGATGGCGCCCAACCAGCCAGTAATTAAAGACCATTCATGTATTGCCATGAGAGAATCACATATGATGAAAATGCAAACATGTAATATTAACCACCTTGCCATAAGATTATTAAGTAATTGACACCCCCAACCACTCCTATTTTTTGATGAGATGGTAGTAAATATAAAAATTGAAAATACAACTAATGTTGCCAGATGGCAATGGGTGACTAAGATAATGAATGAGCTATAGTAGCAGGACGTATTAGAATTGTCGATTCCAAAGTTTTGTGATCTTTTGTGATGTGCTGTTGCTGTATAGAAACAAGTGATGATCTCGTCTGCCCGACTGCATCCAGGTACCATACAAGTATACAAGTTTAGCATGTCTTAATTTAGTTCAATTTTCATACATGGTAGAAAGTTGTATATATTTCCATGTTAATTTGACTAATGTTCAAGCCTGGATACCGGTGGGATAGACCAATGTAAATAGCCAAAGAAATGTAATGACAAAACACTATCTAAATGAGTCCCATATATATCTGTACGCAGCCAATAAATGGGCATGAATGTGGGATGACAGGTGACAAAATAGAACAATTATAACTCAAAGTAAAGCAGTAGATGAGTACATGCGTAGCTAAGAACACCTTGTCGATCTGGGCTGTCACCCAACAGCGCAGCATTGATCCTTATCAATCTCGAAACTGAAAAAAAAAAAAAGGAAGCCCATGAAGAGTCGAGTAATGGACCAGATCCTAATATATGTGCAGTACAAGCATTAGCTAGCATCAGCTCTAAACATTTCCTTGAGTAGTACTCCATTTGTTGTCATTATCCATCGCATTTTACCACCCCCATTATTGTTTGTCATTATCCAGCTCGCTCGCTGATAAGTTGTCACGTTCTAATGAGAGTTCGATCACGCACATGATAAGTTGTCACGTCCGCTGATAGACACATGATAATGTTGGTCGAGATGAGGACACATTGCGCGTGATGATATGACATGAGTTGTCACCTGCCAATTCTGCATGCAGAGAGCAAGCTACCCTCTCGATCGACTCTACCTTCTTCCTCACTCGTCTATATAAATAAGCGCATCCTCTGCCATGCCGTAGCCACACAGCAGATCCACCACCTACACTCTCATCCAAGTCCTTGCTCTCATCTCTCCGTCACTCAGGGCAATGGCACCTCGCCGCACGAGCATGGGCCGCCAAAAGATCGAGATCCGCCGCATCGAGAGCGAGGAGGCACGCCAGGTATGCTTCTCCAAGCGCCGCGCCGGCCTCTTCAAGAAGGCCAGCGAGCTCGCCATCCTGTGCGGCGCAGAGGTGGCCGCCGTCATCTTCTCCCCCGCCGGCAAGGCCTTCTCCTTCGGCCACCCTTCCGTCGAGGCCGTCATCAAGCACTTCGCTCCGACCGGGGCCGGAGGAGGAGGAGGCGCTGGCACGGCAGAAGAGAGCAGCCATCTGGCGGACCTGAACCGGCAGTACGGGGAGCTGCGCGCGCGGCTGGACGCGGAGAAGCTCCGGAAGGACCGCGTCGAGGAAGCCATGGCGAAGGAGCGCGCCGCGGCGAGTCCTGTGGCGGCTTGGCTGGAGGCCGACGTCCGCGACTTGGGGGAGGAGGAGCTCAAGGCGTTCTCGGCGGCGCTGGCGGAGGTGCAAGCCGCTGTCGCCGCGCGGGCCAGCCAGGTGCTCCAGGACGCCCTCAACCACGGCCGCGCCATGGTGGCGGCCAGGGCCCACCGTCCCTCCAGCAACAACCTGATGCCGCCGCAGCAGTTCCTCGTCAACAACGGCGCTGGGTTTGATCAGTTTGGTGCAGGCAGCAGCAGCAGCGCCAGCAACGGCGAGATGGACATGCAGATGCAACTGCAAATGCTGATGGCGATGCCGCCGCCGCCGCCGGGGTTTACCGTGGCCGGATCGGAGCTGCTGCTGCAGCAGCAGGAGTTCGGCTTCCCCGGGCACTACTGAAAAGGAATTATTTCGGCCCTAAATTGTCATTAGCGTCATATTGGGCTGTGCACAAAAGCCCAGACAATGTAAAAATGGCCGTTCACCAACTAAGAATTAGAACTTTTTTGGAGTATAATATTTTCTTTTGTTTTTATTTTACGATGAGATAAATGAAATGCCTATGGTGAGAAAATAGATAGTACCATATATTTGTACATATCCAATCAATAGACATGAATGTGGGATGAATGTGGGATGGCAAGTGACAGACAGAACAAGCATTTAAAATATCTTAACTCAAAAGTAAACAAAGATACGAATGCATAGCTATAGCTACAAGCACACTCGTCGCGGCTGTCACCCAACAAGGAAGCACTAATTGCTGCTAATCACTCTCCAAACTAAAAAAGGAACCCCGTGAAGAGTCCAGTAATGGACATCCTAATGCGCACTCCTATTAGATAACATCAGCTTAAATATTTCCCTGGATAGTAATTAATGCCATTAAACCATCAGCTAACTTGATCACGTTTACCACCATATTCTTGTTATTCCACTAGCAAGGAACCAGCTATGCATGAGAAAAGAGTTCATGTGCATCATAAATTTCCAAAATCCTTCAGAAATCAGAATTATTAAAATAGGTGCAGTGCAATCGTAATCTCATCTCTCGTCACTCAAGTTTACCAAGAATTGAGAGTACGATGACAATAGTAACGACGATAGTTTGTCGCATGTCCAAACTAGGAGGAACTTGATGAGTCGTGAGGTGTCGAATATATGAAGAGCTTGATGAAATGATATTCCATTAGAAAGTTGGTTGTGTGCATCATCATGATGCAGAGGCCGGGAGTACCCCTTTTCGAAAAAAATCCCATTAGAAAGTACCTCTTGTGAGTGAGATTGAGTGAGATTCAAGTGTATGATGAGTTGTCGGGTACAAGAAGAAATTAGATTATGTCATCCGTGCCTAGTAGCTTATCATGCCCTGAATTCTCTTACGCATAGCTAATTCTTTGATAGTGAATAGCAAAAATGAGCTGATAATTTTGATCGAGCTAGCTAATATCCAAGGGACAATTAATTGATTATAATCTTCTCATCAAGTTCTTCCTAGTATAAACACTTGACACGTCATCAAGTTCTTGTTTGGACAAGTGACAGCCTATCGCTGACATCATCCTCAGAATCCCAATTCTTGGAGTACTTGAGGGAGCAGAGATGAGGAGGATTGGGCCAGAGGACACTTCGGCCCCCGCGTCGCTCTCGCGAGGGCGACACGGGCGGCGGCCCCAACCCTAGCCTCCCGAGCTCCGTCCTCCCTCCCCCCTTTCCCCCCGCCGTCGCCTGAGGACGCCGCCGGCGCTGCGGCTGAAGGTAGCGGCAAGGAGGTCCCTCGCGTGCGTGGGTGTGGCGTTGCGTGTGTGCGTGCGTGTGTCTGGCCATGGTGCTCCATGGCCCCCTCCCGCCTCTCCTCGACAGGGCTCGGCGCCGTGCTCCGACGTCGCCCCTGCTCCCCACGTCGTCCGCTCGGCTACCGCAGGTAGCAGGTGCGCCGCGCCGCCCGTGAGGCCCTCCCTGCTCGGTGCGGGGATCCTCCAAATCTTGGATCTGACGGGCGGCCGGCCGAGGGCGTGCGCCGCCTCACCGGCGCTTGGCCGTCCGTGGGCGTGCACTGCCTCTCCGGCGGTCGCCCCTGCGTGGTCTTGCCGGCGGCGCCCGGCCCCCATGGTGGTTCTGTGAGTCTGCCAGATCCAGAGCCCGTTGGGCTGGATCTGGGCTAGGTTGGGCCAGCCCAAGCTTTTGCTGGTTTTGGGTTCCGATCTGACGTGCGTTTTCCGGTGCTCTGCCATGTAGCTGCCAGATCCTGAGCTTGGGGGCTCGATCTGGGCTGTGCTGGGCGGGCTGACCAAAATTCCCAGATCCTCGGGTGGATCTGCCGGGCGGCCAGCCTTGGGCTCTCGCCACAGCGCGGCGTCGCTGTTGGTGCCCTGGCCTGTGGTGCCCGTGTGGCTGCCGGATCTTGAGCCGGTGGGCTCGATCTGGGCTAGGGTTTCCTACCTGGTGCGCCGAGTTGTGGCTGGCGCACCGAGCTCTTCCGAGGTTGTAGGCCAGTGGCTGCGACTGGTTCTTCTTCTCCGCGTCCTCGTGACGGCGGCCGGCTGCTGGTTTTGGATGGGACTCGATGAAAATCGTGCAATGGATGTGTCCATTGTTGACGATGACAACACTTCCTAGTGTTGTTTCCCTTGTTGAAGGCATAGTCTTGAAGCCCCCTCCTTCTCTGGCTTGCTGGATCCCGTCTCTCTGTGCCATATTGCCTCCCGATGTGTTCATCCGGTGTATCTTCCTTCTATCGGCTTGTGAATCACCCTACTTTAGGGGTAGTGCTTTGGGACTTTGGCGAAAGCTATGCAGGACCTTCGTCTCTGCCGGCAACGAAGACGTTTTTGCACGCCATGCACCTTCTTGGAGGCGTTGCTGCAAGCCCCCGCCTTTTGGATTCTCAATCCCTGCTAGGTTCCTTCCCTGATGGTGTTTCTCGGTGGTGGCGTTGAAGGTGTGGTAGAGGTCGGTTGGTGTGGACAACTTCATCGTCGTCTCCGTGCAACAGAAGACAAGGCGCCTGTGTCGGGTTTAGCTTGTTTTCCTTTTTGGCACTCTGTTGCTTTGGGGGGTGTGTGTGTTGTAACCTGTAATTCCCTGGCCGGTTGTTGGCTTTGTTAATTCAAAGTTGAGATCGTCTCGAGCCTCTTTTCTAGCAGAGATGAGGATGCTGATAAGGGGTGAAATTTTTGAAGTGGATGCACTTACTTTGGACAATCAAAGAATGTTTTGATAGTTTTATTAATAATTATAAGGTTCTTTTATAGAAACTACATGCCTAAAATATTTTGGATCTCGGAGGAGGAGAGTAGGCTAGGATCTCTATCTCTCGCTATGCGGAGGTGTTTGTTAGGTTTACTTTTGGATTTCGGACTTTGGGCTATAAGCCAAAAAGAAACACATAAACATGAGCGATGTTTCAGTCCTCATACTAAGTTGGATGTACGATCAGATATGGCAACTCATCATGGGTATGTATTTCTCATCTCGATCTCTTCTCTGTTCACTTGTTGTCACGCGTATGAGACTATTTATGTATATACATGAGCTCATCTTGATTTTTTTCCGATAAAGATAAGCTCATCTTGATGCTGTTAGAAGAGTTTAGATCACGGACAGACTCGAAACAAAATTACAGTGGGGCCAAATAGTATAGGTAGAGGCACTTCCTTTGAAGTTTCAAATAAAGTTTGGATATTAATAATTTTTAAATTCTTTTTCTTGGAATTCCAGCAGGGGCAAACATGTTTTTGTACTCTGACTGATGAAGAAGACAATTTGAAACACCAACTAACATCTCATATGGTCTCCACGATTGACCAACCACACAGATGCATTAGTCACACTTACACTTCCAAGATACTTTGCAGTTCTAAAGAAAAATAACCAAAAATAAATAAAACTTCAAAAGAAGTGCCTCCACTTAACCCTTTTGGCCACACTAATTTTGTTCCAAGTCTGCCCGTGGTCTAAAATCTTTCTCATATGGGTGACAACTCAGACTATAGAGTAGGAGAACAGAGAAAGATTTGAGAGATACAATGACAATTACACTCACATCATGAGTTGCCATATACGACATGGTATATCCAACTCAGCATGAGGAGTGAAAAGCCTCATATCAACTCTTTGCCATTTTATATCATTATATAAACACGAGACGTAGCCAGAGACAGAGAACCAAGCCTACCTATCCTTCTCCTCTGATTTCCAATCCAAAATATTTTAGGTGTGGCAATGGTGCGTGGCCGCACGAGCATGGGGCGCCAGAAGATCGAGATCCGTCGCATCGAGAGTAAGGAGGCTCGTCAGGTGAGCTTCTCCAAGCGTCGTACCGGCCTATTTGACAAGGCGAGCGAGCTTGCGATCTTGTGGAGGTGACCATCATCGTCTTCTCCCCCGCCAAAAAGGCCTTCTCTTTCGGATACCCCTCCGTCGAGGCCATCCTCGAACGCTTCGATCCAACCATGGTGGCGGCCGGGGGAGGACGAGGTGCTAGCGATGGAGAATACCATAGGCAGCTGGCTGAGCTGAACCGCCAGTATGGGGAGCTGTGTGCACGACTGGACATGGAAAAAAAGCGGACGGAACACGCGGACGCCGCCATGGCGAAGGAGCGCGCAGCGGCAAATCCCATGGTGACCTGGCTGGAGACGGACGTCCGCGACATGGGGAAGGAGGAGCTGATGCTCTTTGCGGCAGTGCTGGAAGAGGTGAAGGCCGCTGTCACCGCGCATGCCAACCAGGTGCTCCAGGCCGTGCCATGGAGTCTAGAGCCGGCACCTCCAACAACAACAAAGTGCAGCCGCCGCCACAGCAGCAGCAGCAGCAGTTCCACGCTAATAATGGCGTTGTGTTTGATCAGTTTGGCTCAGGCAACAACATCACCACTTACAATGATGAGATGGATATGCATATGCAGATGACGATGGGGATGCCGCAGCCGCCGCCGGGGTTCGTTGACGTTGGAATGGAAATGATGATGCAGCAGGGGTTCAGCTTCCTCGGGCCCTACTGAGAGTCTGAGACTCAATAATAAGATGAGATCCAAACCCATTCATGCCGAGTCGATTCATTCTTGTATGTATGGATGGGTGCATGCATGGATGGACATCTCAGAAGAACTCGAACGCTAGCTATCAAGCTTCGATCATTTATCTTTCGATTTAATTTGTTCATGTCTGGTTTCTACCCAGAGTTATATGTGTCGTGCATACAGGTGATGGTGGTACTATCTATTTGTCTGTATGTTTTGTGCATATGCAATGTCGGTGTTGTCTTCACATGTTGCGGTGTATCGGCTCTGGTTCGTGCACCGTTCAAGTGTCCGTGTAATGGCTTGTAATGTGTTTGCTCCAAATTAATGAAAATGCAAGCCTTTTGTAGTTCTTCCTAGCTAGGAACGTTGCAAAGATACAAGGATCTGTTGTTATCTTGACATTTTGTCGTTTTATCGGCAAATCCAAAGGACTCAGATCTGCCATTGTCCTTCTTACCTAGGACACTACGGGAACGGCGCGCTACGCCGACGGATTTTTGCCGTCGGCATAGCCCAGATTATCGTCGGCATAGCTGCCGTCGGCATAGCTCCCTCGGCATACCAGGGCCTCGGCTTAGCCTCTAATGCCGTCGGCGTAGCTTGGTACGCCGACGGCTTTGCCCTCGGCATAGGCCTAGGCCAGAATTTTATATCCCAAATTTCTTTCGATTTTTTAAAGTCTTTTTAATTGTTTAACCGGTTAATCGTACTAGGGACATATTTATTTTTATTTCTAAGCATGCTTAATTTCAGTTTAGATTGCTCACATCTAATTGATACTTCCGGTTGGTCAACCATTTTCAGACTACTTCAGCCCCAGCACGCTTAACTTTTTAGTTCCTTCCTTATGATCTACCTAGAAAGAACTCATACTTTGCTGACAATAGTATCCTATCAAGCCGATTAACCCTTGGACCATGATATCACACATCTTTACTTTATGAATCCAAACAATTATTTAAGTAAACAAAAATTAATAAGTACTAATTATCTTGAATTCAAATAACAATAAATGAATTTTAATTCATTTTTTCCTTTTTCCATTTAATATTTAATAATTCATATCTACAAATCCGTAAATCAAAATTGACAAATAATATGTCTAAATCATTCAGAAAAATGAGAGGAATCAAAATATGACATCCATATCATCTTTTTCATCATGTATAGGATTTTTTGCAACATATGTTTGGTACTTGCTTCATAAAAAAGTCATTTTTTACACTAAAAAATGGAAAATAATATTTATATAAATAATTTGGAAACTATTTTTGGCAACAATGTTTGTCATGCCAAGACACACCTATGCGTAAAATATTAACACTTTATCACAAACTATGGCACGGGGATGGCCATAACTTGGTCATTTGGCTCGAAACTAATACTTGTCTATAGATGATAGGCTTTTTTGTGAAGTTTTTTTCGACAATTTTGTCAAAAATCAAGTTTATCATTTTTCCTAACAACTAGCACACATAAAAGGACTCAATGTCAAAGGATTTCATTTTTGATTATTTTTTTATTTTTTTTATTTTTTTGAAAAATTGTCAAAATGGCCGCCGTGCGTGTTTGCATACCCGCGTTGTAATCTCAGCCGTCTGGCATTTCTTCTATAAACTCTGATGCTTTGAAAAAGAAAATCATTACACACAAGATTGGCAAGACATCAAATTGATAGAGAGATAGACAGACAACAGATCCATAAATTTGTACAAAACAACATTGATCTTGATCGTGGAATGGAATGGAAGCATAATTGAGGATTACAAGAGAAGATGATCGATGTACTCATTATTCCTGACCGACCGACGGACTGACACTGTTCACCCTGAACTTGGGGAAGACACTGAAACTAAACTGGCTTACTGCTGTTGACACGATGTACTCGTTACGCTTGCTTGATTCTTGAAGCAGTCTCGATCATGGCGAAGGATGGATGGATCCGATTCTGATTCTTCAGTAGTCTGCGGTGGGGAGCTGCTCGTGTGGGCGCTGGCCGATGAAGATGATGTCGTAGATGAGGGCGGCGATGGCAGCTCCAGCAAATGGGCCGAGCCAGTACACCCAGTGGTTCTCCCAGACGCCGCTGACGACGGCGGGGCCGAAGGACACGGCCGGGTTCATGGAGGCGCCGTCGAAGGCCCCGCCGGCGAGGATGTTGGCGCCGACGATGAAGCCGATGGCGATGGGCGCGATGGTGCCGAGGTCGCCTTTCTTGGGGTCCAGGGCGGTGGCGTACACCGTGTAGACGAGGCCGAAGGTCATGACGATCTCGAACACCACGGCGTTCCAGACCCCGACACCGGCGGAGAGGGAGAAAGCGCCGACGGCCTCGCCACCCGTGGCGATCTTAAGGAGGAGGCAGGCGACGACGGAGCCTAGCAGCTGGGCAACCCAGTAGACGACGGCCTTGAGGAGGCTGATGTTGCCGCCTACGAAGGCGCCGAAGGTGACCGCCGGGTTCACGTGCCCGCCCGAGATGTTGGCGCCCACGGACACCGCCACGAACAGGGCCAGCGCGTGCGCCAGCGCCGCCGCGATCAGCCCGGCCGGCGTCGTTGGTCCGCCGTCCGTCAACTTGGCTGCAAGAAGCCAGGCGCATCACGGCATCAGTGCGTGCATGATGGATGACATGACATGATGAAAGAAAGAGAGGGAGAAGGTAAGTGTAGGCCGTACCGAAGGCCATGCCGGAGCCCGAGCCGGCGAAGACGAAGATGAGCATGGAGATGAACTCGGCGATGCCGGCGCGGAAGGTGTCCGGGTGCGACAGCTCCCCCGGAGCGCCGATGGCGATCCTGCTCACCGGCATTTTCGCTCGAGATCGATTTCCTTTCCTGCGCACTCTGAACTCTGGACTCTGTTCGGACACTCTTCTCCTGTGTGTGGTGTTGTGTCTGTCAGTCAGTTACGGGCGCTATATATAGTCCGGGAGTGGATGGCCGGGGAAGCTGCGAGAGCCAGTCACGACCGCTTCAAACAGCCAAGGATTGGGATCAGATCACACGCCACGACCCTAGCTATTTTTATCATCTAGAAAATGTGTTAAATTTTTATATCCACATCACGAACACGATTTTTTTTTCCTTTTGGGCGGCAATTATCTAGATCACGGGCTTCTGTTTCTTTTGGGTGGCAGTGATCAGTGTAGTAGTTATGGTGCGCTTTTAAGTTTTTTTTCGTTGTTTAAATTATAATTTTTCATGTCCATAGAAACAATAATCAAAACCCATAGAGTTCAACATAAAGTCATCCTACGATAGCTTATGCAATCATGGTAGTGTGGTACCGAGGTGTAAACTAGAAGGTGATAAGCTCGCTCAAACAAGAAGAAGGATGATACCCGGCAGGATACCGGAAAATCCCATCTATTAACATTTTTTCAAAGTAGATCGCCAATCTTACATCATAAATCTAAATCTCCGATGAAATATTTTTTCTTCCTTGGAGTTGGAACTAGGAACCAACATTTTTCAAGTAATCATGAAATTTGTGTCTGAACTCCATAAATTATCACCAACCTCTCACTTTGCTCCCTTTTGACTTGTTTTTCTGCGTTGGTCCTTGATGGACTTGTAGTTGTTTCTCGTATAGCTCCCGAGCAAAAACGTGTTCAACGATTTAATGTCCTTATCTATCTGGATGTGTAACTCAGGTGACACTTCAAGACGTTTGAGGTTAGTCTAGATTGGCCTTCTGAGGTTTATTTTTTTTACTAGAGTTTTGTACAAAAAGCTGAAACGGCAAAAAAAAAATGGTGGTAGAAATGATGACTTTTAGTTTGCTTCAGTGTAACCACTAGTTATGTTAGAGATATTTATGTTTTGTATGCATTTTAGATTATTCAATCTGATATGCTTTGGTTGAGTTATCAAATAAATCGGTCTGTTGGCCGAAAACCAAATACTAACAAAAAAAGATGACGTGAGCTTGCACTTATTTTCCCATGGTTAACCAAATCACTACACCATAGCTAGGTAGCCAGCTTGTTCTTGGTCATATATGTACGCACCCCAATCATGATCATCTTCTTCAACATTTGTGTGTACCTAAACCTGTTGTGTTGCATACAGATGAATAGAGATAATCTAGAGATTAGAAAGGAGTGGATGAATTATTGGCAGCACGCATAGCTAAACCCAGGAGCAACAACACAGTAGATAAACTAGCATAACATGGAGCTAGTAGTAGCCGTTTGTGTGCTAGAGATAAACTGACGTGGACGTTTCGGCTGCTCCGGCGGTGGGCCCTCGCACGGACGATAGGGCGGGCCTCCTGGCCAGTGGGAGCCGGCCACGTGGACTAACCATTGGCGGAGGAGCGCGGTGCGGCGCCGACCAGTGACGTCGCCGCCGGTGGCCGCTTCCGGTCCGGCGGTCTCGACCCTTTCTTTTTCCTTTGTTTTTTCCGTTCATTCTCGTGAACTGACAACTGACCTGGTTAGTTGCGTTGCGCTGCATGCTTCGGCGGCATAGACATATTGCTAGATTCTCTCTCTGATTAGTTGTTGTGTGGTTCCAAGTTTAATTTAGCTAAAGACGGTGGTAGATTAACCGGCGATGGTGACCTTGGCCGGAATCTTTTTTCGTGATTAGTTGATGGATGCATCTGTGTGTCAGCTACGCCGAAGGCTAGAGGCAATTATTGGTTGGGCGTGCTGCAAATATGTGTGAGCCACACTGCCACAGAAGAAGGAAGTACTAGATAGAGAGCGACTGCTTTGCTCTGGAAACATCATCGTGCTCTCCGCTTCTCTTCTCCATATATGCTCTGCTTCATTTGGCTTCTTGAACGCTCTATCATGTCAGGGGAATCTTCTTCAGGAAAAGGCCAGGCATGGGGCTCCTCTAAAAAATCTTGCTGCCGATATCCCTTGCTCGTTTGGCACCTGCACATTCATGTGTCCAGAGAAATTCGATGGGGATGTGCTTGTACGGACATAATTAGAGCCACAAAAGATGGAGAGGATTGATTAGACATTTTTTTCCTGCGAGAAATTATCGGTATCTCTCCCGTCCGTGTATTCGGATATGGGTTGGATACCCATATTTGGGTGTTTTGGTGCCAATTATCGGTATCTACCTTAAAGTTATGGGTATCTTATATGTTTTGCGTATGTTGTTGGAATTGTTTTGGGGCTAAAATTCCAATTTGTCAACTTTTGTGTATCCAAGGAAAATATGGGTATACTATTTGGGGATCTGAGGAGGGCGATTTGGTGCCCGGGCACACCTACTCCCGAAATCTGGGCCGCAGATGATGCCTCGTGATTCGTTTGTCTGACAAGAACTGTGCGGATAGAAAATAGGGGAAAATGACGGGAACAGTGCTGTACGGTGGTCCCATCGTTCGTGGCGTTGGACGCCGTCAATGCGGGATATCTGCCTCCGACCCATCCTCCCCCGTGTGCCCACCGACGACTGGTTCTGCCCCTCCTGCACCACCACCACCTCGTCGGGCAAATCCTCCTCCTCCACCGCCGTCCAGACCAAGATTCCCAAGCGTAAGTCCAAAATCCCCATCGATACGACCGTGTTTCTGCAATTCGTTATCTGCTCGTTTTCTGAATCCGATCTTTGTTTTTCTGCTTGCAGAGTTCCCGCTGATCCAGACCAAGATAGTTGACTTCTTCAAAATCCAGTGTGGCCCGGCGGCCGCTGCGGCGGCCGAGCCGTCGGAGGGGATTAAGCGGAAGCGGAAGGCGCTGGTGGTGTCCAAGAAGAAGAGGTGGAGGTTGCTGCCCTTCAACCCCAGCGAGGACCCCGTCCGGCGCCTTACGCAGATGGCGTCGCTCGCCACGGCGCTCACGGCCACCGGCGCCGTCTTCAGCAACGACCTCACGTACATGCCTGGCATGGCGCCCCGGTCCGCGAACAGCGCCGCCCTCGAAGCGGGAGGGATGCAGATCAGACGAATTACTTCAATTACAGCACCCAATCTTGATTAATTTCATCGCCATTTTCGTGTTGCTGAATCTTGGATGCAATTTCATTTCAGGTGCTTCCGAGGGACGACGTGGAGTCTGTGCAAGAGGATGATGGAGAGAGGGGAATGGCCCCCTCTCCTCGTTGTCTTTGATCCGATAGAAGGGTACATACAATTTGCTGCTGATTTATCATCTTGCTCTATCTTCGGATGATTTGGGCACTGAATTTGGTGTGGAATTTCGTGGACAGGTTCACGGTGGAGGCAGACAGGTTTATCAAGGACTGGACCATCATCACCGAGTATGTCGGCGACGTCGACTACCTGCGGAACCGTGAGCATGACGATGGCAACAGCATGATGACCCTGCTCTCCGCCTCACCGCCATCCAAGAGCCTCGTCGTCTGCCCCGACAAGCGGAGCAACATCGCGCGGTACATCAACGGCATCAACAACCACACACCGTAAGCATCTTCATACCCCAGAATGACACACTCTGATACCTTGACTGCAGCTGTGCCTGAAACTTGTACGATCATTGCAGGGAAGGCAGGAAGAAGCAGAACCTCAAGTGTGTGAGGTATGCCGTCGATGGCGAGTGTTGCGTGCTCCTGGTGGCCAACAGGGACATCTCCAAGGGGGGGAGGCTGTACTACGATTACAACGGGTCTGACCATGAGTACCCAACTCACCATTTTGTATGACATGAGCAGATGAGCTGATGGTTAACCTGCATATTTATTATAGGAAAATGATTGTGCTGACACATTCCCTTGAATCAATTAGTACAGCCACCTAATTTGTAGATTTGGATTGCTTTTTAACCCTGGAGTTGGGATAAGGGAAATGGTACTGTGAAACAATCTGTAACCATTGGAATGGTATTTAAGGAATGCAATGGCAAAGTGTTTGTTCTGTTCATGTTTGTGTCTCTGTCTGGTGTGATTGCTCTTGTGAATGTTCTCCTTGTTTCAAGGGACAATTGCCAGAAAATGATCAAATTTTTGGCTAGGGATATTTTCAGTTGAAATATGCTGTGTGGCTAACTGGCATGTGTTCTGAAGTGAAACTGACATTGTGAGCCGAGATTTGACTTTTTTAATTTTGAAATTTCGGACAAGACTCCAGATTAGCTCAGAAGAATCTGAAATGCTGAATCTAACACTCACACCATAGCATGCTCAAATTGGGGAATTTGTTTGCTGAAAGATCCTGCCAAGTGTCACCTTCCTTGCCCCATTGTGCCTATATTAATTTGTAATACAACACAGTTTTCCCCAGTCCCACGCGTACCCTGTAAAGTTGTGCATAGCATCCTGAAATATGTAACCATAAGCAGTGCCTTGTACAAGGTCACAAGGCCTAGACATATGCGTGACAACAACCAGAACAGGTCACAAGGTTTCTGATTCTTTCATGTGCATCATGACAACAACGAAATGTAGTCAATGCTACCGAAACTGTAGATGTAGGCTAAAAACATCTGAAGCCTATTTTACTTAAGAGCCACATACAGAGAGATAAAGATCAACAAAGCTGGTCAGAAATACTACTTCTCTAGTGGTAATCTATCTACACAAGGATCCCGGCCAAAGCCTACGCTATTCCAGGTCTTTATCCCAATGCAATGTTATGCCTGTTCCAGGAAGAGTAAAATCACTTGCAAACTTTTACAATGACACAATCAGTGTCATTTCAGAAAATACAATCTTTGATAACGGAGCAACAACTGAAGCGTGTTCGAGCCGCAGGCAAAGACACGAAGAGTACTGCACTGGGCTGTTGTGGATCATTAGCAAAAGCTTCAACCTGATGGTAATACCTTGAAAGTTACAAGAACATTTCCTTCCTAGGTAGAAAAGCATGTTGCCTAGCCTACAGGTTAACCTTTCGTAAGCATCAAACAAGTGCTACATGTATGCATAGATACTAATTGGCAACTGAACTTCTCATTCTCATATATTATAACTGAAAAAACAATTAAATTAGCAACACAAGCATGTGTTTCTTGCCCAGCTTAGACAGAACTAAGCCGCAATTGTACATGGTAAGAGGTGTTCTTGCAGCTGGATTATAACTGAAAAAACTTTCATCCGTAGCTTTTTTGGCATCCCTCCCCATTAGAACTTTCATGAAGTAAACTTCTTTTGCATTCTCTCAGGTTTCCACAGGGTGACTTCATAAGTTACTGGACCTATGGACCACTTCGAAATAGAGCAGACATATGCGGAGGACAGTGGAATCTTCTAGCATCAGCCCTGTCCACATTATGAGCGTAAGACGGCGCAACCTTCAGGAATCATCCTTATCTATGGCTGTCTGAAGGGGTCGCCCACTGACAAATCATGGGTAAGCTTGCTGAGATATTGATCAATATAATATATAGTATTCCTGAACTCAAATTGAGCATCAGGAGAAGCCTGTGCTGACGAGCCACCGATTCACTGCTATAGTCCCCACGTACTTCAAATTCAATTTTGTTTAGCACTTTTGCATTCAAAACTAAGAACCTGGCAAAGTCAGCCTGATGCTCATAGGCTGAGTATAACTTTAGCACCACTATTTTGAGATGGGTCTGAAGGCACTCGATTGGATGCAGTGGGTCATAATGATGCTCATTTTCTTTATACGTCTGCCCCAAGTGGTGTTTAACGAACTGCAAAACGAAAAACAAAATTGGCATATGTTCGAGTGTTAATAACTAGACTAGCAAATGTTTAAATCAAAGCGTACATCTAAAGAAAATCACGGATCAATACTCACAGAGACATAGAGCTTCTCTAAACAGGGGAGCCACCTGAGGACGTCAAGAATTGCATTCCCTCGATAATTAGAACATCGGAGGCCAAAACCTTCACGGTCCGTATTGAGTTTGCCGAGCTGACTGGGCTCAATCCCTGAAGAAAACAGGTAACATCATATAACAATTATCTGTATGTGAGAATGCCGGATAGTATCTGTTCTTCCTACCTGGAAGACCTGCAGTTTGGATGAGTCTGCCCAGAAAGAGCCCAACATCTTCAGTTGGCAATCATCTGCGAGGCAATAAGGTAACAGTAACCTTTCGAGGCAAGGAGCATCCTCGATGACCAGTTCTGCCCTTCCAGCTCTTAGGCCGATGCTCCTAAGAGACGGCGAGCTAACATGGAGTGATCCACCTGCAGAGCAAACTTCGGAAATTGATAAGCTCTCCAAGGCATGGCAGCTGGAGAGCAAGCCGTGGAAGACGTCCCCGGAGATGGAAACATCCCACAAGGAGAGCTGCTTGAGGAGAGGGAAACTCATGGATGGCGCGACATCGTTGGGAAAATCGCAGGAAGCCTAGGGGGCGGGTATGCACCTCAAGGTTGAGGGGGTCTGAGCGCCAGAGGTGGCGCCATCGGCGGGAGAGGGCATGCGTGCGGCCGCCGTCCTTGGTGGGGAGGAGGGAGATGATGGTGCCGAGGATGGCGTCGGGGAGGCCGCTGATGAGATCGCCTGCGGTCTCATCCCGGGCGTGATTCTTCCGTGCCCTCTTCCGCGCGGTTTCATGGGATTCCCGCGCCACCGCCGCCGCCGCCGCCGCCTCCATCTCCATTGTCGACGGCTGGCGAGAGGGAGAGGGATTGAGCGAGTCGGAAACCAGGCCCTCCGCCCAGTAAAATCCTGTGCAGCTATCCATCGCCGTTCTGCGCCGCGTTAAGTGGTGGGCCATCACCTGGGAAATACTGAACAGTGGTACCCGAATGCGCCCAGAAATACTTCTGACAGTTACGAATCTCGAGACCAAAGAAGGGACAGGATATCGGGAGCACCTGTGCCCGGGCACCAAAACGGATTTTCGTTAGGGATCTCTTATAGTCTTGTGAAACAATCAGTGAGTATGGGATGTTGTTAGAAAGGTAGTTGCACATAGTGTTAAATGAACATTTGTCTGAGCCCATGAACATATTTTTAGATATAGTGAACATTTTGTTAATGCAAGAACATTTGTTTAAACATAAAAGAACTTTTTTGATATATGTGAACATCTTTTTTGTAACGGTAAACATTTTTTCATAGCATTAACATTTTTTTGATATACAAGAACAATGTTTAGACACCCTGAACTTTTTAAATGCACGGGCAATTCTTTTTCTTACAATTGAACATTTTTAATGCACGGCCATTTCTTTCATCTTCAATATTTTTTCTTAATCTCTAAAGTGATTATAAGTTTTTAGAATAAAAACATCCGTACCTCTTAGTGGGCCCGACCAAAGCCACAGCCGAAGCGGAATCGAGACTACCACTGGCGACGTGGTGGTCCAACTCGCGTTGGGCGGTAGATAGGAGTTCCCCTTGCATGCCCACTTGACCGGGCTCGCTTACTTATTACCTTCCTTTTTTAAGTGGGCTCGGCTTGCATATTTGTCCTTAGCTCGAAACTGAGCCCATGGTCCATGGCATGATTTCTTATTCATACGGCCCATTGGAGAAGCAGAAATACAATGTAATCGTAAAAAAAATCTGCATCGATCTTCTCATTCTCATTGTATTTGCACGCTGCACTTTTTTTTAGCTTACCGACAGCCGAAAATATGTGAATGCACAACCGCGGCTGTGCGGAAATTAATTGTACGTGCGTGTGTGTGTATGCAGCGTGGGGCCGCTAGCCGCGCCGATGTACGCGAACCTTAGTCAAAGAAGAGACGAGAGTACGAGGCATGTCGCCACGTAGGCAAACAGTCAAACACATGTACGTGCTGCGAATCGAAATGGGATCGGGCAGTAGGCCCCAGCTGTCGCATACGTCGAGTGGAGCTAACGGGTGGGCCCGGATGACCGCATCGAGGCAGCAACGACCTGCTGGCATCGGCGCCCGTCGGCAGTCTGGCACGAATCCAGACTAGAAGACTAGAGAATTAAATACATACACATGTAGACAAGTGAAAGTCATCTTTTTTGAAACGGAGGGAGTACGTTGTGTATTTTTGATTTCACTAGCTGGGGTAATAAGTGTCACAAAAATGAAAAAATACTGGCTAGCAGCTACACAAAGATACTGGAGTACAAAATATCCAATCGGTATTAGGTCCGATAGCTCCTAAAAACCTAGCCGCCACCACCAGCTCCTCCTCCGCCATAGCTCGGCTCCCCCTCCTTTGGCCGGCCTTGCCGGCGTCGGGGGAGGTGGGAAACCCGATCTATGCATGGAGTTTTTAATAAAATTACTGTTGTAATAGATTGGTTAGGGTTTTGGTAGCCATCTTATTCATCAATGCACATGGCATCGTTTACAATAAGCAATCTCCTGGCTTTCGTTCAACGGCGAGATCTCCTTTTCGAATTTAATGGTAGTTTTGGAAGATTAAATTTGTATAGGTATGGTCCTTCAGATTTTGCTTCGCCAGATCAATTTTGGATTTTTGGGAGTAGCGACCGGTGGCTCAGGCGTGCTCCGGCAGTGGTGCCCAGATCTGGACATGGATGGAATAACTGTCGTGTGCGAAGTGTCCTTGGGCCCTCTTCGTGTCACGGGGGAGTTACCGGGCGAAAGCTCCGTACTTCCGCACTGACGGCGGCGACGCCCGCGGGTGCCGCTCTTCCTCTTGAGGACGTCGTCGGGGTGCTCGTTCCCGTGTCAGAGCTCCGGGTGAAAGCCCAAGTTCGTTGGACTCGTCGGCGGCGACGCTCTGCACCATTACCCTCCTGAGGACGCCGTCGTGGAGTTTACACTAGTAGAAAATACCTCTATAGTCCCGGTTCGGTTGGGCCTTTAGTCCCGGTTCCCGAACCGGGACTAGGCAATCGGTACTAATGCTAGTCCCGGTTCTGGTACGAACCGGGACTAAAGGGTCTCCACGTGGCCCGCTGTCGCGAGCTCTGGCAAGAGAACCTTTACTAAAGGATTTTTTTATTTCTTTATTTCAATAAACGATTTTATTTTTCGATTTGTTTTTCAATTTTGGTTTTTTTGAATCTATGAATTGTTGGACTCGTTAATCTCTCCCCGAAGCCTCTTAATCACACTTAGTCTTTGGTCAAACTTCCCGGTCGGTCACCCATCATCACACTACTCTATCCCTAGCACGCTTAACATTTTGGTTCCTTCCTATCCCCCTCCCTATAATCTACTTGTAACTTTATGTCTATAGAAAGCTATTAATCATATTAACCCATGGATCATGGGGGTCACGCATTTTTTATAATTTGAATTCTAAATAATTATTTAAATATACAAAAATGACTAAGTAATCATAATATTGAATAAATATAAAAATAAAATGTGTTTTATTATTTTTTTGGCATTAATTCATTTAATATGGCATAATTCATATCTTTAAATCTGTAAATCGAAATTGAACAAATAATATGTCCATTATTATCAGAAAAATGTGAGGAATCCAAATATGACATAATTAAAAATCTGAATTTTGACTCTTTTTGAATTTCAAAAATCCAAAAAATTCAAAAAATAAAAAAATCCAAAAATCCAAAAAACTTCAAAAAATCCAAAATTTCAACAAATCCAAAAAATTGATTATTTTTTATTTTTTGAATTTTATTTTATTTTTTTTGATTTTGTAGAAAAAATCTTTTTTTTGAAATAACTTTTTTTCCTTTTGAAATTTGAAGGATCTGAGAAAAGTTCACCCGGTGAAATCGAGCTCCTTTTTTCTCTAATTTTTTTGGTATATTAAACGCATTTTTTCGACATCGTATGCAAAAGTTATGACCGTTCAAATTTTTTTCTTCTGTTTTTTGCAAAAAAAGTTCAAAATTCATATTTCAAAATTTCTACACCAACTAGACACTAGAACCTAACTATATCTGAAAGAATTTTATTTTTTGAAGATTTTATTATTTTCGTTTCCTTTTTGGAGAACTGAAAAGGCGATCCACGAGGGGGGTGGGATCTGATTTAAAATTCGATTTTTTTTGTAGTCCCGGTTGGTGTCTCAAACCGGGACTAAAGGGTCTATCTTTAGTCCCGGACCGGGACTAATGCTGCTCGCCTCTTTAGTCCCGGTTCTAGCCTCGAACCGGGACTAAAAGTGCCAACCGAACCGGGACCAATGGCATTCCCAACCGAACCGGGACTAATGACTGGCATTGGTCCCGGTTTTTGCCCGAACCGGGACTAATGGCATCTGCTGCTCCGGTCGAAAGACCCTTTTTCTACTAGTGTTAGGTGACCTAGGGCATGCATGGCGTGGTGTTTTAGTCCCTCCGGCACGTATGGTCGGCTTCTTAGTTGTGTTGTTTTCTCGCCTCTTGGCGATTTTCGGTGCGACTTCGGTTGTCCGGTTTTCTTAGGATCTTCTTTTCAAGAGGGCTACCTCACTACCTTGTATCGATCGGCCGTATGTAGCTTTATTTATAAAGCAGGGCTAAAGCCTATTTCGAGGAGGAATATCGAACCACCGTGGCTGAACATCTGCTAAAAAATAGAGTGACTAATTAACCATTGAGATTGGCCGAGTAAACACGAAATGGATTCCACCATAGTGATACATAAGAGACATCAGGCATCACGTTGGATCTCTGCAAGAACGAGGCTAACTCTCACATATATTATTTTTGTTGTCAGAGCATCTCCGAAGTGATTTTTTTAGAGGAAAATGAACTATCTTTTTTTGGGTTATATATATCATTGAGTTATACTGTAATCAACACGAATTTTGAGTGATAATTAATATGGAAAATATCACACATATTTTTTGTTGTTGTCAGAGCATCTCCAACACATATTTTGAATACCTAATGGGTAGAGGAGGGAGACGGTATGGGTAGCAAAAAAAGTTTCAGCTTTTGGAGCATTTTGGATGCCCATATTTCTATCCACTTTCTGGACCTGGCCTATCATTGAACATTTGCGTGAGAAATTGGGCAAGCTCGCACACTAGGGCGACGCCGCAGATCAGGTATCGGCTTGCTCGTCCTCGCGCTTGCGGAGCCCATGGACGACAGCAGGGACGACAAACGGCAAATTCGTCCGAACACTACCTGCCCTGGCGTGAATCGGGCATCCTATGAGTATATTTTTTTTGAACCCGTGAATATTTTCTAAAGCTTTAAACATTTTCTTACCCCTGAGAAACGTTTTAGAGATTATGAACTTTTTCAAATGAAAGAACATTTTTGAAAAATACATAACTTTTTCTAGATATATGTTTTTCACCAGCGAACACATGCATGAAAGAATTGTAGACGAGTCTGATGATTTGAGAGCCTGCAGATTTTCTCATAAATAATAAAAACACCTATGAATGGCCATGTCAATAGAAGAACATAGTACTGCATATTTTAAAAAAAATGCTACACGGTATAGGAGATCTTGATGATTTCAGAATTCCAAAATCTCCACAAAAAATGCGAACAGTTTTTTGTTGTTGCAAGTGAACATTTTTTTAATGCACGACCAATTGGCAAGGTTATTATCGAAAATAAATTTATTAATTTCTAGATTCAAAACAACCATACCTCTTCGTGGAGGACCAACAGAAAGCCCATCTGGCTGGGCTCCCTTAGGTCGGGCCTAGCGATGGAGAAGGATCTTCTCTTCTCCTGCATACTCGTCCTTTGCTGGAAACTGAG
The DNA here is from genome assembly GCA_947311845.1 of Poa pratensis. NCBI lineage: Eukaryota > Viridiplantae > Streptophyta > Magnoliopsida > Poales > Poaceae > Poa > Poa pratensis. The sequence continues at coordinate 2,942,255 of CAMZMU010000042.1, forward strand.
CCCATTGTCCATGGCAGCATGTAAATACGGCCTATAGGATGGTGGCTTGACCCTAAAAAAAAGCTTCATCGATCTGCTCATTCGCTTCGTATCTGGATGCTCACTTCGGCCGGATTTAGCGCAGAAACGCGTGCATGCACAACACACCCATGGCTGTGTGGCACGTAGTCAAAGTTTTTCAACGTAATTAATTGTACGTGTGTGTATGTAGCGTGGGGCCGGCTAGCCCTTGCATGATAAACAAGTCAAAGGATAGAGTACGTGGCATGTCGCCGCAACCAGTCCAACACACGTACGTAATGCGAATCGAAACGGGAGTAGGGCAGTAGACCCCAGCTGTCGCATGCGTCGAGTGGGGCTGACGGGTGAGCCCGGGATCACGCACCGAGGCAGCAACGACCATCGCTTATTTGCAAAATCTCATTTGCAATAATTTTTGAACAAATGATATGTTGCCAAGGATAATTTTTAGAGTGAATTCCACCTTTCATCTGTAGTTGAGCATTCTTGACCCCATTTAGAGAATAATTGTTTAGGTCATCCATTTTACAAACTTTTGACTCTCTTCCTGATACATTTTCGTTGGGCAAGATGGAAAGTGATGATTGAGGCTATGACAACGCGTATGGTGCAGAGAAGGTTAGACATTGTCATCGATGACGCCCTTCGATCTTTATATATTTTGACGCGCCACATTGTGCTAGCAAAACATGCAGAATGCAGAATGGGGGTAAAACCATGTTTAAAATTCTATATGTCGCATATTTCTGATTTTGTTTCACTAAATGGGATAATAAGTGTCACAAAAATCAAAAAGTTTTGGTTAGCGGCTACACAAAAATACTGGAGTACAAGAAAATGTGAGAGAGATGGGCCCAACATAAGACAAGGAGACACAAAAGAAAAGAAAAAAAAGGCGAAAAGAAAGACGGAAAGAGATCAGGTCCTCCCTGCAAAGGAGCAAAGGATTCCAGCTAGGATCCCAAGCAGCATCCTTGTAATTTCACCGTGCAAAAAATGGAGATAGATGCGTGCATGTACGCGTCTATTGCACAAATACAGTAATGCTACACCTACGGGCTAAACAGGTTACGGAAAGGTTACGCGGTGACGTAGCAACCGACGTGGAGCCAGCGTGTATTAGCTAATCAGAACCACAAAGAAAAGAAAAACCAAAGAAAATGCGATCTTCCCGGCGACACAAATTCCCCGATCCTCATCTCTCCGCCTCTTCGGTCGTGGCGCCACGACCTACGCCGGCGACGGCAGTGCGCGGCCTCTTCAAAAGGAGCACGGCTAGTGCCTCCTCGATGACCTCTCGTTCGTCTGGCGGCCTTCCCGTTATCGGAAGCAGAGCAGTGAACCCTCTCAGCGGCGGCCCGGCGAGCTCGCCTCTTCAGAAGCAGCGCAGCGACAACCTCCTTTTCCTCGAAAGCGGTGGGATGGGCTCGACTCTTTAGCAGCTACCTCCTTCTTATCAGCTCTATTGGTCGTCAGCAAGGGCCCGCCATGCGACCTCCCCCTCTCCGGCAAATGGTGGAGCCACCATGAGCAAAATTCTGAAAGATCAAGAGAAATCAAATGATGGCTGCTTAATAATTTGAGTGCAAATCTAAACTGGTTTGATGCAAAAACTAAACTGCTTGTTGACAATCGTTTCTTCAGTATATTTCAACTGAATAAGAGGCTAAACCAGCTATGAAACAGAGTAGGCTGTAATGCAACACCATATCCAAACAGTCCACAGATTCCCTCTTTGAGATACAATCACCGCAGTCAAACAAACTTTTGGTGCTTTAATTTTACTGAAATGGAGATTTAACTCAATAGAGGTTCATAATGTATTTGCGATTTCTGCAGTTTAGTAATTATTATACATATATAAAGCTTCAAGGTGTTTATTTATGCTTGACCTTCCCTCATTACTTCAGATATAATCTGCATGATACTTATTTCTATGGATTTATTTTGCTTTGATATGTGCAGTTTGCAATGGAAACAGCGAGATGGCCGACCATGCCAGCAAGACCAAATCGACAGAAAGTATACCGAAATCATGTGGTAATTAAATGCTTTCTTTCGGTTCCGCTTGATTACAAAATTCCTGGTCATCTCTCTCTATGTTCACTTTCTATCTCCTGACGGCGTAGGTATGGCGCTGCAGAGATGGATGAGGATGCCAAGCTGGGGTGAGCTGCCGCTAGCCCCTCAGTTCTATCTATAGTCTTTGGATCTTTGTTTTGGTCAGCATGTGCCCATTCGTTTACTGTATTGGATGGCAGGTACTGTACCAATGTATTTGAAATTTTGAATGAGTTGGCTGCCATTGTTCAGATCACATCTTCCTTTGCTAGAATATGAGCTGATTCCAACTTTGGCCTCAAGTTGCTGCCGTCCATAACAGGTTGTTATTTCTATGGGGTTCAGACCTAACTTTTTCAACTATAAAATAGTAGTTAGTGCATGAGACATAGATAACTCATGTTGGATCGACACCTCCACATCAGATAGCTATATTTTCCTGAAACTAATTATCTCAGTAGATTCTGGTTTGGCACTTATTTTCCTCAACATGTTATTTGTCAAATGTTCTCATGGATCTGATAAACATGGTGAGATAGTGTTATGTGTCAGGTGTATTGCCATAAATTGCTCATGGAACTTCTTCTTTTTTTACTAGCACACAAGGTATCTGTTCGTTTATGGACCAGCAAAGTGAAGTAGTGATCCTATCTATGTTTACTTCACAGGTGTGCTTGTGCGCACCACATGCCTGTCGTTTTGGTAGTTTCTTGCATTTGATGCAAATTTCCTTCTCCTGAATTCTGATACTCTAGGTTCATTATTTCCTATTATGATGTACCCTTGATTATTTTTTGGAAATAAAGAATTGGCTTGGTACAGTTCTGTTCTTTGGGCAACTAAATGCTCAGGGACCTTCTTTTATTTCTGCTAGCACACAAGGTATATGTTCGTTTATGGACCAGCAAAGTGAAGTAGTGATCCTATCTATGTCTACTTCACAGGTGTGCTTGTGCACACCACATGCCTGTCGTTTTGGTAGTTTCTTCATTTGATGCAAATTTCCTTCTTCTGATACTCTAGGTTCATTATTTCCTATTATGATGTACCCTGATTATTTTTCGGAAATAAAGTATTGGCTTGGCACACTTATGTACCGTCGCGCAAGAAAAGATCAAAATGTGAAAGGCATGGTTTCTCTTTCGAAACATAGTTTTGTTTGCTTTCCTGAGGTGACATGACAGTGTTTGCCGTTTAGGTTATCTCTACAATATCTAAGTCTCCAGGATTGGAGCTTGGAGGTTGAACCACGTGGCAGCCTCTCATTGGTTCCTGCTAAATACATTGGTGTACATCAGATTAAGGTTATAATAATAATATTTTTTGGTTTAGCTGGACATAAAATTTAGCGATGATTTTTTTGGCCATCACAGACGAATCTACGAACCGCTCTTCTATTAAACCATCTCTAATAGCTTACATATTTTAGGGTTTAACTACTTTTTAGGACATTTGAGTCCAAAAAAACCTTACTCCAACAGCTGTAATTGATGTAAATTTTGTCCAAATTTATAGAACAATAATATTTGTTGGTTCAGCTAGACAAAATTTAGCGATGAATTTTTTAACTATCGCAGACGAATCTACGAACCGCTCTTCTCTTAAACCATCTCTAATAGCTTCCATATTTTAGGGTTTAACTACTTTTTAGGACAGTTGAGACCAAAAAAACCTTACTCCAGCAGCTGAATTTGATATAAACTTTGTCCAAATTTAATTAGTGTAGTACAAAAAAAACACCTTGTGCTGCAAAATACAACACTCGGGCTGCTGCTATATGGAAAAAGGGCAACGTGTGCACGTCAACTGCTAATTGAAAGTTTCATGTTGCCCTCCCGCCTCTTCTCTAGTGAACGCGTTGCCTCCTCTGCCATCGGTTTGGCCTCGAACTGGCCGCTCCATCACAACTCTTACTGATTACGCCATGAATTCACCACCTTTGCTTGAAGGCACAGTAGGGATTCAAGCTTGAGGGTTGTGTTGCTCTCCCCCCCCCCCCCCCCTCCACACGCGGCCACCATCGCTTCTTGGTTGTCCATAGATTCGGCCGACGAGCCACCCGAGCAGCCCTCCTCTCCTCCCCTCCTCACTGTGCCTCCTCCTTCCCTACAAGCACGTGCACGCGCACGAGCGGTGCATGCAAGCTCTGCCTCCAGATGCACCTTGACCAACCCCGTCTCGCTAAGACTCATTTGCCTCCATGCACCAGGCGCAGGGCTCGCCTCGTTCGGAGATTAAGAAATTTGAAGTTGTTACTTTTGCATTATATGGTTATGAATCTATACCTGATCATGTATGTATGATCGACTAATTTTATTCTGACAAACATGTCATTTATCGATCACCGCGATAGTACCTTTGAGCGCAGCAAAGCGCGCCATCCCCTTCTAGTTGTCTAACAAGCACCAACTATTTGGCAAATTTTGCAGGAACATGGGTACTCAATCATGATGGATATCTAAAAGGCTAACCTGATATAGAAGCAACACAATGAATTCGTTGTATGTGTCTCCAGTGAATATGTGCGTGTTAGGTTTCGTGTGACAGTAGGGTGTAGGTGTTTTGGTCAATACTGTTGTGTACCACTATGGCAAAATATTAGCCACCTATCTACCACTGTGGCAAGTACTATATTAGCTAAGTATCTAACGCCACGGTGAACATTCCTAGCAGCTCTAGGAAAAGACATCTATCTAGGATGAAATAGCACTGGGCTACCACTGTATAGTTCCAAAAGCCACTTATTTTAACTTAGTTGATGTATCTTTCTAGACTTAATCAGTAGCAGTACTGTACTGTTTTAGGTCTTATGATCGAGTACATATCTCAAAGTCGACAGGCTACAGTCCCAATTTCTTGGACGGAATTCGCCATTGCCGTTCATCAGGCATGATCTTCTGGTTTTCCTAATGAGTCCTCTGCTAGAAGTAGGGAAGTGATGAATGAACCAGGAGGAAGGTCGACAAGCTTCCAAAGAGTTCTTGACTGTAAAATTCAGGTTATGATTGTTTGTTAAGCATGCCTAACTTGCAAAGAGAGGTCGCACCTAGGGTCACCACCTCTTTGAATTTTTTAGTTATTCTCAGTGGCTCATCTCAGTTTATCTCAGCTTTAGTCATGATTTTTTCACTATATCGTGTGCATCTCAGATTTTGCATTTTCCATTCTTATTTCTTGGTTTTTTTGGGTGGGTAACTCCGCCTACCATCTTTTTTAGTTGGTAGACGGTTCAAAGCCCGGGTAAAGGAGGATGACCCTTTTTTGTGTCAGCTTATTCTATGTGCTTTATTTCTCTGATCTAATTAGATGCTAAATTCTGTTTCATGTGGTTGCATGTGGATGTGCTACTACTTTGTTCTTTTTTTATGTATATGCAGCATTGCAGCCTGTTCATGGGTGTTATTGAGCGAGTGTCGAGTGGGAGTTCTTTGTTTCATTTTCTGCGGTGCTCGAAAGAATGCAGATAAAATGAATTAATCTTCACTGGCAATAAAGCTTAAGGCAACAATTTATTCTCTGCATTCGGGCAGTTGCGCAGTAGCGCAACGGGTCATCTAGTTACATTAAAGTTGTGAAGTGCATAAAAATGCACAACTTCAGATATCTTGTAAGTCTGATCCATGGTATCATTGAGCCCCCCAATAACATCAAAATGTAATTGTGGAGAATTGGACAGAAAACTTTGCTGAACTTGAAACAACATTGCTTTCATATTTTCCTAAAATTGGAGGCATGATGGTGGCAAATGCGGCACTTTCGTCTCGGTTTTCTCGAGGCTGCCTTTGATGATCTCGGCTGGCCTCCATGTCGACTCGTTAAACGAGCACGCCAACCCACACAATCTCATTCTGCATTGTCCACCGACAACTATTATCATTCATTGAGATCACAGAAAAACATTACAAATGAAGGATTAAGAAGCATATGAATTTTTTTTATTGCTGCTAGAAAATAAGCATGAAGCATCAACTATTTTACACTGATATCACATCTTCTGATCTTCACAACTTCTGATTATGGGTTGATCATTTTACTAAAATATTGTAGCATAGGACAAGAAAAGTTAGTTTGGTTGATCTGAACGAGGTTTAACCTGCTTGAATCTCGTGATTATCTCGTCACGTGAAGTCAAAGTACTTGCCGTGGGCGTCCGTCAACGGCGAGAAGCTCGGCCGGCAGCACGACGGCGAGGTCACTCCACGCAGATAAAGGCAACGTTCACGACGTCGCGACCTGCGCGCCGGCGGCCGTCCGTTCGCAACGACGCGGTTGAGGCAGCTCGGCCGCTGTGGATGATCTGAACAAGGGCAAAATCTGGTGTAGTTTTTCATTGCGTCATTAGCGGTAGGTGCGTGGATTAGTTGATCCACATAGCTGATTTATTTCCCCTTCCGTCTAAAGCGCGCTGGTTTTTTTTCTCCCTTCCGAGCTAATCCTCGTCAGCGCGTAAGACCGTAACCATCCGTAGATGTAGCATTTCCGGCACAAATATGGTAGGTGTGCTATTGCACATTCCATATATTCATGTCCCTTCCCATATACTACATGGAAACATCCTGGAAACATCCAAGGAAGAAAATCTCTCTCTCTCGATCCCTCTGTGTATATATCTTGGTCTCGCATCGATCTCTTCCTTCACCACAACACAATACACCATTGCACCCGAGAAATATAGATCTCAAACATAGGAAGAGCTAGCATTGGTTGGAGGTTAAGCGATCGTCATGTCGATGGAACCGCTGCCGCATGGGTTCGGAGAGTTCTCCATGGCCATGACGGACGACGCGTCTCTCGCCTCCCTCTGGCCACTACCGCCGACGCTCCAGGATCTCCATTCTTACCAGGTAAGCGTAGGTGTCATCTTCTTCCTCTCGCCCCATTCTCTCTGTCGGAGTTCCATGCATGGTTCACTCTTGTCGGAATAGTTTCTGCACTACCTCGATGTCGAGTTGCGTCATCGTCCTAGTCCGGTTAGCTGTAAGATTTGTTCATCGGGCGAGGGAGGCTTAATTAGATTCAGACTTGATCCTCCTAGCCAGGGGCGGAGCTACAGTGTTAGACTGGGGTCAGTTGACCCCGACGACTTCCGCCAAACTCCCGTATGTATAGCCCGGCCTATACAACAAAATGACCTCACTTCAAATAGAGTTTTGACGCCAGCCAACTAGACTTCATTCACGTGTGTGTGCAAAGTCCACCAGTCCAGGCCCAAAAACACGCAGCAGTAGCAGCCCACGGTTCCATGTATGTCTCAATCCCGAAATTAAAGGATCATCGCTCGGAGTTTAGGCTAGCTCATCGTGTATTCCCATTTTTCCAAAGTCGCTCGTCGTCCTGCGGTCAGCATGCTTCTGGCGCCAGCTCGTGTGGATTGCCGGCACTCCCTCGTCGCAACTTCCTCTGCTTAAATTGACGATTATGTAAGTGCCACTAAAACCCGATCTATGCATCTAACTGATCCGAAGGAGATATAATATTCTCGAATTATCTTAGGGTTTCCTGATCTGTTGATTATTTATTTATTTTTTAAAATTTGGATGGGTATTGGGTAATTAGTGAGACACTGATCCCGTGTGGATTAGGGAATCCAAATTAAGCCACAAATAGCCCCAGCATTTTTTTTGAGACGAACCCAAGCATAATATTAGGTAATGTAACAAGCTGGACAATGCATTGAAAATTCTAATGTATATTCATTCATGTATATTTTGGTACTAATGATCTCTTGCTAATTTGATAATTATTAGTAAAAAAATATTGGAGCGTTTCTTGAAAATATGAGAATATAGGCCCCAATCTACAAGATAAGATAAGACAAAAATATTTGATTAGAGGTCCGTATAGGCCAAAATATGATTTTATATATCAATAAAGAGTAAACAGAATTTCTTACGCCGGTTTAGTAATATATATACATTGGCAATTACGAATTCCTTAGTTATCTGAGTTCTGTAGGAAAATATTATGAACAACTTCGTTAATGATGCACCTTTGATCTGTTCGACGTGTAATTTAATATTATGCATAAGTTAGTTAATGACGCACATTTGATTTGTGTGAGATGTACATTAGTGTTTTTTCCTTGGACACATATTAGAGATGTACATTAGTGTTTTTTTCTTGGACACATATTAGGGCTACACATGTTCATATTGACACCGGCGACCATTTTTCCTGTCTTCGCCCCTGCTCCTAGCAAGGCCTTTTTCTCAAGTATTCTTAACCCAGAGTCCCAGACAATGTGTGTTGTTAATTTCGTCCTGCATGCAGGTTCATCTTCTGTTCTGCTACCTTTTTATTTCGGTTCATACTAAGAAATCTTATAGTATACTGTAGTGTGCCATCATGCTGTACATTCCTAGATATACTTTTTGAATCCAGAACACGGGAGATTACACATGTGGATTTTTCATTACAAACTAGTACAAAGTCTGCAGTTGAATCTTTTAGTGCATGAGAGTGTTTGTACTTTGTACATGGCCAAGGAAGAGCACGGAATCATCATCGTCTGGTTCCAGCTCTCACCCTTGAACTACCATTTCTTTTTAATCCGTTTATGTATCATGGCAGACCGTGCAGGAGGTGAAGGAGATGCTCGGTGCGGTGACGGCGGAGCTACGGGTGGCGAAGGAGCAGGTGCGCCACAAGGAGCAGAACATTGCGTCCCTGGTGGAGCAAATCCGCAGCACGGTCCAGGAGTGCGACTTGCTCTGGCAGCAGCAACACCTGCTGCTCGACCGCGAGATGGAAGCTTCAGCAACACCTACTGCTTCCCCATTGCTCACGTCCTCAACACCGGTGGCTACCAACCGTGCCGGCACATTCGACGTGCCAAACTCTGCAGCTGTCGACCGCAGGAGCACGGCCGCGGCGGCGATTGAGGAGCAACACCTGCTGCTCGCCCGCGAGATGGAAGCTTCAGCAACACCTACTGCTTCCCCATTGCTCATGTCCTCAACACTGGTGGCTACCAACAGTGCCGCCACATTCGCCGTGCCAAACTCTGCAGCTGTCGATGACAGGAGCAGGGCCGCGGCGGCGATTGAGGTGCCGAGCTTTGCGGCCCGTGAGCTGTCTCCGGTGACACCAAGCCGAGCTTCAGCAATACCTGCAGCGGCGCGTCCGGTGCCGAGCTTTGCGGCCCACGAGCTGCCTCCGGTGACATCAAGCCGAACTTCAGCAACACCTACTGCTTGCCCATTGCTCACGTCCTCGCCGCAGGTGGCCGTCAATCGTGCCGCCACATTCGCCGTGCCAAGCTCTGCAGCCGTCGACCGCAGGAGCACGGCCACGGAGGCGATTGAGATGCTGAGCTTTGCGGCCCACGAACTGCCTCCAGTGACATCAAGTCGAGCTTCAGCAGCACCTGTTGCTTGCCCTCTCAGGTCGTCCTCCTCGTCCCAGGTGGCCGTCGCCATGATCAAGCCATTTACCGTGCCAGACTCTGCAGCCGTCGTCAACACGAGCAGGGCCGCGACGATGGACGTGCCAAGCTTTGCGGCCCATGAGCTTCCTCCAGTGACATCAAGCCGAACTTCAGCAACACCTGCTGCTTGCCCTCTGACGTCGTCCTCTTCGTCCCGGGTGACCGTCGATCCTGCCGCCGTGATCAAGCCATTCGTCCTGCCAAGCTCTGCAGCTGTCCTCGTCGACAAGAGGGGCATGGCGAAGGAGGTTGAGGTGCCGAGCTTCGCCGGCCTTGTCTGCGAGGACAGGAGCACAGCAATGGCGCTTGAGATGCAGGCGGCCAGGAGGCCGCTGCCGCAGCAAGGGCGCCTGGTGCAGGCGGTGATGGAGGCCGGTCCCCTGCTGCAGAATCTCCTGGTGGCAGGGCCACTGCCGCAGTGGCGCAACCCGCCACCGTCGCAGGCTCTGGCCGACGCCATGATACCAGCGCCGTCAGGCTCTGGTGCTCCCATGGTTCTGCCATGGCCACTCCATTGATTAGCTCATCTTCTCTCTCTCCCAGAGAGTTTGTTTCTAGGGCCGATGATATTAAAACTTGATATTATAATTGGTGTGTTTTACTTTTAAGAGTAATTTAGGTGGCAACAGTTTGTTCATTACATATCTACCTAACAGTTTGTTAGGGTAATAGACCGCTTGTATTACCAGGGGGCCAAAGGCCACATATATGTAGTACATGTACAGGTGAATATGCAGGAAGGCCCCTAACATATGGGCAAAATACAATATGCACAAATCTACTCTAACACCCCCCCTCAAACTCAGGGTGGATCCACAACACTGAGTTTGGAGAGTAAGAAGTCATGTTGCGCTCGAGTTTGTGCCTTTGTAAAGAAATCTGCCAGCTGCAAATCTGAAGGCACATAGTGAAGCGCAACAACCTGATCCTGCACCTGAGCACGTGTATAGAAAGCATCAACACCAATATGCTTGGTCAGCTCATGCTTGACCGGATCACGTGCAATACTGATAGCACCTGTACTGTCACACAAAAGTGGAGTGGGTGTCGTAACAGAGACCCCAAAATCTGCAAGCAACCACCGTAACCAGGTCACCTCAGCAATCAACGAAGCCATAGCCCGCAGCTCAGCCTCAACACTCGAACGGGAAACCGCGACCTGTTTCTTCGTCTTCCAAGCAACAAGCGAACCACCAAGAAACACACAGTAAGCAGAAAGTGAACGACGATCCGTAGGATCACTCGCCCACGTGGCATCCGAGTAACACTGGAGCTGGAGAGAGCTGGAACTAGGGAAGAAAAGACGACGAGTAATCGTGCCACGAAGATAACGAAGGACACGGAGGAGATGACTATAGTGAACGGTGGTAGGAGCTGAGACAAACTGACTCAGAATATGGACGGGATAAGAGATATCAGGGCGAGTGACAGCGAGATAAACAAGACTCCCAACAAGATGGCGATAACGTGTGGGATCAGAAAGAGGCTCACCATCAGTGGATCGAAGCTTAACATTAAGCTCCATAGGAGTCTCAACAGTACGCTCATCACTAAGATCAGCCCGAGAAAGAAGATCCTGAATATACTTTTCCTGGGAGATAAAGAAGCCATCGGCTGTAGAAGAAACCTCAATCCCAAGAAAGTAGCGAAGAGGACCAAGATCAGACATGAGAAACTGCTCACGTAGACGTGCCTTAACAAAGGCAATGTGCTCAGGGTTATCACCAGTGATGATCATGTCATCAACATAGAGAAGCAACAAGGTCCGACACCGAGAAGAGGTGTAGACAAACAGTGCTGGATCATGAGCACTGGGAGAGAAGCCAGCGGCAATAACCACAGAGGAGAAACGCTCAAACCAGGCACGAGGGGCCTGTTTGAGACCATATAAGGATCGTCGAAGACGACAAACCATCCCATCGGGAACAGAATACCCAGGAGGAGGCTGCATGTAAACCTCCTCACTCAACTCGCCATTAAGAAAAGCATTCTGAACATCAAGCTGGGATACAGACCAGCGTCGAACAGAAGCAACAGCAAGAAGAGTACGAACAGTGGTCATATGAGCGACAGGAGCAAAAGTCTCGTCATAGTCTCGGCCGTGCTCCTGCTGAAAGCCACGAGCCACAAGACGCGCTTTATAGCGCTCGAGAGATCCATCAGAGCGGGTCTTAATTTTATAGACCCACTTACACGTGATAGGACGAACACCTGAAGGGGGAGAAACAAGATCCCAGGTGCCAGTGCGCTCAAGCGCAGCAATCTCCTCAGCCATGGCCAGCTGCCACTCAGGATGACGCTCAGCATCCCGATAAGAAGTCGGCTCGGAGACAACAGAAAGACCATACTTACTAGGAGTATAACGGTCTGGAGGACGACGCTGACGAACAGGCCGTGAATGGGAAGGCTCATCAGCAGAAGATGACTCATCAGAAGAAGAGGAAGAAGGAGGAGCCGAAGAAGAGGAAGAAGGAATAGGAGAAGGAGGAGCCGAAGCAGGAGAACGAGGAGTACTAGGGGTACTAGACGGAGGAGAGGATGGCTCCGAAGATGGAGGAGACGCACCAGGTGTAGAAGATGGAGAACTAGGAGATGGGGAAGAGACAGCAGGAGGTGAATCCGGAAAAAGGAGAAAAGAAATATCATCCACCGGATAAGTGCCAGAGGTATGGCGAGGATAGAAGGAGCGCGTCTCATCAAACGTGACATCACGAGAGATGCGCATCCGACGAGCAACAGGGTCCCAACAGCGGTAGCCCTTATGCTCATCACTGTACCCAAGGAAAACACACTCAGCAGACTGAGCGGTCAGTTTGGTGCGTTCGCGGGGAGGAAGAAGAACATAGCAAGCGCAACCAAACAAACGAAGAGCCGAGTAATCTGGAGAGGTACCAGAAAGACGCTCGAGAGGAATGCCACCTTGAAGGGCAGCAGAGGGCTGAATGTTAATGAGGTAAGTCGATGTAGCGACAGCCTCAGCCCAGAAATGTGGCGGAAGAGAGGAAGCAATCATCATAGCACGGGCAGTCTCAAGAATATGACGATGCTTACGTTCGGCGACACCATTTTGAGCATGGGCACCGGGACACGAAAACTGAGCAAGGGTACCCTCCTCAGCAAGAACACCACGCAGGTGCTGAGAGATATACTCACCTGCAGAATCAGCACGAAAGACACGAATAGGCGTGGAATACTGAGTACGAACCATGGCAACAAAGCGCTTATAAATGGAGAGAACCTCACTGCGAGAGCGCATAAAAAATAACCAGGTGTACCGAGAAAAATCATCAATGAACAAAATATAGTATCGATGACCCCCCTTTGACTGAAGGGGAGCCGGACCCCAAACATCTGAATGAACTAAATCAAAAGGTCGCTGAGATACAGACGCACTAGTAGGATAGGGAAGCTGAATCTGTTTACCTAACCTACAACCCTGACATGAATGTAAAGACACATCTCCTGAAACAGACCCTAGAAGACCTCGACGAACTAATGACGATAAACGGGAGCCACAAAGGTGACCCAGCCGATGATGCCACTGCTGGAAAGAGCCAGTGACAGAAGCAGCAACCGCAGGAGAACTGGCAGATGAAGTAGCAGCGGAAGGAACACGAAGCCAGTCTAACTCCCAGAGCCCCGGAGACTGAAGACTACGAGGGCCAGCTCCAACCAGGGCCTGAGTCCGACGGTCCTGAACAGCACAAGAATCAGCGTCAAGAATGACGCGACAACCAGAATCAGTAAGCTGACTAGCAGAAAACAAGTTCATCTTAAGGCTAGGGACATGAGAAACATCAGGAACAGAGAAAGATGAAGTAGAGAGGGTGCCTCGACTAGAAACAGGAAGAGAGGTACCATCAGCCGTGATGACACGAACAGGAGAAATAAGAGAGCGAAGAGCAGAAAGAATAGAAGACGCAGAAGTCATATGAAAAGAAGCTCCAGAATCCAGATACCACGGGGATGACATACCTGATTGTGTAGAAGGTGGTGGTCGCGTGTTGCCAGAAGATCCAGACACAGAACCAGCAGAACCCGGCAAGGAAGAGCCGGAAGCAGCGAGCAGACCACGAAGACCACGGATAATGTCCTGATCAGACAGTGCAGCAGCAGAAGAACCTGAAGAGCCTGAAGATCCTGAAGAACCAGTCCTCCGACGAGCAAGATACTGCTGACGTAAGCTGGGATCCCTCTGCCAGCAGCCAGAAATATCATGGCCAGGCTTGCCACAGTAGGTGCAAGGACCACGAGAACCACGAGACTGCGGGGGCTGACTCTGACCCTGGACCTGAGGAGTAGGTAGTATCGGCGGTACTGAAGACCGCGACGGAGGCTGTGGCGGAGCAGGACCACGAGCAGACGGCACAGGAGGACCACGAGCAGCAAGAACAGAGGGAACCTCCAGAAGACCAGCACCACGAAGACGAGTCTCCTCAGCACGAAGCTCAGACAGGACCTCAGAGAGCGGAACACGACCACGGGCATGTAGCTGTGCACGGCGTGGCTCAAACTCCTTGCGGAGCCGCGACAAGAACTCAAAGACGCGCTGAAACTCCAGGTCGGCGCGAACAATCAAGCAGCAGGGACAGGTGGCACACACAGGCGTACGAAGAGAATCAAGCTGACGCCAAATAGCAGCACTCTGAGTGTAGAACTCATCAATAGTCAAATCGCCCTGCTGAAGGGCATGCTCCTGGCGGACCACAGACAGGTAAAGAGCATCCCCAGACGGCTGATAACGCTGACGAAGAAAGGCCCACTGAGCAGCAGCAGTGGGAAGAGCCATAAACTCAGCAGCATACTGAGGCAGGACACTGGAAGTCAGAACAGCAGCAGCACGAGCATCCTCATCTATCCACTGAGAGTAGGCAGTCAGATCCTGCCGGTATGTCGCAACAGCAGCAGAATGGTCCTGGACCTGCCGGTCATAAGCAGTCATAGCAACAGCATCAGCACTAGTGGCGGAATCCTTGTCCTCCTGAGAAGCATCAGAGGCAAGGGCAGTAGGAGTCGGTGCAACAGGCACCGAAGGAGCAACGGGGTGGGGCGGACAGGGGACCTCGCCAGAAAGCACACCCCACAGACGAAGACCGCGCATGTGGACGCGCATGAAGTTAGCGAAATCAGGGTAATTCGCTCCATCAAAATAATCGGGCAGCGAGGAATCGCAACATAGCCCGACGAGGTAGACATCTCTCTCTTTTTTTTTTTTTACTCTTTTTTTTTTTTACTCTTTTTTTTTTTTTTTACTCACACGGGCCAAATCAAGCTGGCCCAATAAGCAGGGTCAACGAAGCTTCACGGGAACCAGCAGCAGAGATCGAGCTGAGCAGCAGCTCACGGGAACGAAGCAGGGATCAACTCAAGGATTGAGATCAGGAGCAGCAGGATCAGCAGATGGGAACAGGAGCAGCAGGATCAGCAGATGGGCCGCGTGCACGGGAGCAGCAGCGTCGGGAGAAAGGGCGTGCACGGATCGATCAACAGGACTGTGGCTTGGTGGCGGTCGGCATCGAAGCACCACGGGTTGGCTGACCACGCGCGGATCGATCTGGACGCACTGGAATCGGCGGATCGATCTGAACGCACTGATCGATCTGGACGCACTGGAATCGGCGCGGATCGAAGAAGAATCCCGTCTCCACCTGCTGGCCGGAGGTTGGCGGCTCGGGAAGGATCTGGACGGAAAACGGCGGCGGCCGAAGACAGGGAAAACGGCGGCGGCCGGGGCGCGGCGGCGAGGAGCCGGGGGCGCGACGGCGGCGGCAGAAAAAAGAGTCCCTAAAACCAGGGCTCTGATACCATGTTAGGGTAATAGACCGTTTGTATTACCAGGGGGCCAAAGGCCACATATATGTAGTACATGTACAGGTGAATATGCAGTAAGGCCCCTAACATATGGGCAAAATACAATATGCACAAATCTACTCTAACATGTTTTACTTTTAAGAGTAATTTAGGTGGCAACAGTTTGTTCATTACATATCTATACCTAATAATCAACCCGTACTCGTGTCATGATCATCCCGGCTCCAATTCGACCAAATCTCCTCTTCCGCCGCACGCCACCCGGCCTTACTTATACACGAGCCCCATCAATCTCTCCCTCCGTTCTACTTCCCGTCGATTTCGATTGGAAATTTTCGAGCCGGCCCGACGTGCGCAGTGGAGAGCCTCGATTCCAATTTTTCGGACCAGCCGGACGTGCAGTCGTGAGCCATGGAGAGGCTGGAGTGGGCGCCTATGCCCTGCTTCTGGACGGAGATGCTTCCACCGTCGTCCGTCGCTGCCAGATCGCTCCAAGTGAATCAATCCGGCGAGGTGGCCGATTTTGATCCGGCAGCCAAGCCCATATTCTAGGCCTCCAACTGATCGATTCGTCGGAACAGATCGAAAAGCTGTGTATGCCGTGCAGCGGCAAACATATGTGTTCTGACGAATCGATCTTCAGCGGTCGCAGGAGCAACAGAACAGAGCCGAGCATGATAAGGCAAGCCGGGAGCGCCGCGCGACTGACAGAGTCGCGATCTTCAAAAGTTTGGCCGTGTACCGTTCAAACAACCAGAGGCGCTAGCCGGCTCCTGCGCCGGGCTGAAGACTCCCCGACACCCTCGCCGCGCTGCCGGATGCTCGACCTCAGCTCCAACGACTTCTCGCAGGGTCGCACCCACGCTCTCACCTTTAGCGCACTGGCCGGCCCAGCCCATCACACTTCTCTCATCGACAAAGCGTCAGCCAGATCCATCCATGAAGGTTGCGAGGTGTTTCTCTCCAATTTTCATACGTCCAGTTTTACCACTCTTTGGATGGAGACCATGGTGAACGACTGAACGTCACTTGCTTTGCATGCCGATGTAGTGGGACGCCTCGGACAGGAGCACAGGGAAGGCAAGCTTCTGGCACCCGAGCACCACCGTCCACCGCGCCCACGTCGCCTCCGCCTTCCTCGCTAGAGCCGGCACGCGAGCCGAGGACAAGCTTGGGAGTATGTGTCTGTTGATGGGCGCCGCCGACGAAGTGACCCGAGCGAGGTCACGCTGGTGCGCGCGGCGGTGGGAGGCAAGGAGGACGATGAGCGCGTGGTCAGCTGCGTCGCGAACCTCGCGCACCCGGCGCCGGCGACAGGATTGGGTTGCCGCCGCCCCCGGCCTGCACAAGTTTGCTAATTGGACAGCGCTTGTGTCGTCTCCATGTTAGCCGTCTCCGGCTCGCCGCCCCGCATGCGGGCCCTTTCACCTCTCGCTGTTGTGGTAGGTATCGATTGGGAGTACGCCATCGAGATGACGCGCCGCATGGCGGTCGCCAGTCGGGAAATAAGTGCATGTGTGACGCGCTTGTCAATGTTAAACTGTTAACCTTGACGTATCGGCAGTTTTCATTTGTTGCTCGTGGGATGGATCACAAATGATGGATCGTGGCAGGCTGATGCATCCTTTACGCGCAAAACTTCTTTTCTTTCGGATGTGTATGCGTCGGCTACTCCCAGGCCTCAAGCGCAACATCAATCTGGACTAAAAACCCCACGGCTTCAGCTCTCGGGAGCGACAAGCACATGAAATTTCCCGGTCTATAAGGTAGACACGCGTGCGAGCGCAGCTATAGCCCTCAAAAGGCCTGAATTCTGGGTTTTAAGAAGGGATTGTCTAACTGTCAGCTAGCTGTTTTTGTTTTCGTGCACAGTCAGATTTTTTGACGAATCAAACGCTGCCACGTCGCTATTCTCAGTTTGTCTCAGTTTGCGCACGTTAACATTGCGTTCGGTCAGTATGTTTGTTTCGCGCCCACTTTCTTTTTTTAACGGGTTCGTTTCAGTTTCAGCCCAACCCAAACCCAAAAACACAGAGGAAACCTATTCCTGAGCTGGGCCTTTTTCTGATGCGGCCTGCTGCCGTGCGGCACAGCTGGAAAAACACAGGGGGCAGGTGAGATCGATCACAAGCTGCCTCGCCCCCATCTAAGCTAAAAAGAAAGGAGAGAAAATCAAACAAGAGAGACGCACATACTGAACTGGATGTGAGATTTAGGGAGAGAATCGACTCCAAAATGGAAGATCCTGAACATCGAATCAAGAAACCTGAGCAAAAAACCAGTCTTCGGTTGTTCAAGTAAAAATCCTTGCCAAAATCTTCAGTACGAACAGAGATACTGCATCAGGGTCCTTCGTGCTTCATTTTCCTTGCTCTTTTCCATTAAAAACCTGCAGCTAAAAAATCCACACCATGTATATATGTTTTGGTTAGCTGTTACAGATAGTAGATTTAGTATGCACAGAAACCACAACTGAAAAGGAAAACAGACACATTTGAGAATGAAAAAATATCACAAACAGACACTAATAAGAAAAGATTCACATCAAGTACGATAAAAACATAGATAGATGGAGTTCAACTTCATAGCTCTCGTATTATAGAGAGTTCGAATATGATAGGTACAAACCACAACAGTGCATAGGGTCCTGCATTTTACTAGTAAGATTACGGCATAACATGACCTGGCATTACATTCTAGCGACATGAGATAGATACCATCACATAGCACTAAGAAAGACCACCAATGTTTGAAGTTCTAAAGAACATCAAACGTGACCATGAGGAAGTTGTTGTCGTTCTTGTGAAAGAGGATAAGCACATCCATCCCCTGTCCCAAATCATTCACATCAGCGGAAGTTGGCCATCCATCCTTGAAACAAACCCTTCCGTCTTTGGTCGTGTAGTATGTAGATAACCTGTGGTTGACACCAAACAGTTGTTTCATGAGAACTGCATTTCCCGCCTCAGGAATGTTGAGAACTGAGACAAACTCCTTGGGGATACGCTGCAATAACAAATAGAACCAACAAAAGAAAACAAACATTCAGAGAACCTGAAAAGGAACGACATAACAGATGCAAAACGGAGAAGAAAACCAAAATTGCTATATGTAGTAGCATAGACAGTACCAATCCATTGTGCTCCAAATCTATGATTGTTAACTTGTGGACAAAAACAGCTCCCAAACCAATACCGTGTGAGGACACACGCATTCATCCTTGATGTTTGGCCATCAGTCAGTTCCAGCCTCCTTGAGAAGACAACAGCAGTTGCAGTGTCCTCGAAAACATGACCTTCTGCACAAAATTGAAAAAGGTGCTGAAAAATATTCAGGCCAAAAAGAAGACACACTCCAGCAGCAAAAACATGGCCGACCAAAAAAGAAAGTAAAGCTATATATCAGATTATGTATCTTATTTTTTAGATGGTGCTGGACAAATGATCAGATATGAAACAAAAATAGACATACAACGAAATCGAAATGACATAAAAAACACAGTACCTAAAACCCTTTGCTTGGGGACATCAACACCTTCTTCGGGAAAGATTAAGAAAGAAGGAGGAGGATGATCAAGATCAATCCTGAACCTGTCGCCTCTCTTCATGTCGTAGTCCTTTAGAAGCTTCAAATAACCAGGTCCAAAGATACGTGTCTTGTTGTGTTAATTTTTCAGCTGAAAAACATACTCTTCTCGCTCAGGTGACTTTACAACCATTATCTTGTGCACCATGTTGTTTAACTGAGCTTTCATGAAACAGGGGGGCAGTCTAATTAACAAAAAAGAGATAAAATCTTGATTAGTACCAAAGATCCATATCTTGTTGTGGGGGGCAGGGGGAACAAAATACCAAGAATAATTTGAATGAGGCAACGTCAAAAAATGTACCATTGATTGAAGAAAGCTTTTCCCGAGGTGGCAAGGACTATCTGGCCATCCAGAAACTTCGCACCGCATCTACAATTTATAAAAGAATCGAATCAACAAAGATACGTAGACTAAATCCCTATTTACATGGTTCAAACAGTGAGAGAATGAGCAATAAAAGAAATAGATAGAGGGAGATGCACGAATGTGACTGATACAAAAATAAATACTGATAAAACATAGGATTGATAGTGAAACTAAATATTATAGAGAATAAACTAAAGAAAACAAAACAAAGAGATAGAGAGAGATGCACGAATAATGCTGATACAGAGAGAGCGAGAGACTAAAAATAGATAATCTGAATCTAGACAGATAAAAAAAGAGAGACAACTGAATAAAAAGTGAGATATATATATATATATAGAGAGAGAGAGAGAGAACAAGAGATTCATAGAAGAGAGAAAGAGACAAAGAGAGAGAGAGGGCCGAATCTACACGCAGAGAGAGAAAGAGAGAGAGAGAGAGAGAAATAGAGATACCTGAATCTAGACATATAGACTAAGAGAGACAACAAAATATATAGAGAGAAGATAGAGAGAGGCTGAATTTACAGGCAGAGAGAGAGAGAGAGAGAGATACCTCAGAGAGACAAGCATCAACAAAGAGAAATAGAATAGAGACAGAGAGAAGATATAGAGGGCTGAATCTACACGCAAAGATTTAGATAGATAGATAGATAGATAGATAGATAGATAGAGATAGAGATAGAGAGAGAATCATCAGCAAAGAGAAAAAGAATAAGAGAGAGATATATATAGAGAGAGAAAGTATAGACACTAGATTCATAACAGAGAGAGAGAGAGCGCAACAGAGAGACTAAACAAAACACTAAAGGGATATGAGAAAACAAACGACCTATCACACACTGTGATATGAGAACATGATGGATCAATGCAATCAGCCACCCATCTAGCAAACACTGAAGGGATATAGCCACAATCAAACAGAAGCAAGCAACCAAATCCAAACTTCTCAATGATAGATCTCTGGTAAAGAAAGTATTGTCTACACTGTCTAACTTAGACTTATTGGCCTACAAAAATAAGAAATGCATTTAAAAAACTAGAGATTTTTTTTTGAAAAAGGAACCAACAGAAACTAGAAAATCAAGCATCCTGGTTATTAGTGTTAACCTCAACAGTTCCTATCGTATCTTGGCAAAAATCAGTGAAATTCCTCTTTAGAATACGCACAGCCAACAAAAAGTAAATCAAACACACAAGCATAGCGCATTAGCCAAAAAACATTTAGTAAAAAAAAGAATGGATAAGAAAACTAGATAGTACGTGCCAAAAAGTGTAAATCACGAAGGATGCCAAAAATCCTGTTTCATGATGAAACCAAACAGTGCATCATCTAAGACCTTGTCCCTGCCACTTCTACCAGTCTTTCACCTGAAAAAAGACAGAGAAGCTACACATATTAGATACAAAAGCAACAGATCCAGTTGAGGCAGAAAACTAAAACATAGAGCAACAAACTAACATCAAAGTCACTGGAGGAAATGTGCCCCTCACTATAACCAACTCCAATATGATCATCCACATATTCAGTTGGTGCCGAGAGCCCTCTACACAAAAAAAGTAACAACACACATTAAATAACTGATGCTCACACAAACTAGAATGCGCATGAAAAAAATAGCCAACAATATTGAATGAGGAAAAACATATACTGAAAATACACTTATGTCTCCCTCCCAACCCAGTTCTGTTTGCCAGGCAAAAACACTGACAAAACGCTCCACTGTGTGAGGAGATTGGATACACTACATTGAACTCGGTGCCCCAGTGATGAAAATGTTGGCTCCGTGCGCATGAATACAACAGACCCAAGCATGAAAAACAGCATAAATTCAGATACACGAAATTCAGAGAACCAGCTACAGCAAAACGCACCACGCCGCGAAAATGGCAGAGCGCTCGTCACCTAACGAGGAGGGGCTGGGAGATTTCTGAACAAAAACACCGCTAGGGACGAGATCTAGCAAAGACCTCTACCAAAACGCCCTACCTAAGAACGATACAAAGCTCGTCGACCACAACTGAACAGAAGGGAACACATAGACGAAGAACACAACTGGCTCGCCACTGCGGGGAGGGGAGGGACTGCGCTGGTTCGCCGCCGGCGACGTGCTGCTACAACGACATCTGCATCCGCCACACCTCACTGGTTCGAATCCCGCAAAAACTACCACGACTACACACAGAGAGCAGCAGGCGCGACGCATGAGGGGTGAGCTGGGCTAGGGAGCTACCTGGTGCGCCGGCGACATCGTCGCCACCCTCTTTCCCCTCCCCTGATTGACGCCATGAACAGACAAAGGGAAACCTCTGTTTCGCCGCTTCCTCTCTCTCTCTCTCGACGCGTAGCTAACGAGGATAGACACGAAGAATAGACACAGAAAAAATGACAGTCAAAATAAAACCACTTCCGAACCAGACCTTAACGGGCTTCAACCAGCCCGCGAGCATGCGACGACGGCCGAAACAGAGAACCCGCGACACGTAAACGCGCACAAATTACACACGAATCGTGAAGCACGATCAACGGCCAGAAAAGTGACTGTGCACGAAAAAGATATCAGACAGCTAAGAAATAGCAGAATCCTTTAAGAATAACCGAAACTTCGCGAATACATGGAACATATGGACAACAATTTACTGTACATGCTACACAGCCAAGCATACACAGGTATGGGAAACGACACAGATCACATCGGCAAGATACAAGGAAAATTCTGATTTTCGCATAGTCCAAAATCATGATGACCAATAACAGGATCACTTTTGTGAGACAAACCTAACTCCCTCATACATCTCCCCAACATTGATGGTATTGCCTGTGTCGGTATGATGAATACATAAATCATGAAAACTTTCGACATAAGAGATCAACCGAGTATACGAATTTGCATACAAAACAAAATATCACCAGGCAAGGGTGCTTTCTCCGTACACGAACACCTTGCTTTCTACATCCCTGATCCATTGGCATACTCGATTGCATATCTTGATAGCTTGTGTCTGAAAAATACATGTACCCAAAGTAAGATTAGTGGATGATGCATTAGTCCCATCCCTAAACTGAATGTAGCAGATAGCCAGACACAAACCTTGTCAGCCAGTGGATGGAAGGCCGCATATAGCTCGAAATCTTGGGTTATCCAGCAAAATAAAACTGCAACGGAAGAGAAATTGTGTAACGAGGGCAGTCCTAGGACAGTAATGCCAGACAGAACCACTACTGCAGCAAGCAATGACTTATAGGCATCATAAGTTCATAACAGCTACTCGCCTACTCCCTCCGTTTTGAAATATAAGATGTTTTAGCCATTTCATATGTTGTCTAGATGCAGATAGAAATGAGTGAACATACACACTAAAACACGTCTAGATACATGTAGATACACATGAATTTGGCAAAATGCTAAAACATCTTACATTTAGGAGCAGAGGGAGTAGTAGTTTGCAATTTTGCATACACACCAAAGGTTTTTTTTCAAGAAAATACAAAAGACATTTGCGTTCCATTTCATTGAAAAGGTAGAATTTTAGTTACAATCATCCTAAGAGGCGCGGGATACAAGAACCCAGGTTGAGGGCAGCACAACCATGAGCTAACGTGCACCAGGCTGAGCCCAGGAGAAGGCGTTGTTTTTTATCCTGTCAACGAGTGCAGGGACTGAAGGCCGAGCACTCATGAAGAACCACTTGTTTCGGTGCTTCCGGGCCATCCAGGGACATGCAGGGCGACAGAGGCCAGGCCCTTGTGC
Source organism: Poa pratensis (assembly GCA_947311845.1). Classification (NCBI taxonomy): domain Eukaryota; kingdom Viridiplantae; phylum Streptophyta; class Magnoliopsida; order Poales; family Poaceae; genus Poa; species Poa pratensis. The sequence goes on from CAMZMU010000042.1 coordinate 2,965,280, forward strand.
AACAGCTTCGGTGTGCCCTGCTTCCCGCACAGCCACAAATCCATGAGCGAAGCTTCTTGGTTTCGTGCACGGATCGCTAGCCTGAGGCAGGCTAGGATTTCATGCCAGGTTTGGTGAGCAAAAGGGCATTCGAGCATAAGATGTGGCATTGTTTCCGGGCTTTGGTCACAGAACAACGAAGATGGTGTTGGAGGCCACAGCGAGCAAGGCGATCAGCGGTCCAGCATCGATCCTGGTTTGCCAGCCAGTGGAAGAATTTTACCCCCGGCGGCGCCCAAATTTCCAGAAAAGCTTCCACGAGTAGCACATCGTAGACCCATGGAATGTGGCCAAATAGCATGAGTGCATAGAATAAGTGGCCCTGGCAGAAGATGGTCTGGATCGTCGGAGAGGGTGGTGTGTTAACTGCCTGCCACAGCTGCAAATATTGGCCGATCTCATGTATGCCAAGGATCCTGTGTATGTCTTGTGCCCAGGCATTACCTTGGAGGCCATCAGCCACCATTCTGATCTTGCAGCACAGACCGGCCGTTGAGCCAGCGAACTTCCCAGAACAGGGCTGTCGCACCGTTGCCAATGGACATGGTTGTGGACGCAAAGAAAAGCTCACGTTCCTTGGCAGAAAACTGCAGATCAAGTCTCTGCCATGCGAGCCCTGCATCCGTGTGCGAGGACTAAAGCCAGCAAAGCCGGAGCGCCAGCCCAGCTCGCTCGAGGTCCTGGACCCAAAGGCCACCATGGGAGATGGGCGGCAAACATGGCGCCAGTTGACGTAACAGTGCCCTCCGTTGGCTGCGGCGTGCCCGGTCCAGAGAACCTCACTGAATCTTTTCGAGTTGTTTGAGGGTTTTCTTCGGGGGCGCAAACACCAGGAGCTGGTGCACCGGAATTGCGCCAAGGACGGACTTGACCAGGGCAAGGAGTCCGGTTTTGTTCATCAGCCCGGCCTTCCATGCTGGGAGCCGGCCAATGCCCCCGTCAACGGCGACAGTGGGGCGGCATATCGTCAGAGGGATGCCAAGGTATGCAATTGGCAGCTCCATGATGAGGCACCCTAGCTGTGCAACGACCGGCGAGGTTGCCTCGGGGTCGCAGTGCAGCAAAGTAGCTGAGCTTTTGGCGAAGATTATTTTGAAGCCGGAGGCGTTACCAAACAGGCTCAAGAACTCTTAGACAGCGGTGATGTCGCTTGGCTCAGGATCTCAGGTGTTACCAAACAGCATCACATCGTCGGCGTACAGGCGGGTCGCAAGGATCGGACACAGTGGGTGCAGCTGCTGCATGATGCCGAGGTCGATTGCACATTTCACCAGCGGGCCGAGGGTGTCGACAGCGAGCACAAAGAGCTGCAAGGACAGGGGATCGCCTTGACGATGCCCCCAACGATGCCAAATTGGCGGGCCCGGCTCTCCGTTGAGCAGCAAGCATGTGCTAACCGGTGAGAGGAGGATGGCAAGCAACTCCAGGAAATGGTCCCCGCAACCATATAGGCGCAAACCGCCAAAAAGGAATGGCCAAGATATGGAATCAAAGGCATGCACTAGGTCTAGTTTGATCAAAACCATCGGTGTACCAAACTGGTGCAGCAGTCTAGTCGATTAGTTCACAAGGACAAAGTTGTCGTGGAGGCTTCCTCCCGTGATGAACATGTACAGGATGGATGATATTACTATTTCTCTAAGGATGTAGTTCTCTACCCTGGTCTTTCTATGTGTTCGCACAAACTAGTTTCACGGTAATGCACAAAAGAGCAGCATGTCGAATAAATTACCGTATTTATGAACATTCAAAAGCCTGTCTTACAATGAAATAAAACAACCATTTTCCCTTGTTTCAGAATAGTGTTATGTATGCTTGCAGAAGTTGATATCACACAACTATGTCATGTGGATAAGAAGCTATGCTGGGCTAGTACTCATAGAGCAAGCAGAACAAAAAAAGTCAAAATGGTTTCCATTTCAACTATATTGGCATAGAGCAATCTATATCACATAATAGGGGAAACACATGTGCAGTTTAATCAAATATGTTTTTTATGTTTCTGTTAATTCATAGTTTTTCAGTCCTACTTTTCCCAAAACTGAGTTTATGAGAACATACCAAGATCGCACTAGCATGTTATCCGCGGTTAATTGGCTATGAGAGCTTCTATGCATTATAAAAAACTGCACATAAAATTTACTCTCTTTTTTTGCATATTCTGTAGTTGCTACCTCGATTTATTTAATAAGTGCGATAACATGAGAGGGAACTGACTATATCTATCTCATATGTCAATGTTGTTTTAGAACACAGCAAATGAGTTGTTGAGTGCTGCTACCCATGGGTAACTCACCATAATCTTCATCTCGTCTGAATTGAGTTCTGTGTGGGCCAGTAGCCTTATCATGCATTGAAGCATAAAACTTTTGATAAGCTTTGTACAATCTGCAAACATCAGATTTATCTCAAAGATGGTTCACTAACACGGAAATAAATACTGTACGAACTGTCATCAATATTCGATACCTCTTCTGTTCCTTTGGATTTCTTATGGGTGAGGCAAACTCAGACGATACATACTGGTCAAGATAGACACTTTTGTATATAAAATGCCAAAGTCCAGCTGGTCCACCAATTGCTATTTCAGAAGACTGTGCAGGCGGTGATGTAGATTGAGAAGGAAGATCAATGGGGACATCTTCCACACGCAGTACATTCTCATGCAAAGACCTTTGGACTTCAAGAAGGACATTCGATTTCAACAGAACATCCTGAATGCGGGCCCTGGACATTGTTCACAAAGAATAGTTGTCTCAGTAGCATACACTTGTTAGGCAGCACGCACTTGGCATCTTCCAATAATTCAATCATGTATTCGACATTTTATTATGTAGCTCACCTTGAATCTTTCAAGTCATAAAAGGCATCTGATCTCGGAGTAAGAAGAACTACATACGTATTTTCCTGCCATGGAGAAAATATTAGTTAATCTGAAGGAATTTCCCAATGCTAAATAAATAAGTAAAATTTGGTGGATACTGCACATAAACTACTACGAGTTTCCATTTGCACTGTAAGACATGCATCATGATGTTCATAGTGAAGATATTGTTGAAACGCTGAAGTGAGCAGACATATATTCAGATGCACATATTATTACTCACATCAAAAAAATGAACGTAAGCGTATAGGAAGGCCATAGGATTGTATCTCGGCAAGCATATGGGGGAAAAAGACTCCGAAGTCCTGCAATAAACAGATAATTAAACTTTAGAAAGAGTGGTTCTAGGCCAAGGTTTCTCATTTCAGATAGAATGTCATAATTACCTAAATGATTCGGAGGACAATATGAAATTCGCAAGTAGTAAAATATCATCAGGATGCAAAGTTGCCTTTTGTGCTCCCACGAGACTAATAACCTGAAATTAACCAAGAATGTAGCTCTCAGAAACATGAACACAGAGGACTAAGGGAAATAAATGATTTACGTAAACAGCTCCAAAGACTAGCAATCACAAGTGGACTATTTGGACTGTGTAAGTACAGCGCCGTGTGATGGGATGATAGAAACACATAATAAGAAAAGGTAGCATATGGAGAAATTTATAACGGCGTGGGTACACTTTGTCAAGTTACATAGCACAAAAGTCGTTGACTCTATGAGACAGATCGTAGATAACAGATACTGAGATGCCAAAGAACACGAAGGGCAACGTTTCTACAGAAGTTCTCAGAGATGTGCCGTATCACGTGGATGTGGTAAAAGAGTTAGCTAACTGACTAGGAATAAAATAAGTTTTACGCCCTTCTTGTATTGGAGAGCGCCTAAAGAGTGTCCAGAAGTAAACTAGAAAAGTGTTACATCATAGCAAATAAGCAGGATTCCAGTACAGTACGATGAAAATGCCAAATAAACGCAGTACCAAAATGTAAGTCCTGGCAGGAAATTGGACTAACCTTGTGCTCACACATCAGAAGTGCAAACAGAACTCCTGAATCGGCAATGTCCTGCAAGACTGCGCTAGCAGCCTGTCTTGTAGCTTGGGCAAGGGGAAGGCATGTGTATGCATGAAGAAATGTAGCAGGATTCCTGTAGAACAGTTTAATAAGATTTCAGTTAAGCACTGAAGTCTACATGTATAAGGCATAACATCAGTATGTGGAAATGAAAATGGAAACGTGCTGACCAGCTGAATGCACGTATAAGAGATAAGAAAACTGCATCTGTGCCACCTAGCAGTGGTGCCATATCAAATTTGGTATTCTTCTCAAAGCACCTGTTGATCGATTTTGTCAAAATAAGCAACATCTGCAGACAGAGGAAGTAGGATAAGAATGGATAAAATAGTCCATATCACCACAGTAAGAGATTACGCAAACTACAAATGTGTTAAGATGATGCAGCAGTGGAAGCACCTGACCATACATGAGCTCTAGTTGGCCCCCAATCCTTCAAACGACTCTTCGGTGCAGCTTATACAAACTAAATAAATTGGGCCTTTGACAAGGAAAACTATCTGAAAGGACAGTGTAAGATCAACTCAGTGTATTATAGTTAGTCCACAAAAAGGTTTGCAAATAAAATGTCCAGGTTGGCTGGTGTCCAAGTATTCATACTTCAATGGAAGAAAGCATGTGTTCTCCTTACGAAATTAGAATACAAGAACAAACGAGGGCACCTGACCTGATGTTTTCCGGCTCTCACAAATTTGATATGGTCAGCACTGGATAAAACAAAAAAGATCACAGAGAGGAAAATTTCAGCACAGCCCACATGAAAAGGTTAAGATGGAAATATTTAAGCATTGCAACCAGCCAAAACAGAAATGCATACCTGTTCTCGACGAAGGAAACAATTGCTTGCAATGTAGCAGAAAATCCGGCTAACTTGTGCTCGTCTCCGTACCTTGAAGTTCAAGGCAAAGAAAATGCAGTGTTATGGTTTTTGCTTGAGAAAATGCATCATTCTTAAACTCTATCATGAATTTCTCTTGCATAAGTGATATCACTACCTAGAGTATATTGGCTTGCCGGAATTGCTCAAAATGAAGAAATGTTTTTTCCTCTTCCTCCATGAAGCTGAACCATCATCCTGTAAACATCAAGGAACACAATCAGGGTGACACAGCACCTACACTTCCACCAGCCAGGCTACAGCTCATTCAAACTTCGCTCGAGTGCCACCAACGATACCAAATAGCAAGTTGGTTTTTAGATATGCAGGTACTAAACAGAGTGTGCAGGAGCATCAGTGCCAAAACTACATAAACACGCTTGCACTGATGAATGCAGGCAACCTGGAGGATTTTGGCAAGGGAAAACCGATTATCAACCAAGCTAAAATTCAACAGCATCGTGGGCAAGACAATAAAGAGGAAGTGTGCTGGAAAGTGCCATGGGCAAGACAATAAAGGGATGGCTAAAGCTCAACATAGACACAAGCTATATTTCTGAATCAGACTCTAGGGCTTGGGGTGCAGTCATCTGAGATGATAATGGCCAGATCCTCCTTTCTGCCTGGCCAACTATCACTAACGGCGAAACTGCAGAAGTGGCTGAGGCTATCTCTTGTCTATAGGGGTTAAGGTTAGAAATTCATCAAGTCAATAAACTAGTTTACTTAGAAAGTGACTGCTACTCAGTAATCAAGGAGATGTTGGCAGGCAATACTAGCAGATCAGCTATCAGTGGGATTACTAAAGAGATAAGTATCCTACTTCATGAGCTACCAGGTTTTAAAGCGAGGAAAATTCAAAGATCCTGCAACAAAACAGCGCATGACGTATTAGTATCGAGTGTGGGCGTGTTGCAAGGGTCTGTTCCCGCATGCGTGCTGGAAACGGCAATGAGCAACCTACTTCCTCTTGGTAAATAGATCACCCAATTTTAATTTCTAAATAATACATGCTACTTGGGAGATAATGTTGCTACGTCGGAGCTCGGGAGCCATTAATGGTGACGAATGGGCCGATGGGTGAATAATAAATTCATATGTAGATGGTCGAGGCAGCTTAAGCCACCATGGGAGGGAGCATGTGTATGCAATAATAAATTCAGACTGAACTAAAGCTACATTTTACTTGGTAATGTCAGCACTGAGCAGCAAAATTACTACTGAAAAATGAACTGAGCGGTGAAATTGTTGCATATATAGACGACCGCAGTTAAATCCACCATGTGTATGTGTAATGCGTTACTAAGCACAGGAATTGGGACTACCTCGTCGGCATGCTTCTTGCCGCGCGCCCAGTCCTCGGCGCCAGGGGCGAGGGGCGGGGCCTCGTCCTCCTCCTCCTCGATTCCGTCGCCGCCGTTTCCGCTGGAGGCGAGGCTGCTGCCGCGCTCGCCGGCGTAGCCGCTGCTGCTGGGGCTGGGCGGGCCGGCGTCGCCGTATCCGTCCTCCTCGAGCCCCTCCTCCGCCTTCCACGCGGCGGCAGACGCGGCGGTGCTGCTTCCGCCCCTCGACGCGGCCGTGGCGTACCCCTCGTCGTCCTCCTCGTCGGCGTCGGCGGCGGCCTCAGCGTCGAAGTCCGGGGGAGGTCGGCGGCGGAGGAGCGGAGGGAGAGGGCCGCGAGGGCGGGGACTTGGTCGGCGGCGGGAGCGGGATCAGGGTCTGGATCCATGGGCGCGGCGCGGCGGGGAGTGGGAGGCTACTGCTCGAGAGGAGAGGAAGAAGAAAGAGATCGATCTATAGCTTTGGTTTGGTTTGACCGGTTGGTTCGTTGTGCCCGTGGATGGATTCGATCTTTTTTCTCTTTGGATCTTTGTATTTGTTGGTCAGACGAGTATAGTGAAATTACAATTTTAGTTCATGTCTTCTCTCTAGCTAAATGCTCGTGCTCCAACAAAAACAAAGTTATTTCAAAAAAAAATTTAAGTAACAGCTTCTAGTCTTGCCCCTAAGTGGCCAAACTCTCAACCTTCCACTTCGATCTCGTGTCCGACCTCTCTCTTCCTTCCCTTCGTCGCGAGACAGATGGCCGGCGGTGGGTGGGGGAACATGGCTTGGACGTGTAAAGCTAGATCGATAGGTTGTTGTTCTTCTCCAAAAATAAATTCAGATTGTGTTCGTTGGGGATTCTTCCTTCTATGGTTTGTCCTGTCATGTGGCCGACGAAGTAGCCCTGACACGTGGTCGAGGATGTGTAGCTTGCCGTGGGTGTAATCTAGCTCCGGGATAGTGGAATTTAGCCTCGATAAGCGGTTCAAGGTCAACGTGACGAAGTCGATCAAGGGACAAGGTAGACCCAAGTACTTGATGTGTAACTTAGACATATTCGCTGGGAATCCTTCCAATAAGGTTGCAAGGTCAAGGTTGCCGCAACGAATGGGGGTCAGACAGAGTGGCTAGCTCAATAATTGAAGGCAAGGGATCAATTGCAAATTCTAAGAGGAGGGGAAAAGGGACCCCTCCTCTTTCATGTTGAATGTCCCGTCCAGGGATGCCACTAACTAGCACAACAAAGATGACGTCGAGACTCGCGAATAAGGCAGAGGTCAAGGTAGTCCCATTGGACTGAGTCAGGGCTTGCAATATCAAGCTTGACGACGAGGGTCGGAGTGCGGTTTCGATGAAACCGAGGCGCTACATTTGTGACGTAAATGAAGTTGTCATGGATGATGCGAGACCCAAGTGTGCATGCGGTCCTCACATTCCAACGGGCAGCGGATGATGCACATATTGGGTCGAATCATCACTGAAACAAAGTTTTGATCAACACGGCGAGGCCAAACACGTGACGCGTGTGCGAGACTTTGAGTCCGAAGCAACGACAGACAACAAAATAGGCAGACAAATCTAAGCTAAACAGAAGAAACTAAACTGGCGAGATCGTAGAGCATTACAGCAACTAGGCAGTCGACGACGGAGCAATCTCTGAGCCTGAATAGCAGAGTAATTCAGGGCAGGTTCAGCCGAAACAGAGCAACATCGGGCGTGAATAGCAGAGTCAGCTAGCTGTGGCTGGAAGTTGCTTACGTATTCCTCCCTTCCTCGCCTCTTTCAGACTTCAGAGGCAGACGCAGGCCCCTAGCAACAATTCCCATATTAGCCTGCACGACCGAAGCTGCTTTGTCGATGGTGGGCATGGGTGGCTTGGACCAGAGCCGTGCACCACGGCGCGACACCAACGGGGAGTCCACGGTACCCCGGTCCAGAGGGATTGCAGCAAGCACGGGCAGAGGCAGGATCGGCTCCATCGGGTGGTCGAAGATGTCCTGGACCGAGTGCAGCGCGGCTAACGGCGAGTCCTGCACCGCACCACCCAGCTCCACACCCCAACATCGATCACACGGGAGGACGGCACAAGCGCATCACGCGGCGCATGCAATCGGCACTGCACCACACCCCCGGCATCGACCCACGGCGAAACCGGCACCTCATCACCAAGCTCCACGCCCCCCGGCATCAAACACACTGGAGCAGGGCACCAGCGCGTCACGCGGCCAGTTGGCGATCGAGGCGAGCGGCGCGTCGAGGAGCCTGTCGATTGACAGCGGAGCGAAGACGCCGGGCGCCGGCGACGCGAGCCTTGAGGACGAAGCAGTGAACCCGGGGGGCGCCGCACGCATGGCCGTGAGCCTGTCCCGGCAGACATGCCGGAACGCAGACCCGCAAGCAGGCGCGGGCGGAGAGACTTGTGCAGCCTCCACCATGCCGAGGATGGCGTCCCGCATGTCCGTGCCCGTGCACGACGCGGGGACCGGTGCAGAGGAGATGACGTGCCCGTGCCCGCTGAACTTGCGCGGGTACACTGACCGAGACGAATGAGAGGGAGATGGTAATCGGCGATAGAGAAATCTCAACATGGAGCATACCATTGGGTTTGGCAGCAGGTTCTACGCTCTCTTCAACAACCGTGGAGTGAGGAGGTGGAACGCGTACCATTGGGTTTGGCAGCAGGCAGTTGCCATTGCGCAGCGCTACAGAGCAAGACTGAGCACGGAGCATACCATGACAGTGCAGGGACTGGTCTATCTCCGGCTCTCAGAATGAATCCAACGTATATCTCTACACTGCAGGAACTCACAAATGCTCTGACGGGAGCTTGGGTTGCACGACACTGTCGTCCAACTTGTTCAAAGTTCAGACACACGAGTACTGTATTTTTTTTTGGACAGTATGCTCTGGAGGTGCAAATTTAGTCTTTTGGAAAATCAAGGCATGATAAGAGGGTTCATTGCGGAGAGAAGAATGTTTCGTCAAAGCCTCATACATGCATCTCTGAATGTCGAGACTCGAGCAGCGTCAACCAAGACCACGCCGCCTGCGACCAAGTGCCCGCCCTGAGTTCGCCGCGTCGCCGCCTGCGACGAGACAGATACGTAGTGCCTCCGTAACGGATAACGTACCTGTAGCAGCAACTCGCGTTCAGGAAGATGCCATCTTCTCCTCGGATTACAAACCTGAACCTCCAATCCGGCGCTCTGCAACACAACCAAGCAGGAGCTAGACCAGCCCTTGCTGTATCAAACTTGGGGGGCAGCAATCAGCCAGATTCACGGAATGCTTCCGATTAATTTGAAAGCACTCCTTCTTAACAATATCCGAAACAAACAGTAAAATATCCCCAGCCCAAGCTTGCCTAGCATTGCGTCCACGGCTTTTGGTCCACCACATTTCTGCAGCTGCATTTGCTGATTCAACACTCAGCCGTTGAGAAGGAAATGGAGCCTTCAGGCTTCAGGGATGGTTTGCTTCAGTCAAGTTCTCAACATTTCTGAACAACGCATGCATGGAGCGCCTCGCTGCTGCATACTGGGTTTCTCTATACTGTATAATGGTCACACGAGAGAAAGCAAACGTTCTGTATACTGGATTCAGGGGTGCACAAGTTACGTAACCTTATGCAGACTGCAGTGAGGGCTGACAGTGAACATATCTGCTTCAGGGGGTGTTTGCTCATTCCAAATCGGCACATATATGACATGTGGATCTACTTCCAACTCACACACTAGGACGACACGTCGACACTACCTTCCACGAGCTTTGGACCTGACGCCTTTGGAACTAGTAATCGTGTACGTGCGCACGTGTAACCTTAGGAACTTTTTAGTATGCAAATTAATTTAGTGCAACCGACAAACGCGAAGAAATTGAATCAAATATTATTCGGCGGATGGACCTTGCGGCCGTCTACTCCATGTGGTAGTGCCCTTCTCCGGCGGCTGGTGGTACGGCGGCGCGGGTGCTGGCTAGGTTTCTCGGGAGAGTGGTGGTGGACCTGATCGTGTTCTTTCCTGGAGGCTCGGGGTGCTGTGTGCTTTTTTGCAGGGGCTCCTTTGTAATTTCTGTTCTTCGTTGGATCGCCTTGTAATTGTACTCAGCTTCCTGTTTATGTATCAGGTCTTTTCCTCAAAAAAAATATTATTTGTACATCCACTCAATTGGAAAATACAAAAATAGATCCAATTAAATTGTTTATGGATACATCCAAAGCACATCCTCTCCATTAATACAAATTTATTTACAGGTCAATTGGAGTTATCATTCAAAGCTCAACTTTAATATTTTCTTCAAATTCTAGTTTGGCCTAGCAATTCCATACATGAGTTATCATCTATACCCTAATTGTAAACAACTTCAAAAATTCTCCCTACTTCATACGTTCCAGCGGTTTAAATATTCTTGCACTTTAGAACTAATAGAATACCGAGCAACTTGTTTCAAACTCCATGGAAAATGAGTTTAGATACCATCTATTATATTATATATAAGGTGGGGAGGATGTGATAACCCGAATTTTTTGGCTTATCATTTAATTTGAGGAGAATAATATTAAGCTTCTAATTATTTTGTTTGCGCTAATCTATGCTGCTGAAATGCAGCGGAGAGCCGAGCAGTAGAGCGGAGCTTTGGGACTTGAGTTGGCCGGCGAGTGGAGTGTCCGACGGTGGTATTCTTTGGCTCCGATGCTGCTGGCATATGAGATCGTATGCGTATTCCGCATGTAGCTGGTATCTGGAGCGGTCGATCACACCATAGCTTACCACGTCAATATCTGTTTATAGCTACGTCTAATCGAGGCAAGCTTTTCCTACATCTTTCGTATATTTTGTGAAATATGCTTTGTTGTTAAATTGCATGATACCAGAGTGGTACGAGCTATGTGTTGATGTATGTGGCCTAATGCGCCGGTGTCGGTATTTGGTGATGGATCCGCAGGAGCCACAAATACGAGCCAGGCATTTAGCACGTCTATTCGACATGGAAATGAAAATGAATGTTTTATAAAGGAAAACTTGGTGCTACGAAGGTGATCGTATTGTACCGGTCACAGTTCAGGTATGGGACTGGTTGAGTTCTCCGCGAGGGGCGACCCTTGAATTAATGGAGTGTCGGTGATGGATCCGTAGGAGCGATCGACATGAGTAGGCCAAGGTGTCCGGCCCTCGCCGCCCTTCCGCAACTCCAGGACGTTCATCTCGACAACAACTACTTTGTTGGTCTAGCTCCCGCGCTCAAGGCCACTGCCACCTTCTCCCACAATGGCTTCTGCGGCGTTGTGTGCGTGCCGGAGGTTATGGAGGCGGCAAAGCGGAGCGGATATTATACTATTCCCCAAAACCGAACTAAAGTAAGTTTGGAATTCAGAGATGCACAAAATTGGGTTGTGCTTGAGTTCAGAGGCGGAGCTATGTTGATGCCAAGGGGGCCGCCACCCCCCCCAGCCCAGGATTATTTTTGCAAAAAATAGTGTATTTTGGCCCTTTTTTGTCCAAAAACAGAAATATTTGCCCCCCTAATTCTGGTCTAGTATGCCTATGTAGCCCGCCATTAGTTCAGCCCAAGCTACACCTTTTGAGTTGTTCATCGGTGACCGAGTAATGGTCTTTAGTGTTCTTGACATGTAAGGGTCGCCCCTCGCGGAGAACTCAACCAGTCCCATACTTGAACTAACACCTATGTATATGGCAGATTGGCAGCCACTAACACTGACTAGCGGTGTCCAGTCCACACGTCCCGGTGTGGTGTGCCGTGTGACAGAGGAGAGGGATGGAAACTGTTGGCCACCGCGGCAGCTGATGCATGCAGGTTTGTTGCTAGCTAGAACTCGACCGAAAAGGATTGGGGAATAGGCTAGCTCTAGTTTAGTTTAGCTGGGCAGGCAATAATGGAGACGAGCTGCCCCAGCGCTTTTCGTCCAAAAATCAAAATCTATCCCCGCCTGCTGCACCGCACTCGACCACGTCTCGCCCCAACACGCTAGCGTCCGACCGACCATGGGAGAGCGGCGTGGCTGTGGCTGCATCCAAATTATGCATGTCAAAACCCTAGTGGGAACGATGACCTCGTTAGAGGCCTCGGTTACATGTTATATAATGGGAAAAACCCCCAATGTGGTGAATACAAAGTTGTACGTATACGGGTCGGAGTACTACTCCGTACCCTATACGAGACATATTACATTGAGATATTACATCATCTAATAGCCCCCCTTAATCTAAACCTTTCTAAGGTTGAGATTACGCTTGAACTCATTCAGATTCTTGACTGGAAGAGCCTTGGTAAAACCATCTGCAACTTGATCTTTGCTGGAGATAAACTTGATATCTAACTGATTATTTGCCACTCTTTCTCGAACAAAATGAAAATCAATCTCTATATGCTTAGTACGAGCATGAAAAACTGGATTTGCAGAAAGATAGGTGGCACCAAGATTATCACACCATAGGCAAGGGTTAGCTGATAACTTAACACCAAGTTCATTGAGGAGAGCTTCTACCCATATTAACTCTGTTGTAGCATTTGCAAGAGCTTTATATTCTGCCTCAGTGCTAGAGCGAGAAACAGTGGCCTGTTTTCTAGCACTCCATGAAACTAAATTGGGACCAACAAATATTGCAAACCCTCCTGTAGAACGTCGATCATCTGGACATCCTGCCCAATCAGCATCAGAAAAAGCACTCAAAAGTGTAGATGACGACTTAACAAATGTGGTACCAATATTCAGAGTATCTTGGACATATCGAAGAATGTGTTTTACTGCAGTCCAATGCGTGGTAGTAGGAGCATGTAAATACTGACAGACTCGATTAACCGAGTAGCATAAATCTGGACGGGTGAGAGTCAAATATTGCAATGCTCCAACAATGCTTCTATATTGTGTGCTATCATCAGGGCCAAGGGGTGTACCATCAGTAAGAGACAAATGTTCTGTAGAGGACAAGGGAGTAGGTGCTGGTTTGCAACCACACATACCAACCTTATCAAGCAAATCAGCTGCATATTTTTCTTGTGTCAAAAGCAGACCATTATGTATCTTGGTTACCTCAATGCCTAGAAAGAAATGTAGATCCCCCAAGTCTTTTATAGCAAACTCATGAGTCAAATCCCGAAGCAATGCAGAGATAGCATCATCGGAGGAGCTGGTGACTATGATATCATCAACGTAAATCAAAACGAACACAGTAATGTCTGACTGATGATAAAGAAAAAGTGAAGTGTCTGCCTTGGATGGAACAAAACCGAGTGCACATAATTTTGAACTTAACCTGGAGTACCAAGCTCGAGGTGCTTGTTTTAACCCATAAAGAGCCTTGTCAAGTTTGCAAATATAGTGCGGAGCGTGAGGATTTTCAAAACCTGGGGGTTGTTTCATATACACCTCCTCTTCAAGAACACCATGAAGAAACGCGTTCTTGACATCTAGCTGCCTTAAACTCCATCCACGAGAAACAGAGAGAGATAAAACAGTTCTGATAGTAGCTATTTTGACAACAGGACTGAATGTATCTTCATAATCAATGACATACCTTTGTTTAAATCCCTTTGCCACTAACCTGGCCTTATATGTCAATAGTGCCATCTGCTCTTCTTTTATTCGATATACCCATTTGCAGTCAATCAAATTTGTGCTTGAACTAGGAGGAACAAGATGCCAAGTCTTGTTCTCAATAAGCGCATTATACTCCTCCTCCATCGCAGGACGCCAATTTTTATCCTCAAGTGCTTCATTAAGTGTGGACGGCTCACCTGTAGCAGAAAGAAGACCAAACCTTCTACCATATCGAATAGTACCATCTGTATATTTACGGGGCTGACGTATACCTTTTTGTAGACGAGTGTGAACCCCTTCATGTGTGGAGCCACAGGCGGAGCCACATGACTGTGTGGAGGAGATGATCCAGGAGACAAATCAGAATCTGCCTCGGGATCAGCTCCGGAATCTGCCGAGTCAGCATCATCTGCAGTAGATCCAGGCGAGCTGGCAGCTGGGGAACTAGCCGCAGAAGATCCTGACGCGCTGGCATCAGGTGCAGGTGACGACAGCGGCGTGGCCTGCATGGTGCGGTCGGAGGCCAGCACGGGACCAGCGTGTGCACAGCGCGTCATCGGTGTAGCATTTGGCGTCGCATGCATGGCGCTGTCGGGGACCAGCGCGGGGCCAGCGCGTGCATGGCACAGGTGGAGGAAGGATCCACCTCGGGATCTGAAGCACCAGGAGCATCTTCATCAGAAAAAGGCGCCTCGGGATCGGCCGGATCAGAGGAATGTTCCGACCAATCATCACCAGAATCAGCTATTTTGTCACTTTCTGAAGTACTTTGATCATCAATTTCTGAAGCATTTTCAGCACCGTTTTCACTGGGATTTTCACCAGGAGTTGTAGTTTCCTGTAACACATTAGTAACAGGCACAATAGGAGACATATGGTCATCATTATTTTGTACACCCACATGAGAGGAATGTGTCGATGATGGAAGAAGCAAAATTTCACGTTGGAGACGAGCGCCGGCATTGGGGTGTAGGGAGGCAAAGGGAAAAACATTCTCATCAAAGACAACATCCCGGGATATATAGACACGTCCTGTGGAAATATCTAGGCATTTAACACCTTTATGGAGAGGGCTATAACCTAAAAACACACACCGTTTAGAACGAAAAGCAAGCTTGCGTTTATTATAGGGACGAAGATTAGGCCAACAAGCGCAACCAAAAATGCGTAAAGCATCATAATTCGGTTTGACATGGAGAAGACGTTCTGTAGGAGTTTCATGATTGATAACTTTGCTAGGAAGTTGATTAATGAGGAAAGTGGCTGTGAGAAAGGCTTCGTCCCAGAATTTGAGAGGCATAGAGGCATGAGCAAGCAAGGAAAAACCAACTTCAACAATGTGGTGTTTTCGTTCAGCAGAACCATTTTGTTGGTGAGCATGTGGACATGATACATGATGTGTGATGCCTACTTTTTGAAAGAAACCATGCAACTTTTCATACTCTCCTCCCCAATCTGTTTGCATAGTACAATTTTCTAGCAAACTTACGTTCAACCAATTGTTGAAAATTAAGAAAGACTTGATAAACATCAGAACGCTTCTTAAGTAAATAGATCCAAGTGAATTTACTAAAATCATCGATAAAGCTTACATAGTATGCATGTTTGCCAACAGAAAGAGGTGCAGGACCCCATACATCAGAGAACACTTGTTCCAAAGGAACAGTGGAAACACTAGTGGATACAGGATATGGCAATTGATGACTCTTTGCTAATTGACAAGCATCACAAACATATGGATTTATTTCTGGGGAATAACAGAGATTGTTTTTCCTAAGAATTTGCTGAACCACAAACGAAGAAGGATGTCCTAAGCGGCGGTGCCATGTGGAAGACGACGGCTTTATTGTGATGAAGGCATGCTTGGTAGACACATCAGAGACGGGCACCAAGGGATATAGGCCACCATGACAGGGACCTTTAAACAGAGTCCTTCGTGTGGCTTGGTCCTTTATCAAAAAGAAAGAAGGGTGAAATTCTAGAAAAACATTGTTATCAAGTGTAAGCTTATGAACAGACAGCAGATTTTTAGATGCATCAGGAACATGTAGAATATTTTTGAGATGAAAAGAACTATGTGGGGTGTGCAAATAAGAGTGACCAATATGACTAATGTGCATACCTTTACCATCAGCGGTGCGGACACAGTCACGTCCTTTGTACTTGTCATGCGTAGAAAGCTTGTTCAGCTCCCCAGTAATGTGATCTGTAGCTCCAGTATCAGGGTACCAATTTGTATCAACACCATAGGACGCAACATGAGCACCTTTGTCACCTTTATTACCACGGTCACTATCATCATCAGAGTCACCTTGATAGCGCCACCAGCAGTCACTAGCAGGGTGACCATGAATCTTGCATATCTGACAAGTAACATCCACATATGGCGTGGGAGCACGACCACGGTACTGACGGTTTCTGCCTTGTCCTCCATCATCACGGCGAGTGCGACGATCACCACGGTCACCACCGTCACGGCCGCGCCCATCACGACGCCAATCAGACCAATTGTCACGACGTCCTCCATCACGGTTGTCACGCCGACCATCATCACGGCGATCACGCCAGTCACGTCCATCATCACGCCTGTCACGAGCATCACGCAGATCACCTCCACGGCTACGGGAGCGGTCATCACGGCCTCGGCCAGCTGCATTTGCCGAGGAAACAAAAGGAACAGGCGGCTCATCTGTGCTATCATTGCGCATATCATATGATGAAAGAAGGCCAAAAAGATCATCTAAAGTTGTTGCAGGGTTGCTGTCCACAGCAACAACGAGAGCATTATAGGACGCATCTAAGCCATGGAGGAGATACCCATAAGTTCATCATCCTCGAGGGGTTTGCCTGCAGCAGCTAACTCGGATGCGAACCCTTTCATCTTGGTGAAGTATTGGTGTGCAGTCATGGTGTCTTTCTTGGTGTCATTGAGAGCTGAACGAAGGTGCTGCACCTTCGTGCGCGAGGCAGTGGAGAACATACCATTGATAGCAGCCCAAACCTCGGCAGTGGAATCCATCCCAAGTACATGCGAGAGAATATCTGGTGACAAGGAATTCAGCAAAAAACGAAGCACCTGTTGATCACGTGACATCCAGGCGAGGTAGGCAGGGTTCTCGACGATGCTCTTCTTCTTCTCCGAGTCCTCCACTTCCAGAGTTTTGGACGGCATGCGATCTGAGCCATCCAACAGGCCCATGACATTTGCTCCACGGAAGGCTGGCAGCACGAGGGCCTTCCAAAGCAGGAAGTTGCCTCTTGTCAGTGCTTGAGTCGGCGGAGATCCGAGCGCGGACGCCAGAGAGGAAGTCGATGACGAACTCATGGCGGCGGCGAAGGGTTTTGGAGTTGTGTTGTAGGTATTCTAGTTTGTTTTGTAGGGCGGCGGCGGCGGCAGCAAGGCGGCGGCGGCAAGTTGTAGTTTTTGTTTGTGTTTGTGATGCGGCGGCAGCTACAAGGCGGCGGCAAGATGTGATTGTGTTCTTGGGTTTTAGCGGCGGCGGCTACAAGGCGGCGGCGGCAACGTGTTTTGTGTTTGTGGGTTGTGGTTGTAGTCTATGGCGGCGGCGGCGGCTACAGAGAGCGGCGGCGGCGGCGGCGATCTCCTTCGAGGCAGCTAGGTCACGAAGGGAGGGGCTCTGATGCCATGTCAAAACCCTAGTGGGAACGATGACCTCGTTAGAGGCCTCGGTTACATGTTATATAATGGGAAAAACCCCCAATGTGGTGAATACAAAGTTGTACGTATAAGGGTCGGAGTACTACTCCGTACCCTATACGAGACATATTACATTGAGATATTACATCATCTAATGATGCAAACCGGCCCCATTGAATAATTTGAAGGAAATTATTTAGATTTTCGAATTCACAACACAGGTGTGTCACTTGAAGGAAATTATTTACTCCAGATTTTAGAATTCCACTCGATGTGAAGCGCTTGCCGGCCCCATCCCCATGCCAAGAGAAAGAAACGTGCGAGCTCATCTGGCTCACACGCGGGGCCCACATGTCATACAAAGGATAATAGCAGTAAAATAATCCTTCAGCTAGCCTACACTCTGTTTCGGCTCAGAGACATGCTCTCCGACCACAACGTCGGCGTTGCAACAAACGCATTTGTTCTCCGACCACGACAATCGCCTCGCTGGCATAGTGTGTTCGAGTGGATTCTGTGTGCTGTTAACTTTGCCAGTATAGCGTTGACTCGCACGATGAAAATAACCAACTACTAATAGCAGATGCTTGGCTCGATGCATGCGTTCCACTTTTTTTGGGCCAGGATAGGATGATGCACTTAAATCCACACGTATAAAACAGCCTAAGGCAATACAAATCAGTATACCAAACAAAAGTTCACAAACCACCACATACTCAAACAACAAACCACACTATTTAACACCATGAGGGCTTTGTCGTCGACCATGGCAAGGGAAGCTTCATGCTCTCTGCACTTTTTTTAATCACATCGGCGCATGAATAGTCAAAGACGACAACCTCAAACTTGGAAATTTGCAACAACGGCCTCGAATTTGAGATGTCGGACCCTAAAGCAGGAAAAACAAATGCGATCAAGACCCTGGTCCGCGCCGCCGCTGCATCTTCGAAAACTCTAGGTCCGGGCACCCACGCCGCTGCCGCGGGGAACAAGCCACTTTGGGTTGCACCAGTGATGGATCCCACATCGAGGTCAGGGAAGATCCTACAAATGAGGAAGAGAGGCCGAGGAAGAACCCCGCTTCCCGGTGAGGAGTGGCTTCACCACCTCCACCAAACAATGGCAGCAGCTCAGAGGCTTCGGCGACAGAAAACCCATACGGCATAAAACAAGACTACACACATGCCAAACTCTACTGCTACTACTATACCGATAATCTAGAAAGGGAGAGGGGCATCCTCCCCTTCACGTCCATTTTCGCCCGGCAAAGTCGGCGAATTTGAGGAGAGAGGAGCCAAGGCGGGCGAACAACTCTCAAAGTAGAGGAGGAGGAGGAGAGAGAAAGAGTAGATGAGAATGAGTAGGTTTGAAGGCAAGAAAGCGGAAAGTGTTATTTGCTCCCGAGCTCCATTGCTCCCCATATAAAACAAAATTGAAAATTATATTTGTGAGTTTCAAAAAAATTATGAAAAAAAACCCGGGTGTAGGCAATTGTGTATCCCGTAAACGTGAGAAATGTCAATTTGAAATAATTTATATTATGAGCTACACAAAAATAACAAAATCTGGTAAAACATAGAAAGTTGAAAATAGGCATATTTAGATCCACAATTTGTCATTTTTGTGTAGCTCAAAATACAAAATAATTGAAGTCGATATATTGCACGTTCGGGGAATATACTATTGGCACACACGGGTTTTTTTTCAGAATTTTTTTGAACTCACAAACATGATTTTCGAATTTTTTAAATTGGAGGGAGCACTGGAATTCAGATATTTGACATGTCAAAATATTTCAGACTCAAATTCAACCAGTAACCCCTGGAAGCAATAATGTAAAAATCATGTAATGAATGAATATTATTTTCAGATGTCTTGGGAACCTAGTGACATGTCTTTTCGACCGCGGTGCACCGTTTGCATGGTAACCGTGTTGCACCGGTTAAATTCTCCCTTAACAAATGAGTTGATATGTAGACATGATGTTCTGGTTAAGAAAATGCGCAATTGCAATTGATCTCTACACATGGCGTTCTTGTTGAGATATATCTCGCAGAGGGGTTCACCGGTTGTGCGGATGTCGTTGACAAAATGACAAGTTTATTCATCCGCATTGTGAGTCTGCTTAATATCTCGCCTTTTCTCAGGCAGAAGCTATTCATTCACATCATGAGCTTCTCGATGGTCTCGCCTTTTCTCATGTAGATGCTATATATTCGCATCGCGTCCTGTTGACTGTCTCGTCTTTTTCTCATGCAGAAGATATTCATTCGTTTCGTGAGACTGTTAAAGTAAAATTTTCATGCATCGGAAACTTGTTTATAACATAGTAATTGTTTTCATGCACTAGGAAAGTAGCAACATTTTCTCCATTGTTTTCATGCATTAGGAAACTTGTAAGAAACGCCATTTACCCATTTAAAAACGAGTAAGCAAATGCTAGTACGTACTATTTATTTAGAGAAGAAAAAAAGCATTTGTACCGTGTTCCGTTATACTCACTCCAATTTTTAATATAAAATGTTTTAGATGTTACACAAGTTTTCGAAACTGTGCACTATTCACCACCCATTGGTCATTTTTTCCCGGCCCACAATACAACGCATTTCGAATTAAAAATTTACACACTTACATATCTCGATATTATGTACATTTGGATATTTTTCTCAATTTTTGAAAACTTACAGGCGTCGATTTCGAATTTTTTAAAGACGAGCTGCATATAGCTCGGGAGCCAACAGGATTGGGGAATAGGTTAGCTCTAGCTGGGAAGGCAATAATGGAGTACTCGACTGGTAGATGGCGTGGTCGGCATCTCACATGAAGACGAGCTGCCTTTCGTCCAGAAATCAAATCAGTCCCCGCCTGCTGCACTCATGGGCTCATGGCGCACCGTGCAGGATTCAAATCCATCGGTCATGTCCAGGCTGCCACACCGTTTCCTCCGACCTATCGATCACGGGATCCGCTCGCTCGCAGCTACTTTCTCCGTTCCAAATTAGTTGATACACCTTTGTCCAGAATTGGATGTATCTAGACACCAAACAAGTATAGATACATCCATGTTTAGACAAATCCAAATCAACTAATTTGGAACGGAGGGAGTAGCTTTGGAACCAAACTGCGCTGCGTGTTGTTAACTGGCCGGTAGACAGTTGACTTGTACGATGAAATTAGACAAGATATCCAGTGCTCCCGTGCTACCACTAAAAATGTCAAATTTAAATACTACCTCCGATCCATATTAGTGGGCACAACTTTATCTAGATACACATGTATCTAGTCTAAATACTTAACTAGATACATATGAATTTAGACAAATCTATGCCCACTAATATAGATCGGAGGGAGTAACTTAAAACAATTTAGCAAAAAATGTGGATGTTAACAAGGTATGTTTTTACAGCATCCAAAATTTTCAACTCCAAACTCAAATGAACAATAAAAACGAAAAAAGACAAATATGGTACGAATAGTGTCATTTTTTTATTGACACCGGTGTTACTATTCGTGTCAAGTTTACGTACGGAAAAAGTCCATTCTGAACCTTGAAATTGTAGAGCATAGATAAATTGAACCCCAAACTTTAAATCCCGATAATCGACACACTGAACTATTGAGGTCTAATATGAACCTTGGACCTGTTTTGCACACACAAAAAAAATCTCAAATCGCTACTCTCACTGACAGCCTTGGCCCACTTGTCATATCTATCTTCAACCTTTCCTTCAATTTTTGTTGGCGTCCATGCATAGCACAACCATGACAGCCATCAGCTGCGTCCACGCCTCAACAATTGCCGTTATCGAGTGGCCGCCGCTGGTGGTCGCTTTCTGCTCGACGACGCTGTCCCGCCCTCCTCCCGCGCGCCTTCGAGGCCCAGGTGCGGTCCCAAGCCAAAGGACTATTTGTTGGCACGTTAAGTGTTTGTGTTAATGCCAATGGCGGCGAGGGCGAGCTAGGCGCGGCCGAAACCATGGCGAAGACGGTGGCGAGGGCGAGCTGGGCACGGCCATGGCCATGGCGAAGGCGGCGGCGACGGCGAGCTGGGCGCGGGCAGAGCCATGGCGAAGACGGCGGCGAGGACGAGCTGGGCACGGCCACGGAACGACAAAGGCGGAGGCGAGGGCGAGCTGGGCGCGGGGTACAGCCATGGCAAAGAGGGCAGCGAGGGCGAGCTGGGCACGGTCACGGCCATGGCGAAGGCGGAGGCAACGGCGAGCTGGGGGCGGGCAAAGCCATGGCGAAGACGGCGGTGAGGACGAGCTTGGCACAGCCACAGAACGACGAAGGAGGAAGCAAGGGCGAGCTGGGCACGGGTACAACCATGGCAAAGACGGCGGCGAGGGCGAGCTAGGCTTTGCGGCAAACACGGGCTGGACATGGCCATGACGAAGAAGGCGGCGAGGGCGGGCTGGCACGGCCATGGCCATGGAGAAGACGACGGCAAGGAATAGGTGGGCACGGCCACAGCCATGGAGCGAGCGTGCCCCACATAGGCTCACCCTGCCCCGTTCCCCATCCCCCATCCCCGCGTGTGCTACAGCCTCGTAAGTTTAATTCGAGAGACATAGGAAGAGGACGATAATGACATGCGGGCCCGTCTGTCAATGAGAGTATCAGTTAGCAGCCCGGCCGGGATTGTACAATTCCCGTTGCGCCAAACAAGTACAAGGTTCAAAATAGATCGGGAATTGTAAGTTTAGAGTGCCAATTTCAGGGATTCAAAGTTTGGGGTTCGATTTGTCTTTCTTCTACAAGTTCAACGTTTATTTTGGACTTTTTCCTTTACACTAGTAGTCGTGCACGTGCAACGCACGTCTTTAAAATGTAATCTCCTTTATATCTTAGTGAGTTTTTTTTGTTACCAGAGCATTAGATTTCATATCTAAACTGCCTAAGTATGTGAACAACATACAATCCGCACACATTTCATCATTTAAAATCCACAGAGCATCATATATGAAACAAGTCAGAGTGCACCTGCGACGCACGTCTTAAAAATTGACAATCAAAATTCATGCTCCTACAAAACAAAAATAAACATTCTGGACAGTAGAAATTAAAAGTGAGACCATTCTACGTAGGGAAAATTCCATAAACAACATTCAGTTACATCCGAATTTGAAAAATCAAGCTGTCAACGTTATGCCATGCTCTCGAGCAGATAGCCATGCGTGTTGAGTGACTCCGCCAAGCCGTCGAACATCTCCACTTCTCTGAACATGAAAAGGAATCGTTGCACACCTATAGGACTTATTTTGCAGTGCCTGAAATACAAGATGCAAGAAGCCAAACCATATAGTGAACTTGTATCTGTTTTTAAACCATGCCAAACCAAAATAACATTCTGCCTGTTTCAATTTGATATGATGTACATGTAATAAAAACAAGTGGAGCTACCAAAGAAAAGGAAATAAATAGAATGACGCACAGACAGTAACAATATGTACTGGAATGCACTCTCCAACACGTAATACAATTTCAGATGTAACTAATGACATGAATTATAATTTTTACAATGCTCCAGCTAACAACAGGTTTTCTATAGTCCAAGGAGATAAACTGGATCCCATGATGAATAAAGCGCCATGTCTGAGCAACCATCACTCCACCCTAACTATAGCATTAGGAAATGGGAATATACAGCAAATACACAAGAACTATCTCCGCATATGGAAATTTAGGTGCGGTAGCTTGTGCTGGAGCTGTAAAATTAACAAGAAATACCTCAATAAGGAAAGTAGCTACTCTTCTCACTTTCATGCTGATTACACATCAATTTTTGGTTGAACAGCGCAGCTGGTACATTCGTAGCTCTTTGAGCAGCTGCTACATCCATAGCTCTTTGAAATAGCGTTACAAGACTGTGATGCAAAAACAGATGTAACTA
The DNA here is from genome assembly GCA_947311845.1 of Poa pratensis. Taxonomy (NCBI): domain Eukaryota; kingdom Viridiplantae; phylum Streptophyta; class Magnoliopsida; order Poales; family Poaceae; genus Poa; species Poa pratensis. The sequence continues at coordinate 2,988,591 of CAMZMU010000042.1, forward strand.
CATTGTTCTTTAGAAACCTAGTTGTCTACCTTTGTTCATATTAAGGACCTTCACATCAAGAACAATCAGTTGATGGTCTAAGTTTTCAGCATCACATAACTGATTGGATGGTGCGGGGAAAACAAAACTAAGGGAACAAATAAAAGTTACACTTTCGACACAAAGAACCAAAGTTTTGGGTTCTCACAGCTCTTACGCTACTTGATGGATCTGGAGGCATGCATGGCAGCGACTTACTATTAACGCAAAATTGCTGCATTACTGGGGATGATATTAGTTGAACAATTGCCTCTCCTAGTCTCCTCAGTGTCTAGTCCAGTGCCAACAGGGATCTGTATATGTATTATTCTATCAGGATACAAATACTCTAGTGCCAGTCTATCAGCTGAGAAGCAACCGATTAGAACTTGTGAAATGGCAATTTATTTCCAGCAACAATATGTGCAAAAATGCAAAACATATGGGATTACAATTGCAAAACATACGGGATTATGATTATTCATGATCGAAAAACACGTTCCAGCATAAATAATCAACGCTGACACCTTACCTTAGAAGCGTGTGGCATGGAGCACCCTCGCCACACGGTGAAGCTGCTCTCGAGCAGCTCGAACAAAAGGGTACTCCTGCCAGCTGGCAACCTGGACGTCAACCTTCCTTCGCCTTCGCCAGCCAGTCACTCTCTATATCGCCATTGTGGATGGAGGCTTGACCTTCCGCACACGACAAAGGTTATGGAAGCCATGAACAGCAAGCTCCGCTTTCCTCCAACCACGATGGCGACGATCGGGCCGCTGTAAACTGCAGAATAGACATTGTACAACAAAAAAGAAGAGAAATAGTTCAGACTGCCGACAATGACAAAGGCAAGACCAAATAACATTCAAGTGCAAAATTGGAAGACAGGGGAAGACTTGAGGACTATGGAAATAAGAACCAGTTCAGAGCACATAAATTAGTAGAACACATGGCATATGTTACAAGGTAATAGGCAACAACAGAAAAATTGAATGCTAACAACACAAACAACACAGCGATATCTCTGATAACTGCACGGGATAGTCCAATACAGAAAAATACATAGCATTTACCATGCCAATGAGACAACACAGAAAGTTATAGTTGCATTAGGAGGTTGCCATCGAGTAAATACATCTTAGACAACATTTGACAATCCAACAAAACTACTGCTGGTATTACAATTGTAAAACAGTTCAAGTTTATTTAAAACTTGAAAGATAAGTGAGGGAAGAAAGACATCTTTTACATAGACAATTTCTTAGCAAGATACAGACCAGTGCCCATAGATATTTCAAAGTTACATGTACAGATATACTCTAATATTGTCTACAGAATTTTTTGAAAATTTCTTCTTTGTTGATTTGGAAGTTACATGTAGCAACCATGCTTCCCTTACCTTGGTCATAGTCATAAACACCTATACAAAATATAGAGCTTTGATGTAACAGCTCCAGGAAAAAGGTTGCTCCGGCACCAAGGGGCGATGTTTGGTAGGATACTGTGGTCGTCATTCAGATCATCGAGAGTTTGAGGTAGAGGATAAGGAACTGGAACAACCTAGCACTAAAATTTTAAGTAGCATGGTAAAACCAACATTATATCAGAACATTCATTGGAAGGTCACATATGAGTTACAGTAGGATCTGAGCAAACTTCAAACTTCTCCTAGCTTGATTGTGCCCAGATTCTACATGTCACTTTTCCTGCTGCATGTATCCTGTACATAAATAAAGAGTGTCGATTAATCGTTGGACCTTGCATTGCCAGCATCAAAATTTCGAATCCAGATTAAATGGAGTTCCTATTGAGGTAGAAAGTGGATTAGTGATGGCTGTTCCTATTTAAGTCCATATATATGTAACACAAATAATATAGAGGACAGAGAAGAGAGCATAGAGAGTTAATACGTGGATGAGCATCTTCAGTTCCGTGCTGGAGCAGAGGGTTGAAACAGGGGCAGGCTGAAGAGGCGGACGGAATTGCAGCGCCGCTGTCCCAGCGAGCACCATCCCCATCCTCATCTAGTTGTTCTCCACCTCCAGGCTCGAGCACCCTCCTGCCCTCCCAGCACCGACACCATCCAACCCCGTTCCTGAAATCTCATCAACGTGCGCTACCCCGCCCGAACCTCCCATCCCGACATCAAGCTCCCCATATCTCTCAATCCCACCAAGCTCCTCTCCCCCCAAGGAATTGAAGATGAGCAGAAGCACCGCCACGGTTCAAACACCCGCCCACCCACGCCGCCTTCGTCTGCTCACCCGCGAGGCACATCCGGCAGGGCGGCCATACCCAGCGCGACTTCGATCCGCTTGCCCCTTCCACCCCGCTCTCTCAAGATGCAACGGCGCAGCGTGCCTCTCCGTCTTGGTTGCCTCCGTCGAAGGCGGTGGTGTGCGTCCCAGCCCATGATCTCTCCAATGGGTGGTGAAAAAGGGGGTCACGGGAGAAGAGGAGGTTGCGTTTTCTGGGCGTGATTTCAGGAATTAGATCGGGTCTCGTGGGATCGTGGGGGACGCAGAGCGATTTTTTTTTGCAGAGTTTTCGTCCGCCAGGCAAAACAATGAAATCTCGTTCGTTGATTGCAGTGGAAGACCACCGATGCAATATGGACTGTTCGATGCGATTGGATCGGACGCTTCTGGTAACCCTGTGTGCAATAACTGGTGTGGACGTAGGAAAACTCAAGTTCGCTCTTTTATAAGTAGTATAGATTATAATAGCCAGAACAAGTTGAACGTGTCGAACCAAACATCTGCTCGCAGTTAGTTTTACCAGGAAAGCTTGCATAAACCATCTACTCTACTCATGGCAAGGGAAGCTTCATGCTTTTTGCAAAAACATATGGCTTCACCGACCTGAAGGCAAAACTAAGGAAGCACCCTACGCACTCGAGCGGTGTCATTTTAGTGGTGGTGAGTCCACACGATACGACTGGCTCACGTCGCATGCGGGGCCTACCTGTCATAAGAGTAAAATAATCGTTCAGCTAGCGCCCACTCGGTTTCGGAAGCAAAAGCCGCCCGCATCGATGCTTGGTTGGCTTCACGCGCTGGAGCACTGCTCCATGCTCCTCTCGATCTGGCGGTGCATGCATGGAGCGTTGCACTGTTGCAGCCTCCTCGGCGTACTGTTGCATCTCCTCGGCGTTGCACTGTTGCAGCAAACGCACTATTCTGGGACCGCGACATCGCCTCGCCAGCTTACTGTGTCAACCAAACGCATTGTTTTTTTCTTCATTCGAGTGCGTGTTGTTAACTTGCCTGTAGAACGTTGACTTGCACGATAAAATAGCTACTCACTCCTTATATTTTGAGTCAAAAGTAAATACAGTTCAATTTTGACCGACATTAAGATAGAAATATGAATATTTCGAATATAAAATCAATATGAATGGACTCGCCATAGAATATATTTCTTTTAAGTTAATTAATTTTTTTATATAAATGTTCATGTTTTTCTATATAGGATTGGTTAAAGTCATATTATGTTGACTTTTGATTAAAAGTATACAACTTACATTAAGAAACAGAGGTAGTAGAAGCAGATGTTATTTAACATAAGGAAGACTGTCATAAACTTTGTTGTCGAGCATGGCAAGGGAACCTTTATGCCCTTTCTACTTTGTAATCACATTGGTGCAAGAATAGTCAAAGACGACTACCTCGAACACATTTGCTTCATCAGCTTTTTTTTAACAGCCCCCAAGGGATTGCAAGCTATATTGACCATATAGCAGGTACAAATTTTACAAGCAGGCTCCTGCAAATTTTGAAATTTGCAAGGGCCTTAATATTTACATGCCGGATGGATAACCTCGGCGCAAAGCTGACGGCATTGACAAACTCCTCCAGGTGTCGCAGTCTTTGTCGTGCACGCTAGAGCACGCACACGATGCCAACACCAAGCTTTGAGATGCAGATCCGCCAACTCCCCCTTCAATCTCCCGTCTATCACCACGACCACAGGGAGAGAGTAGGGGAACCATTAGATCTAAACGCCTCTAAACTCTGCGAACGAGCTTTATAGAAGAGATTGCTCGCCATCTCCGTTCATTGGAACTTCACGAACAGCTTCACCACCTCCACCAAACGCCGAGAGTAGCTCGGAGGCTCCGACGACACAAATCCATACGACATAAAGCCAAGGCGGCACACATGCCTAACTCTACTCTACAGAGGGACCGGCCTCCCCTCCCACTCATCTCCGACCGACAAAAACGCCAGATCTGGAGGTGTTGGAAAGCGACTATCAAACTAGAGGAGGATGAGAGAGTGAGATAAATAGGAGATGAGAATGATGAGGCTTAAAGGAAAGAAATCACCTTGTTAGTAAGAAATGCAAAAGAAAAATGATTCCAGATTTTAACAAGATCGATGTTGCGCGTCCTTGCTCATTCCTAAATCTCAAGCAAGCTGGACCCATCATCTCGTCCGCACGCATCTTTCGCCTCCGCGGTTTTGAGCCATGCAATCCAATTGGAGACATGTATCAGGTGGATACACTAATTTGGCACGTACGTACCAAAGATTGAAATCCACCGCAAAAAGAAAAAAATAACATCTACTCCCTCCGTTCCAATTTAATTGACTTGTTATTCACCAAATATGGATGTATTTAGACATGTTACATATATAGATACATGCAAATGTGTTGAATAGCAAGTCAATTAAATTGGAACGGATGGAGTACATATTTGTCATGTCAAAATATTTCAGACTCAAATTCATCAACCAATAACCCGAGAAGTAAAAAAAGTAAAATCATGAAATGAACTAATATTAGTTATCTCGAACCGGTCCATGAATTTGGCCATTAACGCACATTGAATATTTTTTATTTCTGATTTTGGTTCGCATGCCGTGTTAAATATTTGTATTTGATTCTTTTTTTTTTTGACATGGCAGAGACATATCTATGTTGGAAATTATTTCTCGGATTTCTTGGGCAACTTTAGGATGTCTTTTCAGCCGTTTGCACGGTAGCCGTGATGCACCGGTTGCATACACCCTCACACTAGTTTGCCCGGTAAAAATTCCATGCAGTACGAAAGTACGTTTTTCATGCATTAAGAGATGGCTTATGTCATCTAAAAAAAGAGATGGCTTATAACATAATTGTTTTCGTGAATTAGAAAAAGTAACCTTTTGTCCATTATTTTCATGCATTAGGAAAATTGTAAGAACCGCATTTACCCATGTAAAAAAGAATAAGAAAATGCTATTTCGAGAAGAAAAAGAAACTATTTGTACCGTGTTCCGTTTTAATTTTTATCAGCCCTCAGTTTTACTTTCTCAGTCCAGCAAGGCATCAAACTCGAGCAGTGGGTCCCATGTGGCCCCATGTCATGTGCAAGGGAAAGAAACGAGCGAGCGAGCTGTCTTGAGCAGTCCACAGAATACGACCGGGCTCATACGCGGGCCCACCTGTAAGGGAAGGAGTAAGAGTGAAGGAATTGGTCGGCTAGCGCCCGCCGCGTCCTCTGTTTCGGAAGCAAGCTAGCACGCGTCGGAGCTCTATCTCGTCCATCGAAAACCTACAATGGAGTTCGCATACATGGTGTGTTTTTTTTAAAAAAAAATTCGAAATCAACATTTTTAAGTTTTCAAAAATCGAGAAAAAAATCGGATGTAGATATTGTGGAGATCTACAATCGTTCAAGTTTTTAACTACAAATTCGTTATATTTTGGTCGCACAGAAAAGACAAATGAGTGGATGAATAATATACAGCTTTAAAATGAAATTTCTCTGATTTGTCTTTTTTTGTAAAGCCCAAAATAAAGCGAATTTTAAGTTAGAATTTTGCACGCTTGTAGATCTCGACACTATCTACGTACTCTATTTCTTTCACGATTTTTGATAACTTAAAATATTATTTATTTATTGACCTGCGAAAAAATCCACTCTCTCGTCCATGCTCCTCTCTGGCGGTGCATGCATGCTCTCTACCCAGACACCCCGCATGGATTATGATTCCTCGAGCCATCGCAACCAGCAAACATTTTGTTCTTCGAAGATTTTTTTTGTAGATAAAAGCGTTGAACTTTCGGCTTTAAATTAATAAGGCGCCATACGACAGATTTGGAACAAAGATGCCGATGAACAAATTACAACAACAAAATAGAAGAAAAAACCGGCTGAAGTCGATGATGGCCTCAAACGCGAACACAGCACCCGAAAGCAATGAATGGAGATTCATGAAGGAGCATCGTGAGCGAAGAGGAGCGGAATTGTCTACACCAGGAGAGGCCAGTCATTGCCTTTGCCATTCTCTTCCATGAATGGCATTTTAGTAAGAAATGCCATTTAGAGAAGAAGGAAAATGCTCGTTGCGGTGTTATTAGTTTTACGAGATACTCTTTTTATTTTGTGCTCTCTCCTCGATTTAACTTTCTCTCGGTGTTGTACAACCAGGCATCGCACTCAAAAGCAGGGCATGTCATTGAGTGGTGGTCAGTCAACTCGATGTGACTAGATCATGCAACTGCGGGCCCCACATGTCAGGAGAAAGAAACGACCGAGCTCTGTTGCCCAGTCCAGACCATGGGACCCGGCTCGTATGGCGCGGCCCACTTGTCAGAATGGGATAAGACTAACGAAACTCTGGCCCGGCTCCTACACGCGCTAGCTCTTGTCGTCGTCGTCGTTGTCACCGCCGCAGTGCTGCCGTCCGAGTACACGTACCAGGAGGACGTGACCACCAGCTTCGTAAAAAGCTTGGGGACGTTCTCGGTGACCGTGTAGAAGCTCGCCCACTGCAGGCTGAGCATGTACTACGACAGCACGTCCCAGTGCTGGTCCTTGGCGTCCGGTCCGGTGGACGGCGAAGAACGGCGCCGGGGCCGGCCACAGGGCGGTACGTGTCCACCGTGTGCGGCATCGCTGGGTCGCAGACGTGGAAGCTCCTCAGCTTCAACACCACCAACTGAAATACCCAAGCTATCACGCGGTTCACACTGAGAGACTTTGTCGCGACTGGTAACTTGTTAGTTTTACTACTTCAAGATTGATACCCTTGACAGTGTCTCGTGGCGACTAGTAACTCAATTTTTGTATCTCATGACGATGTACTTCTATTTAATTTGTGAAATTAATAAATGGCTACTTACTTAGCCATGCAGATACTCTTTTTTATCCATGAGCGCATACCCAATGAATGGCATTGTTATTGAACTAGAATTCTAAATGGAGACCGAACTCCATGTAGCCGGAACATAAACGTTCTTTTTAAAGGATACACCTTGGAAGGGGCCAAGAGGCTATTTTACAATTCCACGCGATTTGGCACATGCGCCAAAACTCGCTCCACCCAAGACTTACACAATCACTCGCGGCATCTCCACCTATCCACTAGTGCTAGTCTACCTCTAAAAAGTTTGGCTAAACACCAGTTTTCTGCGTCACTAGCTATGCCGGAGATCAGCATTGCGGCCGAATGCCGCGCCCCGTCAAACACAATATCGTTGTGGTTCCTCCACAAGCACCATTCGATAAGTGCCGTTGCAGTCTAAAGATCCCTCTCACTCTGCAGGCTCGTCAACCAAACCACCAAAGTCACGTCGTGGTCAGGGGGGGCTAACTGAATCCCCCAGTTACGAATGGTGGCTGCCCAGACCTCCCGGGCAAGTACACAACCGAGGAGCAGGTGGTCTATGTCCTCGTCGTGCTGGTCACAAAAGGGGCACGACGCTGGGTAGGGCAAGCCTCTGCGGCTCAGGCGGTCCACCGTCCAACACCTTCCCCTGATGGCCAACTTAAACGTTCTAAAAAAACATTCGTTGCACATATGGAAGTCTAATACTCTAATGTACAAAGTTTAGTTGAAATATGGTTTTATTTGTGGCGTAACAAAGAAGAAAAATGCGAATACAAAAATAGGATAATTTAAATACCTACTTGTAGGAACATCAGTGTAAAAGCAACTCTTGCCAACCTTACGTATTGTAAAACACTATGGTATCCGTGAAACATTTTTCTGGCATGGTGTTCTCTCCCAGACTAGGCACCGTAAGCTGCTGTAAATGAAGACTACTAGGGCACACATGTTAGTGGCCCGTCGACCCTGATCTGCCTCATCCATTGTACAGACGATCTTGCAAATATCTTGATACCTTCAGGGGTTAGGTGTCGGTCCTGCCGTGGCATCAGACACTTTCACCATCCAGCTTGGCATGGCATCTTTCTTGCTGAGATCGTCAAAGAACTCCACGGGACATCTGCGCCCATGCTGCGGTACGTTGTCGGGTATGGCATGCAGTCCTCCAGGCGGCCGCCTCCTTGACATAAGACTTGATGCACGACGTTTGGCCTATGTGTTCGGCTGTCGGTACGCAAATTGAATTCTCCACTGACCTCGGGTGTGACGCCGCAATTGTCATTTTTGGCGGAGGACACCAAATTTAACTTGCGTCAACTTCTAGGGGTACCTCGATTACGTCGATCGGCCACAATTATCTTGGTCCTAGCGGAGATGGTTATAAGGTGGTTCGAAGGACACATGATCTCCACGGGAGCTACATGCTGGTAGTGTGCAAAGATCAAAATAGATGGGGTGAACACGAAGTTGCACATCACGTTGGGTGAATATAATTTCTCATGTGTGAGACTGTTCACGTCAATGCCGTTTACAAGACGTATGTATGCTTGGTGAGAAACAATTTGCAGCAGTGTGTTCGGCAAGTAGGGGTGACAACATATAATGACTTCGGTTATGGTGGTGCTCTTTTTATACCGAGTCTGAGTCTGTGGGGGTAAAAACCTAGGTCAGACCTTTATTGGTTTTACCAGACAATAACAGGCTTCTGCGTTATAATTTGTTGAAGGCATTGTCTAAAGATTATCACTTCTCTGGGGTGAAAACCCAAAAGCCGACTAGGGTGGTTAGATCGAGCAACGAATACACTTGTGCATTGTTCCCTTTCTGAAAGCGTTGCTACTGAGAATCACTTTCGCAGTCCGGGTGTTGTCATGGCGGTGGTTGTTCACTGCTCACTTTGGCGGGCTATTTTCTTTTTCTTTTTGACAGAGTTGTGAGTCATTGTGCTCAACGAATGCAGGACGTTCATGCCCACTTAATGGAAAAGAATGTCGATATGTGTGGTTCGTGCTCACTAAAATGGAAATGTATGTCGATACGTGCAAACACGGAGGAACCTAAAATTATGACGTGCCTATGAAGGACGTACCTCATGGATCCCTAAGACACTAGTCTGTCATAATAGATTTTCGCTGCATGCGTGTTGTGCTGGAGTATCTACAGGGAAGATGTTCAGTTGAAAATTGAAGTTGGCAAGATAGGTAGTGTGAGTAATAAGGTGGTGCATTGTTCACCGGCAAGTGGGGGTGGTATTTTGATTCGGAGCAAATTCTACCGGTTTTGTAAACTGTATTTTGAAAATGTAAGAGAAATAAAAAAATCACGTGTATGCCTCGACATTCGATATGCTCTCAAAGTCGTTTCAAGCGGATATTTTTGTGTCCTGTGTAAAAAAAATTGTGCTAAATAAAGCTTTTCATGGGACATTTTTTAGTTTTTATTAGACATGTGAAAAAATATCGATTTTCCATGAAACTTGGCGTTATGTTCACATGTGTCAAAATGCAATTTCGGCAAGTCTGGGAGTTTTCCAAACTCCTAAGAATACACAGAGGTAGGCATGTCCGGTAATCTCTATCTCTACTATATAATATGCTTAACCGACCGTACGTATGTCGTCGCCACTTTTGCATTTTCGTCCCTCGGAAACGACAAAATTAACCGCAGTCTTTTCTTCAGAAAAATCTGTACGCCTGAAACGTTTTCTCCTCCCGACATGCTTCTCTCTCAGTCACAGCTCCCTCGATGGAGATAGCAAGAGAGGCGGACGAAGCTAGGGTTCCGCCGCCCATCTCTGGCGGCGGCGGTCGGGTACCTCCCGGAGGTCGATGAGGCGGACGCCTCCAGGGTGCTCAACATTGACACCGTCTTGCCGTATAATTGCCTAATGGAGAAGGAGATCCTCTGTGCAGTGGTGCCTGGTGGTGACGGTCGGCGGCCCCCGCTCTCGGCTGGACTTGGCGTTTCGAGTCTCCGCCGCCGCGGCCGGCTCGATCCATGGGCTACACCAAGGGCGATCTCCGAAAGATCCCCAGGTTCTACTACACCACAATAGGCACAGGTTCTACACCACAAGAGGCAAGAACCCTAGATCCCCAATCCAATACCGTCCCTGTTTGATCCCTCTCCGTGCACCTGTGAACTCTCCCATCTGATTTCTCTTTGCAGCCGCCTACACTCGAATTCCTGTCGGTTCTATCCGTCTCTGTCCTCGCGTGGGTTTGTGTCTGGTGGTGCTTAATACACGAATCTGCAAGTAGTACAGTATGTAGATGGTTCAGTCAGACATTCAGTGTTGCAAGTAGTAGTATACTGGTGCGTGCTGGACATGTATCTGTGAATCTGAAAGAAGTGCGGCTGTTTGCCATGTGCTTGCTCCTGTATGTTAATGAGCAACAACAAAATTGATCATTTAGTGGATTCGTTCTTAGGCACTGGTGGTGCTTGGTTCTGTATGTCAATAAGCTGCAAAATAGTGCTGTCGTTCATATCTAAAGCATCCATCTGTGTACACAACGAATGAAAGGAAGATAGCAGCTCTACCAAATGTCAGATCTTGCGGCATGTACTATATATCTACCGCTGAATACTTGATGCAGTTACTAAAGCCAACTGAAGCTGAACTTATCCAGTGATGCAAACCGTCGAGCACATTGGGGCCCTCGGACTTGAGGACAGCGGTGCAGGAGGCGTTGGAGTCTTGGAGACTTCGCGGCGTAGAGCTGCCTGATCAGGGCGTCGACGGATCGCGTCTTGATACTCAAAAGCATTATCGGCGTGCCAAACAGTCCCCATGCCAGTGATTTGGTGGGTCCGTATCGCGCGCCGGACCATACACTGTTACCAGCGTTCTCTAGTAGCCATGCCAGTGATTACACATGCAGTTACCGGCGTGTCTTGTTAGTCCCACGCCGGTAACATGTTTCATCGCGGTAAGATTTTTGGGTCCACATATAGCCCGCATGGCGCCCAGGAGGACACGCCGGTGATTACCAGTTTTCACTGGCGTTGAAATTTTCCCACGCCGATGATTAGCTACGAAATTTTGTCCCAGCAGGTCACCGGTGTGGGTTTTGGATGGCCCGTCGTTGATTACAAGCCGGCTATTAGCTGTTTCCTTGTAGTGATCCTGCTAAATGTTGTCCTGGACGTCATCCTTACCTTAGCCATAAGCCCCATGGAGATCCCGCCCGCTCTCCTCCGCGCGATCAGTGCACTTCACCGCTCCCTCATTGTCCCCTCCATTGTCGACGGGCGGTGCACGAGCTTCTGGATGGATGTCTCGCTCGGGGGCGATGAGCTGGGGCCAAGATGTCGGCCTTGTTCTCATACACCGATAAACTGCATGCCTCGGTTGCCGCAGTGATCTGTTGTGGCCTGCGGCCCCCCTGCCCTCATTGCTACTGCTGATCGGAAATTGGGCTCCCTCCTATGTGCCATTGCCCGAGATCAGCCTCTCAGCCTGTGCCGACACTTCGACGCCTAGTCGGCGGTCTTTGCCGCTTCCTCCAACTTGACAGCATCTTGGCTCTGTTATCCGACTTCGTGTGGGAAACCTTTGCTCCGTCCAAAGCAAAATTCCTCTCATGGCTGCATTACTAGGGATCGTGGTGGAGTTTATACTAGGGAATATAGGAGGTCACTCGAATATTGACGTAGGCAAGGTGGATCGCGCAATTGTTTAGCGCGGTAAGATAAGAGCAAGTTTAACGGTGTGTAGGCCTGCGTAGTTTTTCATAAATCTCACGGCACGTCTATATAATTTTGGTTTTGTGACGTACTAATTTATAGTCATACTGACTAAATTAAACCCGCATGTGACATTTATGTGGATAATGATGGGATTCTATGATGATAATATCATTGATTTTTACAATTTAATTGCAGTTTATCTCCACAAAAGTTTTAATTGTGATACCACATTCAAAATTGATGTATATATTTTTCAGTAAATCATTTTCAGTCTTCATGATTTAAGCCTGACAGAGCATATTTACATGATTTTGTTCTAAGTAATATGAAAATGTGCACTATCAAGTCAGTTTCCATGTAAAACATGTGTATTAGTATTCCCTTTGCATAAGGGTTGGCCCAAAATTGAGTGGGCACCATGATATGCACCGGGCGGAAAAAATGTCCAGCGCCCCCAAACAGACAAAAAGAACGAAAAACTGACATGCGGATACAAAATGGGGTTTTCGGAGTTGCCCCCACAAGGATAAATCGGACCCACGTGACATCGACTTATTTTTCTTATTTCTGCTCAAATCACAAACAATTGCAACCAAAATTTACACCAAAACCACAAACAATTCCATCCCATTTTTTCACATTCTCATAGCTAGCGACATTTAAACGCAGAGCTACACCCTGAATATATACCATCAAGTTAGAGTATTAACCGGAAAAAAATTCAGAGTACTACACACGATTCAGAGTTCTGAAACTCAGGTTGCTACACACAGTAAGGCAAGAACTCGCACGCATCAGCATTCATCAACACTGCTGGGCAGGAGCAGCCGGGCGCCGGGGCGCGTGTGTTCTAGACTGGGAGGAGCCGCCCTTTCTGGAGGAGCACCGTGGCGAGCGTCCCGAGCCTCCGGCGCTGCGAAGACCGCCACGTCCAGCTGAAAACCGATTAAAAAACACATACATAGCTAGCTGCACCGCAAGAACGATCGAAATCGATCTATTACCGCGGTGAGTAGCTAGCACATCATATGCAACGGCTGCCATGGCCAAACCGAGTAGCCGGGCGAGCTCGGCTTGACCGCATCTCCTATTGTCCTCCCCGATGGGCTGAAGCGGCGCCTTCGCCTATCCCCTTGCTAGCCTCCTGCAACATATGTCAGCCCACGTTGACTGCTTCTTCCCCACGAACCACAACTGCACAAACCCCTCTACTCTGTTTCTATCCCACGAACACAAATCCATCCCCTCATATCCACTTCACATGTTCAACTAATTCACTCGAGCACTCCAGTCCACCGGTGCATCCGGCGGTCTGGCGGCCTCCTCAGGTGATTACCTAGGTGGCGAGTAAGTTGCGACGCCGGCGTCGGCTAGAGATGAACGGAGCAGGGACAGGGCAGACCGCAGTGCGGCGGCGGCGTTCCGACCAGCCGCGGGCGGACTGCAATAGGAATACGGGATGCCTGGTATTTAATCCGCCTTGAAATCGTAGGTAGGGGTCAGTAGGCGACGAACGGGACCGTGGCCCGGCCACGACGTAGGCAAGGTGGATCGCGCAATTGTTTAGCGCGGTAAGATAAGAGCAAGTTTAACGGTGTGTAGGCCTGCGTAATTATTCATAAATCTCACGGATTTCCTAGGAAAACAGAGATATATACGGGCGGTAAATACTAATAAAAATAAATAAAGGTAGGTGCGGACAAATAATTTTGCTGTGTGAGCAGTTGGAGTCCGGTCCGGTCGTTGGGTGAGTTGCGTCCGACCGAGTCCGACTCGTACCTAGTCCGACTATATATAGGTCGACATCGATCGGGCCCCAAACAGCAGAGCAGCCCCGATCAATCCACCGGAGAATAGAATCGCTCAGCGGCAAGTCGAGGAGCGATGGCCTTTTCAGACGAGCTGCTGATTCCCGAGGACATGATCCAGATGGAGAAGATGCGCAAGACCCTGGTCGTGGTGGTAGAGGAGTTGGAGATAAAGACCAAAGGCAGTGGTTCAATGGAGGCGATGGACGTGGACAAGAGGTCGGTAGAGGCTCTGGTAGAGGCGTTGGTTGCGCTGGTCGAGGCCGAGGAGGAGGCCCTGGTAGAGGCGTGGGTTACGCTGGCTATGGACAAGAATCAGACGGAGAGGTCGACTATCCACGAGGTTGACGACGAGGTGGACGAGGAGAACCTCAAGCAGATCGTCGAGCTTCAGGGAAAAATCAACAGGATGTGGAAGGACCGTGCAGACCGTGCATGCCGCGACGGCATCCAATTCGCTGACCCCAGCGACCTGCATTGCAAGAGCTCTATTTCATTTGGTCAGCATTGTATTTGTTTGAGCGAGCTATATTGTCCACACCGATAACAGACCCGGTGCAGAGTCCGAGCTGCAACAGCTCTAGTTCATTTGTTCAGCATTGTTTTTGTTATTTTGTTCTCTCTTCACGCAAAAAATGAACCGATAAGAACGGTTGCTGCCAGGTAAATGTAAAGAGAAAGATTTCTTGGAAACTCCTCATGTCACATGCTGATGAAAAATTGATGGTGCATGAGGTCATGAGCTGTGTACCTTTGCTCTTACGGTATATGCATCGACTCAGGTAGTGGAAGCTAAAAACAGTGTGCAGTGTGCCCACTTAATTCTTTCGATCATGCAAACTGACGGAGATGCAAAATCCTTGATTTAGGCTCACCAAATCATATGGGTCACTTGCTAGTTTGTGCAAAGCAGAATTGGAATTGGACCATACTGCTACTAGAATTGGACCTTAGTACTACTAGATTTGGACATGTACAATGTTCTTGAAAGTAGTAGGTTGCTCTATAGTCTAGTCTGTACATGCTTTTAGATCATTGAGTTGAGCATTGTCATCAAACGAAAGCTGACTGATGATGTTAATAGTAGTAAGCTGAAATTTTTGTCCCATGAAGATGGGTGTTTTTCATCAGATTCAGATAATTACCTGTGCGACGAGCTTCTTGGAGGCTCGAGAGGACCCTTGCAGCAGTCGTGCCTGCCTGTTGCCTGAAGCTCCGGCTGGAGGACAGGACGTGCTCATGTGGTCTTTGCAGAAAATGCATTGTGAGGTCAGGGAGTAGAGTGCTGGATGGCTCGATGCAATAGTCGTTGGCCACGGCACTTGGGCATTGTCTTCTCGGTTCGCATGTTCAGCATTTTTTTTTTCCGGCTATGAAATGTGCTCCGTGCGCGAGAGGACTCATAAAGTTCTTTGTTATCTGTCTTACTTAACCATCCATGCCTGTATCTATCTATGTCTTCCAAGATTAACGTGCACTTCATGCTCTGAATAAGGAGCCATGCATGCTCTGAATTTTCACAATTCGAGTAAACTTCACGACTCACGTACACACTTTCTTCTTGTTTAGAGTTTTCTTCTTGCGCATCGTCAAAGACAGTCACAAGATCAGCAGTACACTTTTTAAAACAAGATATTTATTGACATGGCATCAATCACTCCTGAGAAGAACAATAACGGAAAAATCAAGATACTGTATTGATCGATTTATCAGCTTTTTTCTGTTACTTTTAGGCAAAATCAACTCAAAGAAAGAACCTCATGAACTAAGTAGGAGACTGAACTTCGTAGCAATCATTCAGGTTCAGACCAAATTTAGGAATGGGTTTCCTTGCAACTCCAGTTCAACCCAGTGCCAGCCAGATAGGGGAGCCCACATTGTCCAAAATCCGATGACACTACACCAAATGGGATAGTTCTAGACTTCCAGAGCTGATCCAACGGTGGAGGAAGTTTGGCGTGGGAATTGCACAAGGAGGCGGGTAGATTGCCTGCTATCAGTAAAATACCTACAAAATTTATGAAGGTGTCAAGTGTCCTACAATAATGTTTATAGGACTTTACAAGTTGAGAGAAATAGGATTTTCAGAATAAATGAATAATATATAACAATGAAAATATTTCAGTTTTGTATGCAGACGTATTCTAAACTTATGATATTCAGAATAAAAGTACATAAACTGAACTTTATGTACAATCTCAACCGTAACTTGCCGGAACAGCAAAAGAGGATACTCCATGACCTTCAGTGCACTGCAAAACCACACGTACAGATGCATTGCTCAGAGCTGATAATTTTTCATTTACAAGTGAGCATAATTTCGGTCAAGCAATGCAAACTGACTAGTGCAATAAAACATGAGGCATTTGAATTTTTTTAAAAGCTGAAGCTATCTCAGGCATGCCAGTGTGACATAAAATCACCAATTACACATGAAAATTGCTGGTCCATAGATACATGATGATTAAACGGCACACTACACACCAATTGAAGGACAAAGTTCTGTGTGTGATAAAAGTCTATCTCAGACGGACACTGCGTTAAGGGTCACTGGTGCGGATGCACCCGCTGTGTAAATATTTTTAAAAACTTCTCAAAATCTCAAAAAAAAAAAATTAAAAGGCAATTCAGATATACATAAGGACATTTTGTGTTAGCGCAAAAAAAATCGCGGAGAAAAGACATATTTTTTAATATGTGCAAAAAGATAAAAAAATATCTTATGCAATGTAATTTTGGAGCGACCGAATTTGTCTTTATTGCACAGGTCATAAAAATATCTTTTCTTCACAAAGTGTTTTGTGCCAACATAAAATGTTTTGGAATATATCTGAATTTTTATTTGGATTTTTTGGCATTCTAATAATTATATTTTATGCTGTAAGTACATCTACACCTATGCCCCGATATGAATTTTCGATCTCAAACCCATTTCTCTTCATACCGAATCTAATTTCCAGGAGGCCACCAGCATCCTGATGCTCGGCCGTGGACGGCAAAGGAATGGACAGCCGTGCGGGCATCAAAATCATGTACGGCTATAGGGTAACCTCACTCTCTCCAACCCTGTAGGTTATGATTGGTTGCTTCACGTGGTACATCATCGGATGTATTACATTCTTGCCAAAATGCAACCGACATTTTGCTAGGAATATTTTTTTTCTGTAGTTTGGTGAGATAGAATCCTACTAATCTGCAGAACATAAAAGAAACACTGGTCGCCTAGAGCACTAGTGGCTGGTTGGTATACATTGTTTCTGTCATTTCCAGAGAGCATTAAACCATCTTCCAAACATACTTGTTACACTTCGGCCTTTCATATGCTGATCTGTGTACGTAGAATATTTTCTGTGATTTATTAACATGTTAAACTCATATGGATCACTTGGTATTGAGTGTGATCTATTTGACCTCTTTATATTTTCTCCGTTACCAGGGCCTCTTGCGCGTCCCCGTGGTTCTAGGCCTGCCGGCACTCGGAATGTCGTCTACATCCTCTTTGTCCCCATGTTAACAAAAATCGATACCACCGCACCAAATGGGGTAGTTCAGACTGCTCCAGCGGAGATCCAACAGCGGAAGAAAATATGTGTGGGAACGGCATGAGGGGCTACGAACACCAAAATTGATGTCCAATCTCAACCATAACTTAGCGGAATGACTAATAATCATACTCCATGATCTATTGCACTACAAAACCGTAAAACTTTGATGTTCAAGTGTATAACGTTGGTGGCTGGGCGCAGATATCCGTGTGCTTCTCACGCGGTGGGTAGGGTTGAACGGTGTGGCATCCAGGCGACATGGTCCAGCGGGAGCTCGACGGGTGACGCGTGATGATGGACGCATGCATGGGGTCGACAACAAGCCTTTTAAGGTCATTGCATTGATTCATATCTTGAAGATTATTCTACGGCAGCGGCGTCTTCTACCACAACGGGGTTGCCTTCCGCGACGAGCGCCCAAGCCTCCCCAGGCTACTCGCTATGTGACCCGAAGACTCGATCCTTTGGCGTGCTCATGCGCCCGAGTAGTTCCACGCCGAAATAGACGTCTGGCAAGCTTGTTTTGGTAACACGTAATCTGTTTTTCTCCCCCAACCCTATACTCTCTCTTCTCGTTTATCTTTGCTGCAAACACTTGGCTTTTGAGCCTTTTTATCGAATGAAAAAGTCAGGTGGGTATGTCTCTCCCCCCGTGAACATTCAGAAAAAAATAGTGTGTATACACTTAAATTGGTGGACGTTTGAATGAATGAACCATCACTTCCATAAACGGAGGAAGATATGAGTAGTTGTGCGCGGCGAATACGGAAAGGTGTGGGCGTGTGGCTGACTGAATGGAAACATAGTATATTTTTTTACATTTGCAAGCTCTGAGAGTAACCTGAAACTGAGGTGTGCTTGTAAGGACTAGCCTGTCATAATAGAGCGTGACTGCATGCGTATAGTGTAGACCATGTCATCATCTGTGCTGGATCGCGGTGGAGTATCTACAGGGAATATAGGACGTCACTCAAATATTGACGTATGCAAGGTGGATCGCGTGATTGTTTAGACTAGACATAGTGGGAAGTATCATGCATATGATACTAGTCTATGTTACTACTTCCATAGTGGGTAGTAACATATATATATGGTATCATATAGCAGTGTATTTATTAGTATGCACACTCATCTTGTCTTGTAATCCGTTATGTTACGGTATCTAACTATGATACCACTATCACCTCTCTCATCATTAATTGCAGTGACACATCATCTTTTTTGCCAACGTGGCATGCATGATACTACCTATGATACTCCCACTATGGCTAGTCTTAGCGCGGTTAGATAAGAGCAAGTCTATCGATGTGTAGGCATGTGTAATTGTTAAATCTCACAAATTTTCTAGGAAAACCAGGTTGATATGGCCGGTAAATAAATAAAATAAATGTAGGTATCGACAAATAATTTTGTTGTGTGGGCAGTTGGAGTCCGATCCGGTCGTTGGGTGAGTTGCGTCCGACCGAGTCCGGCTCGAACCGTTACCAAAGGTTTAGTCCCACTATATATCGGGCCCCAAACAGCAGAGCCTCCCCGATCAAATCCACCGGAGAAGAGAATCGCTCGGCGGCAAGTCGAGGAGCGATGGCCTATTCCGACGAGCTGGTTATTCCCGAGGAGTTGATCCATACGGAGAAGATGCGCAAGGCCCTGGTCGTGGTGGTAGAGGAGTTGGAGATAAAGACCAAAGGCAGTGGTTCAATGGAGTCGATGACCGTCGACAAGAGGTCGGTATAGGCCCTGGTAAAGGCGTTGGTTGCGCTGGTCGAGGCCGAGAAGCAGGCGCTGATCGAGGCTGAGAAGCAGGCGGAGAGATCGTATGTCAACAGGATCTTGGATGAGTATGAGTTTGTCCGTGACGAATTCTTTGAGGGCGACGACGTGGATGACGAGGTGGACGAGGAGGACCTCAAGAAGGCCACCGAGCTGCACACATACATCAGCGAGATGTGGAAGGAGTGGGCAGTACACGCCGTGCGCGACGGCATCATCCAATTCGCTGACCCCAGTGACCCAGATTGCCTCGTCGCCTGTTAAAAATCCAAGCAAGGAGAGGAGGACAATATGGTCGTTCTAGCTTGAATGAATACAACTGAGAAAGAATTGTCTCTCTGGTACTCTGTCGAAACAATTTACTTTGCACTAAAGTGTTCATCAACGTCGTCTAGCTGTTTTTGCTAGGCCCCAATACTGGATGCTGCTTCCTATCCTATGATCTCTTATTCACTGGGCATGTGCTGTAGCATTACTTGTGCCACAGGTAGCCCGAGTTTTATTCGTGTGCTGTAGCATTAGTTTGTCATAGCTAGCCTTATTTTTAATGAAACCAGGAAGAAGAGGGTGAGCCTTTTTCATACTCAGTGGTTCGAGCGAGCTATATTGTCCACACTGATAACAGACCCAGTGCTGAGTCCGAGCTGCAAGATCAGCTCTAGTTCATTTGTTCAGCATTGTTTTCATTCTTTTGTTCTCTCTTTCCAAAAATGAAATGATACGAACGGTTGGTGCCAGGTAAATGTAAAGAGAGAGATTTCTTGGAAACTCCTCAGGTCATGAGCTGTGTACCTTTGTTCTTACGGCTTATGCATCGACTCAGGTAGTAGAAGCTAAAAACAGTATCGAGTGTGGCTACTTAATTCTTTCGATCATGCAAACTGATGGAGATGCAAAATCTTGATTTAGGCTCACTAAGTAATTGGGTCACTTGCTAGTTTGTGCAAAGCAGAACTGGAATTGGACCTTACTGCTACTAGAATTGGACCTTACTAGTACTATATTTGGACATGTACAATGTTCTTGAAAGTAGTAAGGTTGCTTAGTTTCTCTGTAGTCTTGTCTAATCTGTCTATGCTTTCAGATCATTGAGTTGAGCATTGTCGTCAAACGAAAGCTGACTGATGATGTCAATAGTAGTAAGCTGAATTTTTTGTCCCATGAAAAGATGGGTCTTTTTCTTCAGGTTCAGATAATTACATGTGCGACGGGCTTCTTGGAGGCTAGCTCGAGAGAACCGTTGTAGCAGCCATGCCTCCCTGTGTGGCCTGAAGCTCCGGCTGGAGGAGCTCAGGTGGTGTTTTTGTTTGCAGAAAATGCATTGCGAGGTCAGGGAGGAGAGTGCTGGATGCAATAGTCGTTGGACACTTGGGCATTCTCTTCTTGGTTCGCATGTTCAGCATTTTTTTCCAGGTATGAAATGTGCTCCGTGCGCGAGAGAGGACTCATAAAGTTCTGTGTTATCTATCTTATTACTTAACAGGGCCGGGCCGGTAAAATCCGGGGCCCTGTGCGAAAATCTAAAACAGGGCCCTAGCTTACATGAAAATGTGAACTAATAAATAATTCTAATATATCTGACAGCAATTGAATATTTTGAAAAACATAACTATATAACTCAAAGCTGCAAAACATTTATTTGAACGATATTATTTTGTGTTCTATAAAACATTTATTTGAACATCATTTATTTGACAGAATATTTACGTAACAATTGAATATATTAAGAAAAAATTGCAAGTGAAAGGGTAGAAGTATCAACATGACTCTTGTGATGCTTCTTCTCTAATAAACTTGTCTATAGCACCTTTTTAAGATTTAGTCAAATTTTGTTCTATTCCTTTTCTCTTACGCTTCATGGAACCGGACTGATGTTTTCCCATGTTAAATTTGTATTATTGAAACACAAGATATTAAAAGATAAATAAAATTAAATTAAACTGTGGATGCAATCAGAAATTATAATTTTGAACAAAAACAATTAAGCGACTATACCTGTTTTTTGTGATTGGCCGATCCGCCAATGAGGCGATGATGCGATCAGAAATTAAAATTCAAGTGTGGACGTGCGGTCACCGCGGCGTCGCCTGTCGCCGGCACAGCGGCGCTGTAGCGCAGCGGCATTGTGGTCACCGCAGCGGCGCAGCCGGCACAGCGTCGCCTGTCGTCGGCGCAACTATCGATCGAATCGAGTGTGTGTCGTCGTGTCACATTGTGTTCGTAGCTTCCTGCTACGTGCGTCGACGTGGCCTGGCAAAAGTGGGAACCGTGGCCGTTATGATAAGATCAATCGAATCGATCATCGATACGACGATACCAATTCATATTCGTTTTCAGGGAAGATCGATCGTGTGCAACTTGGCCCAGCAGCGCGGCGCAGAGGAAAAGGCCCAGCAGCGCAGCGCAGGGCAGCGCGACGAGGCCCAACGCACAGGATAATTAAAGTCCAACTCTCTTCAGATTTATACAAATATATGTATATATATATATATATATATATATATATATATATATATATATACATATGTAAAAATTTGGGGCCCCCAAATTCGTGGGCCCTGTGCCGCTGGCACAGTCAGCACCACAGTGGGCCCGGCCCTGTTACTTAACCATCCAGGCCTGTATCTATCTATGTCATCCAAGATTAACGTGCACTTCATGCTCTGAATAAGGAGCTATGCTCTGAATTTTCAGAAATCGAGTAAACCTGGCAAAGGAAATTTGGAGTTCGTGGGCGCCGCGTTGTAACATCGCCAGTTGGCTCTTCATCATGGGAAGAGCATGGACAGCTGACCGGTTTGGCTAAAAGAGGATTACCTCACAATGACAGATGCGTTTACTGCAAATCTACAGAGGAAAACCACGAACACCTTTTTGTCGGATGTGCCATGATCTGGGGATTAATCCTACCCTGGGCTGGATTCCTGTACACCGGCCTGTCCTACCACCAACTCATTTACCACAATAGATCGCATGGCAAGAAAAAAGCTGAATTCTCTGATTATGCTGACAGTTTGGAGCATTTGGAAAGAAAGAAAGCGGCGGTCCGCTAATCCTTGCAGACAACACAGGATAATTTTCAGCCTTGGCCCCGATTGGATTCTCGTGTGAAATTGTTCGGATTTCAAAGTAAAATTCCAAAACTGTCAAGATTAGGAAAATTCAAAAAAATAAAAAAATAGGAATCGAAAAATTGTCCGGATTTAAAAAATGTTTAAATTTTATAAAATTCTTAACAAAAAATTGTTGAGATTTAAAATTAAACTGTTCATAATTGAAAATTATTTAGATTTAAAAAGGGAAATCTCAAAATTTTAGGGTTTAGCGTAATTTCAAATTGTTAGTAATTACTAGATTACTTTTCTTATATAGGGTTCATAATACAAACTTTCTAATGACCATCACCCTAATTAATAAATTAGTATGCAAGTTAAGTGCCACTTAAGCTCATGCATCTGCATGCACGAGGAAGTCATAGAATCATTAGAATCTTGAGGTATTAGCATTGGAGGTACAAATACTTGCATTGTGGGAGCAGTTTCATACAACTAGTTGCAAAGTTGCACAAACTCATACAAATACTTGTCTTGCGGATTCAAAGGTACAAGTGTGCTGCGGAGACGACATGTGGCTGCCACGGTGGAAAAGTACGTGCACGCGTGGCTTGTAAATTTTGCAGAAACCCCCTCCAACTTTGTGAATCATCACGCACAGGTACATAACGATAAAATCCCTTCCCACCGTCGCGTTGACCTCAATCCCCTCGTTCGCTCCCTTCTCCCCGCAGCACCACGGTGTCGCTGCCGTCGTTCCCCACCCAAATCCGGGTGCCGCCGTCGTTCCCCACCCAAATTCGGGCGCCGCCGCCGTTCCCCACCCAAATCTAGCGCCGCTACCTCGTGCTCCACTCACCAACCTGAGAGATGGAGGTGGATCAGGTCTTCTACCTGCAGCCAGCGGCACCGGAAGCGCGGCAGAAGGAGGAGGCGGCGGCGGCTTTTGCTGGATTTGGCAGGTGTGCCGATCGAAGAGTTGAAGCAGCCTCGGTGTGCAGCTGATCTCATGAAGATGGGGACCCAGCTGAGGCGCATGGGCAGCGCGCTCATCGTTCACAGGGACGGCGACTTCAAGGTACTGATACTGATGTCGATGCAGAAGTGCACGCTTGATGGTTTCAGGGCTCACGCTACAGCGGCCAGCTCCTCCTCAGAGCCAATATCGGAGGTGCTGAAGGCGATGAAGTTCAAAGGGGAGGAAAGGCCAGAAACAGTGCGGGGAAGAGAACAGGGATGCCACGACCACGAAAACTCACCGTACTCCAGCACCTCCATGTCGTATCGGAGATAGACGGGATCGTCCGCCATGATCGCCTTGGCAGACGACAATCTAACGAGGCGATGGCGGCGCGGCGGCGACGGCGTGGACGGAGAAGGCAGGTACGCGTCAATTGCGGTCCGTTTCCTCCTTTATCACAGGTACGCTCCGGGGGACTTTTCTATAAATACGCAAGAAAACGGGTACTTCTTCATTAAATGATAATTGTCTGTGCCATTATTGGACCGATCCGTGCTAATTTAATTTTCCAAGGGGGTTTTAGCAATATTACAAATCCACGTGCCATGCCACTGTGGCCAATTCGGATTGTTTTGTATGAGTTTGCACAGCTTACTCAACTTTTTGTATGAGTTTGTGCAACTTTGCAACTTCTTGTACGAAACTGCTCCCGCCATGCAAGTTGTTGTACCTCCTGTGCTAATATCTCTAGAATATTTGATGGCTGGGTATTCCTCCTTTTATACACATCTATTCCTAATTAATGCTATTTTTCCATCTTATTAACAATACTTTGTTTCCTAATCGCAAAGCTATTAGGAGCCGTTAGATTTCATCCTCACTTGTCTCCATGTGCCAAAAGTCTGCATCTTGAATTAAAGCTTTTATAAACAGAGGTAGATATGGGTCATTCTGTGAGACACGCGGGAAGGTCCTGCTCACTAAATGGAAACTTCTATCGATAAGTCCAAGCGCTGAGGAAGATAAAATTGTAGCCTGCTTAGAAGAACTAGAACAACTTGTTGACATGAGGCACTAGCCAAAGATCACCAATGTTGACTCCTCGTCCTGATTTGCCATGTTAGATTATTGGTCGATACAGAGCCAGATGAATAAGCTTCCGCACAAGTGTAGATCGTTCGACGACCAGATGATGACGGTGAAGACTGCGTATGTGTTGGACATACTTGTTAGTATAAAACTAACACATTTCTAACAACTTTTTTTTTACTTTAATAGCACTTTTGGTTTAAATCGCGTGGAACTACCACAATTTTCGAGCGCTCTCTAAAAAAATCTCGCTCCAATTACAAATTGACACCGGAACTGATGACCCGGGCCTAGATGTAAGATGACGTGGCACAAGCATAGACGGTCTCCGCCACGGCCCTAACGGTGTCGTGGGGCTCACATGTCATAGTCAAATGATTATCACTACAAAATAAGTCCAGCGATGGAAAGAAATAAAGAAAATGTCGACGTCAGTTTGACACCAACATTACATCATCAATGGAATTGTTACTCCTATCGACCATGCTCTCGCCGATGCAGAGTGAGCGGATGTCACCGGCGCCATCACCGGACCATGGACGTCGACGAGTGAGTGGACGTCACCGACACCATCGCACGACGAGGTACCAGCTTTCTCGCCGCCGCGTTCACTGGAGAATGGTCGTCGACGAACTTCCACATCAGAGCGTGACGGCAAATGGCGAGGCTGCGGTAAGGAAAGATAGGGCTAGAAAAAGGAGTGCCGCAACTAGGAGCTAGATTGGCAAGTCAGAGAGCTCGGGGTAGGATGGCGAGTACGGCAGAAGGGAGGAGCTCGATTCGCTCGCGTGGGAGCTCCCCAGCAAACGCAGTTCTACGAGGAGGAAGAAGGCTTCATGACGAATCTCTAGAGAGGCTCAGGGAAACTTGGAGTGGCCGGGAACTGCGGCGGAAGAAGGCGGCCGCAGTTAGGATTTCAGTAACTCCATTGAGGATATCTCTCCAAATTTTTAGGCCTCGTTTGGGAGCTCCGTGTTTTTGAAGTATTTCAAGAATACTTTGGTTTTCATAAATATGGAAGTATCAAATACTTTGAGGTGTTTGGATTTAATTAAAACTGTAGTTTTATATACTTTTATATCTATGGAACTACACTATTTTTGAAGTATATGAGAAACAAAGTTGGACCTCTTTTTCCAATACTGAAGTATTGGTTCGCTAGGCATATGAATAGTATGGTTTTTGAATACATTGATTTTATAAGTACTTCACTGCCAAACTAGGCCTTATAGTGTCTGCCACAACTTGTCCCTCCCACCTAGCGGGGGCGGCACTCAATAGGCAAGTCGACCGCAAGCACGGTGGTTGGGAAGGAAGCAGGCAGGAGAGAAGAGCAAACGGCGGCGTGGCGGCCAGATACAAGCTGAAGGCGGCGCGATGGTCAGATTCGAGCAGCGGCTGTGAGTGACGGAGGCGAGCAAGCAGGTGGCGACGATGGACGACAGTGAGGACGTGAGCAGATGCAAGTAGCGGCGGCGGCGGACGGAGGTGAGGAAGCATGCGGCGGCAAGTCGTCTTGATCGTTCAGGCCGGAGTACAATTGTCTTGATTGATGACGTCATGCGAACGTCATAGGCCTTTACTTTTTCTTTTAATTTCTTTTCTAAATTTATTTTGTAGTGAAAATTATTTGTGTCTATGACATGTGGGCCCTACCCCAATGGTGCCATGTCACCTTACATGTGGGCCCATGTCGCAAGCTCGGGTATCAATTTGTTATAATAGTGAAAGTTGTGTTTTTTTGAAATAGCACTAGAAAATTGTGGTTGTTTTATGCAATTCAAACCAAAAGTGGTACCAAAGTGCAAGAAAAGTCGTGGTTTTATGCTAAAAACACACGAAGTGAAACTTTTTTGTCATTTGGTACGAGCACCTGCGTGCACGATTTGTCTTAACATGCTCGTTTGTTTTTAGACGACAGGCACGACGTGCCCAACTTTAAATTAATAAAGCCACACACCGGCAGAGTTTAGACAACCCACGCGAGATTACAGCCAACTGGTTTGAACCAGATAACACACCACGACACTTAGCCTAAGGAAGGAAGTTCAGGACTAACATAAGCCAACATAACATAACGGAAAAGACATGGATACAGGCCGCCAACCGGCTAGCTAAGCACCGCCAACTACGCTCGGGCTGGAGAGAGTCTAGCTTGACGAGCTTGATCTTGTCATGGTGAAGAGGTCCTTAAGCACCACGACCAACGCGTCCAGTAGTCCGGCCACCTATGGTTTGAGAAGAGGTCTCCATTGCTGAAGAAGAACCACAAATTTGAAGAAACAATCAGCGGGTTGATTAGGAAACTTTGCTTCGATAGTAAACTTGTTGCGAATTAACCACAGTCCCCAGCACACTGCCGCGAACAGGACACGCAAGATCGACCGCTTCTTTCCTTTATAAAAGGCAAGAAGCTGAATCAAATCAACAAAGGAGGTTGGATTCCATGAGACCTCCAACCTCTCTCTAAGCCCACTCCAAACAAATTTGGCAAGAGCACAGTTGAAGAAGATATGAGCGGCATCTTCCGGCGCATCACATAGGGCACACTGCCCATTCGATGGCCCATGCCTCAGCGCAATCTGGTCATTGGAGGGGAGCCGATCTCTAGCTAACTGCCACAAAAAGATCCTTATTTTCAGAGGCACTGAGGCCTGCCATATATCTGGCGCAAACGGGTTCTCCTGATCTTGGCACAACTTCAGATACAGCGATCTTGTGGAGAACTTTCCAGACTCCTCCAGTGCCCAGGAGATCCCATCTCTCTCGCGTGAGAGCACAACCTCGCCTAGCTCTTCATTCAGCAAACGCCATTGGTTCATATCCTCAGCCCCAAAACAGCGCCTGAACCTAATGTTCCAGCCCTGCCCCACACGCACCTGAGCAATCAAATCATCCGGGTTTGCCGCGAAAGCAAAGAGGTTTCGGTACCTGACACTCAGGGGACCCGCACCAATCCAATGATCTGTCCAAAACCTGATGGAGCGGCCATTCCCAAGGGAAAATCTGACCCCCGAGCGAAAAGCTTCTTTCACCTTATGCAATCCATGCCAAAACTGTGATCCGCCGGCTGGGTTGGAGCCAAAAAAGTCCACTGCCCCTGCATATTTGGCTCGCAGCAGCCTTGCCCACAGGCTATGCTCAAATTCAGGCGAGAAGAGGCGCCAGATCCATTTAGCTATCAAAGCTTTATTTAGGATTTTTGTGTTAGACACACCTAAACCACCCTGGTTTTTAGGTTTGCAAATATCTTCCCAGCTCACCATGTGGTATTTTCGTTTATTTCCGGTCCCTTCCCAGAAGAAACGATTTCTATGTTTATCAAAACCAACATGGGTACCATCTGGGAGAAGAAAAAGACCCATCATATGGATCGGAATATTGGACAGGCAAGAGTCCACTAAGGTTAGCCTCGCTGCTGAGGACATAAACCTACCTTGCCAAGGTTCCATACGGAAGCCAACCTTCGCCACCACAGGTTCAAGGTCATTGATCGTAAGCCTTCTGTCAGCGATGGTAAAACCTAGGTAAACAAAGGGAAAAGCCCCCTCCTGACAGTTGAGAAGATTAGCCACCCTGGCCTGTTCACCGTCCTGGCCTCCCATAACAATAACCTCACTCTTGTGATAGTTAATTTTCATACCCGACATGAGCTCAAAGCAGATCAGCAGAAACTTCAAGTTCGCCAAGCCTTCTGCAGAGTTCTGAATTAAGATCATTGTATTGTCGGCGTACTGTAAATGGGTCACCCCTTCTGGGATAAGGTGTGTGACCACCCCAGCAATATGGCCAGCTTCCCGAGCCCTGGGTAGCATCAAATCCAAAGCATCAACCACAAAGTCGAACATCAGCGGAGAGAGAGGGTCACCCTGACGAACTCCTCGCTTGTTGCTGAAATAAGGGCCCACCTCGCCATTAACCGAGATGGCAGTGTGGCCGCCAGTCACTAGTTGCATAAATTTCGACACCAGTGAGGGGTCGAAACCTTTCTTTAAGAGCACTTCTTTAAGAAAGGTCCAGCTCACTCTATCATAAGCTTTTTCAAAGTCCAGCTTAAGCAACACCGCCAGCAGATTCTTTGTCTTGAGCTCATGAACAATCTCATGCAACGCTAACGGTCCTTCAAGAATCAGCCTCCCTTTAATAAAAGTTGTTTGGGCCAAACTGATCACCCTATGAGCCACCGGTGCCAACCTACTAGCCACTGCCTTGGACACTGATACGTCCATTTTGCATCACTATTTTATAGCATAATTTACTGTTATTCAATGATATATTTCATATTAAGAGGAGTTACTTATGTTATTTTGTCTTATTTTGCATGTTTGATGATCATTGGATAATTAACTGCCGGAGTCAGATTTCAGCTGGAAAAAGCAACGTCAAGGCACTATATTTCTGGAGCACTAAAAATATTTCCGAGAAGACAGATGTTCCTATTTTATCAGAAGATGGACTAAGCCAAAAGGGGAGGCTGAGATGGGCCAGGAGGGGCCCACACCACCCCTGGGCGCGGGGCCCACCTTGGCCGCGCCCTAGCCAGGTGTGGTGCCCCTGGCCCACCTCAGGCGCTCCCCCTTCGCGTACTTCATCCCCCAGAAACCCTAAGACACGGGGAGTCCGTGAGAAAATATTCCGCCGCCTCCACGAGGCGGAAACCACAGAGAGAGAAAAAGCTCTCCGGCAGGGAGAAATCTGCCGGGGAAATTCCTTCCCGGAGGGGGAGATCATCGCCATCCTCATCGTCATCGCGCTGGACTTCATCGGGATCATCATCATCATCATCTCCACCGCCATCACCACCATCACCGCTGCACCATCTCGTTCCGCTGTAACATCTAGGGCTATACTTTGTTTAGTTCATAGGGGAAACTCTCCCGGTGTTAATTACTCCTTGTGGTTGATGCTATTGAGTTTTATCGGTGAATTAAAGTATATGTTCAGATCGTTATCCATCATTATATCACCTCTGATCATGATCCATATGATGTCTCGTGAGTAGTTCGATTAGTTCTTGAGGACATGGGAGAAGTCACGCTGTTAGTAGTGGAATTATGTTGAGTAATATTTAATGGTTTGATATTTAAGTTGTGGTGCTATTCTTCTAGTGGTGTCGTGTGAACGTCGACTACATGACACTTCACCTTTATGGGCCTAGAGGAGTGCATTGTGTATTTGGTTGCTAATTGTGGGGTTGCCGGAGTGACAGAAACCTAAACCCCCGTTAGTATACCGGTGCACAAGGGAGCGTAGGATCTCAGAGTTTAAGGCTGTGGTTAGATTTATCTTAATTACTTTCTTGTAACTGCGGATGCTTGCAAGAGGTATAATCACAAGTATGTATTAGTCCAAGTAAGGGCGGTGCATTAGCATAGGTTCACCCACACAACACTTATCAAAACAATGAAGATTAATCAACTATGTGAAGCGAAAGCACTTGACTAGAATCCCGTGTGTCCTCAAGAACATTTTGTCATCATAAGTAAACCAACCGGCTTGTCCTTTGCTCTAAAAAGGATTGGGCCACTCGCTGCAATTATTATTACTGTCTTTTACTTACTCGCATTTTATTTACCTGCTATATCAAAAACCCCTAAAAACTTGTCTGCTAGCATTTACAGTGAAACCTTTACCGAAACTCCTTGTCAGCACCTTCTGCTCCTCGTTGGGTTCGACACTCTTATTTATCGAAAGTACTACGATACACCCCCTATACTTGTGGGTCATCAAGACTATTTTCTGGCGCCGTTGCCGGGGAGTGAAGCGCTATTGGTAAGGGAAACTTTTACTGTAGGTGCTATTTTTATTTCTGCTTGCTACTTTATTTTATCATGGAGAGATCTCCATTTGAATCCCTGTTTGGAAATACTACTACCACTGCTAAGGTAGTAGAAGAGGAACCACCTGATCAAGTAATTCCATTTAAAATACCTATGAAAATTGTTGAACGAGTTACGAATAACCGCTATGCAGGAGATGGAACTGTCCCTCCTGGGGATCATTTGCTATTTATTCATGAATTATGCGAGTTGTTCAAGTGTGCAGGTATTTCAATGGAAGAGGTCAAGAAGAAATTGTTTTCTATATCGTTGACTGGTAAAGCTGCAAAATGGTATAGGATGCTGAAAAATGGGCGTTCTATTGGCTGGGAGGAGATTGTGCCTCTCTTTTATTCTAAATTTTATCCTCCTAGTGAAATTCATCAAGATCGGAATCATATATATAATTTTTGGCCTCATGATGGAGAAAGTATTGCCCAAGCGTGGGGGAGATTGAAATCATTAATGCTCAAATGCCCCATTCATGAGCTTCCTGGTAATGTTGTTATTGATAACTTCTATGCAAGGCTTTCTCTTCAAGATAAAACTCTATTGGATACCTCTTGTGCTGGATCATTTACGCGTAATAAAGAGGAAGTTAAATGGGACCTTCTTGATCGGATTGAGGAAAATACTGAAGGATGGGAGAACGACAAAGGTAGAGAATCAGGTATAAAGCATGATTACGAATGCATTAAAACTTTTATGAATACTGATAATTTTCGTAATCTCTATGATATGTATGGTCTTGATTCTCAAGTTATTGCAAACTGTTACAAGGCTTTTGCCTCTTATCTTGATGTTCCTAAAGAAAGTTGCAATAAGTATCATTTGCCTTACAAAGATAATACTAATTCTGCCAATATTAAAAACATTGAAGTTCATACAGTTGATCGTATCTTGCCAGAACCTTATATTGAGAAACCACCTTTTCCTGTTAAAATTAGGGAACATTCTATCATAGCTAGTGTGGTTAATAAAAGTGCAAAGAAAGCTTTAGAACCTGCTGAACAAATAGCGGTAGAACCCACAATAGCAATAGTAAAGGATTTGGTAACTGAAAATGTAGAAGGAGGACATATTATCTTTTGTGAAGATGCCTCTAATATTGTTTCACATCCCAGTAGAGCTAGGAAAACAAGTGTTCCTGTGCTTTCAGTCAAAATAGGAGAACATTGCTATTATGGTTTATGTGATATTGGTGCAAGTTCTAGCGCTATTCCTTTTGATCTTTATAAAGAAATTATGCATGAAATTGGTCCTTGCGAACTTGAGGAGATTGATGTGGTTATTCAGCTTGCTAATAGAGAAACTATCTCCCAATTGGTATTGTGAGAGATGTTGAAGTTTTATGTGGTAAGACTAAATACCCTGCTGATTTTCTAGTACTTGGTTCTGTTGCTAGTAAAGCGTGTCCCATTATTTTTGGTAGGCCTTTCTTGAATACATGTGGTGCCATTATAGATTGTAAGAAAGAGAAAATTTACACTAAATTTAATGGAGAATCTTATGAGTTTAATTTCTCTAAGTTTGGTAAACAACTTTATGAAACTGAATTACCTAATGAGAATTTTCAAGTTGAACAACTTGCTTCTATTGCTGTTGCTCCTAACAATGCCTTGCAGCAATTCATGGAGGAACACGAAAGTGAAGTATTTATGGAGGAGAGGAATGAGATTGACAATGCCTTTCTTCGTCAACCACCAATACTTAAGCATAATTTGCCTGTGGAAGATTTGGGTACCTCAGCGCCTCCTAAGGAAGATCCTGTCTTCGATTTAAAACCGTTACCTGATAATCTTAAGTATGTTTATCTTGATGAAAGGAAAGTATATCCTGCTATTATTAGTTCTAAACTTTCAGGTAATGAAGAAGCAAGGTTATTAGAAGTACTAAAGAAACATCGAGGAGCTATGGGATACACTTTGGATGATTTAAAGGGGATTTCTCCTACTATATGTCAACATGCCATCAACATTGAACCCGATGCAAAACCTGTTGTTGAGCATCAGCGTCGCTTGATCCCTAAGATGAAAGAAGTGGTAAGAAATGAGGTATTAAAACTTCTTGATGCTGGTATAATTTATCCTATTGCTGATAGTAGATGGGTAAGTCCTGTGCATTGTGTCCCTAAGAAAGGAGGAGTTACTGTTGTACCAAATGAAAATGATGAACTTATTCCTCAAAGAGTAGTAGTTGGATATAGGATGTGCATTGATTTTAGAAAGGTCAATAAAGTAACTAAGAAAGATCATTATCCTTTGCCTTTTATTGATCAAATGTTAGAAAGGTTGTCTAAGAAAACCCATTTTTGTTTCCTTGATGGTTATTCTGGATTCTCACAAATTGCTGTTAAAGCACAAGATCAAGAGAAAACTACTTTTACTTGTCCTTATGGAACTTATGCTTATAGACGTATGCCTTTTGGTTTGTGTAATGCTCCTGCTACGTTCCAAAGATGCATGTCTGCTATTTTTCATGGTTTTTGTGAAGAAATTGTGGAAGTATTCATGGACGATTTTTCCGTCTACGGAACTTCCTTTGATAATTGCTTGCACAATCTTGATAAAGTTTTGCAGAGATGTGAGGAGACAAATCTTGTTCTTAATTGGGAGAAATGTCATTTCATGGTTAATGAAGGAATTGTCCTAGGGCACAAAATTTCTGAAAGAGGTATTGAAGTGGACAGAGCTAAAGTTGAAGCAATCGAGAAAATGCCCTGTCCAAGGGATGTGAAAGGTATCCGTAGTATTCTCGGTCATGCCGGTTTTTATAGGAGGTTTATTAAAGATTTCTCTAAAATTTCAAAACCCCTCACTAATCTTCTTCAAAAAGATGTACCTTTTGTTTTTGATGATGATTGCAAGGAAGCTTTTGAAACTCTAAAAAAGCTTTAATCACAGCTCCTGTTGTTCAACCTCCTGATTGGACTTTACCTTTTGAAATAATGTGTGATGCTAGTGATTTTGCTGTAGGAGCTGTTCTTGGACAGCGGGTAGACAAGAAGTTAAATGTTATTCATTATGCTAGTAAAACACTTGATGCCGCTCAAAAGAATTATGCTACTACTGAAAAGGAATTTTTAGCAGTTGTTTTTGCTTGTGATAAATTTAGACCTTATATTGTTGATTCAAAAGTTACTATTCACACTGATCATGCTGCTATTAGATACCTTATGGAAAAGAAAGATGCTAAGCCTAGGCTCATAAGATGGGTACTTTACTGCAAGAATTTGATTTACATATCGTAGATAGGAAAGGTGCTGAAAATCCTGTTGCTGATAATTTGTCTAGATTAGAAAACATTTCAGATGATCCTATACCTGTTAATGATAGTTTTCCAAATGAACAATTGGCTGCGATAAAGGTAAGCTCACGCGAAAGTCCTTGGTATGCTGATTATGCTAATTTTATTGTTGCCAAGTATTTGCCTCCGACCTTTACAGCTCAGCAAAGAAGAAAGTTCTTTTATGATTTGAGGCATTATTTTTGGGATGACCCACATTTGTATAAAGAAGGAGTAGATGGCATTATGCGAAGATGTGTTCCTGAGTATGAACAGAAAGAAATATTGAGCAAATGCCATGGAAGTGCTTATGGAGGACATCACGCTGGAGATAGAACTGCGCAAAAGGTTCTACAATCAGGTTTTTATTGGCCTACCCTTTTTAGAGATGCTAGAAAATTTGTTTTATCATGTGATGAATGTCAAAGAGTAGGTAACATTAGTAGACGTAATGAAATGCCTATGAATTATTCTCTTGTTATTGAACCTTTCGACTGTTGGGGATTTGACTTTATGGGTCCTTTTCCTTCCTCAAATGGTTATACTCATATACTTGTTGCTGTTGATTATGTTACTAAATGGGTAGAAGCTATACCAACTTCTAGTGCTGATGGTGAGACATCATTAAAAATGCTTAAAGATATTATCTTCCCTAGGTTTGGTGTGCCTAGATATCTCATGACTGATGGGGTTCTCATTTTATTCATGGTGCTTTTAGAAAAACTCTAGCTAAGTATGATGTTAATCATAGAATTGCTTCACCATATCATCCCCAAACAAGTGGTCAAGTAGAATTGTCAAATAGAGAGATTAAGTCTATTTTGCAAAAGACTGTTAATAAATCTAGAAAAAATTGGTCTAAAAAGCTTAACGATGCTTTGTGGGCTTATAGAACTGCTTATAAAAATCCTATGGGAATGTCTCCTTACAAAATGGTTTATGGAAAAGCTTGTCATTTGCCTTTAGAATTAGAACATAAAGCCTATTGGGCGGTGAAAGAACTTAATAGAGACTTTAAACTTGCCGGTAAAAAGAGATTGCTTAATTTGAATTCTTTAGATGAATGGAGAAATGCAGCTTATGAAAATGCTAGGCTCTTTAAAGAGAAAGTTAAGCAATGGCATGATAGAAGAATTCTTAAGAGAGAATTTAACGTAGGTGAAAAAGTTTTATTGTATAGGTCTCGTCTCAGATTTTTTGCAGGAAATTACTTTCAAAATGGGAAGGACCTTATATCATTGAGGAGGTCTATCGCTCAGGTGCGATTAAAATCAATTCACTAGATGGGGACAGACCACAAGTGGTTAATGGTCAAAGACTCAAGCATTACATTTCTGGAGATTCTTATAATGAAGATGTTGATCTTATCAAAGTGGTAACTCCAGAGGATTTTATAAAAAGTCAAATTCAGACAACTGCAAAAGCTGATTTGGAATAGGTAACAGTTTCGGTAAGAAAAAGTTCGCGATTTACTTTTCAACCTAAATATTTGTTGTTTTTACATAATATGGAAAATTATGAGTCGGAAAAGGGTAGGAAACGGTGCCCGAGGGCACCACACCACCCCTGGGCGCGGGCCCCACCCTGGCCGCGCCGTGGGTGCGTGTGGGCACCTCGGAGCCCGTCTCCGACCCCGTTTCGTCCTGTACCTTCCTTTTGTCGTAAAACTTTTTGCTATATAATCACCCGGATCTCCCGAGGTCCGTATATCGTGTTTTCGTCGAGTTTTGGTTTCGAGCTGTTTTCTGCCAGGAACTATTTCCGGATTTAGAGCGCCATGGTCTTCTCCAACGACAACGAGAGCAAGGAGGGCGTGGAGGACATCATGGACCAGAGGATCGAGGAGGAGGTCAAGAGCGAAACCGATGATGAAGTAGAGGAAGACTCAACTCCACGTCCTCGCGCTACTATTGCAAGCATCGGGGTGACTGCCAACCCTTTCAATCCTGTGAAGAACCTGAACATGGGTGGTGAGGCATCGCGTCATGCCTTTGCACCCAAGACACTCGCCTCAAACTCCAGTAACCCTTTCCATACCCTCATCCATAAGTATCAATTTGAGAGAGTTCCGGAGATGGAGTTGCCTACTTGTTGGGATATAGATCGATCTAACAATGCAGGAAAAGAAAGCCCTAAGTCCAGTGAGAAGTGGGGAAACAATTCCAAGAGCTGGGATCACCTTCTGACCAGTTCATGAACCGCATCGAACACAATTCGGAGATGATCCGCATCCTCACATACAAGATAGATGAATTGAAGGATTTGGTCGAGAAGCTCATTAGGGAGTCGCCACCAAGAGATCAAGCCTAAATCGTCAAGGGGTAATGGCACTCCCTTGGCTTGTTCCAAGCTTGGGGGAGTGCCCAGTATCATCTTTATCCTTTCGTTTTTATAATTTCGTGGTCATATCATGAGTAGAGAAGTTATCTTATAAGATGGTTTGCGATGTGGAGTGTCAATCCTTTAGTTATCCATGTATCCGTTGGTTTGAGTGTGTCTTTGTTCAGAATATTAATGAGAAGTTCCACCTTTACTTTCGGTACATTTTATTTTAGCCTGCAATCTTCTTTATGTGCTGATCTTGCCATTAGTATTGACGCCACTTTTGGGTACATTAAGTAAATTATATTAGTTGTGGCAAACTTAGTATTGGTCATTAGTAGCAATACCATGAAAACTTAAGTAGAAGGAGGGAATTACATGCAAAAATATTATCCCTTTATCTTTCTTTCTTGCTAGCCAATAAGATTAGTATTCTTTGAGTTAAAACATTTGTGCTTACAGGGAAGATAGCATGGTTGCTTCTATTACATATATATTTGTGTGTATCCCCCAACTTTTATGCTTGCTACATGACCTTGCTAGCCTTAACCACCGTACTGAGAGGGAATGCTTCTCGTGCATCCAAATCCTTGAGCCAAACCCATGCCATTTGTGTCCACCATAACTTACTATATGTGGTATTTCTTTGCCACTCCAAGTAAATTTTTCATGTGCTACCTTTAAATTATTCAAAATGTTATTATTCCCTTTTGTGTCAATGTTTACTAGCTCATGAGGAAGTAGTGTGGTTATCCTTTATTCTACTTGTCAAACAGACTTTACACCTGGACTAGTGGCATATACATCCGCTTATCCAATAACTTGCAAAAAGAGCTGGCAACGGGATGCCCAGTCCCAATTAATTACAACTTTAATCGCTTAATTCTCTTCACACTTTTGCCCTGAATTATCAGTAAGCATTGACAAACAGTGAAATATCTGCGTGTGTAAACCAAAGAGAAAGAGGGATGATCTGCCTTGCTGGTAGAAATAACGTCCTTCATGGGAGCCGCTCTTAAAAGTCTGTTTGACAGGGAGAATACTGTTTTCACCCGCTACCATTCGTTGACAATTAACAAACACCCTCAAAACTTAATTTTTGCTCTCTATATGATTTCAAAAACTTAAAAGCTCTAGCACATGACTTAATCCCTGCTTCCCTCTGCGAAGGGCCTTTCTTTTACTTTTCATGTTGAGTCAGTACACCTATTTCCTTCTTCCTTGAGCAAGCATTTGAGTTGTTGTGATTCAACCATATATATCATTAATATTGTCAATCATGTCTTTATCCTTTCTTGTCTTAGCACAAAGACTTTTGCCTCTAAGAATATAGCTTTGCAAGTTATCAATGACTGTAAAGAAGGTGTGATAATTGAGTGTGGAAGTTCTGCAATATAAGCTCTAATATAAAGACTCCTTTCGAAAGATAAGTATTGATTGCTTATTGTTCTATGACCAAGAATGAAGTGTGCCATTACTAATCTATAATTTCCTTCGTGTATTTTTATTGTGGTTGTTTCACTACTCATGTTCAAGTTAGGTTATATGAAGAGTAGTTGCTGTTTAAAATGAGTGTGTTGTTTAGTAATTACTGATGCTTCTTGTCCGTATTCTTTATTATCGACGCTTCACTCCATAAACTTTTGTTCTAGTTTACTGAGCTCAGCTTTCGCTTGGGGACAAGCGAGGTCTAAGCTTGGGGGGGTTGATACGTCCATTTTGCATCACTATTTTATAGCATAATTTACTGTTATTCAATGATATATTTCATATTAAGAGGAGTTACTTATGTTATTTTGTCTTATTTTGCATGTTTGATGATCATTGGATAATTAACTGCCGGAGTCAGATTTCAGCTGGAAAAAGCAACGTCAAGGCACTATATTTCTGGAGCACTAAAAATATTTCCGAGAAGACAGATGTTCCTATTTTATCAGAAGATGGACTAAGCCAAAAGGGGAGGCTGAGATGGGCCAGGAGGGGCCCACACCACCCCTGGGCGCGGGGCCCACCTTGGCCGCGCCCTAGCCAGGTGTGGTGCCCCTGGCCCACCTCAGGCGCTCCCCCTTCGCGTACTTCATCCCCCAGAAACCCTAAGACACGGGGAGTCCGTGAGAAAATATTCCGCCGCCTCCACGAGGCGGAAACCACAGAGAGAGAAAAAGCTCTCCGGCAGGGAGAAATCTGCCGGGGAAATTCCTTCCCGGAGGGGGAGATCATCGCCATCCTCATCGTCATCGCGCTGGACTTCATCGGGATCATCATCATCATCTCCACCGCCATCACCACCATCACCGCTGCACCATCTCGTTCCGCTGTAACATCTAGGGCTATACTTTGTTTAGTTCATAGGGGAAACTCTCCCGGTGTTAATTACTCCTTGTGGTTGATGCTATTGAGTTTTATCGGTGAATTAAAGTATATGTTCAGATCGTTATCCATCATTATATCACCTCTGATCATGATCCATATGATGTCTCGTGAGTAGTTCGATTAGTTCTTGAGGACATGGGAGAAGTCACGCTGTTAGTAGTGGAATTATGTTGAGTAATATTTAATGGTTTGATATTTAAGTTGTGGTGCTATTCTTCTAGTGGTGTCGTGTGAACGTCGACTACATGACACTTCACCTTTATGGGCCTAGAGGAGTGCATTGTGTATTTGGTTGCTAATTGTGGGGTTGCCGGAGTGACAGAAACCTAAACCCCCGTTAGTATACCGGTGCACAAGGGAGCGTAGGATCTCAGAGTTTAAGGCTGTGGTTAGATTTATCTTAATTACTTTCTTGTAACTGCGGATGCTTGCAAGAGGTATAATCACAAGTATGTATTAGTCCAAGTAAGGGCGGTGCATTAGCATAGGTTCACCCACACAACACTTATCAAAACAATGAAGATTAATCAACTATGTGAAGCGAAAGCACTTGACTAGAATCCCGTGTGTCCTCAAGAACATTTTGTCATCATAAGTAAACCAACCGGCTTGTCCTTTGCTCTAAAAAGGATTGGGCCACTCGCTGCAATTATTATTACTGTCTTTTACTTACTCGCATTTTATTTACCTGCTATATCAAAAACCCCTAAAAACTTGTCTGCTAGCATTTACAGTGAAACCTTTACCGAAACTCCTTGTCAGCACCTTCTGCTCCTCGTTGGGTTCGACACTCTTATTTATCGAAAGTACTACGATACACCCCCTATACTTGTGGGTCATCAGACACCAGCTTAAAGATAACGTTTATCAAAGCAATCGGCCGAAACTGCTTAATATTGTCCGCACCCTGCACTTTAGGTATCAACGAGAGGATACCATAGTTCAACCTGGAGATGTCAACTCTGCCCAGCAAAAAGCCGTTAAGGATTGCAAGCAGTAGATCTTTCACCAAAGGCCAGAATTGCTTAAAGAATGCAACCGGGAACCCATCTGGTCCCGGAGCAGCACTAGTTTTGGTGTCCTTAAGAACCTCCTCCAATTCCTCCATGGAGAAGGTCCTCGCCAACTGGCCATTTTCATCCTTCGAAACTTGCTTGTCAGGACCCCACGGGTTGGCAGATAAAGTCAACACTTGCTGTTCCTCGGAACCCATGAGAGCTCGGTAGAAATCATACACATGCACAATTATTTGGGGTTGCGTTGACACCACACCCTGTGATGTAACAAGGCTGAAAATGGCACACTTCCGCTTTCGACCATTGGCATACGCATGAAAAAATGCCATATTGGCATCACCTTGGAGCACCCAGTTCTGACGCATTGATGGCTCCCAAGTGCAGGAGATCAATTGTAGTACCTTTCAATTAGAAAAGGTTGTCGAACCCACGAGGAGCTGAAGGTATTGGTTAGTAAGATTGATAAATAAAACAATAAAAGATGCAAGTGTTTTTGGTATTTTTGGTTGTATAGTTTGCAAAGCAGATAACAGATAGTAGCAAGTGAAAGCTCTCAAAGAGAGAAAGCCCAATCCTCTTATGTGGCAAGAGGACAAGCTCAAGTGATGTGTAACTTATATGTGGCAAACGTTCCCGAGGGCGGCATGGATGATGCTAGGCATAAAGATTTATTAAACAACACGTTGAATATCTTGTCAAGTTTTAATCCTCTTTGGACGGAGCCATAATTAGGTATAGCTAAATAAATAAACTACACCCCCTTATGATGGATCATGTGGCCAAGCAAATGACTGCACAAGAATTATTAAGACCTAAAGTCCCACCATAGCATTACACTCTAAGGTCCCCGATACTAATACCCTCATAATATAACTTCATGACTCGGTCTCAGGTTTACGTGTCCTCCCAAGTCTCCATCAATTCATTACACTACGGTGTTCTCCTATGAGCCCATAAAGGTGAAGTGTTGTGCAGTCGACGTTCGCACAACACCATCATAGAATCACATAAAAGATAAACTCTTGACAAAATACCAACACATGTCACATATAAATCATTGCCAATTCATCCTATGCCCTCAGGAACATACGGGAACTACTCACAACGTGCGAACATGATCATAATCAGTGGCATAAGTGGTACAACACAATCTGAAATTATAACTTCACCACCAAATAATGACAAGTACTCAATCACAAACATGAATAGTAGCACAAGACAAGTATCTAGGGTATAGCAACTCTCAAACTGCGAGGGGAACGGAGTGGATCACGGTGATGATGATGGTGATGGTGCTGGTCTTGATGGGGGTGATGATGTAGAGGCCTCCTCCCACGCCAAGGAGGAGAGGTGATGACGATGACGATGATTTCCCCCTTCTCCGGAGTTCCGGAGCAGCAGGATCTGACCCCCCTCGGAAGGGATCAGGAGTTTCGCCGCCGCGCGACCTCGGATGGACTTGGAAAAATTAGGGCGTTACTTTTCGGGCGAGACGAAGGCGTCGATAAAAAGCCCCAGGCGAGGAGGTGCCCGAGGCACCTTTGGGTGGGTCCCACGCGGCCAGGTACATGGGCCGCGTGGGCCACCCCCATTTGGCCCTCGTGGCTCTCCTCTCTTCGGTCTTCTTCCCTCTGCCTTTCTCCCGATGAAAAACTGACGCAGTATTTTTCCTTTTATTATTTGAGTTCCTGTAGCTCCTGAAACATTAAAGACAAGAAAAGGGGGTTTTCTGCCTCCCAGAAATTAAATACCAAAAATAGGGACTTTGTATGAAAGTCCCCAAAATCATCTAAAACATGTAGAAACAATCATATAATCATGCAAATAACATTCTAGTATGATACTAAAAGTTATATAAATGATGATATAAAATGCACGTATCAACTCCCCCAAGCTTAAACCTTTACTCGTCCTCGAGTAAGTAAGGACATAGATCATTACATGCATCAATGGACTTATGGTTGATAAATAAATACGGGCATTGTATCATCATCATATTCAATTGCAAGATAAGATTAATGATCTAAAACTCATACATATGAGGGCAACATAAGTAGAACTCTAGCAATCACCCCTTACTTTTGAAAGCAAATAACCATTGTATGTTGGACAATCGAATCATATTGTTTTTCACATGCTTTTGCACTTCATGGCAAGCATTATAATCTTTTATACTTTGCTGAAATTCAAAGACAAGATAAACTCTCATTGGATAACAAGTTCAAAAGAAGACAAATGAAAAGACAGATAGATATAAAAATTGTTATCACTCTTGCTTGACTAGTAACTAGTGCAAACTTTAGTCATGGATATCTCAATCAAGTTCCCATGCTCTACACAACCCTTTTCTTACACTTTCCATGGCTAGCTGAAATTTCAGGTGCCTTCCTTTCATTCACATTCAAGAGCATAAGTATTGAAATATCCATGATCATTAATTTGCTCAAAAGATACTAGGTTGTAACAAGAGTGTTTTATATCCTTTTCATTAAGTCTTCTCAACTTCTTATCCTACAAGACTATATCTTAACCTCAAACTATTTTCACAAGTCTTTTTACTTCTTCTATATTGAGATAATTCTATAATTGTCCAACATACTCAAGTTAATTAATTTCAAGGCAAGATGTGATTGAAATTCTAAATATGCCACGCTCATTTGCATGAGTGTTACCCATAAATCCCCAAACAAGAGAATCATGGATGACACCATACTTTAATATTCATTGATAAACCATAAGATAGGGATACATGATAATGCTCCATGAGCTCACACACGCCTAAGAGATATTGATAACTAATCGATAAAAGCAAAGCACACCATGACTAGATAGATATGATAGATTGATAAAGAGAAAGACTAGATGGAACTCCCCCAAGCTTGGTGTCTTGCTAGAACTCCCTCTCTTCTTTCACATTGCCTTCATAATAATTATCTTCAAGATCCCCAATGATCTTCATCATGAGGTTGTAAGCTTTTTGAACTCTTTTGCGGCTTCTCCCAGTTTTTGCATGAGATTCTTCTCCACCGACTCTTTGCAAGGCTTCCACTCAGGGCTTGGCACCTTCTTGTTAGGGATCTTGCGATCCCATTCACCAGGATAGTTTTCTTGAGTGGTGCGCTGAAATTCCCTGTCAATAAGAGTAGAAGCTACGTTTTTGCTCGCAAGGAAGTGCCTGGGAACCTTCCCTCCGGTCTGCATGCGCGCGCCCCGCCTCTTGTTTCCAAGAGAGTGGTTCACCCTCACGCCGGCAACAGCAATGGGTGATGGAGGTGCTGTCGCCAAGGGCGCGATGTCGACGGAGGGCTTGTGCTCTTCTTCTTCAGCTTCTTGCTTGTCCATCTCCTCTTCATCAAGCTTGTAGTCTTCATCGTCGGAGTAGTCCTTCCTCTTCCTATTCCTCCTCCATATGGACGTGGGGCTGTACCCATCGAGTTCATCATCGTCGTCCATGGAGGAGCATTGGTAGGAGTCTCCCGAAGACATGGCTAAAAACCTGACAGGCAGAAACAGCAAAAGAAAGAATCGCTCGAGAACGCTCGGTGCGAGATTAGATCGACAGAGAGGGGTATATATTGAGAGTTTTTGGGTCAAGGCGAAGCGTCGGGATCGAAAACGAGACGAAAAAGGACTCCGAGGTGGAAAGGGACAGCCCCACGCGGCCAGGTACATGGGCCGCGTGGGCCCCTCTCTTTCCTCCCTCGGGTCTCCGTTTCGTCCAGTTTTCTTGTCCCATACGATGATTTCCATAAAAATTGACCTCCGTAAAATATTATGCAATTCCGAGAAACTTTCCAACAGTAAGTTACCTTCTATTGTTTTGGGGTTTCTGAAACTGCACGGTTTCTCTCAATTACCTCTTCCGGTGTTTGTAAATTCAACTCCTCCACCCTTCCGATGAAGCTCTTTCCTGCAATATAAGGTTTAAGGCGTTGTCCATTGACTACATGAGGTTTACCTTTCATGTCACCGTGAAGACGGATAGCTCCTGAACGGTACACCTCCTGTATCACTAATGGTCCCTGCCACTTTGAAGCTAGCTTCCCTGCAGAAAACTTGAAACGAGAGTTGTATAATAAAACTTGATCACCTACTTTGAATTCCTTTTTCTTAATTTTCTTGTCATGCCAAATCTTAACTTTTTCTTTAAACATCCTGGCACTTTCATAAGCTTCATTTCTCCATTCGTCAAGTAGGTTTAGGTCAAGAATTCTCTTTTCTCCCGCAGTTTTAAAATCAAAGTTCAGTTGTTTAATAGCCCATCTAGCTTTATGTTCTAGTTCAACAGGTAAGTGACAAGCTTTTCCATAAACCATTTTATAAGGAGACATTCCCATAGGATTTTTAAAAGCAGTTCTATAAGCCCACAAAGCATCATTAATCTTAATTGGCCAATCAGATCTAGACTTATTCACTGTCTTTTCCAAAATGAGTTTAATTTCCCTATTGCTTAATTCAACTTGCCCACTTGTTTGAGGATGATAAGGAGATGCAATTCTATGGTTAACATCATATTTTGCCAAAGTTTTTCTAAGAACACCATGCAAGAAATGAGAACCACCATCAGTAATTAAGAACCTAGGAACACCAAACCTGGGGAAAATGATGTCCTTGAGCATCTTCATTGCTGTGGCATGATCTGCACTTTTGGTTGGAATTGCTTCCACCCACTTTGTAACATAGTCAACTGCAACCAAAATGTGAGTATGCTTTGTCTTTGATTCTGGGAAAGGACCCATAAAGTCAAAACCCCACACATCAAATGGTTCAAGTGGCAATGAATAATTCATAGGCATTTCATTCCTCCTACCAATGTTTCCTACTCTTTGACATTTATCACAAGATTTAACATATTCAGCACAGTCCTTAAATAAGTAGGCCAATAGAAACCAGATTGTAATACCTTTGCTCCTGTGCGATCTCCTGCATGATGCCCTCCATAGGGACTATCATGACAATCTCTTATAATAGCCTGTTGTTCATGCTCAGGTACACAACGTCTAATAATACCATCCACACTTTTCTTATAGAGGAAAGGATCATCCCAAAAATAATGTCTAAGATCATAAAAGAATTTCTTTCTTTGTTGAGAAGTGAAGTGTGGAGGCAAAACTTTACCAACAATAAAATTTGCATAGTTGGCAAACCAAGGAGATGCAACTTTAGCACTAGAAACATTAACAATTGCAAGTTGTTCATTAACAAAGCTATCATTAATAGGAATAGGATCATCAGGTATGCTTTCCATCCTAGAGAGATGATCAGCAACTTGATTATCCTCCCCTTTCCTATCAACAATATGTAAATCAAATCTTGCAATAGAAGTACCCATCTTATTAGTCTAGGCTTAGCATCTTTCTTATTCATCAAGTATTTAATAGCAGAATGATCAGTATGTATTGTGACTTTTGAATCAGTATATAAGGTCTAAACTTGTCACAAGCAAACAGTACTGCTAAAAATTCTTTCTCAGTTGTAGCATAATTCTTTTGAGCAGCATCAAGTGTTCTACTAGCATAATAAATAACATTCAGTTTCTTATCAACACGTTGGCCCAAAACAGCCCCAACTGCATAATCACTAGCATCACACATAATTTCAAAAGGCAAGTTCCAATCAGGAGGTTGAATAATGGGAGCAGTGATTAAAGCATTCTTCAAAATATTAAAGGACTCAATGCAATCATCATTAAAAGAGAAAGGAACATCCTTTTGCAGAAGATTGGTTAGAGGTT
Source organism: Poa pratensis (assembly GCA_947311845.1). Classification (NCBI taxonomy): domain Eukaryota; kingdom Viridiplantae; phylum Streptophyta; class Magnoliopsida; order Poales; family Poaceae; genus Poa; species Poa pratensis. The sequence goes on from CAMZMU010000042.1 coordinate 3,033,179, forward strand.
TTGATATTTTGGAGAAATCCTTAATGAACCTACGGTAAAAACCTGCATGCCCAAGAAAACTTCTTATACCTTTGAGGTCCCTTGGATATGGTAGTTTTTCAATAGCTTCAATCTTTGCTGGATCAACTTCTATTCCTTCTCCAGAAATCTTATGCCCAAGAACTATACCCTCAGTAACCATGAAGTGACACTTCTCCCAATTAAGAACCAAGTGTTGGTCTTCACAACGCTGTAAAACTTTGTTAAGGTTGAACAAGCAATTATCGAAGGAAGTACCATACACAGAAAAATCATCCATAAAAACCTCCATTATCTTTTCAATATAATCAGCAAATATAGCATTCATGCATCTTTGAAAAGTAGCAGGAGCATTACATAAACCGAATGGCATTCTCCTGTAAGCAAAAGTACCATATGGGCAAGTAAAAGTGGTCTTTTCTTGATCATCCTTATGGACAGGAATTTGCGAGAAACCTGAATAACCATCTAGATAGCAAAAGTGAGAGTGTTTAGACAACCTTTCTAGCATTTGATCAATAAATGGCAATGGATAATGATCTTTTCGAGTTGCTTTATTCAATTTTCTGAAATCAATAACCATCCTATAACCAACTACAGTACGTTGAGCCACAAGTTCATCCTTTTCATTTGGAACAACAGTCATTCCACCCTTTTTAGGAACACAATGAACAGGACTAACCCACTTACTGTCAGCTATAGGATAAATGATACCAGCTTCAATAAGTCTTATTACCTCTTTCCTTACCACTTCTTTCATTTTTGGATGGAGGCGGCGTTGAAAATCAACAACAGGTTTTGCATCTTCTCCAGATTAATTTTATGCATACATAGAGCGGGGCTTATACCTTTAAGATCATCAAGAGAGTATCCAATGGCTGGTCGGTGAGCTTTTAGCACATCAAGTAATTTCTCTTCCTCTTCAGCTGAAAGGTTAGCACTAATAATGACAGGATATATGCTCTTCTCATCCAAATATGCATATTTCAGATTTGCAGGCAAAGGTTTCAATTCAAAACTAGGATCCCCTTTAGGTGGTGGTATCACTCCTAAATTATCAGGTGGGATATGCAATTGTAATTGTGGTGGTTGTTGCCATAATATTTGTTCCAAAGCCTCTTTTTCCTCATCATTAAATGGTTCATCTTGATTAAGCATATAACGTTCTACAACATCAGTTGAAGCTACAGCTATATGAGCAAGAGTTTCAATTAAATTATTAGGAATTGGCTCTTTCTCAACATGTTTATCAGCAAATTTGGAAAAGTTAAATTCAAGTTTTCACCAGCACATTTAATAAACACTTTCTCTTTAGGCAAATTAATTTCAGCACCAACAGTATGTAAGAAAGGTCTACCAAAAATGATAGGACAAAATGAATCTTGAGGACAACCAAGCACAATAAAATCAGCAGGATATTTTATTTGCCAATCAATACTTCAACATCTCTAACAATTCCAAATGGACTAATATAATCTTTATTAGCAAGTTGAATTGTCATACCTGTCTCTTCCATAACAATGGGATCAATATCAGGCTTGATCTCAAGATAAAGAGAATATGGAATGACACTAATACTTGCTCCAATATCACATAGACCATGATAACTTGAAGTCCCAATAGAGCATGATATAACAGGTTTCCCAACTTTGGCCGAATTACCTTTGATGACTTTGGTAGCATCTTCACATAGATAAACATCCACAGGGTCTTCTTCATTTAGTTGCTTGATAACAGAAATTTGAGTGTTGACTTCCACCTGTTCATAAGGCTGAGAACATCTTTTGTTACTCTTGTTAGTAACAGCTTTAAGTAAATTCTCCTTAACTTGGTTTGGAAATGGAGGTGGTTCAACATACTCCTCAATTGTCACAGATGACATTGGTTCAACCTGTTTAATAACTTTAGGAACAACAATAGATTGTTTAACAGGTTCAACATAAACTTCAAATCCACTTTTTGGAACACATATATGATCAGCAAAACCTTTAGCTATTTCAATTATAACATAAGGATCAAGACCAAAAGTATCACTCAGATTTTTAAACAGAATAGAAGTAGAGAAATTCTCTACACATGAATATTTATAATCAAAATATGGCTCATTACCTTTATCAAGATCCCAGTGGCTAGTATTTTCAGAAATAGTCTCCAATAAATTCCATGCTTCTTCTTCAGTGTTATTAGTAAAACTTCCACCAGATGAATTATCCAGAATCTCCTTGTGCTTCATAGGTAGTCTCACATAAAAGTTTATCAATATAAGTTTCCTTGTAAGATCATGACATGGATTCTTGCGAAGGAGTTCCTTTAACCTCCCCCAAGCTTGAGTAATACTCTCTCCCAGATGTGGCCAGAAATTGAATATATAGCAGCGGTTATCATAAGCTTCTTTAGGAGTAAAATATTTAAGAAAGAAAACCTTCCTCAAGATACTCCATTCATTCTGGACCTCTTCATCCAAAGACCTGTACCAATCACGAGCATTACCAGATAAAGACAAATACAATAGCTTCCTTTTTACCTGATCCTCTGAAATACCAGGTAGTCTGAATAAGCCACATATGTCCTCAATTATTTCCATGTGCTCGCGTGCCGACTTAGTTCCATCTCCTGTAAATGGATTTTTCATAACTCTTTTAACATGACCCATGGGAATTTATATCCCACTTTAGGTATCTCAGGCACAGCAGTTTCAACCACCTTTGCAGTAGTGGCATAAGCACTTTCATATAGAGCAAGATGCAGCGAGGCACGATTCATAAATGCCATAGTAACAATGAGATAAACAGCTTTCAAGTTTCCTTACCAAACTTCTTACCAATAGCGCTACGCTCCCCGGCAACGGCGCCAGAAAAGTATCTTGATGGCTCCCAAGTGCAGGAGATCAATTGTAGTACCTTTCAATTAGAAAAGGTTGTCGAACCCACGAGGAGCTGAAGGTATTGGTTAGTAAGATTGATAAATAAAACAATAAAAGATGCAAGTGTTTTTGGTATTTTTGGTTGTATACACTACAAAGGAAAATATTTTTGTTGACAAATCACTTTCGTCATGCATTAGCCAATTTTCGTCAAGGATTACATGGGGGTGACGAAATTTGTTAGTCATGGGGTTCGTCACCGAAGCTTCGTCATAAAATATCAGGGGTGACGATATGCAATTTTTCGTCATTGTCAAACGTTTGATGGTGACGAAGAGAAAATTCGTCAACGTTGAGGGTTAATCGTTGACGGTATGTTTTGTCATCAAATATTGGCAACTTCGTCACTGTCAAATTGTAAGTGGGTGTGTGATTGGTCAAGAAAAGCTGACGTGGCCTTACATGTGGGTCCTATCATGCTGATGTTTCTGCTGACAACATGGTCCGACAGCAATGATGTGGATGCTTACGTGTGGGTCAGACGGTAGTGACGTGGCATTCTGTCATTTGGGTCCCGCACGGTGCTGACAAGTGGAACCCATAGTGATTGTTTTTTACTATCAATAAATCATGAAACGGTTGAAAATTACAAAAATAAAATGTATTGAAAAAACTAATTGTATTACAATGTACACCGATGGTTTACATTTAAACTGTGCATATACATCAATACTTAAACTGAAACAGAACCAAAAAAAATCTATATCTAATTCTGATCTATCTGTACTGGCTAGTCTCCGTGCACAGATAAAGAAAAACAAAATAATAGGTGCCACCATGCAGCTCCTCCATAGCCTCCTAAGAACTCCCACACACGGTTTGGATATTTTTTTATCTCTTCACAAATACTCGAAGGAATGAGAGGGGTACAGCCTGCTGCAATCTGCACAAAGTTAAAATTTAGATTCAGCAAAACATAGACTTCCATCCACATCAGGAGGCAGGAGGCAGTGTACGGATATTAATACTCATTGTGAACTGGAACAGAACTAAGCTAAAACATACATCTCACTAGAAGCGTTGACTGTAAAGGGTCATCTATGATATATTCATGGAGTCGCAGAGACCCAGCTTCACAACTTGACGTTTGGATATTATTGCAAGCTTCCTGCAACCAGACAAAAAGAAAGTTGGCACAACAATTTTTCCACTTCACATGTAAAATGCATAGCAGGATCCAAGAGATACATACCACACCCTGCTTATTCTATCCCTATCATAAGACCTCACCTTGATCTGCAAAAATTTCACAACAACGACATCAAAATCAACAAAAGAAGAAGCTCGCTACTTCCATAGTTCCATGTTCTAGCAATTGACAGGAAGTAGGTAGAATGGAAAATAGATTTGCTCTCTTCATTACATATTGGTTCCTTACTTTCCACATTGATGCTAACATGGGTCGTGGCCGACACATCGAGGACACTGGATCCAACAGATGAATGAGCCCGCTTCCAAACTGAAACACATAAACAATAAAGGTTGACAGTATATTGAACATAAACATTATATGGAAATACAAAGACTAATGACAGTATCTATTTCTACATACATACAGAGCAGGCTTGAAACATAAATATTCTGCTAACGATTGTGCCCACTCCAAGGCTTGTGCGTGTGCACCAAATTCTCTAGATGAGAAAACCATCGGAAGTCATGGTGTGCAAAACTAAAGGATTATTAAGATATCAAAGTAATCAGATCTTTGCTAATCTCAGTTTGTACACAGATTGGTGAAACAAGTCCAACAGGAATTAATGGATCTACACGTCTCTGATACACGACAAATTTACCTGATTCAAATATTAGCCTGAACATAATACGCTGATAGATCTAGCCACTTCTAGACTAAAGCGAGATACCCATGTACTACAATAACCACGCGCAGATCGGCTCGAATGGCTCCCTGGGAAATAAACTGCAAACCAGATAGAAGAAAGCAAACCGATAAATGAAGGAGCAGCACCACTGGAACTGAGTGGTCTCTTCGGGGTGTGCTGCGGAGACGCGCTGCGAGACTCCAGTCTGGGATTTGTACTTGAACGGCGGTGATGGAGACTGGCGATCTTTGATGCGGCGGGCACCAGGTCTAGGCGCCTTGCTCGTCCACGCCGGGCACCAGGTCGACGCGTAGAGCTCCGGCACTTCCCCTGGCCTTGGTCTCGACGAGCACGAGGACCGCCGGCGCGGATCCATCCGGTCATCAGGAGGGATGGCGGCGCTCGCAGGACGCGAGGGGATCGCAGATGCGGTTGGGATGGAGGAAAGGGGGATCGAGGGAAGTGAGGGAGTGGTGGCGGCGATTGCGGTTCATGGATCGAGAGATAACGAGAGATGTGTCTCGTCCTATGAGAGGAGGCTGAGTGCATTTGGTTGCGTTCTGGACATCGGATGTGTAGTTACTGAACGGTTCAGATGTGTGATCCGTGCGTAGCTGTTTGGGGCGCTCTTATTGGCTGGAATAGTTTCGCCTATCATGTGCCTATCCTCCTATTAATTTTGGCATCTTGGAAGCAAAGGTGCACATAGAACATTCAGATTGACCTGCACCTTTTTGTGAGTGGTCATGTAGTAATATTAGGTGTCCTTGCCGATTTTCAGAATTTTCTGACAATTATAGGTGTGTTAATCATTTTCTTGGAAGAAAAAGGCCAGAAAATGAAAATAATGCATGAAAATGTGTAAAATTCATATAAAAATTATTTTAAACTCATATGAATCATGCAATGTTGGTAGAATCATGTAGAAAATGTGATGCACAAAATTTGACAATTGTTTGGTCAAGTTTGATTCAAAAGGTGCACCTAGGAGGGCATTTTGGTCATTATGGTCAAAACATCGAGGCCGAAAGCTTGATCAACATTTCAAGATGTGTCTTTTGGTGTAGTATCAACATTGTTGCAGGCATGGATCATGATTGTGGGATTTTTGTTGGGACAGCACTTGTGAAACCTAATTGTGGTCAGACCAACATGGGTTGGTTGACATCGAACATGTCGGTTATAGGGCATCTTGGAAGCAAGGTGCACATAGAAGATTCAGATTGACCTGTAATTTTTTTGAGTGGTCATGTAGTAATATTAGGTGTACTTGTCGATTTTCAGAATTTTCTGACAATTATAGGTGTGCCTACAATCTTCTTTGAAGAAAAAGGCCATAAAATGAAAATAATGCATGAAAATTGGTAAATTTCAAATTTAAATAATTTTAAACTCATATGAATCTTGCAATGTTGTTAGAGTCGTGTAGAAAATATGATTCACACCAATTGACAATGGTTTGGTCATGTTGGATGCAAAAGGTGCACTTAGCAAGGCATTTTGGGCATTATGGTCGAAACATCGAGGCCGAAATGTTGATCAACCATTGAAGATGTGTCTTTTGGTGTAGCATCAACATTGTTGAAGGCATGGATCATGATTTTATTCTATTTGTTTGGACACCACTTGTGGAACATAATGGTGGTCAAACCAACATGGTTGGTCCACATCGACATGTCTGGAACCGCATGAAAATTGGTAAAATTTAAATAAAAATAATTTTAAACTCTCTTTGAGTTTTTCACTTTATGTAAAGTTTTTGTGAAGGATATTTTTGAAAAGTTTGCCCAAACTCAATTTTATCACTTATCCTATCAATATGTGCCGAATATGGTCTTATTATACATCCTATGCCATATAAATGGCCATGATCTTGTTATGTACTTATGTGTGTTTGCCGAGGGAGGAAATAGCTTACAAATAAAATCTGTTTGTATCAGGGTTTTAGAAAGTTTGTGGTATCGTGGTGGATAGCTGCCTTTGCAATTTGTTGTTTCCAGTATTGAGTCTTGAACCACGTTTTTTCTATTTTTGATTAATTTCCTCCTTGCATAAATATTACAATAGTTCCGCTTTCCCTTATATCATAAGATGTGTGGTGGTCTACTGGATAACCATAATCTGTTTCTTTGGGGAGGTCTTGGGTTCGATTCCGCGTCTCCAACTTTTATTCCATTTTCTAGTATTTACCTCGCTGCATACATATTAAAAAGATGTTTTGTTTACAAGTATTTCGTATCGTGGGAGATGGTGCAGTGGTTACCTATTACCTCATACTTGGTAGAGGTCTTGTGTTCGATTCCTCTTTGGTGCATTTATTTTTTTTATATGCAAAATGAACACAATATATTAGATGGCAGAGCTTGCAGATCAGTAGACCTCATGAAATTTAAAACTTATAACATTTAATAATTTCTCGGCTACTGGGTCCCGCAAGAAAAAAATGAAATAAAACTTATAACAAATTATTTTTTAACTGACATGTGGGTCCTAAATTATATTCATTGACGGTTTACATACACCACGATGTTGATTCGTCACCTATTAATAGAGATGATGGCAGCCCTTCCAGGTTTGGTAATGGGTGACGATTTTCGTTGACGAAAATAAAACCGTCAAGCATTAACCTACATGTAGTGATAGTTTACAAAGCAGATAACAGATAATAGCAAGTGAAAGCTCTCAAAGAGAGAAAGCCCAATCCTCTTATGTGGCAAGAGGACAAGCTCAAGTGATGTGTAACTTATATGTGGCAAACGTTCCCGAGGGCGGCATGGATGATGCTAGGCATACAGATTTATTAAACAACACGTTGAATATCTTGTCAAGTTTTAATCCTCTTTGGACGGAGCCATAATTAGGTATAGCTAAATAAATAAACTACACCCCCTTATGATGGATCATGTGGCCAAGCAAATGACTGCACAAGAATTATTAAGACCTAAAGTCCCACCATAGCATTACACTCTAAGGTCCCCGATACTAATACCCTCATAATATAACTTCATGACTCGGTCTCAGGTTTACGTGTCCTCCCAAGTCTCCGTCAATTCATTACACTACGGTGTTCTCCTATGAGCCCATAAAGGTGAAGTGTTGTGCAGTCGACGTTCGCACAACACCATCATAGAATCACATAAAAGATAAACTCTTGACAAAATACCAACACATGTCACATATAAATCATTGCCAATTCATCCTATGCCCTCAGGAACATACGGGAACTACTCACAACGTGCGAACATGATCATAATCAGTGGCATAAGTGGTACAACACAATCTGAAATTATGACTTCACCACCAAATAATGACAAGTACTCAATCACTAACATGAATAGTAGCACAAGACAAGTATCTAGGGTATAGCAACTCTCAAACTGCGAGGGGAATGGAGTGGATCACGGTGATGATGATGGTGATGGTGCTGGTCTTGATGGGGGTTGACATGGGTATGCCTATCGGGTACCCTACAATGAGGGTACCTGTTGCACGTATCGACTAGGCCCAACTATCAGAGCCTACATGAAGCCCATGAAGGGAGGCCCACGAAGATGGAGTATCCTCCAAGTTTGGCGAAGCAATAGTCGGTTTAGAGTTTCCTTACTTGTAAATCGAGTCGGTTACGAACACCCGAGACCCAGCCTATTATTTAAGGACTGGGAGGGCCATCGAACCAGACAACGAACCACCAGAGCCACAAACCCTAGCGAGATCGACATCTCGCCGGGATCCTTGTAACCATCATATTCACAAAGCAATAACAGACAGGCAGGACGTAGGGGTGTTACCTCCACACGAGGGCCCTGAACCTGGGTAAAATCTTTGCCCTGCTTGTCAGCCGACGATACTTCCAGCTCTACCACGTTCTCTCCCCCATATTCATAACCTAGGGACCTTAACCATGGGTCTTGATGAGTCTACCCCTCGTCAAGTGGCGCCGTCTGTGGGAAAGAATAGCGCTGGACTCGAAGTTTCGCCGGTCCCAACAGCAAACGGCAAATCGCCGATCACACCAGCAAACGGCAACTCGCCGATCTCATCTGCAAACGGCAACTCGCCGGCCATGTCAGCAAACAGCAACTCGCCGATCCAGGCGACACACGGCGACTCGCCGATCCACTCGAAAAGCGGCAGCCTGCCCGCTTCACCTGCAAAAAGCGCATCTGCTCTTCCAATGAATTTCAATCCGCACTCGCCGGAGCTTCAGGAGGCGTTTTCTGGCCTTGAATCAGGTTTGAGTTTGACTGTTGGAGCATTCAATTTTTTCGTAAACAATCTTGGCACGCAGGACTCGACAGATCCGCAACAACTGGCGCTGGGCGCACTCGAGGCTCCGTCGACTGCGCTCGCCCCGTCGTCGATTCCTGAAGCCTGCTCGCCCGCAACAACCATGTCGACCGGCGAGATCGACAGGTTCATGATGACGGAACTCCAAGGCGAGGAGGCAGAATCAGCATACCGCACAAGCAACGTCGACTTCAACCTACCACTCGACGAGAGTTTCGACTGCGGGATCTCCCTCGATGACTTCTACGAGCCCGCGATTCATAACGACAGCAACGTCGACTCGGAGATCTTCACCAACACCAACCTCGACTCAGAAATCCATAATGGCTTCGCCAACACCGAGATGAGCATAGGCGATGAGCACATCGACAACGAGATTCGCCTCGAAGATCTACTCGATGAACACACTGGCTCTGACATGAGCCTCGACGGCGACGTCGAGTCCATGACTGGAATCGACAGCACATACACCTGTCCACGGGTCACGCCCCATCAGGTCTACGTGGCCTTCTCCGCAGAATCATCCGCAGACGCAGCCGCTCGCAGGCCTGCACAATTCCCATGCACGGTAACCATGCCGGATGGGGTCACAACCTTGACAATCACGGAGGAGATGGCAGCAAAAGCAGATAAAGTCATAAAGGAGTGCACAATGATGCCACCAAATTCCACCCCAGAGGAGATGTTGACCTTCCAGTACTTCAACTGGCAGGAGTCAATTCGACTGCAAAACTACCGAGCACGCTCGAAGAGCGCAAAAGGCAAGCCAGCCTCTCGAGTGCCCGAAGAAGGGAGCAATCCCTCGGGTCCACAATGCAACCAACCCCACGACCTAGGTCGCGGTTGGCAAGCCTTCCAGAACATGAAAGGGTAGCAATCACCCGTAACCTGTCGTTCATGACAGAGGACGCTAACGGAATCCCAGTGCCCAAAACTGCTGCGGGTGCATTATTCTCCGTAGGTGCTTACCTCAAGGCAATGCAACCTCCGGCGAATGACCCTAACGCAGCCCTGCATCGCCAACAACTCAAATCGCTAGCTCTAGCGGCACAGGCTATACAGCCAGAAGACAAAACTCCAGCAAGGAATCGCGATCGCGACATAGTCGACTCACGACACGCAGCACATCATCGCAGTGGTCGCAGCCACCACTCGGATGAAGGAAGGAGAAGCACGCGCCGGCACAGGTCCAGCAGAAGCAGATCTCGAAGATCCTATAGCAGCGATTCATACTCTGATCGCGAACCAGAGCCATGCGGAGCATTGTGCTTCACCGACGCATCCGTGAGACGCGGATGCCCAAAGGTTCAAGTTGACAGGCGAACAACCCAAGTACAACGGTCGCCAAGAACCTTCCGGGTGGCTAGAAGATTACAGACTCGCCGTGGCATGCCAGCGTGGCACGAACACCACGGCGATGCAGTACATACGACTCATGCTCGAAGGAACTGCCCGCGACTGGCTCAAGGCTCCCTCCATCATCATACGACTCGTGGGACGATTTCCGCAGAGACTTCATCAAAAACTTCGAGCCTCTATGTGAGCGCCCGAAGACATTCGAAGAATTAAGGGCATGCACTCAACGATCAGACGAGTCGTTGAGATCATACATACGGCGGTGGACCGAAATACGCAATTCGGTTGGCAAAGTGTCAGAAGACAGGGCCATGGATGCCTTCATACAAGGTCTCGCCAGGAAGGACTTCAAAGAGGCACTGGTCGTGAAAAGCCAACCTCCCTGGCTGACCTCATCAAAGTTGCGACTGAGTGGGCAGATGGAGAGGATTCTGTACGCAGATCCCGTGCTTCCCCACCACGCGACAACTACGAAAGCGGCAGTCGAGGCCGCAGAGATTCATACAGAGAAGATCGCAGGCGCAAACGTTCCAAACGTCCTTACGACGATAACAGACCCGAGTTCATGGCGGCTGGATACACACAACCCGGGAGACCAAGATAGAAGCAATCGACGCTCGGATGATCGACGGGACAGTCGAGATCGCGAGCAGCGGAGCGACAGCTACAAAAGGCAAGAATGGCGCAAACGCAGCGACGCAAAACCCGAGCGGTCATTCGAGGAAAAGATGGACGACTGGTGCAGATTCCACCTCTTCAAGGGGGACGACGGAAAACTACGCTCCAATCACACCCTAAGGAACTGCAGGGAATTCGACCAAATGGCGACTGACTACATGATACGACTCAAAAGGTACGGCCCAGCACCTGCTCAGCCCACGCCTGCACCCGCACCACAGCCGAACGCTGTGCCCGCTCTCATGGCGCCACAGCCGCCACCGCAACCACCACCACAGCCTGCTCCAGGCGCAAACCTCGCAGGTGCCATACAACCCGTACTACGGGCGGAAGATGATCAATATCCACAGCCCCACGGGCAGATGTACATGATACAAAAGGGTCGCCCCTCCAACAGGCAGCAAAAGCTAATCACTCGACAGGTGAACATGGCTGTCATGGCACCTCCTGCCATGCCCGAATTTCTGAAGGGATCGGAAACCATCATAAGCTTCAGTCGAGAGGATCATCCCCCAGCTGTAGTTCGACCAGGGCACGCGGCTCTGGTACTCGACGCGCAAATAGGAGGCTACGCCATGACCAAGGTCTTCATGGATGGAGGCAGCGGCATAAACATCATCTTCGCGGACACGCTCCGCAAAATGAACAGGTCAGTCGAAAACCTCCCAAAATCTTCAAATACCTTCCACGGTATCGTTCCTGGCAAAGCAATTAGCCCAGAAGGCACCATACAACTCGACGTTACGTTCGGGGACAAAAGCCACTTCAGGACAGAGTCGATTGAGTTCGAGGTCGTCGACTGGAAATCACAATACCATGCTATTCTTGGTCGCCCGACGTTTGCTCGATTCATGGCGGTGCCACACTACGCGTACCTCACGCTGAAGATGCCAGGACCAAAGGGAGTCATCACTGTCCGTGGAAACTTTCAAAGGTCCGATGCTTGCGACCGCGAGTTCAGCAAAATCTCCGAGATGTTCGGGGTGGAAGAATCACTCGCCGACTGGCGATTTCCAACGACCGCACACTCCTTCCGGAGCATAAGAAGTTGGCAGTCGACAGATCCTTCAATGCTACAAATGACACAAGGTCGCATCAGGTGCACCCGACCGATCCGTCCAAGACAGTCAACATATCTTCGAGCCTGCCTATCGCATAGGAAGGCGCGCTCGTCGAATTCCTCCGTGAGAACTGGGAAATATTTGCGTGGTGTCCAGCCGACATGCCAGGTATTCCCAGGGAATTCGCCGAGCACTCTCTCCAATTGTTTCCAGATGCAAAGCCAGTCAAGCAAACGATGCGTCGAATCTCCGGCCCAAAGCGAACCGCAGTCGAATCTGAAGTCGACCGGTTACTCGCAGCAGGATTCATTAGGGAAATCAAGAAATCACAATGGGTGGCCAACCCCGTACTCGTAGAGAAGAAGCATACAGACATCCTTCGGATGTGCGTGGACTTCACAGCGCTGAACAAGTGCTGTCCAAAGGATCACTTCCCGCTACCCCGAATCGACCAGATCGTCGACTCCACCGCCGGATGCGCACGACTCTCCTTTCTGGATGCTTACTCAGGTTATCACCAGATAAGGATGAAGCAAGAAGACGAAGAAAAAACGGCGTTCATAACCCCACTCGGGGTCTACTGCTACACAACTATGCCCTTTGGGCTCAAAAACGCGGGTGCAACATACCAGCGCATGATGCAGGACTGCCTCAAAAAGCAAATCGGACGCAACGTCCAGGTCTACGTGGATGACATTGTCATTACCACAAGGGAAGAACACACACTACTCGACGATTTGAGGGAGACGTTCGCAAACCTCAAACGCTTCCATATCAAGCTCAATCCTAAGAAGTGCACGTTCGGCGTTCCAGCCGGGCAGCTCCTAGGGTACCTAGTCTCTGCCCGTGGAATCGAAGCAGACCCGGAGAAAATACAGGCCATCCTCACAATGCAAAGGCCTTCAAAGCTTCACGATGTGCAGAAACTAGCAGGACGAGTAGCAGCGCTCAGTCGATTCATCAGCAAACTGGGTGAAAAGGCTCTACCATTCTATCGACTGATGAAGAAGGCGGACAAGTTCGAGTGGACGCCAGAAGCTGAAGCAGCCTTCACAGATCTCAAGCGGATCCTCACAAGCCCTCCGATCCTCGTCGCACCTAAGGAACGGGAACCACTCTACCTGTATGTCTCGGCTACAAACAGGGTGGTGAGCACCGTACTGGTAGTCGAACGCATGGAGGAGGGGCACATCCAAAGCATACAACGTCCAGTCTACTACCTGAGCGAGGTTCTCTCCATATCAAAACAGCGGTACCCGCACTATCAAAAGCTGGCATACGCTGTATTCATGTCCTCAAGGAAGTTGACACACTACTTCACCGAGCACCCGATCACCGTGGTAAGTAACTCAGCAATCGGTGATATCCTCACAAACCCCAATGCAACGGGTCGAGTCGCAAAATGGCTCATCGAGCTGGCTCCAAGAGACATCAAGTACGAGCACCCGAAGGCTATCAAAGCACAAGTCCTACCCGACTTCACAACCGAGTGGATAGAGGCCCAATTACCTGGAGCACCAGACGTGTCCAATTCCTGGACCATGTACTTCGATGGGTCCAAGAAACACGAAGGCGCAGGCGCAGGCGTCATCCTCATATCACCAAAAGGGGACAAGCTACGTTATGTTTTGCAGATGGGATTCAAACTACCCTCCAATAACGAGGCTGAATACGAGGCTCTGATCCATGGCATGCGGATGGCAAAAGCACTTGGGTGCACTCGATTGATGATCTACGGCGACTCCAATCTCGTGGTGCAGCAAACAATGAAGGCCTGCGACGCAATCGCGGACAACATGATCGCTTATCGCGACCTGTACAACACACTGGAGGGCAGCTTCGAGGGCTGTGAGTTGAGGCACATAGGAAGGGAAAGTAACGAAGAAGCAGACATGCTAGCCAATCTTGGCTCAACTGGCGCACAAATTCCACCTGGTGTCTTCCTCGAGCGCATCGAACACAGATCTATCAAGGAGAAACGAGAGCCTCCTCCGTCGACTACGCCAGCCAAAAGCAAAGCCCAGCACAGAGGACCCCCCAGTCGAGGTACTCCTCATTGAGCCAACTTGGACTCAACCTTTTCTGGCTTACATACTCCGCGCGAGCTACCAGATGACATAACCGAGTCCCGACGCGTGACTCGAAGATCAAAAGCATACACCGTTATCAACGGCGAGTTATACAAGCGCAGCATATCAGGTATGTTCCAAAGATGCATCGCATTCGAAGATGGCCAAGCCATACTTCGAGATATTCATGCAGGTACCTGTGGGCATCACGCCAGCAGTCGATCACTCGTAGCCAAAGCCTTTCGCGCAGGGTTTTACTGGCCTACAGCACTCAAAGACGCGGAGGACATAGTCAAAAGGTGCGTCGGCTGCCAGAAATTCGCAACAAGCCGCACGCACCCGCATCGGCGTTGAAGACTATACCGCTGGCCTGGCCTTTCGCCCAATGGGGGCTCGATATGGTTGGGCCACTCAAAAAATCATCGCATGGCGGGCATACTCACCTACTGGTGGCAGTCGACAAGTTCACAAAGTGGATCGAGGCGGTCCCCATCACAAATTCGACTGCTACTACGGCAGTCAACTTCATAAAGAGCATCATCTACCGCTTCGGTGTCCCAAACAGTATCATCACTGATAACGGCACAAACTTCACGGCTGAGGAGTTCAAAACCTTCTGCAAAGAGCAGGACATTACGCTCAACTACGCATCCGTGGCGCATCCACAATCCAATGGCCAAGTCGAAAAGGCCAATGGACTTGTGACGAGTGGGATCAAGAAGCGCCTCCTGGTGCCACTCAAAAGAGCTGCGGGTGCTTGGGTCGAAGAACTACCATCTGTGCTATGGAGCCTACGCACAACTCCCAACACTTCTACGCAGTTCACCCCATTCTTCATGGTCTATGGTGCAGAGGCAATTCTGCCATCAGATGTAAGGTTCAATGCGCCACGAGTTGAAGCATACAATGAAGAAGACGCGGAAGAAGCACTCGAAGACGCAGTCGACTTGCTCGATGAGGCGCGCGACACGGCCTTGGCCCGCACAGCTGTTTACCAGCAGGACCTCGCAACTACCACAGCCGTCGACTGCGCACCAGGTCCTTCGTCGTTGGCGACCTGGTTCTTCGACTGAAGCAAAAGAAGGTGCACAAGCTCGCTTCCCCATGGGAGGGTCCCTTCATCATCACGGAGGTCCTTGGTGGAGGCGCATATCGACTGAAGCACGCGAAGACAGGCGAACTCTCTCATAATCCTTGGAACGTTGCGCATCTGCGCCGTTTCTACGCATAAAGTGCTCACAGTCATACAATGTAATAGGCTATATGTCGGATGGCTGCAGGTTTCAGACGCGCTCTTTTCCTTACCAGGGTACCTAAGGGGACTGGAAGGTTTTTAATGAGGCGGCCTGCAGCCTAACATTCAAAAGAGGAATAAAATCAATGTTCCTTCGACTTCTTTGTGGCTACTACCCGCATAATTCATACCTTAACCGCACCCGAAACCCTCGGGGGCTGTGTTATCGATCAAATGAGCTCTCGCTCTTGCAGAAACACAATGCCTTAGCCGCACCCGAATGCTCGGGGGCTGCGTAACAAGGATCCAAACAAAGAACACAAAAACTCTGCAGCCGCACTCGAATACTCGGGGGCTGCACAGTCATTGGTTCACAACCAACACATATTTCACAAACCCCGCTCGACTGACTCGGGGGCTCGACAAAAAATCAAAGTATACAAACTATACAATATACAAAGAGTCAAAAATTACACTCGGGGGCTGCCCCCTATACAAAAATTGCACTCGCAAACTATTCTAATCCTCAGGCTCGTCCTTTACGGGCAGCTCGGGACCGCAAAGCTGTTCGCGAGTGCACTCGATTAGTGTCTCCGCAGCTTGGATCGTGTCATCCAGGTCTTTTTGTTCGAGAACCTCTCCGGCTGCAGGTGTCCGCAACACCAACCTTGGTTTTCGACTACGCATATACGCCATTGCAGCGTTGGCTCCAATCACAAGTCTCTGAGACAGCAACTCTCGAATGGGATTTGTTTGACGGAAGATGTTCAACAAAGCACGAATCCCTTGTGGTTGTGGCCCCGCAGGAAAAAGAGTCTCGTTCAGGCGAATAAACGCTGCCCGGCATAACTCCAGCAGTTCAGCACTTCGCCAGACGCGATCCTTCAGGGTGGCGAGTATGCGGGCATGGTACCTATCAAGCCAAAAGTGTTGACGCCCAGTCGTAGGGTCGTCAACCACGCTATCCAGACGCCCTTCCACGCGAATCTTTTCAGCCTGGAAGTTGTCGACAAAGCCTACAAACACGGGCGCACCAGTCAGATCAAAAGGAAAAGCTACGCAAAAAGCTTGTAAACAGAGCAAGACTCGAACTTACACTCGAGTTGCCTGTTCACAAGATCCATCTCCCCGAGCACATATTCCTCGCGTTGGGTGGCCAACGCGGGTCTCGCCCTCAATCGATTCAGCTCAGCCTGGGCGTCCTTCAGATCTTGCTCCATTCTCACAAATTTGGCCTTCATATACTCCATCACCTTGGCATCATTTACCACCTGACCCTGGGATCGGGTGGTGATTGGAGCCTGCGAGGAACTAGTCGCAGTAGCAGGTTCTCGTGACTGTTCAAAGAGCATAATCACAAACACAAAGTTTGTGTCAGAAGCTAAAACTCATGTCATAAGCATACAACTCTTCGAGTGAAAGACATTAGCAAAAGACTTTGCATAAACAAGGTAGCACAAACAAAGCGCAGACTCGCGCAGTTCAGAAGGTATCATTACAAGGCATAAAAAAGCAAAAGGGTACAGCTACCCTAAACCTAAGATTCGATTTCCTAAGCAGACGATTGGCAGTCTCGAGTGCCCGGCGCTCCATGGTGTTCATAAAAACTTCGGCCAGTCGCGCGGCGGCTCCGCTCACCCCCTTCAGGAAATGGGCTTCCCATCTGGCTTCTGAGGGAACGCAGACAGTGCTGCCTCATAGTCGCAATCTATCCCATGTCCCATAAGAAGCTTGATGGTGGACTCGGATCCGCGTACCGTGTTGGCGCGAGCGAAACCCGCCATGGTGGACGTCCCGGGGCCAAACACGTCGGCGAAGTCATCCACCGTCGACGGCACTACGCCAGTCGGGAACACCACCTGGTATACAGCGCCAAGTGTGCTCGTCGATTTGGCGAGTGCTTCTTTCGCCTGGTTGCATAGAGCGCCTAAGCCGCCCACAGCCTGTTCCAGCGAAAGATCGTCACTCGCCACGTCCGCAGAGGCCGGTGCGCCAACAGCTTCTGCACAATTCAAAACAGGCATAAGTCATTTTACGACACTCGACAAGTTATATCGTCATATCAAAAGGAGAAAAGATTACTCACCTCCCATGACCTGCGCGAGTGCCGCGAGCTGGTCAGCATATCCTCGCTCGCGTGCAGCGGCTGAGTTGGTGGCGGCAGCCAGCTCTTTCTTCGACTCTTCGCGCTGCGCGGCGAGTGCGTCTTCCAGCTCCTTCTTCTCGCCTGGCCCAGCAAAATCACGTGCATTCAATATTCGACAAAATCGTCCCGACATCTGGAGTTGCCGCCTTGGCTGTCTCAACGACAGCGTCAGTGGCCATTGGCTGGGCAGCCTCGTTTCCAGTCGGTGCAGACTTCGAGTGCTCCAGGGTTGGAACATTCTCGACTGGAGGAGTCCCAGGCTGATTGTTTTCAGCACTGTGAGTAACACAACAAAGCAAAAGGACGGTCAGCACAAATATGTGACAACACAAAAATTCTCATATCATACTCAAAAAACACATACTTGTGCTCCTCATCTTCGGAGTCGCCAAAAATTGGTCCCCCAAAGGCTGGGGCACCACTCGACTGAAGAGGAAGGGTTGAGCTTGGTGAGCATGCACGCAAAGGAGCGGCTTGGAAAACAGGTGGTGAGCCTGATTCCTCGTCATCCTCCAAACCCTGCCCCTTCGCGGGTGAACTCACAGCAGAAGTGCCTTCTTGGCCAGTCGACGCCGCTTCGGTGGCGCGGTATCGACTTCTTGGTCAGAGGGGGCCTTGTCTTCAGATTGGACTTCTTCTGCTGCGTCCTCCTCGACCTCCTCCACATGTGAAGTGTTGGCAGAAGGGATGGGCGACTGATCCCCTTTCGGGTCCACCACCTGTGCCTGTGTTTCTTCAGTCTCGCCATTTTCAGGCAGAGGAGGAAGGGAGGCAGCAGTCGAGTGACCCTGCATAGCATACATCACAAATTGCAAAGTCAGAATCAAAAATCGCATATTGCAGAACATGCGAGTGGCAAACTCTTCATTGCAAGCAGGCTATAACACATACATACCTCAAGCAAAGGGTTCTCCAACCCGTATGGTGCAACAGGGCAGTCGACGTTGCAAGTGTCGCCTGTCGTCAAGTTGGTGATGTGCCGCACATGCGTCAGCAGCTCACTCCTTGAAAGCTCCTCTGGGTTCATTCGGGTGATCTCACCCGCGCCTTCATACTCCCACATGGGGTGCGCTCGGGCACGGATGGGCCACACCCGCCTCTTCACAAAGGTGGCGATCAAATGAATGCCTGTGACCTTGTCCAGCATGCCTCCGATCCGAGCCAGCAAAGGGCTTGCCTCCTCCATTTCTTCGGCTGAGAGTTGGTGATCCCACGCCTTGGTCCTGGTGAAAGCAGCAGTCGAGAAAGGGGCGGCTGCATCCTGCTCGACAGTCGCATAAAACCATCCCTTCCTCCAGCCTTGGCGGAGTCGACGGTCTTCAGGCGGATGTAGCGGGTGTCGCTGCGCACCTGGATTCCACAGCCGCCGATGGGGTAGGTGCGACCACCTCCTCTGTTCGGCCGTACCATGAAGATGGCTTTCCACAGCGCCCAGCTGGGAGCGACGCCGAGGAAGCACTCGCATAGCGTGATGAAACACGCGATATGCATAATGCCATTTGGGGTGAGATCATGGATCTGCACCCCGTAGGCAAAAAGAAGACCACGAACGAAGTCGTGGAGGGAAGCGAAAAGCCCCTAGGCAAAAACTCCGCAAAACAAACACGCTCGTTGGCGCGTGGTTCGGGGAGTACCTCCTTGGGCGACGGCGCGCGGACGGCGAGTTGCTCCGCGGGTGGCAGATACCCCTGCTCGCGGAACTTGACCAAATGGGCGTCCTTGATGGTGGACTTCGCCCAGTCCCCGCTGCCCTTCTTCAGCGCGGCAGACGCAGATGTACCCGCCACAGTCTTCTTGCCCTTGGCCACGTCGGTCGCGGCAGCGGCGGCGGCACCACGCTTGGAGCCTCCACCTTTCGCCATTGCACGATGGATGAGGGTGGAGAAGAGAGCTTGGGCGCAGAGCAATGGAGGTGGGCGCGAGGAGGAAGATGAGACGAGGGGCGGCGCAAAGAGGCAAGTGGCAAGTAAAAAATTCTGCCAGGACCGTCTCTCCTATTTACCACAGATCACACAAATGATCGCAACCGTCAAAACAAATCCATACGCTCCGCGCGAAATCTGGCCATACACGTGGCGGCCACGGAGAGCAACCGTCGCCGGCCACTCCGCCCACTACGCACGAGAATCCAGGAAGCCATCATTACGCCCCGTGAAAATCGCGCCAGAACGGTCAAATCAAGTCCACGCGGCGTCATCCCTGGTCAGCTCTGCAAAAATGGGCCCACAAAACAGGGTCACGTCTTATCAAAGCCTCTCCAAGCACGCCACCGCTTGTCAGAGATAGCAGTCACAAAATGCGTCATTGCTGACATTGTTCTCTCTTTCACAACTGGCATAAAAGTCACTCGATGATATCTTCGGGTGGTCTCTCGTATAAGTCTCGGTTGGTTTTTTAGCAAAAGTCATAGAGGCCAGTCGAAATTCTTTCGACTGCAGCATCGTACTCCCATCGGGAGCGTATCAAAAAATTTCTTTGACTAAAATGTGCAGGGTAAAAGATTTTGAGATTATCCTCCATTGCAAGCAATAAAGCACAATCTCGGGGCTACTCCCATCGGGAGTGCTGTCGCGCACCCGATAGAATAAATGGCAAAAGTGTCAGTCGACGAAACATTCGACTAAGTTCATAAGCAAAATCACACTCAAAATATTCCCGAGTTGATCCGACGATACTTGGATGCTGCATGCATAGTGCAAAGGTAAGACCCACCGATCAGTCGAGATGGGCTAAGGACCGCTCCAGCAGCGTTATCCTTAAATTTTCCGTGTCAGCAGACATGATGAATTATCCTCGACGGACGCGTTGGGTTGATTCAAAATTATACTGCAGTTCGATTCCGTAAGACCTCAACGGCTGTTTCGAGTCTGTCCAGTTCGTTCCAGATTCGAGTCCGGGACTCGAGTTTGATTGAAAGCTAGTATGGTTTTGCCACAAATGGTAGTTAACTGGCCCCGATCCGTCGTGTGTGCCGGGCCTGCTAAGCTAATATCCCTTGACTATCATAAGCAAAAACTCATAGTCGATGAAACACTCGACATAGCCAACATGTGCTATTTCATAAGAATTCTAAATACAGATGTAAAAAATATAACGTGCATGATGTATGAGTCCATGCCCGACTCTTCGAATCAGACAAGTACTCGGGGGCTACTGACATGGGTATGCCTATCGGGTACCCTACCATGAGGGTACCTGGTGCACGTATCAACTAGGCCCAACTATCAGAGCCTACATGAAGCCCATGAAGGGAGGCCCACGAAGATGGAGTATCCTCCAAGTTTGGCGAAGCAATAGTTGGTTTAGAGTTTCCTTACTTGCAAATCAAGTCGGTTACGAACACCCGAGACCCAGCCTATTATTTAAGGATTGGGAGGGCCATCGAACCGGACAACAAACCACCAGAGCCACAAACCCTAGCGAGATCGACATCTCGCCGGGATCCTTGTAACCATCATATTCGCAAAGCAATAACAGACAGGCATGACATAGGGGTGTTACCTCCACACGAGGGCCCTGAACCTGGGTAAAATCTTTGCCCTGCTTGTCAGCCGACGATACTTCCAGCTCTATCACGTTCTCTCCCCCATATTCATAACCTAGGGACCTCGACTATGGGTCTTGATGAGTCTACCCCTCGTCAGGGGTGGTGATGTAGAGGCCTCCTCCCACGCCAAGGAGGAGAGGTGATGACGATGACGATGATTTCCCCCTTCTCCGGAGTTCCGGAGCAGCAGGATCTGACCACCCTCGGAAGGGATCAGGAGTTTCGCCGCCGCCGCGACCTCGGATGGACTTGGAAAAATTAGGGCGTCCCTTTTCGGGCGAGACAAAGGCGTCGATAAAAAGCCCCAGGCGAGGAGGTGCCCGAGGCACCTTTGGTGGGTCCCACGCGGCCAGGTACATGGGCCGCGTGGGCCACCCCCATTTGGCCTCGTGGCTCTCCTCTCTTCGGTCTTCTTCCCTCTGCCTTTCTCCCGATGAAAAACTGACGCAGTATTTTTCTTTTTATTATTTGAGTTCCTGTAGCTCCTGAAACATTAAAGACAAGAAAAGGGGGTTTTCTGCCTCCCAGAAATTAAATACCAAAAATAGGACTTTGTATGAAAATCCCCAAAATCATCTAAAACATGTAGAAACAATCATATAATCATGCAAATAACATTCTAGTATGATACTAAAAGTTATATAAATGATGATATAAAATGCACGTATCACGCACTCTCTGCCGCCAGTACTCCTCCTCAGCCGCCAAGCATTGCATCAGCTGTTCTTCCAGTTGATATCTCAGAGCCCAACCATCATCGTCAAGACCTAGACCATCCGCTGTTTGATCCAACACTTGGATCCGATTAAGGATGTTCTGCTTAAACTCTCTACCAGATTTTCCTATATTGGCTCCCCATCCCTTGAGGAACTGCCTGGTATTGGAGGATTGGGATTGCCAAAAATCTACCGGGCTTCTGCAAGAGACCAACTACTCTGCAAAGGCATCCCACTTGTCCCTTACTAACTGCTTAAATCAAGGGCACATGAGCCAAGAGGTCTCAAAGAAAAACCTAGGGGTTCTAGCGAATGCAGATTCGCCCGTATCAAGGACCAGAGGCGTATGATCCGAGCCAATAGCGGTCTCAGCACGCAGCGAGACTAACGGAACTTGGCCTCCCATTCAGGAGAGACCAGGACACGGTCAAGAACACTTCTGACCGGGTTCCTTTGCTTATTCGACCAAGTGTATCTTGCTCCTGTTCTGGTAATCTCACAGAGGGCAAGGCGAGCTATGAAGTCATTAAACATACCCACTCTGGGCCAGTTTATATTGGAGTTATTCTTATCTTGGGCTCCACGGATGAGGTTGAAATCACCTCCTATCACCACCGGGACTTGACATCTATTCACCTTGCTCTCCAGTTCGACCAAAAACTCGTCAGACCTCGCATGGTCTGCCGGGCCATACACCCCAATAAACTCGAACTTGAACTTGGCTACCCTGTGGTATACGGTGGCACTGAGGAAGAACTCACCCTCATCAATGCCACCCACCTCTAGCGTAGATTCTCTAAGGCCTAACAGCATACCCCCTGATCGGCCATTCGCTGCCTTCCAGTGCCAAAAAAAAATGTCCCCACTTTCCAAGCTGTCCAGTTCTTGTGTCGTGAAGTCTTGCTTCATCGTTTCTTGCAGAAACACCACATCAATGTTCTCCTTGCGAACATACTCCATGACTTGGGTTTTGCGACCCTTCTGCCCAAAACCCCTCATATTCCAACCCATGGCTCTCATTGGGCTTTGGAATTGGTAAGCCGTGCTTGGCGGGCCAGCGTATCTCGAATATTCAACCTTGGACCTAGAAAGGTTTGCTGTTTCTTCACCTTTTTCTTCTTTGCCGAGATCAAGGAAACCAATGGCATAGACAAATCATCTGATTCTTGCACTTGGGGGTCTGTTTTGTCTACACAGGACTTCGAGACCACCGCACTGGTTGTCTCGGGTCCTGGCTCACACTGAGCTTCGGAGGGCACAGACCCCACGTTTGCCTGCGGAGGATTTTCTGTCTTTTGTTTCACAAGAGCTGCTGCTAGAACTGCCTGGGCCATCTCCTTGGCCCGAACTAGAGATAGAAGGGAGGCCGGCGAGGGGCCTCCAGGGACAGAAAACTCCACCCCCGCATCAGCGGCCACCGCAAGGAGACGAGCATCGGGAATAGAATCAAGCAGCAAAAAATCTGAGGAAAGATCCCGAGAAATACCTGCATCTTTAAGAGCCGCGCGCCGCGAAGCCTTGAGCATGATTGGCTCTGCCGCGCTATCCTTGCCCCTGTCGCTGCGTCTTGTGCCCGAGATTGGCGAAGGAGAGGGCCTTGCACCTTGGAACGATTAGCTATGCTAGCCCCCGAGAGACCCAGCTCCTGGGAGTCATCTTCAACTTTTTGTTGCTGGGCGGGTTCTCCACCTCTCCATCTTGCTTCTTCTTTAGCCTAGCCACCTTGGCCGCGAGAATCTCTTCATCAAAGCCCCAGTCCGCTGGGCTTTCCCATCACACCTCCGCACGGTCGGACGCACTCAGCCTGGCTTTCTTCAGGATCGAAGGAGACAGCGCAGGAGTTCCTTCAGAGGATGTGATCAGAACAGGCGAGCTAGCCTTGGGGAGGGTGGCAGCGCAAGATCCTCCGAGGCCCCCAAGTTTGAGCCATATTGGTCCAGGTTGAACGGGATGTGCTTGAGCAACACCTTAGCAGGAGCCGAGGCAGGTTTGGAAATCGAGCGATCAACCAGAGTAGGCAGCGGCACACTGCAGCTGCCCACCGAGGTCTTGGCCTGCAGAGGAACCGGCAGGACTACCGTGTCCGCCACCAGGACTGCCTGTCTCGGAGACTTGGATTTCGGTGGCGCAGACTTGCTTGAGGTGTCGAGGTTTTTGTTCTACGGCGCCACATCCTTGTCCTTCCAATAGCTCCTGTCCCTCTTCCAGTTCCTATCTTCTCTGCTTTGCTCTTCTGTTTCATCATCACCGTCCTCCTCAGAGTCCTTGTGAGGCGGAGGAGGGGGTGGAGGTGGTGAAGGCGGGAGGGAGGAGTGAGGGCGCTGAACCGGCTCCACCACCAGACCAATCCTAAAGCCTTCCAGACCTTCAAAGAGCAGGACTCTCGGTGGCATCTTCTCAGGAGCATGGCAATGAAGCAACATACGAATTGGGCCCTCCGGGCTGCGAGGCTCTCCTCATCAACCATCCGAGGCCTCCCCAGCATCCTCAGCACTACCTGCAGCAGCTCTTGATTGCGCAGGCACGGAGGAACTCCCGAGAGCAGAACCCAGATCTTGGAAAGCCGCTCGGCAGCATGCGGGTTGAATTGAGCGTCAGCGAAGCACACCGGCATCTTGCTGACCGGTAGCGTGATTCCCTTCGAATTCTTGCAAAGGTTGAGGCTTATTTCATTCGGGAAGACCAGTAGGAAATCTGTGGGCGCAACTTGCCTCACCTGCCAGTCCCAATTTGGCTGCACCAGGGCCTTCATGTCTTGTGTCAACAACTCAACAGTCAACTTGTTTTCATTAGCAATTACCAAGGCAGAATGGGGGGGGGGGGGGGGGGGGGGGGGGGGGGGGGGGGGGGGGGGGGGGGGACTTCCAAGCAATGGAAGCCCACACCATCCAACGCGTACCCATACCAGAGAAGAGCCGGCGGCTTGCGGAGCTTGGGGCACATGCCCGTGGTGTGCCCATCTGCATCACAGAGACTGCAGTGCACCGGGGAGAGGCATCCAGACTGATAGTGGCCTTCCTGGCTGCAGTTGTGGCACATGATGCCGCTCTTCTTACCAGGAGGAGCCGCCGCAGGCTCCGAGTGGGCAGAGACCACCGCGACCGGAGCAGGAGCCAACTGCACCTGCGAAGGAGTCTGCGCCTTATGCTTGGGATTCTGGCGGTAGCCCACCGTGACTTTGCGGATAGATCCGCGCGGCTGCTGCATCCCCGCCGGCTGATTGGATGGGCCCGCATCAGATCTGAACGGAGGCTCCCATGAGCGCTGCTCGTCGCGACGCCGCACTGGCGCGCGGTCGCGCTCGCGGTTCCACTCACGCTCGCGGTCCTTCGTCCAAATCCCAAGAAGAAAAAAGACCTAAGAATATGAGGTGGTTGAAATAAATAGAATCAAAATACCAGAAAGACAATCAAAATAAGCGCATTTGGGAGCAAATGTAGTGACCATTAATGAGAGTCAGGTTCAAACAATTCCAGGATTGTAAATACCATGGACAGGTAGACGATCGATATGGTTGATGTGTAAATAACTGGAGCATGCATGTGACAATAAAATAAAATTGATCTTACATTGGAGGAGATAAGGGTGTCGAAAAAACAAAAAATGTACTCCCTCCGATCCATATTAGTAGGCATAGCTTTGTCTAAATTCATATGTATCTAGTTAAGTATTTAGACTAGATACATGTGTATCTAGACAAAGTTGTGCCCACTAATATGGATCGGAGGGAGTAAGAAAAGAACCAACCGGTGCCTAGAGAGTTTTATGGGATTACAGTATATATATCCGGTGATTCTAGAAAAAACACCTCTATTCTAGGGGTTGGGGGGCCCAGTTGGTGATCGATCCGGTCCTGTCCGTGAGTTGGGTCCGAGTCCGGCTCGTGGACATAGCTAATAGCTTGGGTTTGCTTCTATATAGACCGATCAATCAATCCACCGGAGGAGAGAATCGATCCAGACGTAGAAGATTGACAAGGCCCCGATGGACGTCGAGAAGGATGACAACAACACCATAACAGGGGAGGCGCTAGTCGAGACAGGGAAGGAGGCGGTGGCCATCGAAAAGAGCCAGACGGAGAGGTGCGCTGAATCTGAGCCGCCTGCTGGCAAGTATCGGCTTGATGCCGACGGTGACTACGTCAGGACCATACTGGCCATGCCGACAGAGATGCCCAATGAAATCCCCTATTCCAGTGGAAACAACTTGGCGGAGCTCTTGGGCGTCTCCGAGGAGTGGCTGGAGGAGCAACGGCAGCTGTACAGGGAAGCAGCTGCCCGTTCCGAGAGGATCTGCAAGGAGTTTGCGCTGTTCCAGGAGAAGGTCCGTGAGGAGACTGAACGCCTGGGCTATTTCGAGGTCGACGACGAGTACCTCGACGGAGTCGAAGAGATGCAGGCATACAGCCAGGAGCTGGGCAAGCAACGAGTCAGGAGTGCCTTCGAATTCTATGACCCGGAGGAGCTTTGCCAGCCAGCCGATGAGCTTTGCTCTGAAATGTAAACTGCAGAGAGGAGGACAATATATGAATACAAGTGAGAAAATTGTCTCTGTTCCGTAACACATATCTAGCCACCTAGTATCTCTAATCAACTGCAGCTTGAGTTATGCCCATCTAAGTTACTAAAATATCCATGTATATCTATCTATGTTATTAGTAGTTTAGTACTCCTAAACTACGTTATGCCCATCTCTATTATTCACCCATCCATGTATCTATCTATGTTATAGTGGGATCGACCCCCGTCGCACACCTCAAGCTTAATTAAAATACCGCAGGGTTCCTCCCCGGCTGGTCACGTTTTTTTTTTATCTATGTTATAGTACTCCTAAACTATGTTATGCCCGTCTATTTTACTGAACCATCCGTGCATGTTATTGGTACTCCTGAACTAATTAAGGTGTTTTTGGTGATCAATTCTCCGTTTGCTATTTACATGTCAATTTTTCCTTCATTCTCAGTGTGGTATTTCATTTGCATTGGGGAACCAATTTGTCTGGTCCTTAACCCATGTCCTCAATGTTTTTCTTCTCTCAACTCCCTGTGCCGGACGATATGCAAGTTGCCTATTCGCGTGAACACTTCACGCAGCAAGTAAAAGGCACTTTATCTGTTTGAATCCCAGAGATTTGTATCAAGCCAAAAGGCCTGTCACGATAATCTTCATCGATCACATGCTTACACATCTTGTTTATTGTATGATGATAGCGCCACTGCCCCCGTAATGCATGTCTAGGTGCCCATTCTCTCCTCTCTCATCGAATCTTGTATCATAAACCAGCTAAACTACCGCTTAGATTAGGTTTCATTTTGTTCTGTGTACAATGACGACATGTTGTGAAACTCTCTCTGAACTTAACCGGGCGTGCTCTGTATTTGTGTCCCTGTATATAACCTGATATGGTTCAGGGAAACTAGTTGAAGTAACTTTTAACAACACGTGCATAACCTAAACTTTTGAACAAAAAAGATAAATCTCTGACGAATTTGGCGTATATAGCGTTATTTTTGGCAAATCTTCGGAATTTTTTGTACTTTTTTGAATTATGAAATTATTTTTTAATATCAGGTATATACTCGTCACTCACTTATAGTGGGGCGGAGAATGTTTGTACCCACATGTCACCTCATTTAAGTTGCCTAATTAATTTTACCAAAATTAAATTAATGTCTAGTTAAGTTGATTAATTAAATTCACCCTGCTAGATGTTGTTCTATGCTATATACACGACGTCAACGCTCCGTATTTTTTACGATCGGTCGGCCGGAAACGCTACTCTGTCTACTATCGTGAAGCTAGCAGGATCCATTGGATTGGCTTCTTACTTGTCTCCATGTGCCAAAATTCCACGTCCCAGTGTATTAATGCTACTTTTTCATCTCACTAACACTACTTTATTTTCTAATCGTGAAGCTAACAGGAGTCGTTAGATTCCCTATTCACTTGTCTTCATGTGCCAAAAGTCCATGTCCTGAATCGAAACTTCTGTAAACAGAGATAGATAGGATCCGTCGGATTCGCTTCTCGCTTCTCTCCATGTGCCAAAATTCCGCGTCCCAGTGTATTATCGCTACTTTTTTATCTCACTAACACTACTTTATTTTCTAATCACGAAGGTAACAGGAGTCATTAGATTCCCTACTTTTTTTTTTAAGATAAAGAGTGTTTATTAATATCGAGAAGATACAACATGCACCCAGCCTCTGCAACAACGCAATAACCAAAGCTACTACGGATGCACACAGCCAAAAGACAATAAGAAGAAGAAATAAAAAGAAAAGTCCCGCTACAGAGTTACAGTCCTTGCAGCAGCCGCACAACCACCACGAAAACAACACCTGATGTCCAATTCTTCAAAAGCAACGTCTTCAAGAAGAACCGTGCCAGGCACAACCAATTAAGACCAGACCTTGGGTTTTCACCCTGAAGATAATCCTCGCTCTCAAAACAATGTCTCCAACAAGATACAACCAATTAAGGACAGACATTGGATTTTCACCCTGAAAGGTAGGACTTTGGTCTTCACGTATGTTGTCGCCCCCACTTACATGCCGCTGCTCCAAGTCATGAAACACCAAGCCAATTCCTCATCGCCAGAAAGATTCGAACCACCATTGCCAGTCCTCAGATCTCGCCTTCCATGTCATTCTCCGTCAGCACCATGGAACGAGAAAGCGTGCTCCATGATATTAACAGCCAGCAGAGCTTCGAAGCGCTCCCTCTGAAACCAAACGGTCAGAGAAAAAACACGGGTGCGCACGATCGAATACCATCCGATCCAGCAATCTCCATGCATGAGTCGCCCAGTGGAGTTCGCCGGAGGAGCCTTCTGAAACACGACCGTCCAGCCAGATCGATGGGGACCAACATCCGGTAGATCTACATCTCGCCGCGAATAAGAGCCAAGGACCACCGCCGTTATTCTAGCCGGACCAGCAGTCCCCACACCGCCTGCCGACTCCCGGCGAACGGATTGAGCGAGCCGACCTCTAACCCAGAAGAGCTAGAGGTTGACCACAACGCAAGCCCATGCGACGCAGATCGGAACACCACCGCCACCAACGGCAAGGCTTGCCCCCGCCTCTGGCCTGCCCCGGTTGCGCCGACAGATCGAAGGTGATGCGACACCGCCAAAGGCAAGGCGCGCCTCCTCCTCCTCTCTGCCTAGACCGCACCTCTCAGCCGCGCGCCGGTGCGGGCGAACCGCTCCTCCGCCCGGCCTCCGCCCGACGTTCCATAGATGGTCTCCCCGCGCGATGGGCTACAAGCGAGGCGCGCCGAGCCCGTCACCTGCGACGGCAAGGGGGGGCCGCCACCGCCGGCGCCGCGGCGGCAGCGGCCGGAGAGATCTGCCCGGCGGCTGCTTTTTAGGGTTAGGAGGGAGCCTCCGGAGCCGCCTCGCACGAGCGGCCCGGGAGGAAAGTGGTCAGACGTTCATTAGATTCCCTACTTACTTGTCTTCATTGCCAAAAGTCTATGTCCTGAATCGAAGCTTCTGTAAACAGAGATAAACATGGGTCATTGTGTGAGACGGATGGGGGAAGGTCCTGCTCACTAAATGGGAACTTCTATCCATAAGTCAAAGCGCCATGGAAGGTGAAATGGTAGCCTGCTTAGAAGAACTAGAACAACTTGTTGGCATGAGACACTTGCGAGAGATCACCAATGTTGGCTCCTCATCCTGATTTGCCATGTTAGATTATTGCTCGCATAAGAGCCAGATGAAGCAGCTTCCGCTCAAGTGTAGATCGTTCGACGACAGGATGAAGACGACGAAGACTGTGTGTGTTTGACATAGTTTTTTTTAGATTATGTGTTTGACATAGTTGTTAGTATAAAACTACCACATTTCTAACAATTGTTTTTTACTTTAATAGCACTTTTGGTTTAAATCTTGTAGAATAACCATATTTTCGACCGTTCTCTCAAAAAAATCTCGCTCTAATGAAAAATTGAGACCAGAACCGATGAACCGGGCCCACATGTAAGATGACGTTGCACAAGCACAGACGGTCTCCGCCACGGCAGTTGACGTTGTCGTGGGGCCCACATGTCAGAGAAAAATAATTATCACAACAAATAAGTCCAGAAAAAGGAATGAAATAAAGAAAATATGCCTGACGTCAGTAACACCAACATTACGTCATCAATGGAACTGTTACTTCTGTCGACCATGCTTTGCCCATGCAGAGCGAGCGGACGTCGTCGGCGCCATGAACGGACCATGTACATCGACGAGCGAGCGAAGCCGCCGACACCATCACCCACCGGGGTACTAGTGTCACCGCCGCCGCCGCCGGTGCATGGTCGTCGACGAGCGAGCGAAGCCGCCGACACCATCACCCACCGGGGTACTAGTGTCACCGCCCCCGCCGCCGGTGCATGGTCGTCGAC
The DNA here is from genome assembly GCA_947311845.1 of Poa pratensis. NCBI lineage: Eukaryota > Viridiplantae > Streptophyta > Magnoliopsida > Poales > Poaceae > Poa > Poa pratensis. Next base: position 3,063,430 of record CAMZMU010000042.1, read on the forward strand.
GAGCTTCCACAGAAGAGTGCCACGACAAACGGCGAGGTGGCAGTACGGGAAGACATGGCGGGGGAAAGGGGTGCCGCAACCAGGAGGTCAACGGGCAGGTCGGAGAGCTCGACGTAGGATGGCGAGCATGTGGGCTCGCGTGGACAGAGGAAAAAGGCTTCACAGCAAATCTCGGTAGGCTAGGCAGCCGCAACCGGGTAGGATGGTTGGGTAGGTAGTAGGCAGGAGAGAAGAGCAAGCGGCGGTGTGGCGGTCAGATGCAAGTTGAAGGCGGCATGATGGTCAAATTTGTGCACCGGGTGCGAGTGATCGACACGACCAAGCAGGCGACGACGATGGACGGTTGTGAGAACGCGGGCAGATGCAAGTAGCGGCGGCGGCGGACGGAGGCAAGGAAGCAGGCGGTGGCAATAAGTCATCTTAAGGAGCACGACCGTATTGATTGATGACTATTATTTGGGTCTATGAAAAGTGGGCCCCACCCGTTGGTGCCATGTCACCTTGCATGTGGGCCCCGGTTGACAGTTCGGGTATCAATATGTTATCGGAGCGAAAGTTGTGTTTTTTGAAAGAGCACTAGAAAATGTTGTTGTTTTATACGATTCAAAACAAAAGTGTTACCAAGTACAAAATTTTCTAGAATTGTTCTAGTTTTATGGTAATACCACAGGAAGTGACACTTTTTTGTCATTTGGTACGACGATCGGACGAGCCATTTATATATCTCTAGTAATCGAGCACGTTCGTGCACGATTTGTCGTAACATGCTCGTCTGTCTAAACGACTCGATATGGTTCATGGTTGATATGTAAATAATTGGAGCATGCATGTGGCAATAAATAAATTTGATCTTACATCGGAGGAGATAAGAGTGTCGGGTGGCTTTTTTTTTTAGAAAAGGGAATTTTATTATTCTCAGCCTCTGCATCGAGTGATGTACACAGCCGATTATTACAAGGTCTCAAGTATCAATTATTAAAAGTTTAACAAAACAGCGATCACGCAGGATCAAAGCACAGCACAGAAACGACACCGATGACAGAGATAAAAGACTACAAAAGTCTACTAGTATGCTGCCACGTATGCCGGGAGAAAAACTCCTGTGCCACCAACAGGAGCCGCGCACATCCAACCACCATAAGGTTTCGCTAGGACGAAGGCAGCAAGAAAGCCCAAAGCTGGATCCAGTGCGCCGCCATATGAATAACCTGTAAGACATGAAAATTTTCTTTCCTGTTAAAAATAAGATTGTTCCTACAATTCCAAATAGACCAACAAATAGCTGAGACGCCGATGCGAATCCTATCCTTGGTCTTTAGATCCATCCCATTCAACCAATTCCCAAACATATTAGTGACATTGGTAGGAGAAGGAATATTGTAAGTACAAAAATAACACGCCAAACAAGTTGAGCAAAAGGGCAGGAAATAAATAGATGTTCCACCGATTCATCGTTCCCACAAAAGGAACAACGAGAGTCACCTTTCCAATTTCTTTTTGCCAAGTTATACTTAGTGAGTATTACTTTTTTCTGAAGGAACCACATAAAAATCTTAATCTTAAGTGGGATTTTCAGTTTCCATAAGTATTTTTGCAGAAATCTAGTATGTCCATTCATCATGTCTTCATACATAGATTTAACTGTAAAAGTGCCATTCTGTGTCAAGTTCCAATGAAAACTATCCGGAACATCATTGAGGGTAATATCCATTAGTCTAATACATAAATGAGACCACATGTCTGATGACGTGAAACACATGTTCGTTGGGAGACCTCAAGAGAAAGGTATGATGTAGTCAGCAGCAAGTTTTCCCTCAGAAAGAAACCAAGGTTATCGAACCAGTAGGAGCAGCAACTCTTCAGAAGGTTGTCAACGGCGCCAGAAAAATAGTGTTGTTGATGGGAGTCTGGACTGTTGACGTGGAATCTGCACACAACACAATCAAACTACTTTGCCCCAACGAAACAGTGAGGTTGTCAATCTCACTGGCTTGCTGAAAACAAAGGATTAAACGTATGGTGTGGAAAATGAGTATTAAATTGCAGAGAATGAAAAAGGAACAGTTTGCAGTTTGTGGTTGTTTAATCAGTGTAAAAGAATGGACCGGGGTCCACAGTTCACTAGTGGTGTCTCTCCATAAAAGATAACTAACATGTTGGGTGAACAAATTACAGCTGGGCAATTGACGAATAGTGAGCGCATGACAATGCATATACATGACATGTTGACTACTATGATATTTAATTGGGCATTACGACATAATACATAGATCGTTATCCAACAGCATCTATGACTAATAATCCACCGCCGGGTTGTCATCCGAGTTCCCCATTGGTATTAAGTTGCAAGCAACGGATAATTGCATTAAGTAAAGTGCGTAATGTAAACAAACACATATGTCCGTGGACATAGCATCGTTAGGTTATCCCTAGTGGCAACAGCACATCCACAACCTTAGAACTTTCTGTCACTGTCCCAGGTTAAACGGAGACATGAACCCACTATCTAGCATAAATACTCTCTCTTGGAGTTACAAGCATCTACTTGGCCAAAGCATCTACGAGTAACGGAAAGCATGCAAGATCTTAAATAACATATAAGATAGATTGATAATCAACTTGACATAATATTCAATATTCATCGGATCCCAGCAAACACAACATGTAGCATTACAATAATATGATCTTGATCATGTAGGGCAGCTCACAAGATCTAAACATGATGGCACAAAGTGGAGAGACAACCATCTAGCTACTGCTATGGACCCGTAGTCCAAGGATGAACTACTCACGCATCACTCCGGAGGCAGGCATGGCGATGTAGAAGCCTCCGGTGACGATTCCCCTCTCCGGCAGGGTGCCGGGAAGAGGTTCTGAACCCTCCCGAGCTAGGGTTGACGACGGCGGCGTCTCTGGAACTTTTCGTGGATATTTGCTCAGGTACTTAGGGTTTTCGCGTCGGGGGGAATAAGTAGGCGAAAGGGCGGCGGCTGGAGAGGCCCGTGGGGCCCACACCACCCAGGGCGCGGCAGGGGGGGCCCGCGCCCTGGGCGTGTGGGGCCCACGTGGCTCCTCTCCGTCGCTCTTTCGTCCGTCAGATGAGTTCTGGTAAAATAGGGACCCCGTGTAGTTTCGTCCAATTCCGAGAATATTTCCAGACTAGCTTTTCTGGAATACAAAAACAGCAGAAAACAGGAACTGGCACTTCGGCATCTTGTTAATAGGTTAGTCCCAAAAAATGTATAAAAGTGATATAAAGTAGATGCAAAACATGTAGCAATTGGTATAAAACAAGCATGGAACATCAAAAATTATAGATACGTTTGAGACGTATCAGCATCCCCAAGCTTAGTTCCTACTCGTCCTCGAGTAGGTAAACGATAAAAACAAGATAATTTTTGAGGTGACATGCTACTATCATAATCTTGATCATATAATATTGCAAGGCACATGTAAATGAATGAAGTGATCCAAGTCAATGGTCTATAATTTGCTATCAAATAGATAATGAGTAAACAATGAATCACACAAGCTAAACGTTTTCATGAATAGTACTTTCGAGACAAGCATCAAACAGTTTTGCATAAGTGTTAACTCATAAAGCAATAGTTTCTAATAAAAGGTATTTAATCAACACAAAGGAAGAATTTAGTTTCAGCATTTGCTTCAACTTTCAACATATTTATCTCATGGATATTGTCAACACAAAGTAGTATAACAAGTCCAATACATTGCATATAACGCATGTTGTAACAAATTGACACTAGTGTTTGCTTGTGGAAGACAGAAAGAATAGGAAAACTGACTCAACATAAAAGTAAAAGAAAGGCCCTTCGCAGAGGGAAGCAGGGATTAAATCATGTGCTAGAGCTTTTAGGTTTTTGAAAGCATATAGAGATTGCATAAAATATTTGATACTCCTCCCAACCTTGCTAACACAAGCCATGGCTAACCGAATCCTCGGGTGCCTTCCATCAATCACATACCATGGAGGAGTATCTATTTTTGAGAGGTGTTTGTTAATTGTCAACGAATGGTAGCGGGTGAGAACAGTATTCTACCTGTCGAACGGACTTTTAAGAGCGGCTCCCATGAAGGACGTTATTTCTACCAGCAAGGCAGATCATCCCTCTTTCTCTTTGGTTTACACACATTCAGGTATTTCACTGTTTGTCATTGCTTACTGATGAATCAGGGCAAAAGTGTGAAGAGAATTAATTGGTTAAAGTTGTAATTAATTGGGACTGGGCACCCCGTTGCCAGCTCTTTTTGCAAGTTATTGGATAAGCGGATGTATATGCCACTAGTCCAGGTGTAAAAGTCCACTCGACAAATAGAATAAAGAATAACCACACTAATTCCTCATGAGCTAGTAAACATTGACACAAAAAGGGAATAATAACATTTTGAATAATTTAAAGGTAGCACATGAAAAATTTACTTGGAGTGGCAAGGAAATACCACATATAGGTAGTTATGGTGGACACAAATGGCATGGATTTTGGCTCAAGGATTTGGATGCACGAGAAGCATTCCCTCTCAGTACAGAGTTTAGGCTAGCAAGGTTATGTAAGCAAACAAGAATATCAACCCGTACACCAAGTTTTATATGACAAACATATTGCAAACGTTATAAGACTTCATACCGTCTTCCTTGTTAACCAAACCCTGTTATTAGAAAATATCTAGACCTTAGAGGTACCACGATGCAAACCAAATTTTCAACAAGCTTTACGGTAGTTCTTCACTAATAGGCTTAACTCATGTGATGCACAATTTAATCATGATCTACTTGTTAACTCAAAACAATTGACAAGCATCAAGTTATCCATTTTAGTGATCTACAAGATTAAGCAAGTTTTTCCTTATACCAATTACCACATGCAACATTTTCTGAACCAACCAAACACCAATCAATTTATTTCATCAACTCTCCAAACAAATATAAGTGAAGCAAGAGAGTACTTTCTACAAAAGAAAGCTAATAGCTCTGACAAGAGATACATGAAAACAAGAGCTAAAAGCTGAACAGCGCTAGATATGAATACTCAACAAATATAAGTGAAGAATAGGAGTATTCTCATGAAAAAGCGGAGCGTGTCTCTCTCCCAATCAAGAATGCTAGGGTCCAGTCAAGCTTTATTGAAAATAAAATGCAATACTGAAAAAAAAAGCACACAGACGCTCCAAGAAAAGCACATATGATGTGAAAGAATTAAAATATAGTTTCACTAGAGATGACCTGATAATTTTGACGATGAAGAAGGGGATGCCTTGGGCATCCCCAAGCTTAGACGCTTGAGTCTTCTTGAAATATGCTGGGGAGATCCATGGGAGCCTCCCCAAGCTTAAGCTCTTCACTCTTCTTGATCCTATTATATCATCCTTCTCTCTTGACCCTTGAAAACTTCCGTCACACCAAACTCAAAGTAGATCTCATTAGAGGGTTAGTGCATAATCAAAAATTCACATGTTCTGTAAAGACGCAATATGATTTGTTACTTTAAACATTAGCTACAGCCACTGATGTTATGTGAAGCTCTTCCACCCAAAAAAGAATTTCACTCAACACTAGTAAAAGAGAGAATGCGAAAAATAAAAAGGCATAATCTGTCTAAAACAGAACAGTCCGCAAAGACGAATTTTTTCGAGGCACTTACGACGCTCAGATCGAGAAACTCTGAACTAATGAAAGTTTCAGACATTCATAAAGATTACGCACAAAAATTTCAGATTTTTTAACAATCTGGTGATTTTAGGAATTTCGTACAGTGAACAGCAAAAATCTGTTTCTGCGCAGCAATCAAAATTAAGCATCATCTTATCATTAGAGGCTACTCTTGGCACAACAATGCGAGAAAATAAAGATACAAAGGAGTTGCTACAGAAGTAAACAAACTCCTTGACTCAATAAAAGAAAAATTGCAGAAAAATAAAATGGGTTGCCTCCCATAAGCGCTTTTCTTTAACGCCTTTTAGCTAGGCACAAAGCATGCATCAAGTATTACCAAGTGAAGAAGCATCAACATTGAGGTCGGAAGTTTTCTCAACAATGCAATTTATCTTGTCTATGTAAGTTTCGGAATTCCCTTTCTCAATACCTCTAGGCTCATCATTTTCATCAAATGGGTTCTCAGGAACAATCCAATCAAAATTCTTTTCTAGTGCCTCCTGCATTCCTATAAGCTTAAAAGGTATAGGTATTTTAACTTCCCCCTCACCATTAGTTTCCTTAGTGTACTTGAGCCTCTCTTTTTCAAGTTTTTCAAGTGTATTAACAACGTCAATACAATAACCAAGCATCTTGTATTTAATAAAAACTTTTCTAGCTTCCCTAGCAACATCACCAAATTCTTTAAGTAGGGTTTCTAAAACAAAATCTTTCTTTTCACCATCTTCAGTATCATGGAGTTTTAGAAACATGTGCTGCATTATGGGACTAAGGTTGACAAATCGAGCTTCCAACATGTGAACTAGAGAAGCTGTAGCAATTTCATAATTTGGAGCAAGTTCTACCAAGGATCTATCTTCAAAATCTTTAACCATACTAACATGATTCAAGAATTCCTCAATGTTATCTCTTCCAATGATAGACCCACTACCCACAGATATTTCTTTTAAAGTGTACTTAGGGAGAAGCATGATGAAATAATAAAAACAAACAGAAAATAAACTAGATGCAAGTAACTAATTTTTTTGTGTTTTTGATAATTGAAAGCAAACAAGATAAAATAAAATAAACTAAGCAAGACAAAAACAAAGTAAAGAGATTGGAAGCGTGAAACTCCCCTTGCAGAAGACTGCTGTCTCCCCGGCAACGGCGCCAGAAAAATAGCTTGATGACGTGAAACACACGTTCGTTGGGAGACCCCAAGAGGAAGGTATGATGTAGTCAGCAGCAAGTTTTCCCTCAGAAAGAAACCAAGGTTATCGAACCAGTAGGAGCAGCAACTCTTCAGAAGGTTGTCAACGGCGCCAGAAAAATAGTGTTGTTGAGGGAGTCTGGACTGTTGACGTGGAATCTGCACACAACACAATCAAACTACTTTGCCCCAACGAAACAGTGAGGTTGTCAATCTCACTGGCTTGCTGAAAACAAAGGATTAAACGTATGGTGTGGAAAATGAGTATTAAATTGCAGAGAATGAAAAAGGAACAGTTTGCAGTTTGTGGTTGTTTAATCAGTGTAAAAGAATGGACCGGGGTCCACAGTTCACTAGTGGTGTCTCTCCATAAAAGATAACTAACATGTTGGGTGAACAAATTACAGCTGGGCAATTGACGAATAGTGAGCGCATGACAATGCATATACATGACATGTTGACTACTATGATATTTAATTGGGCATTACGACATAATACATAGATCGTTATCCAACAGCATCTATGACTAATAATCCACCGCCGGGTTGTCATCCGAGTCCCCATTGGTATTAAGTTGCAAGCAACGGATAATTGCATTAAGTAAAGTGCGTAATGTAAACAAACACATATGTCCGTGGACATAGCATCGTTAGGTTATCCCTAGTGGCAACAGCACATCCACAACCTTAGAACTTTCTGTCACTGTCCCAGGTTAAACGGAGACATGAACCCACTATCTAGCATAAATACTCTCTCTTGGAGTTACAAGCATCTACTTGGCCAAAGCATCTACGAGTAACGGAAAGCATGCAAGATCTTAAATAACATATAAGATAGATTGATAATCAACTTGACATAATATTCAATATTCATCGGATCCCAGCAAACACAACATGTAGCATTACAATAATATGATCTTGATCATGTAGGGCAGCTCACAAGATCTAAACATGATGGCACAAAGTGGAGAGACAACCATCTAGCTACTGCTATGGACCCGTAGTCCAAGGATGAACTACTCACGCATCACTCCGGAGGCAGGCATGGCGATGTAGAAGCCTCCGGTGACGATTCCCCTCTCCGGCAGGGTGCCGGGAAGAGGTTCTGAACCCTCCCGAGCTAGGGTTGACGACGGCGGCGTCTCTGGAACTTTTCGTGGATATTTGCTCAGGTACTTAGGGTTTTCGCGTCGGGGGGAATAAGTAGGCGAAAGGGCGGCGGCTGGAGAGGCCCGTGGGGCCCACACCACCCCAGGGCGGCAGAGGGGGGCCCGCGCCCTGGCTACGTGTGGGGCCCACGTGGCTCCTCTCCTCGCCTCTTTGGTCCGTCAGATGAGTTCTGGTAAAATAGGGACTCCCGTGTAGTTTCGTCCAATTCCGAGAATATTTCCAGACTAGCTTTTCTGGAATACAAAAACAGCAGAAAACAGGAACTGGCACTTCGGCATCTTGTTAATAGGTTAGTCCCAAAAAATGTATAAAAGTGATATAAAGTAGATGCAAAACATGTAGCAATTGGTATAAAACAAGCATGGAACATCAAAAATTATAGATACGTTTGAGACGTATCAATGTCCCACTTGTTCCCTACAAGTGCCCTACGAAAGACTATGTTTAAGGGAGGAGCATTGTGCAGCACATCATGAACCGAAACATTCTGTTGTTGCACAATGTTATAGAGTAATGGATATTGGTCTTTCAATGGTGTTTTGCCCAGCCAGGTATCTTCCCAAAACCTGGTGGTTTCCCCATTGCCAACTCGGAAAGATCCTCTACTAAAGAAATCTTCCTTTACCCGCATAAGACCTTTCCAGAATGGAGAGTCATTAGGTTGTGCTTCCACGTGAGACAAAGTTTTACTATGAAGATATTTGTTTTGCAACAATTCCTGCCAAACCCCTTCTTCATTTAAAAGTTTAAACAGCCATTTACTGAGTAAACATTTTTTCTTTAGTTCTAGCACTTCCGCTCCTAAACCACCCTAGTCTTTCGGTCTACATATGATGTTCCACTTTGTAAATCTATATTTCTTTTTGTTCTCATCGCTCTGCCAAAAAAGCGAGATCTATAAAAGTCAAGTCTTTTTCGTACCCCTTTTGGTATTTCCAAGAAAGACAACATGAACATCGGTAAACTTGTTAATACTGAATTAACAAGAACTAGCCGATCCCCATAAGATAACATCTTACCCTTCCAACATCCTAGCTTGCATTCGAAACGACTCTCAACTGGGTACCATTCAGAATTCCGAAGTTTCCTATAATGAATCGGAACCCCAAGATATTTAAAAGGTAGAGAACCAGACTCACAGCCGAAGATCTGTTTGTACTGGTTTTCTACATCCTTTGCTACCCCGTAGCAGAAAATCTCGCTCTTATGAAAATTGATTTTAAGCCCTGAGAGTTGTTCGAAGATGCATAGAATGAGTTTCATATTGACGCTTTTTCTAGATCGTGCTCCATGAACAGAATAGTGTCATCGGCGTATTGCAGAATAGATAGGCCCCCTTCTACTAAATGAGGGATAAGACCACCTATTTGACCATCTTCCTTCGCCCGTGCGATAAGAATGGCTAGCATGTCCGCCACTATATTAAACAGCATTGGCGACAAAGGATCTCCCTGTCTGAGCCCTTTCCTAGTCTGGAAATAATGACCAATGTCATCATTCACCCGAATGCCTACGCTCCCCCCCGAACAAATTGCGTAATCCAGTTGCACCATTCTTGTGTGAAACCTTTCATACGCATAGCTTGTTGGAGAAACGGCCATTTAACTTTATCGTATGCTTTCTCAAAGTCAATTTTAAAAATGACACCATTCATTTTCTTCCTTTGAAGTTCATGAATAGTTTCATGCAAGACCACCACCCCTTCGAGTATGTGGCGACCAGGCATAAACGCCGACTGTGTCGGTCTAATTATCTTTTGAGCAATTTCGGTAATACGATTAGTACCTACTTTCGTAAAAAAATTAAAACTGACATTGAGAAGACAAATTGGTCTATATTGCTGAATCTGTACCGCATTATCTTTCTTAGGTAATAAAGTGATGACTCCAAAGTTCAGTTTGAACAAAGACAAATTTCCTTGCTTTAACTGAACAAATAAAGCCATTAAATCATCTCTAATAACCTCCCAAAAGGTTTTATAGAATTCTGCCGGAAATCCATCAGGCCCAGGTGCCTTGTTCATTTCCATTTGAGAAATAGCATCATACACTTCTTTCACTAAGAAATCAGCTGTAAGAATATTATTCTCTTCTTCGGTTAATTGCGGTATATCATTAGTTACATTCTCCACCATCGTTACTTCACTTGGCACGGAAGCACCAAACAATTTCTTGTAATACTCATTTTCGGGTGGCTAGAGAGTTTTATGGGATTAGAGTGTATCAGATGTTTCTTGAAAAAAAAACACCTCTATTTTAGGGTTTGGGGCCCAGTTGGTGTTCGATCCGGTCATGTCCGTGAGTTGGGTCCGAGTCCAGCTCGTGGCGGTATCTTGGGTTTGGTTCTATATAGATCGAGTCAGCAGCCGCGTTTGGAATCAATCAATCCACCCGAGTAGAGAATCGATCCAGACGGAGAAGATGGACAAGACGCCGGTGGAGGACGAGAAGAACACCATGACAAAGGAGGCGCCGGTCGAGACAGGGAAGGAGGCAGTGGCCATCGAGACGGAGAGCTGCGATGAACCTGAGCCGCCTACTGGCAAGCATCGGTTTTATGCCGACAGTGACTACGTCACTACCATCCTGGCCATGCCGACAGAGGTGACCTATGAAATCCCCTTATCCAGAGGCGACCACCTGGCGGTGCTCTTGGGCGTCACCGAGGAGTGGCTGGAGAAGGAACGGCAGGTGCACAGGGAAGCAGCTGCCCGTGCCGAGAGGACCTGTAATGAGTTTGCGCTGTTTCAGGAGAAGGTCCGTGAGGAGACGGATCGCCTGGGCTATTTTGAGGTCGATGATGAGTACCTCGACGGAGTCGCTGCGATGCAGGAATACAGCGAGCAGCTGTGCAAGAACAAGAAGAAGAGTGGCTTCAAATTTTGTGATCCAGCGGAGGAGCTTTGCCAGCCAGCAGATTAGCTTTGCTCTGAAAAGTGAACTGCATAGCAGAGTGGAGGACAATATATGAATCCAAGTGAGAAGATTGTCTCTGTTCCATAGCACGTACTAGCTACCTAGTATCTCTAATCAACTGCGGTTTAAGTTGTGGTGCCCATCTAAGGGCATCTCCAGCCGTTCGGCCCCCCCAGGCCGAAAAACGGCGGCTTTTTGGCTTTGCGCCGGCGCTAACTTTGGCCTGGGAGGGTTGGGTTTTCCAGCCGTTCGGCCACCCAAGGCGAACACAAATCAACATAATTTAAAAGTTCATATTCCCGCCCCAAAATCAGCCCGAGTTTGGCGATCCAAAGATAGCCACAGTTTGGCGATCATACATATAGGCGATCATACAAAAGAAGCCACGAATTCATGCCACTGGCCGGCGACGTAGTGCCGTATTCGGCATGCTGATGGCGCAGATCAGATGGTCACCGGCGACACCTCGGCGTCGTCGTCCAGGTCGATGCGTGCAGTCGTCGGAGTAGGGGCGGAGCTTGGAGCGGCGATCGGTGCGGTGCTCGGCGGCGGCGTGGCCGTGTCGACGGTGCCGGTGGCCGAGCTCGTGTCGGCTGCAGCAGTGGCGGGACTCGGGTCGGTTGAACCGTCTATGGTGTTCGGCGGAGGTGCCGTCGTCGGGGTGGAGAGGATGGCCTCGCGATGCGCCATGAACCACTCCCGAACCTGGGGGTCCATCGCCGTAGGGTCGCCGCCCATGAGGAAGGCGAGGTCATTGTTTCTCTTCTTCGCCGCGGCGGTGGTCTTGAGCAGGTCAAGCTTGGTATCCTGGTTGGCCATGAGCGCCACCCACCTCGCCTCCGTCTTCTCGTCTCTCTTGGCGGCCTTGGCAGCGACATCGGCGATGCACGTCTCGATCGACGCCTGGAGCTTGGCCGCCGCTGGTGCCCCATCCTTCGCCGCCTTGGCTTTCTTGTGACCGTCCGGGCGCCCTTCAGATGCTCCAGCTGCCGCCGCGTCGGGGACGTACTCCTTGGCCTTGCGAAGTTGGTCACGGACCTGCTTCCATTTCTCGCACCCCTCGATCTTCGTGAAGACATGGAGGAACTTGAATTTGACCTTCTCGTCGGCGCGGTACATGTCGAACATGCGACATACTACAAGGCTGAACAAAAGCGCCGAATGAGCAAACATAGCTGGGGGAAACAAGCGCCGAAATGGCGGAAAGAAGCTCACCTCCGTCTCGGCGTTGCCGCCGCTCTTCGGCCGATGCAGACATTCCTCTTGTATGCCGTGCCACTTGTTGCAAGCATGCTGGATCACCACCCAGTGGTTCGCCATGGCCTTCTCGCCGCGATCAAGGCAGGAGGCGTACTCGGGATCGACGATCCGGCGCTCATTGTACGAAGTCTTGACCCGCTTCCAGTAGTTGTCCATGTTCTGGTTTGCGCCGATGATCCGGTGCTGGCTCACATTCATCCATGCTTGGGCGAGGAGCACATCTTCCTTGTAGCTCCACTTGATCCGAGGCTCGGCCGGCTTCGGCACCTTGGGGACCTTCTTCTTCGCCTTGCCTTTGGCAGCGGCTTCTTCGCCGGGGACCTCGTCCACCACCGGCTCGCCATCTTCTTCGGCTGTCTCCTGCCTCTCCAGCTCCACGAAGGCCTGCGATGAATCTACGGCCTGCGACAAGAACCCAGGGGCTGCGGCCGCAGCATTGGAGCCGGCGGTGATGAGGTCGCCCATGAAGGTGTCCCCTTGCATTCCGCCGAATAGGATGGGGTTGAGGTTGCGGCGGAGCGACGGCGAGCTCGAGTATCCAGGCGATCCCACATACGGGGGAGGAGGGGGTGGCGGAGGTTGAGGCGCACCGTGCGGAAAGGCGACATTGGGGTTGAATCCGCCGAGTGGGTCGCTGTCGGCGTACACGGGGACATAGTGGGGGGACACGTTCCAGCGAGGCGACGGGGACGGCGAGTAGCCCGACGGCGAGAACCCTATCGGCGAGGCCACGCTGGACTGGCTGGCCCATCCGGCAAACTGAGGGTGAGGTGGGAGGCCGATCCTCACCTTGGGCGGTGGAATCGGCGCATCCACCTCCGTCACCTCCTCCTCCTCCTCTTCTCCTTCTTCACCTTCTTCCTCGTCTTCTTGGGCGCCGGAATCGCGCCACCTTCGGCCAGCTCCCTGGCGCGCTGCGCCTATTCCCTTTTCCGGTGGCTAGCTGTCTCGACCTTGCAACGCGCCAATTCCGAGATCCACTCGGCGGTGGTCATGCCGTCCGGCTTTGTCCTCGGCTGCCTGGGCTTCCTCTTCTTCATGGCGACAGAGGTGGAGGAGGACGCGGCGGCGGCGGAGGTGCGTGGACCGGTGAACTTCTTGGGCGGCATGGCGGCGAAATCTTGGGGGAATGGGGGAAAATGGCGGGAGCTGCGGGATGGGAGGGGATATGGCGGGAGAGTTGGCGCGCAAAGGGGAAAAGGGGAGCGGAAAACGCCTCATCTCGCCGACAAGGCTGGCCCACGTCGCCTTTTGCCCCCCCCCCCAGGCCGAACCCGGCCAGTTGGGTTTGGCCTGGGAACGCCGGCGCTAAAAACGGCGCGAAACGGCGGAAATCGGCCTCATGGGGGCGCGACTGGAAAGGTTTTGCTTCCGCCGGCGCTAAAAAAGCCGCCTGGGGGTGCGCTGGGGGGGCCGGCTGGAGATGCCCTAAGTCATTGAACCATCCATGTCTATTTATCTATGTTATTAGCTAGTACTTCTAAATAGAGTTATGCCCATCTCTGTTATTCACCCATCCATGTATCTATCTATGTTATTAGTAGTCCTAAACTAAGTTATGCCCGTCTATGTTACCGAACCATCCATGCATTGCTATTAGTACGTACTCCTGAAAAAATTAAGGTATGTTTGGTGATCAAATCTCCGTGTGCTATTTACATGTCAATTGTTGCAATTCTTCTCAGTGTGACATTTCATTTGCATTGGGGAACCAATGTGTCTGATCCTTAACCCCAGTCCTCAATGGTTTTCTTCTCTCGACTCCCTTTTACACAGCAAGTAAAAGGCACTTTATCTATTTGAAGCTAGAGATGGGTCTGAAGCCAAAAGGCCCTGGCACGATAATCTTCATTGATTACATGTGGAATGATTTTGAAGGCCACAGGAAGCTGCATTTAGCCAACTGGAAACTAGTTTGTAAAAAGAAGGAGTATGGAGGCCTAGGGATCCCCGACTTGGCAAATATTAACCTGTGTTTGCTAGGTTCTTGGTTGAGAAGATACACCAAGGATGATGGTAAACTTTGGAAAACCAGGGTAGATGCCAAATATCACACTAACTGTCCGAACGTTTTCAGTAGCAAAACAATTGGCACCTCTCAATTCTGGAGAGGTTTCATGTGGGCTGTGAAGAGTGTAGAATTTGGCTATATGTGGAAGGTAGGAAATGGTGAAAAAGTAAGATTTTGGGAGGACACATGGTGCGGTACCTCCCCGCTTTCTGTCCAATTTTTCGACATTTACATTATCTGTAATGATCAGGGAAAAACTGTCAAACAAGTCTGGGATGGGGCTCAGCTTAGGATGACGTTTAGAAGGAATTTCTCTACTGACATGTTACAAAATGGTATGAGATCGAAGGGATTGCTTCCAGTCTGTCTTTGACAGAAGAAGAGGATGCCCTTGTGTTGGAAATACAGTGATAAGGGAGTATATTCTACATCCTCCCTTTATGCCATCATTAATTTGGGGGGGGGGGGGGGGGGGGGGGGGGGGTCCAACCGATGTACATTCCTTCGATTTGGAAGTTATCGGTTCCTCCCAGGATCCATACTTTTCTTTGGCTTCTTGCCCACAATAAACTCATGACACGAGATAATCTCAAGAAGAGAAACATGAACAAACCTGAAAGCTGCGTTTTCTGTTCAGAACCTGAATCGGTGCATCACCTTTTCTTTGGTTGCATAGTTGCTAAGCAAATTTGGTCGGTAGTCTCTAAGTTCTTAAAGCTTGAGATTGGTGTTGATTACTTTTCGATTGCCAAATTTTGGATAGCAAATAAAAAGCATGCAGTTCTTAACTCAGTTTGTTCCAGTGTCCTTTGGAGTATTTGGAAGCCGAGAAATAGTATGATTTTTGATGGTAAGCCTTGGCTTGATGTTAAACAGGTTTGGTTCCTGGTTCTATCGTCTCTGAAGAGATGGAGATTGATCTTCAAGAACGAGATGATGCCGCAAGTGGAGGACTTCTGTGCCACGGTCTCGGCGCTGCTGAGATCCCCCTTCTTCCTGGAGAGTGGCTGAAGAAGTTCCCGCCGCTAAACCAAATGGCTCCTGCCTCTGATGAAGAAGGAAGTGACACGCCAAGGTCGCCTGATCTGAAGAAGCGTGCGCAGGCGAGCACCTGGACTACCCCCACATCGACGCTGGATGTTGCCTTCATCTAATCAACATGTGCAGAAAAAAGCTCCGGAAGCTTCAAAACTTCCTCGTCCGAGTTGCCAGTCGTCTTCATATTTCTGCTTTGTTTCCAAACCCTGCGTGGTGGTTGGATGCTGCCGTAGTTTGAGAACAGACTCATGTCTCTTTAGCTTTCCCTAGTTTCTGCTAGTTTTCTCTTTAGGCTTGCCAGCTTGCTGAGCTCTGTTTTGCTTTTGTTAAAACTTACTTACTGTTCGTCACCGTGTACCACCTCGCTCGGGTTTCGTTGAGCTTATCAATGGAACTGGGGATGCGATCCCTGTATTTCTAAAAAAAAAATTACATGCTTACACATCTTGTTTATTGTATGATGATAGCCACTGCCCACCGCCGCTAGCAAAATTTCTCGACCCCCTTAATGCATGTCTAGGTGCCCATTATGTCCTCTCTCATCGAATCTTGTATCATGAACCAGCTAAACTATCGCTTACATTAAGATTCATTAGAATAACCACATTCTCGAGCGCTCTCACAAAAAACAGATCTCGCTCTAATGACAAATTGAGACCGGAACCGATGATCCAGGCCCACATGTAAGATGACGTGGCACAAGCGCATACGATCTCCACCAAGGTCGTTAACGGTGCTGTGGAGCCCACATGTCAAAGAAAAATACTTATCACTACAAAAAAAGTCCAGGAAAAGAAATGAAATAAAGAAAATGCGCTTGGCGTCAGCTGGACACCAACATTATGTCATCAATAGAACTGTTACTCCTGTCGACCATGCTCTCGCCGATGCGAGCGGACGTCTCCTGCACCATCATCGGACCATGGACATCGACGAGCGAGCGGACGTCACCGACACCATCGCCCACCGAGGTACTAGAGTCACCGCTGCCGCTGCATGGTCGTTGACGAGTTTCCACATAAGAGCATGACGGCAAACGGCGAGGCGGCACTACGGGAAGACATGCCTGGGGAAAGGGGCGCCGCGACCAGGAGGTCGACGGGCAGGTTGGAGAGCTCGTGGTAGGATGTCAAGCACAGGGGGCCGGCGGCGTAAGGGAGGAGATCGATTCGCTCGCGTGGACGGAGGAAGAAGGATTCACATCTAATCTCAGTAGGCTAGGCGGCCGCAAGCACGGTGGTTGCGAAGGAAGTAGGCAGGAGAGAAGAGCAAGCGAGGTGTGGCGGCCAGATGCGAGCTGAATGCGGCATGATGGTCAGATTCGGGCACCGGCTGCGGGTGACGGACGTGACCTAGCCGGCGGCGACAATGGACGTCTGTGAGGACGTGGGCAGATGCAAGTAGCGGTGGTGGCGGCGGACGGAGGCGAGGAAGCATGCAGCGACAATAAGTCGTCTTGATCGTATAGGCCAGAGCGCGACCGTCTTAATTGAAGACTATTATTTGTTCTATGACATGTGGGCCCCATCCCAATGGTGACACGTCACCTTACATGTGGGCCCAGTCGACAGTTCAGCTATCAATTTGTTATCAGAGCGAAAGTTGTGTTTTTTGAAAGAGCACTATAAAAATGCGATTGTTTTACGCAATTCAAACCAAAAGTGATACCAAAGTACAAAATTTGCTAGAAATGTTGTGCTTTTATGCTAACAACACACGAAGTGACACTTTTTTTTGTCATATTTGGTACGACGAGTCTTTTATATATCTCTAATAATCGAGCACGTCCGTGCACAATTTGTCGTAACATGACGATCAATATGGTTGATGTGTAAATATTGGAGCGTGCATGTGGCAATAAGAAAAAAATTGATCTTACATCGGAGGAGATAATAAGGGTGTCGGAAAAACAAAAAAAGGTAAAAAATAAACCAAACCGGTGGCTAGAGAGTTTTGTGGGATTAGAGTGTAACAGGTTTTTTTAGAAAAATTAGAGTGTATCAGGTGTTTCTTGAAAAAACACCTCTCTTTCTAAGGTTGGGGCCCAGTTGGTGCTCGATCCGGTCCTGTCCGTGAGTTGGGTCCGAGTCCGGCTCGTGGACATAGCTAATAGCTTGGGTTTGTTTCTATATAGACCGCTTCACGAATCAATCAATCCACCGGAGGAGACAACCGATCCAGACGGAGAAGATGGACAAGATCCGGTGGACGGCGACAATTACCAGTTCGCCACCATGACAAGGGAGGCGCCGGTCGACACCGGGAAGGAGGCGGTGGCCATCGACAAGAACCAGACGGAGACGTCTGCTGGCAAGTATCGGCTTGATGCCGACGGTGACTACGTCAGAACAATCCTGGCCATGCCGACAGAGATGCCCTATGAAATCCCCTATTCAAGTGGCAACAACTTGGCGGAGCTCTTGGGCGTCACCGAGGAGTGGCTGGAGGAGAAACGGCAGCTGTACAGGGAAGCAGCTGCCCGTGCCGAGCGGATCTGCAAGGAGTTTGCCCTGTTCCAGGAGAAGGTCCGTGAGGAGTCGGATCGCCTGGGCTATTTCGAGGTGGACGATGAGTACCTCGACGGAGTTGAAGAGATGCAGGAATACAGCAAGGAGCTGGGCAAGCACCGAGTCAGGAGTGGCTTCGAATTCTATGACCCGGAGGAGCTTTGCTCTGAAAAGTAAACTGCAGAGAGGAGGACAATATATGAATCCAAGTGAGAAGATTGTCTCTGTTCATAGCACGTATCTCTAATCAACTGCAGCTTAAGTTATGCCCATCTAAGTTATTGAACCATCCATGTAGCCATCTCTGTTATTAGTATTCCTAAACTAAGTTATGTCCATCTATGTCATTCAACCCTCCATGTATATCTATCTAAGTTATTAGTACTCCTAAACTAAGTTATGCCTATCTATTTTATTCAACCATATCCATGTATCTATCTATGTTAGGACGCATATTTACTACCTATGGTCCTGCGGTCCGCTCCCGTATTGTACATCCCTATGGTAAACAAGTACGCGTCGCAGTACCTGGCTCCACACCGTCTAAGATAGCTTCTGAAGAAATACCTTTGGCGCATTGTTTCGACCCTAGATGGTGATTTGTGCACATGACTCAGTGTTCAGCGGGTCAATTTAATCGCGTTGGCCATAGTTTCGCTCATAAACCTCGTACCAGACCTTCAGCTCCTAAGTACAATATCTTTTAGGATTTGAAAAAAAATATAGGGATGGAAAAGCAAATTACCATGGCATGTGGAATACCGGGAGAATTAACATAGTAATCTGTAATAGGAGAGTTGTTTGTTTTAATGCATGTCCTATGTGTTACAGTAAATGGATGCAAAAGAAAATCGCCAATAGGTTCGACCTCTTTCTAGATATCTTATAAAATGATAGGATAGAAAAGAAATTTATATAATTTTTCAGTGGCTTCTTTATTTTGAACCAGGGAATAAATCATCAAAAGAAAAATAAGTTACTATTGTCAAAATTATAGTATAGGAGTGGTCGTGTAGACTGTAATAGACTAATTGGATTTCTCTACATGAAATGTAAAAATGGTTATACTTTTGTGCTGAAACGCCACCGTGCTAATCTTTTTTTTTTTTTGCATTTTCAATACTTGTATTCATTGTTGTACTGATTTAAGTAGGCGAACCAGCTACGGAGTATGTATATATTGAGTAGGTAGTATATACATTTGCACAACGTCTATTCATATTTCTAAATCCTTTTTGCCATTCCGAGATTTAAAACACAATGAATACCACTTGGAGACACAATGAGTTACACATTAAAAATTCGAAATAACTTTATTTTTTTTTACCATTTTTGGGGGTTTATTGTATTTGAGTGTACATCGTCATGTTTCAGCGTGTGTGAGCGCACTTTAAACTCGGATTAGACGGAGAATTTATTCATTTTTTCTGATAACATTGTATTTCAATGTCCATCATAATATTTCGCCGCGTTTTGGAAATAAATTTCGAAAGGTGTAGAATTAATTTCTACCCTTGGTTTGTCTAAAATAAAGTGTCCAAATAAAAGCAGAGGTTCAAACGAATTGTTAATCTAATGTTTATTCCACACAGATGCCCCTTTCATTTGTTCATTGAAAAATAAATCCATGTTCTAAGGGCTCATTTAGTTGTTTAAGAAATTACACTCCAGGTCCCGAACCCTAGAAGGGGGTTTGTACGTGTACTTGAGATTCCTTACAATCATAGGGAGAAGTCCCCCAATTGAGGAAACATCCCTGTACCAAAACGGAGTACTAAGAGCATCTCCAACAGGCGCCCAAAAACTTCACGCCTAAAAAAAGTTTTACAGCGCCAAAATAGCAGTTTTAGCGTGCCACACGTCTCCAACAGACGCACTAAAATACAGCACGGTAGCCTGCAGTAGTATAGCAAACAGGTCCCTCAGTTTCACAAAACAGACCCTACGAATTTTTTGAGAAAAGCAATTGGGTCCCTGGTTCGTCCTTGACCACCACGCCATTGCCGGCGGCCGATTCTGAGAGGAGGGCGGCGACCTTCGGGAGGGCGGCCAGCAGGAGAAGGGGCCTCGGCCGGCGGCGAGCTTCAGGGGAAGCTAGCTAGCTCGCAAGGCCAATCGATAGGCTAGCTAGCTAGCTAGGAGCTTAAAATTGGAGCAGGGTGCTTACGGCTGAAGAGGATGGCGTCGGGCTTGGAGACGAAGACGAAGCAGGCCAGTGAACTGCAGGGCGTGGCCATGGCGGGCGACGGCAAGCTGCAGGTCGTGGCAACCTGCAGGGTGCGGGTCCTCGCGGCCGTGGGCGGCGGCGAGCTGCAGGGCATGGCGACCTCGACCTCGACGGACGCCTCGCTTCGACCAGCGCGAGCGCCGCCTCGACCTCGACCTCGGCGAGCTGTAGGGAGGGGGGACGGCGGCGGCCAGGAGGAGGGCCGACGGCTCGATTCCGACGACGGCGGCGGGCTGCTCGGCCGGCGGCGGAGGAGAGAGCAAGGGCTGTGGCGGAGGAGAGAGCCAGGGCGGCGGCGGCGGCCTCGCCCCGCGCGCCAGTGGAAATATCCGGGCAGTTGGCTTCGCGGGTTGGCTCCAATTTGGTCCAGCGCGCCGTAGCCCACGCGCCAGATATAGTGCAAAATGTGCAGCTTTGCCCCGCGCGCGGGACGGTTTTTGCAGCGGGCTCGTTTATAGAGCTCTCGCTGGAGCATTGCTTTTAGTCCCGCGCGCGCTAAATTGGCGGATTTTGGCAGTTTTTTGGGCGCACCGTAAATATAGAGCTGCTATTGGAGATGCTCTAAGGGCGTTCAGCGTCACGAGCTTCAAGGCTGTGATCTCGTGTCAATGCACTGGCACACAAAACTAGGCTCCCGGCAGCACGAGGTCTTTGATAGTGGTGCGATCCCGTATCTTTTTTTTTTCTTTTTTGAACGTAGATACTTGTATTCATACGGATAAGAGTACAATAGACAAACAAGTACACGCCAAGAGAGAAAACAGAGAACGGCAGAACTAGCACTCTCCATCTTCAACCTCAAGGTCGCCAGACGCACAAGCCTTCCACCGCCGGAGCCGTCGAAGGATCCAGCCGCCTAGAACAACCACCAGTGGAGCAGAAGAACCCCTAGCCCGGAGGCGTTGAAGAGCCGCATCAACCACCAGCTCCGAAGAGCAGGATCTGAAGACAATGACCGAACATCGGCCGGGGGCACACCCCGAGCTCAATCTGCACCAGATCTGGGGCCAGCGCCACAGATCATCCACCTTCACGCCACGAACCAGCACAGCCTCCGTCTTGAATCCCCTCTTCCGGCCTTGAAAACACTCGCCACCAAACTGCCGCCGCCGCCGGGAAGAACAGCGGCAGAAAGATGACTCACCGGCAGCCCGGCAACGCCGTCGAAGACGACGCCGGAACGGGGGAGCCGCAGAGCACCAAAAGGTCGACGCCGGCGACCCCACCACGCCAGCGCCGCCCAAAAGTCCTAAAACTACACACCGCAACGCAGATCCGGTGATTCCCCACCCTCCCGCCACCGCAGCGGCTGGCGGAGGGAGAGGAATCCCACGGATACGCCGGCGGCCGCCGGGAAAATCCGGGTTGCCCCCGATTCGCCTCTGTGCACTGTAGAAAAGGGAGGTTCCAGAAAAAAGGGTCTGTGCGATCCCGTATCCTGGTAGCAATAGGCTCCTGCCAGACCCCAAACATGGGCCAAGACTGGCTGGCATCGAGCAGCTCAAGACGTGAGCAGTGGTCGAGCAGGGCGACAAGTAGCTCTTCCTGGAACTTGCCGCTCCGCAGCACGACGCGCTCCAGCAGAGGGAGCTTCTTGATGATCTCCGTGATAAGTTTACCGTAAGGGTGTGAGGCCAGCCTGTGACACTGAGGCTCCTTAGCAACGGCGCGCTGCATGCGATTGATTATGAGATTTATTCAGATGCATGCTGGGCAATAAATTAGTTCAGATCAAATATATACGTGCCCATTTTTGCAGAGTGTGGGGTGTTTTGCAAAAGATGTTCCATACATGTATGAATATGTTGCATCTGGAAATTCAATGTTCCTACGATAGGAGGTCCCATATTTTCAACTTAAAAAATCTAAATAACAGTACTTTTGGTCATTTTTGTCGGGGTCTATTGTAGTTGAGTGTACGTTGTCATGTTTCAGCTCGTGTGAGCGTACTTGAAACTTGCATAAGATAGTTTGTTAATTTTTGTCCAGATAACATGTTGGTTTCAAAGTTCATCATAATATTTCGCCGTATTTCGGAAACCAAATTTAAAAGTTGTAAAAATCATACCCTGGGCTTGTCTGAAATAATTTGTCGAAATAAAAGCACAGGTTCAAACGAATTGTCAGTCTAATGTTTAATCCAACAAAAATGGCTCTTTCATTTGTTCATTGGAAAATATATCCATGTACTAAGGGCGAATTTAGTTGGTTGGGAAATTACACTCTAGGTCCCGAACCCTAGAAGGGTATTTGTACGTGTACAAGAGATTCCTTCCAATCATAGGGAAAAGTCCCCGAACTGAGGAAACATCCCACTACCAAAAGGTAGTACCAAGCGCGTTCAGCGTCAGGAGCTCAAGGCTATGGACGTGTCAATGCACTAGGACCATCCTCGCGGCAGCAGGAGGTCTTTGATGTTGCTGCGGTCCCGTATCCTGGTAGCAATAGGCTCTTGCCAGACTCCAAACATGGGCCAAGACTGGCTGGCATCTAGCAGCTCAAGGCGTGGGCAGTGGTCGAGGAGGGCGACAAGTAGCTCTTCCTGGAACTTGCTGCCCCGCAGCACGACGCGCTCCAGCAGAGGGAGCTTCTTGATGATCTCCGTGATAAGTTTTCCGTCAAGGGTGTGAGGCCAGCCGGTGACACAGAGGCTCCTTAGCAAAGGCGCGCTGCATGCGATTGCTTAAGAGAGTTAGTCAGATGCATGCAGTAATTAATCAGGTTAGTAGTTCATATGTATTGTTATTTTCTGGTGATCCAAATTCAGGCAGCGGTAGTACCGCTGGGTTAAGCGGTACTACTGCCAGAGAGCTACCGCCACAGCTGCCGCACCCGCTACCGCCAGAATGATCGTCTGAAGCACTAGTCCGGTACCAACTGGTACCGCTGGCGGTACCGCCGTCGATACCGCTGAGGTGGGAAGATCAGGAACAGCCCACGCCAGCGGTACTACCGCCCAACCCAGCGGTAGTACCGCCGCGGTGGGATCTGTCCGGATCGGACTGCAGCCGATCTAGGGTTTTATGCCTCTAGGATCCTTTGCCACCATATATACCTCTTGTAAGCCGCCGTTTTGGGATAAGCCAGATATTGTAAACCCACGGCGTTTGTAAACTCACCCGATATAGTGAAGTATTGCTGGCTGGCGCCCGTGGTTTTTTCTCCTCCATTGTTGGAGGGGTTTTTCCACGTTAAATCTCGTGTCCTCTGCAGTGTTTACTTATCGTTCTTCGTTATTGTTCTTCTCGTACTCATAACAAGTGGTATCAGAGCCCGTGTTTGATCTAGGGTTTTGCGAGATGTCGTCATTGAAGTTCGATCTACCGCAGCTGGACTACACCACGAGATTTGCTCTGTGGCAAGTGAAGATGAGGGCGATTCTCGCCCAATCTTCAGATCTGGATGAAGCGATCGATGCTTTCGGCGGGAAGGCAAAGGAGACTTGGACCGATCCGGAGAAGCGGAAAGACCGTAAGGCTTTATCGTTGATTCAACTCCATCTGTCCAATAATATTCTGCAGGAAGTGCTGCAGGAGAAAACCACCGCCGAGTTATGGGACAAACTAGAGGAGATCTGTTTGTCCAAGGATCTCACGGGCAGATTGCACGTGAAGATGAAGTTGTTCTCACACAAGCTGCAAGAGGGAGGTTCGGTAATGGATCACCTATCCTCCTGGAAAGAGATTGTTTCTGATTTGCAGTCTATAGAAGTTAAGTATGAGGATGAGGATTTAGGTCTTCTTCTTTTATGCTCGCTGCCTAATTCTTTCAGTAATTTTCGTGACACCATATTGTTGAGCCGTGACAAACTAACTCTTGCTGAAGTTTATGAGGCTCTCCAGCAAAGGGAGAAGATGAAATCTATGGTGCAGGCTGAAAGTTCGTCCTCCAAGGCGGAGGCATTACAGGTCCGTGGGAGGCCTGAGCAGCGAGACAACTACCACTACAACAACAACAGAGATAAGAGTAGGACCGACAGAGGTCGCTCAAAGTCCAAGGGACGTGACAAGTTCTGCAGGTATTGTAAGAAATCCAATCACACCATTGATGATTGTTGGAAGCTGCAGAATAAGGAGAAAAGAAACGGAACTTACCAACAGAAAAATAATGATGGTAATGGTAAGGTTGCCGTAGCCTCTGGTAAGGGTGAGGCTTCTGTTGTTGCTGGTAGTGATAGTTCTGATGGAGATTGCTTAGCTGTTTTTGCTGCATGTGTTTCACGTGATGATGAATGGATTCTTGATACTGCATGTTCGTTTCATATTTGCTGTAACAAGGATTGGTTCAGTTCTTATGAGTCTGTGCAGACTGGAGATTTTGTGCGTGTGGGCAATGACAACCAGTGCAACATTGCTGGCATTGGATCTGTTCAGATCAAGACCCATGATGGGATGACACGCACGTTGACAGGAGTGAAGCACATACCCTCCATGGCGAGGAATTTGATCTCTCTCAGTACCCTTGATTGTGACGGGTACAAGTACAAAGGTGGGAACAAACTTCTGAAGGTATCATCGGGTTCTCTCATTGTTATGATTGGTGATATGAATTCTGCGAAATTATATGTCCTTAGAGGTAGCACTTTGCCTGGTATTGCTGCCGCTGTTAGTTCTGATGAATGTAAGACTAACCTTTGGCATAAGCGTCTTGGACATATGAGTGAGCTTGGCATGGCAGAATTGGCGAAGAGAGAGCTGATTGATGGTTGCAACTTGAGTAAGTTTGAGTTCTGTGAGCACTGCATTTTTGGTAAGCATAAAAGAGTTAAATTCAATGCTTCCGTTCATACCACCAAAGGCATTTTAGATTATGTGCATGCTGATGTTTGGGGTCCGTCCCGTAGAACTTCTAATGGTGGTGCAAATTACATGCTTACTATTATTGATGATTACTCAAGGAAAGTGTGGCCATATTTTCTGAAACATAAATCTGATGTTTTTGCTGCTTTTAAGAAGTGGAAAGTTATGGTAGAAACACAAACTGAAAGGAAGGTTAAAATACTCCGTACTGACAATGGTATGGAATTTTGTTCCAATGAATTTGATGAGTTTTGCAGCAACGATGGCATGGTAAGACATCATACCATACCGTACACTCCTCAGCAGAATGGCGTGGCTGAACGCATGAACAGGACCATTATTTCGAGGGCTCGCTGCATGTTGTCTAATGCAAAGATGCATAGGCGTTTTTGGGCTGAAGCAGCCTCCACCGCATGTTATCTCATCAACAGGTCACCTTCTATTCCACTTGATAAGAAAACTCCCATTGAGGTATGGTCTGGTACTCCAGCTGATTATTCTGAGTTGAGAGTTTTTGGTTGCACTGCTTATGCTCACGTTGATAACGGAAAGTTGGAGCCAAGGGCTGTTAAGTGCATCTTCCTTGGTTATGGTTCAGGAGTTAAGGCATATAAATTGTGGAACCCTGAAACTAAGAAAGTTTTGTTAAGCAGGAATGTCGTTTTTAATGAGGCTGTTATGTATTATGATAGTCCTTCCACTGATATTTCTGATGCTATTGATTCTCCTAATGTTTCTGATGATGAGCAACAAAGAGTTGGCGTGCAGGTGGAGCACGCTAAGGAGAACGAAATTGTGGTTCCTGAAAATAATGATGATGTTGATGTTCCACCTTCACCGCCTATTGTTCAGCAACAAGCACGGTCTATTGCCACTGGCCGTACTAGGAGAAATACTGTGCCTCCTAATCGTTTAATTGAAGAGTGTGATATTGTTCATTATGCTTTGAGTTGTGCTGAACAGGTGGAGCAAGATGCTGAACCAGCTACGTACACTGAAGCCATTGCTTCGGTTGATAAAGAGAAGTGGCTAGGTGCGATGCAAGAAGAGATGCAATCGCTTGAAAAGAATGGCACATGGGATGTTGTGCACTTGCCTAAACAAAAGAAGGCTGTCCGCTGCAAGTGGATATTTAAGAGAAAGGAAGGTTTGTCTTCTGTTGAGCCTCCAAGGTTTAAGGCAAGGTTAGTAGCAAAAGGTTTCAGTCAAATTCCAGGTGTTGATTATACTGATGTATTCTCCCCAGTTGTGAAGCATAGTTCTATTCGTGCTTTCTTTGGTATTGTTGCTATGCATGATCTTGAGCTTGAGCAGTTAGATGTTAAGACTGCGTTTTTGCATGGCGAGTTGGAGGAGGAGATATACATGGACCAACCTGAAGGTTTTGTTGTGCCTGGTAAGGAGGATCTTGTTTGCAAGTTGAAGAGGTCCCTTTATGGTCTGAAACAGTCACCACGACAGTGGTATAAAAGGTTTGATTCATTTATGCTTGCACATGGTTTTATGAGATCTCAGTATGATAGCTGTGTGTACATGAAGTTTGTTGATGGATCGCCTATTTATTTGCTGCTATATGTTGATGATATGTTGATTGCTGCCAAGAGCATGAAAGAGATCACTACTTTAAAGGCACAATTAAGTAGTGAGTTTGAGATGAAGGATCTTGGTCCTGCTAAGAAAATACTAGGCATGGAAATTAAGAGGGACAGAAAGTCTAGTTTGCTATTTCTTAGTCAAGAAAAATACATTGAGAAAGTTCTTCATCGTTTTAATATGCATGATGCAAAGTTTGTTAGTACACCTATTGCCTCTCACTTCAAGTTGTCAGCTTTGCAATGTCCTACTTCTGATGATGATATTGAGTACATGTCTCGAGTTCCTTATTCTAGTGCTGTTGGTTCCTTGATGTATGCCATGGTTTGTTCTCGTCCTGATCTGTCATATGCTATGAGTTTGGTCAGTCGTTACATGGCTAATCCTGGTAAAGAACATTGGAAAGCTGTTCAGTGGATTTTCAGGTACCTGCGCGGCACATCTAAAGCTTGCTTGAAGTTTGGCAGGATTGGTGAGGGACTCGTAGGCTATGTGGATTCAGATTATGCTGCCGACTTGGATAAGAGGAGGTCCCTCACAGGTTATGTATTTACTGTTGGTGGTTGTGCTGTTAGCTGGAAGGCTAGTTTGCAGGATGTTCCCGCACAATCTACTACTGAGGCTGAGTACATGGCTATTAATGAAGCATGTAAAGAAGCTGTTTGGCTGAAAGGTCTGTTTGCTGAGCTTTGTGGAGATGATTCTTGCGTTCAGTTATTTAGTGACAGTCAAAGTGCTATTTATCTTACTAAAGATCAGATGTTCCATGAGAGGACAAAGCACATTGATATTAAGTATCACTATGTTCGCCATGTGGTTGCAGAAGGTAAACTGAAGGTATGCAAGATTAGTACTCATGATAATCCTGCTGATATGATGACAAAGCCTGTTCCTGTGTCCAAGTTTGAGCTTTGCTCGAGCTTGGTTGGTATAACTGTTTAGCCCAAGTGGTTGTTTGGCGCCAGCAAGTGTTTTCTTTGTTGATTCAGGTGATTGTTGAAGTTCATGCTACAAGATGGAATTTGTCTCAAGGTGGAGTGTTATTTTCTGGTGATCCAAATTCAGGCAGCGGTAGTACCGCTGGGTTAAGCGGTACTACCGCCAGAGAGCTACCGCCACAGCTGCCGCACCCGCTACCGCCAGAATGACCGTCTGAAGCACTAGTCCGGTACCAACTGGTACCGCTGGCGGTACCGCCGTCGATACCGCTGAGGTGGGAAGATCAGGAACAGCCCACGCCAGCGGTACTACCGCCCAACCCAGCGGTAGTACCGCCGCGGTGGGATCTCGTCCGGATCGGACTGCAGCCGATCTAGGGTTTTATGCCTCTAGGATCCTTTGCCACCATATATACCTCTTGTAAGCCGCCGTTTTGGGATAAGCCAGATATTGTAAACCCACGGCGTTTGTAAACTCACCCGATATAGTGAAGTATTGCTAGCTGGCGCCCGTGGTTTTTTCTCCTCCATTGTTGGAGGGGTTTTTCCACGTTAAATCGCGTGTCCTCTGCAGTGTTTACTTATCGTTCTTCGTTATTGTTCTTCTCGTACTCATAACATGTATACGTGCCTGTTGGAAAGGTGAACTAAGACATCGGCGTCGACATGGCCTCTGAACGACTCGCACCGGCCGGCGCTGGCATCCACGGCGGCGCGCGCCATGGCCTTCCATCCTGCGTGGGGCGGTTCGTGCCACCGCCACAGGCCGGGTTCACGTAGATCGATCCGGCGCCAAAACAGAGGCTCCTCCACGGCTAGCCTCCGCCATGACGGGAACACGAGCCCCGCGCCGCAGAGGATGTTGGTCTGCGAGAGTTGCCTGAGGACAATGCCTACCATGTCCTGGGACAGCGACGCCCAGTCCCTCCACCCATCGACATGGGAAGAACGGGTGGTTAGGGTTTGGCTTCTCCTCTTCTCCGTACCCATCGTCCTATTCTTGTGTTGTCCCGTTTCAATACGGAAGAGTAACGGTTTATATAGGGATCCCTGCAGTGCCAATCTCTAAGTACGTTACGTGCCCAAACGACATGACATTAACCAAGTCAAATATTCTCCACCTAGCTAGTGGTCATAATCGAGCAGAGTCTGGGTGGTGGTCAATCTGGACATAGGCTCGCTCGCAGAGGTCTCTACGGACCCGGGCCTGGCGCAGCAACAAGTGGTAGTTAATCTTCTCCCTGACTCCGACGGGGGCGCCGCCGTCGGCGTCGTGGATGGGCGCCGTCCCCTCCATGGACAGGATGACCCTCACGGTCAACGGCGGAACCAGAAAATACACACAGGGAGGGCCGGACATTGAGCATAACTATGAAATGTAAAACCTTGTACAAAATATATTGCTCGTAACCATGTTTTAAGCAAAATATGCACTATTATACCGCCATTAAGTGTTGAGAACATAATCAGACATCAACAAAAGAGGTGGCTTGAAAGAAAAATGTACAATGAACTAACATTTTTCAATGGTCTTCGTTTTCTTTTTAGCCATGGTTATCCTACAGAGATCAATCAGCAGATCTTAAAAGGGTGGATTTTCATATATCAATCCAAGAAATGGGGATTGGGGAACCAATAATCCAAACACGAAGAAGTAAATCCACAAATTAATACTGCAAATTAGGAGACAAGAGTGAAAGATCTTCCATCCCGTACCCGTGTTAGCCTCCTGATGTGCTCCAAGTCTGAATAAAATCGAAGCAAATTGCTGTTCTTTGGGGACTTGGCTGCTTCGAACAAGAACAAGAGAGAGAGCAGAGGAAGCAGAGAAGCTACGGGAGCACATGGGAGAAAGGAAAGTGCAGCCTCGTGTGTGGGTGGGAAGGAAGGAGGAAATGTCAAAAAGCTTTCTCACTCTCCATAGGATCTTCTGTGAGCAGTTCGCATGTCTTAGCTAGTGTACTAATGTTGTAGAGATGCAGACACACAAGGATACACAACCATTGGCACAAAAAATCTGGGGGTCTTAAAAAAAATCTGCATGTTGGGGGGGGAGCCACGGCCCCTGCTGGTCCCCCCTGGTTCCACCGTTGCTCAAGGTGCCCTCGGACACACGGTGCTTCGTCTTCTCGTCGTTGCCGCCTTCTAGCGTCGCCGTCTTGTCCATCTTCTCCAGGAAGAGCCTCAGTAGCTCCGTCTCCTGGTTCATCTCGATCTCCTTCAGTAGATGTCGATCTTCCTTCTTTGTTTTCGTTGAGAGAGAGGGACAAACGAAGCCCTAGCCTAAGCTAGCCTGCCTTCATACGTCAGGGAGGGCACGTACGACCCTGAGTCGGACCAACTCTTCGTACCAGACCACAAGCCCACCTTGCCAGACCGGGCTCAATCAAACTGGGCCAGGCCACAATACCTCTCTTGGTTTCCTCCTTCCAAACATGCTTGTTTTTGTTTCTGCGAAAAACCTGCTTGCTTTCACTAACGATAAAATGTGGATGCTTTGCACTTTTGTTTTCAGTGATATCGTTTTATATCTTGCTATATCACTGAAAAGAAATATGAAGAGTTCGTATCACTCTCGTTGGCTTCTGATTCAGATTTATTTCACAAGGCCATGACACGTATGACATCAAATTGTATAGCTAGGTCCTCGTAAGCAACTACGATCGACCTCCTTTCCAGGGCTAGCTACACATCATCGGCTTATCTCCAAGTAAAACAAGTAATGCATCCATATGTTTCCAAGTGTACGGCGTTCCCAAAATTTTAAGATGATGACTATATAAATGTGCACATTATCACATTGAAGTATAAATTTCAAAAGTAAATAATTCTTAAATCAAACCTATGAATTGCAATATGTTCTATTGTTGGGTTTTTTCACCCATAGCATCGAAACAAAAACTCATGTTGATAGGTTTTGTCAAGCTTTATGTTTTTACCCGCGAATGTCCTTCCAACATTACTGCACATGCAAACAGGCTCCTAAACGGGTGGTCGTGGACACAGTTCATGCGGACAGCACGTCACCTGTGTGGGCCCCACCATCAAAAGCACGTTCCCATCCATTATCCTTATTCTTTTATCTACTCAGCCGCTATCTTCTCGCACGGATCGGCCTCGCTGCATCCCCTTTCTCACCGAGCACCACCGAGCCGTAGTCAGGCCAACCGACAGTATCCTGAACCTAGAAGAAGTCGGAGACATCGTAATGGCTGGTCGTGGCGATGGAGGCTCATAACAGACATAGGTGAGTAAGGGTGCATGGGTGTGTCGGATTAAGGGGTGGAATGGTGGGGGCTTCCAGAGCCAGAGCCGGAGAAGAAGAGGGGCGTACTCAAGCATCCTCTAAACAATGTAAAGGAATTCACGGACCATAGGATCACCAATGCTAGACTTGTTCCTATGGGAAAATATTTACGGGGTCATGTGCAATCACTTGGTTGGTTCAAATCATGCATCTTATGTGATCTGGGCACATTATTCCTTTGTTTTCTCTCCATGTAATCCTGTAAGGGTGATACTATAAAATTCCTTCCATAGACGTAGCATTGTTGTCATAACATGCATTCCAACTCATTTGAAGGCTTTCTATGTAGCCTTTCTTCTAAAACCTGATGCGAACCAATTGGCACAATCATATCGCAACAGGAAGCAGACAATTTGTTGCTGATTATAATTATAACATAAACCCAACTGCCATCATGAATCTTCTTGTTGCTTTCTCTACAACCTTCTCCTCCTCGTCCTGATTGAACGGATAGTTGAATTCAGCGAAGACAGCGAACCTCGAGACGCTCATGGCGCGCTTCTTTTTCGGCTCCTCCCACAACACCAGATCTTGTTTCTACATCCTGGCGATGCGGATGGCGTAGTCATGGTCCACCTTGACCGTGGCAGACTAGTCATGTTTGAGTACGCTGCTTGAAGAGGTGGTATAGCTCAGAGCTCGGGTTTGGATTGGATTTGTTTCCTTTTTTGAGGAATATGATTTGTTTTCTTGTTAGGGTTGACTGTTTTATCGTCCAGACATTCTGTATTAGTCAGTCCTGCATATAAGAAAACTGGTCAAAAATGGAGCTCGAGCTAAGGGTTGTATTGGTTTTTTTTCATTGCTACGGTTCAGTGTTTTTGTGTCTGTGGTGACATTGTGTATTACTCAGCCCCGCATGTAGGAAAACCGGTGGAAAATGACAATTTGATCTCTGTTGATGTTGCTACTTGGTCAATCCCACATGCAAGAACAAGATACGGTAAGGGCCTGACCTAACGACAATTATCAAGTGACACGAAAGCAACAACGTGTCAAGAGGTGGTGGAGTGTACCCAATTCCAAAAATTCGACTGGCACGGACCTAATAGCGGTGAGGACGTACTATGGACTAGCGCATTTCATAGAAGCAAAACTTTGGCTCAAGGATTGCGGACTTGACAGAATCGGCTAAGAATCCACCCAAAAGTAATCATGAACTTGTTGCGAGCCAATAGCTGAAATTACTGGGCGATACCAAACAATGAATTTGCGGATCATAGCTTAATTTTGGTCGGTAGACAGATAGACACGGATGGTTCCACAACAACTATGCGTATAATAAACGTTATAGCTGCAACGAAACGCAGTTGGTACAGATAGATACCACATGAATGAATAGACTAGTCGGAAAAAATCATCGCACTTGGATTCAAGTCGCATCATGCATCTTCTTGATGCTTCTCCGGACTCCGGGTTAAACGGAGCATAGAAGTCGGCGTAGAATGGGTTGTTGCAGTCGGTTAAACGGAGCATAGAAGTCGGCGTAGAATGGGTTGTTGCAGTCGGCTACCCTCCAGACCTGTCGGGGATGTAACCCCGGATACCCCAAAGTTAATGGTTTTACGGAAGTGGTAGAGGAAACAACAAAGAAATAGTTGTAAGATAAAGAAAAAGGAGAAAAAGATGGTATGGACCGACTTTGGCACGGCCCAGACCGAAACAATAGGTGCTGGACCGGGATATGGAAGTTCCGGCCTGTTCCGAGGCTCACAGGCCGACATACGGTCGTTGTGACCGAGATACAGGCCAAAGAGGCCGGGATACATCACCGCCCTTACTTGGACTAATACATACTTGTGATTATACCTCTTGCAAGCATCCGCAGTTACAAGAAAGTAATTAAGATAAATCTAACCAAGCCTTAAACTCTGAGATCCTACGCTCCCTTGTGTACCGGTATACTAACGGGGGTTTAGGTTTCTGTCACTCCGGCAACCCCACAATTAGCAACCAAATCCACAATGCATTCCTGTACGCCCATAAAGGTGAAGTGTCATGTAGTCGACGTTCACACGACACCACTAGAAGAATAGCACCACAACTTAAATATCAAACCATTAAATATTACTCAACATAATTTCACTACTAACAGCGTGACTTCTCCCATGTCCTCAAGAACTAATCGAACTACTCACGAGACATCATATGGATCATGATCAGAGGTGATATAATGATGGATAGCGATCTGAACATATACTTTAATTCACCGATAAAACTCAATAGCATCAACCACAAGGAGTAATTAACACCGGGAGAGTTTCCCCTATGAACTAAACAAAGTATAGCCCTAGATGTTACAGCGGAACGAGATGGTGCAGCGGTGATGGTGGTGATGGCGGTGGAGATGACGATGATGATGATCCCGATGAAGTCCAGCGCGATGACGATGAGGATGGCGATGATCTCCCCCTCCAGGAGGGAATTTCCCCGGCAGATTTCTCCCTGCCGGAGAGCTTTTTCTCTCTCTGTTGTTTCCGCCTCGTGGAGGCGGCGGAATATTTTCTCTCGGACTCCCCGCGTCTTTGGGTTTCTGGGGGATGAAGTACGCGAAGGGGAGCGCCTGAGGTGGGCCAGGGGCACCACACTTGGCTAGGGCGCGGTCAAGGTGGGCCCCACGCCCAGGGGTGGTGTGGGCCCCTCCTGGCCCATCTCAGCCTCCCCTTTTGGCTTAGTCCATCTTCTGATAAAATAGGAACATCTGTCTTCTTGGAAATATTTTTAGTGCTCCAGAAATATAGTGCCTTGACGGTGCTTTTTCCAGCTGAAATCTGACTCCGGCAGTTAATTATCCAATGATCATCAAACATGCAAAATAAGACAAAATAACATAAGTAACTCCTCTTAATATGAAATATATCATTGAATAACAGTAAATTATGCTATAAAATAGTGATGCAAAATGGACGTATCACAGTTCAGCTCAGGTTGTTGACATCTGATGTCGGTAAACGCCCGCGGTGGCTAAAAAACCGACATATGAGATATGCCCATGTCAGTTCAGCTCAGGCTGTTGACATCTGATGTCGGTAAATGCCCGCGGTGGCTAAAAACCGACATATGAGATATGTCCATGTCAGTTCAGCTCAGTCTGTTGGCATCTGATGTCGGTAAACGCCCGCGGTGGCTAAAAACCGACATATGAGATATGCCCATGTCAGTTCAGCTCAGGCTGTTGACATCTGATGTCGGTAAGCGCCCAGAGTAGCTGAAAACCGACATATAATGGTGCCCATGCAGGCAGGATATTGTTTACATGGAGATTTTAATATTATTTTTTGTAAGACCGTGCGCGACTCTGCGAGTCCCCCACAGCCTCGGGGACTAATGTCGGGGATGTAACCCCGGATACCCCAAAGTTAATGGTTTTACGGAAGTGGTAGAGGAAACAGCAAAGAAATAGTTGTAAGATAAAGAAAAAGGAGAAAAAGATGGTCTGGACCGACTTTGGCACGGCCCAGACCGAGGTGCTGGACCGGGATATGGAAGTTCCGTCCTGTTCCGAGGCTCACAGGCCGACATACGGTCACTGTGACCGAGATACAGGCCAAAGAGGCCGGGATACATCAGTCTGGGCCGAGGTTCGGTACACCCGACTGGCCGAGGCTTATTTAACTCGGCTGGGCCGAGGTTTATTTAATCCGGTTGGGCCGGGATTCGTATAACTCGGCAGGCCCGAGACCTGATACTTCGGGCGGGCCGAGGCGTGCTACCTCAGAGCAGGCCGAAGTTACTTACCTCGGATGGGGCCGCTGCCAGGCCGAGTCTTTTCACCTCGGGCGGGCTGAAGCTGCTCCAGTCTTCGGCAGGCCGAGCCTTCCTCTCCTCGAGCGGGCCGTGGCTGCTCCAGCCGAGGGCAGGCCGAATTCTCCTCTCCTCGGGCGGCTGCTCCAGCCTCGGGACGGGACGAGATCCCCGGCAGGCCGAGCTACTCCTCCAAGCCTCGGTCTGGACCGAGATACCCCAGCGGGCCGAGTTCTACGTCATCGACCTGACAACTCCATCAACCGACATTGCCAGGCTACCGTGTGACTCCAAACCAGCACACCGATCACTGCTCATGTGGTAGCAGGCGCCCGTCTCCCTAACTCGGAGACGTTCCAAGCAAGTTCATCGGCAAGTACCAGATGCCATCTGCCATCCCCAGGAGACAAGCACAAGTGGACAAGAAGAAGGACGGAGAAGACGTGCCAAGCCCATCCCCATGACGCAAGAGCAGTGCCAAGGATAGTACCAGCCGTGACGTACCAACAGTGTTGACATGACCCCAGTAGTCAAATCGTGTACAGTGTTTGTATAGTGTCCTGCGGGCCACCCTTTGTCCCCTGGGCTCCCCTTTATAAGGAGCACCAGGGGGAGCGCTCTCCTCAGCCGCTCCTGGGCTCATTTTCTCCTTGCTCCCCGTGAGCCTTCTCCTATCCCTTAGCACTTAGAGCAGCATGCTTCTTGGAGATTAGACCAGCTACATTAGACATACAGCTCCAGGAGCACTTGTACAAATCATGTGCAGAGGGAGAATACACAAAATAGGCTAGATGCTGCAGTAGGGGTTTTATCTCTCACGAGAGCCCCGAAGCAGGGTAAATCCCCGTGTTCATCTGTTTGTCTGTGTGAGCAGCTCTGCTCGCTATCCCTCCCCGAATCCTTTAGCGTCCATCGGCCCCAAACTTAAACCTACCCCTAGACATCTATTGTTTCATACGACGACAAGACCCTCAGGTCTCCCTGCCGATGCGGATGTGCCGCTCCTCCTGGACGTAGCCTCGCTCGCAGAGCTCCCTGCGGAGCTGGTCCTTGAACGGCAATGTTAGCTACTCGATCGGGGTTCTATTGATTGGCACACACAGATACAAGGATTCAGAGTATGGAGTAGCTAATTCGGGTTACAAGCACAGATTTGTGCCGAAGAACAAGGAACTGGTAAGAGAGAGGTTGAGGTACTTGGTGATGCCGCCACCGCCGGGTTCGGGTTCATGATCCAACTTGGATGCTGAGTTGTCTCATTCCAGGTATTAGTAGTGTGTTGCTTGTGACGATCGGTGCACGGCCCAGACCCATGTGTTGGCCCAGGAAGCCAGCCCAAGTACAAGTATAGGTAGGATAGGTTGCTAACAGGCAACAAGTGGTCGCCAATACTCTCGTCGCACAGGAGGTACCTCACGTCGATCGGGTCCATGCGCTGCAGGTGCTTCGTCTTCTCCTCGGGTGTCGCGCCCTCGGCCGTCGCTGTCGCTGTCTTGTCCACCTTCTTCGCGAAGAGCCTCAGGAGCTCCGCCTGCTGGTTTATCTTGAGTTCTCGACCTCCCTGCAGATCGTTTGCGGGAGGAACATACGAAGCCGTAACCTAATCGATGCTGGGTTCATAGATCGGGGAGGTCACGAGCCAGGCGGGAGTCCGACTGGCTCCATCGTCACAGACGACCTTGGTCGACCTGGATAGATTCAACTGGGCCGGGCCACCTCTCTTTCTAATTTTTTTTACAGGACCTCTCTTTCTAATGTTCAAATCTACCGGGAGCAAAATCGCTAACAAAAAAGGGCAACGTGTTAGAAGGTTTGGGCTCGTCTCAGTTAGCCATGTGGCGTGCTTTCAAAAACTCCGCCTTAAAGGCAAGTACTCCCTCCGTTTTTATTTACTTTGCACTTCAGGTTTATTCAAATTAAAACTTTGGAAAGTATGACTAAGTATATATGAAAAAATATCAACACTCATAATATTAAATATATATAATAGGAAAATATAACTTATGAAGATTCTAATAGTGTTATAATTTTATAGTAAATATTTATAATTTTTCCTATATATCTGGTCAAACTTTATAAACTTTGACTTCGACTAAACCCAAGCCAAAAGTAATTGTAAACGGAGAGAGTATCTTATTGAGTTGGAGAGCGAATATTCCATAATGAGTTGTGCCTGCATCTCATTATTGATTTCATATTTTTTGGGTTTTAGTAAAACAAAATAAATAATAAACATTGGTTATGTTGTTTCTCCTGCATCTACAAATTTTTATTCCAAATACAATCATATGTTTCCTATGAAACAAATACGTGAATAGTATAATGTACTATTCATGCATTATTTGTGCAGGCAACATATTGTCAAACTTTTGGATGAAATTTGTGGATGCACCAGAAACAACATAACCATTGTTCACAATTTATTTTGTAGTTTTTTAAAACTTGAAAGTGCGGGATGCGAAATGGAGCTCGGGCGCAACTAGTTGCAAAGTTAGTTTCCTATAGTGTTTTTTCTTCTGTCAACTGTTTCTTGGATAGTAGTTCTAAAAAAGACTACTTCTTGGACGAATAACAGACTATCATACGTGCGCATTATCTCATCGAATAAAATTTCAAAACTGAATAACTCTAAATAGAACATTTAAATTACAATAAATTTCATTATTGTGTTTTTCTTTGCGTCAGTAGCTTCGAAACAAGATCTCATCTTTACTTATACTTGTATACTTATCGGATATTGTAGGAAACTGAAAAAAAAATGTACTTGATGCCTTGTAAATGAAATCTTCAAATGGGATTTAATTTATGTATCAAATTTGTTTCCTGCATTTAAATCTCCCATGAAACATAAATTGCAAGTGCATGAAACTTGATACGTACGAAACGAGTGAAAAATGCATGCATTTCTTGTTTGGATGCTTTGTATCGGTTTTGAAAAAGAAACGAGGACTGAGTGAAAATAATCTGAAAATAGATAGGGTGCGTTATGCGAAAACAAAAAGGACTTAAGATTGAAACTTGACTGGGGTGGGAGGGTCTTCCTATAATAGTTCTAGCATGAATCTACAACAATCAGATGTCAGTGATAGTATCGGGGCCAGCTTACATGTGAAATTGCATTTTTGTAGTAGAGAAGGACAATTTTAACCCGTCCTCTTTGTCCATCAGGAAGAAGGGTGCGGATGGGACTCGACCCAACACGATCTGTTACAAACCAGGACCTCAGGCTTCAAGTGGGCCGGCCAACCTCTCTTTCTTCATTTATTTTTACCTTCCAAAATATCTCCGGGTAAATTAGATCCTTAGACAAAAAGGAGAATATGTCTTTTTTTTTTTTTGAGAACACAGTACAACACAGACGCTCACAAATACGCACATACACTCACCCTATGAACGCACGCACGCACACCCTACCCCTATGAGCACCTCTGAAGGACTGAGCCGGCAGATCTTGAGGTTGACGAAGTCACCACAGGCGCCTCGCTGTTGACGGGCACGTCACCTACCACTGAAAGAATAGCGCCGGATAATCCTGGAATAAATCCAGGTAAATGCAAACGCCCATGCCAAGTCTAGGACTTGAACCTGGGTGGGCTGGTTCCACCACAGGGAACCCAACCATCAGAGCCAAGCTCCGTTTGCAAGGAGAATATGTCTTAATCTGGCGACAAATAATTTTACTAGATTTGATAATACTCAACTGAACTGAATTGGCACAACGAATTCACATTCTATGGACGGCTTTCGGATAATAGAAGGCAATTCGATTACGGTGTACGGAATGCATGCATGCATGCGTGACGTCCCAAGGGATGTCGTCGACTAATCAAATTTATTGTCTTTGCTTTCTACTCTTTCGTCGAGATGAATTATTAAATCATACTCCCTGCGTTCCTAAATGTAAGATATTTTAGATGTTACACATGTTATCTAGATACATACACAAATGAGTGAACATACACATGAAACGTGTTTAGATCCATTTGTGTACATGTGTATGTGGACAAAGTCTAAAACATCTTATATTTGGGAACGGAGGGAGTATATGTTAATTAGTGGGATGAGAAGCAAGCAGTCGGTGGTATTTCGTACTCACTATGTATCATAATATAAGATATTTTACCAAAATTATTACGAACTACATACGGATGTATACATAAATGTATTTTTGTGTGTAGTCTCTCTCATTTTGCTCTGTATGTAGTCCATATTAAAATATCTAAAACATTTTATATTATGTCTTTTAGAGACCTCTCCATGTTGACATATAGTGAGTCAAATTCGATGCTTTTGTTGAACTTCCGTTGGTTAGGGTAACATGTTGGTCATCGATTTTGGCGCATTCTTGGGCTGCAAGCGTATGCTTGCTAGTTATCTATTCACTCGGTCCGGAAATGCTTGATACAAATTTGTCCAAATATTGGATGTATTTACATTCTAAAACACATCTAAATATATCTGTATTTAGATAAATTCGACTCAAATATATCCGGACGGAGGGAGTATATTCTAGAGTAGCTTTTTTCGTGCAGTATAAAGAGAACTAGAAGGAAATGACGCGCTTTGTCGCACCTCATTTTTGCACTTTGTTTTTAGTTTCTCCGTTCGGTTATGGTTGGCAGCCTGCATCTGGATCTTTTCTGGTACCTTGCAACTTTGTCTAAATTTCCAAAACCATAACCACCATGACATGCACAAACTTTCTCGTAAATAAATTCAGTATAAATTGGGTACAACTTGGTGCCCAAATAATAATTGGGTAATCGATAAGATTGGACAATTCAAAATATTAGAACAACAACAACAACAACAACAACAAGACTTTACAATTGAAAATATTGTAGTACATAGACAATCACGAAAATGACACGAGATCTAATTGATATATCCAATATTTGAGTTTACAACCCGTCACAAAGCAGAAGGAATGTAAAGTGAAGACAAAAAGGTAGCTCTAGAAAATGGTTACAAAGAATTGACTTCTTGTCTATTTGGAAAGTAAGAGGCAGTCCAAGAAAAATTCAAAAAAAAAGTGACAGACCAAGAAAGTTAAACCATGACACCAAACAAGAACCCATATAAATCAGTATTCTCATACAGGAGAAAGTACTTACACTGTTCTTGATATACTTCAAAACAGCTAGTGCCTCCAAATGCCTTCCAGAAGAACTATAAGCATTACTTGACAAATTCGGCATAATAAGATTTGGCTCAATTCTATCTGCCTCCATTAACTGAAGAACACTTATGAATATGATCCTCACAAGCTGAAAAGGACATATAAACATTGATAGTGACATAATTCATTTGAATCAGCTTGCTGGTGTTTGTAGGTAACAACAATACAGAATAACTTCCAGAATCTCTAGTGCTAAGAGGCTAACAAATACTGATGTTAATAGAAAATACTAAGCTTCTTCTGAAGGAGAACACAAATAAAAACGTCAGATATATTTGAAGATCTATATACCGTTCACAAACCTACAGTAGCAGGTGACGCCAAACTATTTGCTTTTGTGCGATCCTGGAGAGAGGATGAAACTGACAGCACACTGAAAGAAGGGAGAAAACACAGACCCCCGATGTTTCTTGACATCGTTTCTCCCATGCCGGCCGCCCGCCTCCTCAAGCTTCCCCGAGCCGTTCAACAGCTTCAAACTAATCTTCTGTTCCACCAGAAGCCTTTTTCCTCTCTCGATCGCTTGCTGGTTTGCTCGGCCGTTGTGGTGCGCCGCTCCCTGCCGCTAGACCTCGTCACCGGAGCTCCTCTGATGACCAAAAACCTGCGGCGCCGCCACTGACGGGTCGCCCACGCTCGCACTCGCGTGCTGCTTCTCCCCTGCCACCAGTGGAGCTCGCTGCTGCTGCTCCCCTGCAATCGAGGACCAGCACACGTTTCTCTCACTCAAGTTAATCTCCAGAGGAATAGAGCTGCTTGTTCTTCAGATATGAATGCCGGGAAATGTATGTTTCCAGATTTCAAAACATGATGTGGTTTACTACACCAAAAAACAGAGCAACCTGAACATAATGAACCCAGCTCTACTGCACCAAAAAACAGAGCAAATTAAACTTCCAATTCTATAGAAGAACAAAATATTTTGCATGAAATTACCCTCAAAATTAATCCATGCAAAATCTAGCATATTGCAAAACATTGCATTAACTGATCCGCAACTTGTGAATTGATGGTATATCCATTCAATATGAAAAATATTCAAAATGTAATACTCCAGAGACTAAATATTTTGCATGCTCTACTCTGAAGCCGAATTAAATCAGGAGATATCATGGGCCTAAAATAAACTCAGTGAACAAAACAATTTGGCACCACACTCACTAGAAGAAATTGGTGCCAGGTTAGAGTTATTATGGGCCCAAAAGACAGATTCAGAGATATCTCACTGTCTATCTCATGTGAGCTGCAGCATTACAACACCGTGCCTTTATTCTACCTGCAGAATTTTATTTTCTTGATAATTGAGAACAAATGCCTCAGATTTCTTGGCCTCACTTTTTCTCTCTTTATATATGTGTTGCCTCTTCCTCACAAGTCAGAAGAGCCTAAATAAGAAGTTAGAAGACGAAATAAAGCAAAAATCTTTTTTAGGCTATAACTGAATCTCCGGGATAATTAGGCTATAACTGAGTAAGTTTTTACGTTAACAAAATGAAGAATTCACATGTAGTAATTTTTTCACCAATAAAAAAATGCTTGCATCTTGACAGTAATTTTTGCACCAATAAAAAAATGCTTGCATCTTGACAGTAATGTTTTCACTTTGCGGCAATTAGAAAAAAGCTATCAATATTTAGGATGTCTTGCATGATCAACCTAGCTAGCATGTTTGGCATGAGTTGTAGTACGGATAGAATGCAGAACATATGTGTATGTAACTGTTAATATAAGTGGATTCAGGTAGAAGTAGTTCCATTGGAAGTTAGCACACCATTAGAATAATACGGCCTGGCAAACTGTTAACCACACATTTACAACAAAGGACCATATTGATTTTATAGGCGAGACCATAAAATAAAGGCCAACAGGCAATGAATAGTACTCACTCAATGCTGAATTGTCTCGCTCAAACTACCAGTATTCAGAGTACTCAAGCAGGAGTACCAATCAAAGGGTGAAGCACAAATACTGCAGAATTATCTGTACAACTGCAATCATAAAGCTGCAAAGAGAGGATTATAGAGGTGAAGTTCAATGCAGCATACCAATCTGCAGTCATGCCATTCTTGCTGGCAATTTCTTGTAAAATAACCGCATGGGAGTGAGTTCTCTGGTCACCATTGACCCCAACTGTTTGGACAGGCAAAAACACAACAAAAGCTTGCCAAATTGTATCATACATGCCTGCATCTTTAATGGTTTGAACAAATATTTCATCCACCTAGAAGACATAAACATAGCAGTTCACAATTACACCATACATACAACAAAAGATGATTTAGCAAAATTGCAATGGTTCAAAAAGCTCAAACCTGACGACGAACCTCCAAAGCATTGCCTTATGTAACATCGCCGAGGACACATACAGCTAACCTAGGCCTGGGAAACGGGTGTCCTTTTAAGAACGACTCCAGGACATTCAAGATACCCCCAACTTCCTCATGCTTGTTTAGTTCTGTGAAATACCAGAAGTGCAAGTTGCTGCATCAAAACTGCGGTATATACAATCAAAACAGTAGCAGTGTTTATAATCCAAATATAAATTCAGACACACATATATAAATTGAAAGATGCAAATATAAATTCAGAGACAGTTTCAAGAACCTTTTTGTGTGCTGCAATATAAAGAAAACTTTCCCTATAACGTGGTATGCTCCTATCTATCTATACCTCTTATAGAGCAAAACCCCACTAAGTGTCATTATGATTTTCTATCTCTACATGCAGCATAGCCACATCATCAAGTAAACACAACCGTGTGATTTTGATCTTCAGCCGTCCATTTTATTGTCCCAGCGTGCCGATGCTGTAGTACACACGAATTTCTCCCGTGGTGTACATGCTCATGTGAAAGAATCTCCCGTGATTAATAAGTCCTTGACAGAAATAGAGTGCGCCCGTTCAATAACTATGGTGCACAACAGACCCTGCCTCTTCCGCTCCTCAATATTGGAAATAAATAGTGACTTGCTATTTATCTCCCACAGTATATTGAAATCCCTTAAGAATAGAACTCCATCTGCTTGCCTCCCTTTTCTGTCGTCCCCAACTTTCCCAAGCCGCCATTGTTCCAAAAAGAAAAACTCCCAAGCTGCCGCAGTCGCTTCCGCCGTTATGGATCATTGCCGTGCCGTGGACATGTGCCCCTTCGCCATCCTCCCAAATGATTATTTTTGGAGCTACCGAGCTCCTACGTCTATGCTGGCATCACATTTATCTGGATTAGGCCGATGAATCCCCATGTGTGGGTGTGTTTTTTTCTGTCAAAAAATCTCAAGTGGAATCGGTCTTGCCGTATAGGTTTTGCTGCAACAGTCTGCAGTCTATTTTGCTCCCAGATAACTGCAACCATCACTTGAATTAGTATGGTACTGTGGCAGAGATACAGAGAGGATTTCTTGACTTTCTAAGGTATACACCATTAGGTTATTCTTTGTTGTTGGGTTTCTGCATGGACTTGGTGGTAATTTATGGATCATATATGCAGGTACGTATGCTCCACACTCACCATCAGCAGGATAAACCAATTCCTAACAGCTTTCCCTCGCCAATTTTCTTCAGTTTTTTTTTAGCTTCCTTTAAGCTTTTCATCGCCAATTTTGTATGTGATCCTTATTCGACAACCCACCTACTTTACATTTCCAGCAGTAAATTACTTCATGCACCATATTGTTGTTGTAACCCTTTTTAGTTCACATTTCCATATCTGCTATGGCTTTTTCAGTGTTCATATCAACAGGCGCGACATATATTTAAGAACAGAATTTGTGATACCAAGATATAAGGGAGTACATGATTTTCTGTACTATATGAGAATTCAGAGAGGCATTTTTTAGGGTGAACTACGTAATATTCCATACGTAGTTTATAATGATCAGTACCGGCTGCATTCGAGATTCTGCATTGCAGGAAAAGGCAAGTGATAGTAAATTGCATGTTCATCTCAAATGTACATTCGTGTTTATAAATCCTTTGGTAATATCTGCTTACACATGATGTGTACTAATTCAAGATCATATTATGTGCACAAGTTGTCCAGATTCAAGTGACTTTCCACATCATGATAGAAACAGTATACCGCATTGCCACAAACATAATATGGATTGCTTCCAAATTCCAATCGTTGCCATGTGTTCTTACTGCAAAAAAAAAATCAATTTTAGCTATGTAGAAATTTATCCGTAAACCCTCATGTTTTACCATATTATATGGAAAAGTCTTCTACACTAATGTTGGCACGAGAATAATTCTTAATTAAGACCTTCTAGATTATGCCACAAGGTATTTTGTTTGTATACTTTTAGTTGTACCTAAAATCAATGGTTTGCATATCCGACCAATGAAATCACACCGTCTTTCTATGCAAAACTTTATTGACCAATTAAAGACTATTAAATACATAACTATTTCACATTGATTAAATTTAGGTGACTGACTGCTCACATATTTCTGTAAGCATTTCGAGTTCATGTCAGTCTTATATCGTTCCATTTATACAAAGAAGTTTTTAAATAGATTCCCGCAGCAACGCGCGGGGAAACTTCTAGTATATTAAAATGGCAGTGTCTTATACATTAAAATTTGGAACCTAAAAGCAGAGTATATTTTATGGAGACGGGCACGAGTCATATCTCTGGAGACGGGCCTCCTCCTACCTGCGGCTGGTGGTGGGATCTCCTCTCCATGGCTCGCGTCCTTGTGGTCGGC
The DNA here is from genome assembly GCA_947311845.1 of Poa pratensis. NCBI lineage: Eukaryota > Viridiplantae > Streptophyta > Magnoliopsida > Poales > Poaceae > Poa > Poa pratensis. The sequence continues at coordinate 3,107,687 of CAMZMU010000042.1, forward strand.
CTGCAGCAGCTTCGAGCGTCGGCAGGTCGGCATAGTGCGGAGGCGGCGTCGCGAGGGGCCGGGAGAGCACCATGAGAGGAGGGGAAACGTCCGCCAGGCATGCGCAAGAGTCCAACCTACTCTGTCCGCGACTCATCCTCCGATAGCAAGTATCGGTTTTGAGAAGATGTAGAGGGAATGGTTCGGATTGGGATACCTTGAGCGTGCCTCTTGTGGAGACCGGCACCGGGCAGAGCGTGCTGCCGACGGCAGCACACCGGGCGGCAGCGTCGCTCGCATGTGGAGGAGGCCGACATCGTACAGGTCGGCCAGGATGGATCTGAGGCGCTGGTGCCGGCCTCATGGTGGACGGCGCCGGATCTCCTGACCGCCATCGCGTCTCTATTCCATGGCCGGCGGCCGCTCCGGCGTTCAGCAGGTCCGGCGACCGCTGGAAGGCCTTCAATGGGGGGTTGGGAATGGCCAAGGGCGACGCCCAGATGTAGAACCGTCTATGGAGGAGTAGGGGACGGCCACGAGCGGCGCCGCGGCCGGGGCGGGCGAGGAGGGCTAGAGGGGAGGTGCACCGGCAGGCGGACCGAGGGTGATGCACGCGTAGGAGACCAACCTGCTCTGTCCAGGACTCGTCCTCACGGTCAAAGGTAGGAGCGAACCGACTCCCAATAGTCGGTATTGGACGAGGAACGACGCACAGACACGTTGAATGCCTCATATCGCTCAAATCCCTGGGAGCTTAGTTATCTTAGAGATAGATATAAGAGAAAATAAGAGAGGAGGGCAGGATTAAACCCGCTTCGAATTATGTACGCGTGGATGTTGATGCTTCTTTTGATGAAGACAAGGAACTACGGCCTACGGGTACGGGGGGCTGTTATTCGTGATAGCCAAGGGTAGTTCGTGGCAGCATGCACTACAAAAATCGAGCATGCCCTTGATGCGCTGTCAGCATAAGCACATGCACTAAAATAAGGTTTGAGTCTTGCTCAACTTATTGGATGCAACAGAATTATAATCAACACAGATTGCTTGGAAGTTGTGGAGACCATGAAGAACGAAGCGGTAAAATTCAAGTTAGATGATGTAACCCTTATCCATAACTAGTTGACATGTACGTGCAACGCACGTTTTCTAGATTAAAGTAGCGATTTACAAGTAGGAATGCCTATACCAAGATCTACATGGATTACTTGGTTTCTCGGTGCAAATTATGAAGGCGTGCTTCTTGGACAAATTATCAGCACAAATTATGTCATATGCTTAATGTCACACTCGTATAGTCAGCACAACCTTCAGCGGTGACACTCTCTTAGCCATCATCGTCTGCATGTAGAGGGGAAAACGCACCGAGCAGTGAACAAACATGAAGGTTGTCGCCATCTTCATCATTCTTATCGTGGAATACGCCCTCACCCTCGTGGGATTTACATTGGCACTTGTCGAGGCTACACTTGCAGACCAAGAAGTTATCTAGAACATTTATATTCTCTCCTGTAATTTAATAAAATTTTATAACCCATGTTATTTAATAATATTTTATAACCACCGTTATGATCATGTAAAGTTCAGGTCAAATGATTATCTAAAATTCAGATAAATATATAACCATTATAAAATATACATTTATATTCTCTCCTGTAATTTAATAAAAATTTATAACCCATGTTATTTAATAATATTTTATAACCACCGTTATGATCATGTAAAGTTCAGGTCAAATGATTATCTAAAATTCAGATAAATATATAACCATTATAAAATATAAAATTCAGATAATTGAATGAATTCTGTAGCAATTACACACATCGTGAGATTCTTCTGTTGTGCAACAAGTAGAAAATTCTAACCTGGTTTACAGATGATTCATACTACAAGTACAAGGAGGACTATTTTTTTCTTCTAAATCCACTGATCCACCTTCATAGCACAAAGACAAATTCTTTCGGTCTTACATCCGAGCAATCAATCATGTGCAAGCACTACACAAGCAGTATCATGTTTCTTTTTGAAGAGGAAACCTCAGTACTGCTTACGCGTCAGAACTTGTGGCCTGCTGCGGCGACCTGGAGATAGGCGTATGAATTCAGCTGGATGGAATCGTCTCCTGTATGGGCTGAGAGCCTGAGATCCTATAATCTCGATTCCAACGGACCCAACCACCGCCGCCCTTCCGGCTCTGCCGCTCCTGCCCCGTGCTGCCGCCGCCCTGACAGCTTCCGGCCGGCGCCGCCGTTCCTGCCCCGGACTGCCGCCACCCCGACAGCTTCCGGCGCCGCCGCTCCTGCTGTGGACTGCCGCCGCCCCGCTCCATCTCTCGACAATCAATCAGAGCCAAAAATCGATTCAGAGCGCGACGGCTGTTGTGCTGCTGCCTGCTGGTGATGTCCCCTCTGCGCCATCAGCGTCTTCTAGGGTGAGGTTCAGCGGGCCGTGCCGGAGCGGCAACGTGGTCGTAGACATCGCGGGCATGGTGCTCGTCGCCGCGCCATACGCCGGCCGCGCTCGCGGGCACCGGCATCTCCCTCGTGGTGGGCGTGGCCAACAGCGAGATCCCCGCGCTCGCCGCCGACCCGGCCGCGGCCGCCGGCTGGCTCGCCGGCAACGTGCTCCCGGCCATGCAGAACCTCCGTCGTGCTCGAGTCCAGCGGGTGCAGGGGTTGGGCGGCCGACGCGTGCAGCGCGGCGATAGGGATCTGCGGATTGGTGGCCAGTAGGGCGGCCGGCCGGCCGGCGCGTGCGGCGCGGCTTCGGCGGTCAAGGCGTCGCGCTGGCCGTGGGTCGCATGCTCCGCTGCGAGCTGGCCTCCTTCGAGTCTGTCTTCTTCCTAGCTTTGTGATGCCTTCACGGCTTCACCTATATTGAACGATTGCCTTGCCGGCGTGAGCCCGCGTCCGTACTTTACGCCCACAGGTTCTCAGCTCTGACCTCTCGCCTGCGTGAGCGACGGAGTTGTGCGCGTGTACACTCCGGCCACAAGCTTTCGGCGAGATTGTTCCTCCGAGCTCTCGCCTGCAGAGTTCTACGCGTGTCTCTTTCTATAAAACAAAAATAACGTTTGAGAGTACGGTGGCAATTTAGTAGTATTATGTGATTTGGTGGGAGAGTCAAACGAGAAAAATCGGATATTGTTGAGTTGTCAAACATTGGAGCGATCTCGAGCGTCGATCAGATATTTGAACGGTACAGATTTAAACTATCCCAACATGTTTGCTCTTTTCTCTATACTAGTTGGAATGTACGTGCAACGCACGTCTTCACAATTTTCACAATTAAGGAGACACAATTTAGAATTAGAAAAGATCGTCCAAGAGTCTACATGGATTACTTAAAAAAAAATTGCATCGGTCCTATATTTAATATTGCAAAGAGAACAATATTAATTATGTGAAGGCATCACATAATAATAAAATTCATTCTTAATTGATATAGAGGGAGGATGTGAACTCTTTATTTTTTAGAAAATGTCAATATCAAACAATATGTGAGAGCCTTCAAATTCGCATGCCATTATTCTCTTGCATACCTGAATGATGAGGAAAGTACCGTTTAAGCACCAAAGAGCATATCAGGAAATGCAACTCCAGTGCAAGCTAGCTATAGTCATAGCTTACCGGCTAAAAGAATACAACAATACGGCAACAATATATGCCTCCAAATCATGCTAGCTAATGGTCCTGAAAAATATCAAGCTAGCTACAAGTCTTAGTTGCCTGAACACAAAAATACACGAAATAAAGAATGGCAAGAGCAAGAAAGTCACATGAGATAAATTAGCTCATTGCTCCAAGCATATACAACATTTACAAAATTGCAGTTTAACGGATTTTTTAAAAGAATTAGCCCACTACTGTGAAAAAAATGATAATTGTAGCTGTGATAAAATGATAATTAGCTCTGGGCAACTGTGTCGATCCAGACACACATATATACACACTGGAGCTAGTGAGGGCTACATGTTGTTCCCATGATCCCATCAGTTCATCCATCTGCCAGAGAGGTAACTGCGTGTTGATCAGATTAAATATCAGACGTTGTTTTATTTATTGTGATAAGAGAGACGGGACTAACCAATACACAATTGATTTTCCTGGAGGCATTTGATCCGGAAGTTGAAACGCATGAAGACGTACTTCCTCCTTGACCTTGTTGGAAACACCGATCAGTGAGTAGGGCATACGGTTGATCAGCAGCTCAGCTCACCTTCTGTAGTGCTTGCCTGACGCCAGATACACCTGAAAAAAAAACATTGCTTGATTACTGGTACACTCTCCGACACCCATGGTGCTAAAAATTAAGCAAATCCAGCGCTATGACTAAAAAAATTATTAATTATTATATGATTAACCTAGGAGCGACCCAAACTTTTCCCCAAAGTCAAGCAATCCACATAACCATAGCCTTAGTTCGTCCCTGCGTAGTGCATGTGCGTTGCAAAATATACCAAACATTTCAGATTTGAAGTATAGCCTGATTTTTGTTGTATCATCGTGTACCATTAGAATTATTTTTGGTTTTAAATCCTCTTGCATGTTTCACATAAAACAAACCTCTTAAAGTTAAAGAAACACACTACATGCTTTTTTATCTTTTTGTTTGCATCATGCGTATATAAAAGTATGAAAATATCATGCAAAGTTATTTATTATAAAATTATTACATGGGCTAACAGTAAATAAAATAAGCAATTCTCATCTCACCTCCGAGTAGGTAACTGAGCGTTTTATTCATCTAAGAAGAAACGACATGTAGGTCTAGAATTAAGTACACCTACCGGTGAAGAGCATACAGAAGTGGCTAAAGTTTTCATAGCAGTTGATAAGCACAGGTGAAGAGCATACAGAAGGATTAGTCTTCACACCGTAGCATAGGCATCCAATTGAGGCACTCCACCATTGCCTGAAAGCAAGCAAGCATAGCCAGAGTAAGATTCACTAAGTTATACAGATCAATGTATTGAAGATTAGAGTTAAATATGTATACATGGAGGGTAAGCTTAAAGCAAGATACACAATGGAAACTAATTTCGCTTAGGCTGCTGTACAAATTGTAAAAAGGACAAAAATATTTTGTGCATGAGAACACTAACCCTCCTGTTCCGCATCAACGCTGGCGCACAGAGCTTTGCAGTTGCAGAATTACCAATACTGCAACTAATCTGTATTTCCTACACAATTTAACAGATAGCTCTGTTTCGATAAAAAAAATTGAGGTCAGAATACTGACGAAATTGCAGTTGCACACGGAACAGAGGAACAGAAAAACGCTTTTCAGGTCCCTCTCGCCTAGCTAAGCCTACACACTGTAGGAGATCATGTCCATGTTGAGAAGGTAGTACACAACAACACACGACACATGGGAATCATACGCAGACGTGCGGAAAAACGATAGCCGGGGGCAGCACAATCAGCACTTCCATGGGAGAGGAGCAGCGCCAGCAGAGCCCCTCCACGGGAGGTCAGCCTCGGAAGAAATCAGCAAGAGTCGCTGATTGATGGCGTTTGGGCGTGCCCCTCAGCGCCGCACATAGGAGGCCGTCTCCCCCGCATGAACAAACCGTCAGAGGCGCCGTCACCAACGCAGGCCCCATGGAAGCCGAAGCCACAGTCATCAACGGCTGTCCGGCGGCGACGTTCGTGCCAAGCGCCTCGGAGCCAGACGATCGCGCCGGAGTACCGCGGTGGCGCGTTGTCAGCTGCAAGCCTGCGATCATTATTTTGAGTCTGCGAGAGGACGCTGCGTCCGCAGCAGCGAGCGGAGCAGGTCGGGCGGGCCGATGGCGGGTCGCCAGCGTCGCCGCGAGGACGCTGGGTCGGTTAGAGGTCGTTGCATGGAGCAGGTCGTCGGGGAGACGACGTTGCGTCACCGGCAGCGAACGGAGCAGGTCGAGCGGGCCGATGGCCGGCGTCAACGTGAGGCCGTTGGGTCAGCTTAATCACGGAGGTTGCGTCCGCGGCGGCGAGTCGATCGGGTCGTGGCGTCGTCGTTTGTTTGTTCTTAGTGTCGGGACGTGATTTGATTTTCTTTTATACATGCGGATTATTCCTTTTTCCGGCCGTGTTCGATTAGGTTTTCTTTCAATCAGCAGTAGGACCGAGACAGAGAAGGCAGGAGTTTGCTTCCTGGACTGTTTTTTATTTGGGCCGATCGTGCTGATCGTGGCCAATAGAACTTGCGTTTATTCTTTCCTAATTCCTATTCTCGTATAACTATAGGAATCCTGTATGAATCGTGTATGAATCGTATAGCTATTCAACATGGTAATTTCTTTTAGCGGTGGCAAATCTCGTAATTATCACGAAACGAAATAAAACGAACCGGTACGATGGCATTAACAGTATTATGTGATTTGGTGGGAGGGTAAAACGGGCAAAAGTGGATTTATGTTGAGTTGTCAAACATTGGAGCGATCTGGACCGTTGGCCAAATATTGAAGGGCTCAGATTCAATGTATCAACACAAGTTTGCTCTTTTAATAGTAGTATATAGACTATAATATTGAAAGATGCCGTGATGGTACGTTCTGGCTGTACGATCGGGTGGTACGTCCTCGCAATACTAACTGTGCCTTGGGGGCCTTGTGAATCCTAATCCAACTCGACTAAGGAGTCGTAATCAGAAGACTAAGCTTCAAACAGTTCCGACAATAATACGGCTAGCCACTTTTGCACCTTAATCCCACGCCGCCATCGCTGCATCCCTGCTCCCGTCTCCTCCTCCGGCGTAGCACCCAGCCCCTAGATCCTCCCCGCTACGCCATCCTTCCTCTTCTACTGAGCTGCTCCGGGGGCCTCCACCACGGTCCCTGCCCTCCACCTCAAATCTGCCCTCAAGCTCACTACCGCCGGCCGCGTTAGATCCGGCACCACCCAGCTCCTCGTGGCTCTGACCGGCAGAGAAAGGACGCCTGAGCACTCCTCTTCGCACCTAGGACGCCCAAGCAAGAGTTTTTCGGCCGCCTCCTGTGGACCAGGTCCAGTTTCTCATCCTCACGGTCACCGCTAGGTTTCGCTGCCTCAGCCGCCTGGCACAACCACGTTCCACCGCTGCATCCCATGACGCACAAGTGTTGGACGCGACGGTGCGACGCCAAGGAATTGCACAGTCGGACACAAGCCCAGGTCACCGGCGCTCGCTGGTCTGCCTCTGACCTCTGCCTGACACCCAGCTCGTCGCCGTTCACTGGTCCGGCTCCGGCCTCTACCCGCGACGCCCTGGTCACCGCAGTTCGTGTATCCTCCTCCGGCCTCTTCCACGACACCCAGGTCAACGTCGTTCGAGCTGTACTGACATGCAGTTCACTACAGGCAAGAGCTCCATCCAGCCCAACGTGTTCCACCACTGTTAGCTTTGCTTTGCACGATTCTGTGAGTTCTTGTATCGTACAGAGGATGTAAACTATTGTACAGATCGAGTTCTTGTATCGTACAGAGGATGCAAACGGTTGTACAGATCTTTGTTGTTCTTGGCTCTGAAATTCGCTTCCAACGTTGTTTAGAAGTGTCTTTCTTTCGGTTATCCTCTCAAGCTGTCAGATTCTTATGGACGAGAGTCTTGGCACTACCGATGAGAATGAGCCATTGCAGGTGTGTGGTTTCAATCCAGCTTTTTAACGGTACCGATTATTTGTTGTCGAGCATGATCAGCATATATATAGGAAAGACGATCAATATATAATTGTTACACGAATTATGTATTTAACTCTGGTGTGTTATGGCTGCTGAATTTGGTATACAACATTTAGCATACCATACCTTTCAAACTGTTGTCGTCATATGTTGATCATGAATAGGAGAATGACAACCGACTAGGGACATAACTTTTTTATCTCAATTTCTCGAGTACTTCAATTTGCGTCATACAAAATAATACGCTACTGTTCAGTGCTATTCGCTAATACAATTGTCTCATCCACCCTATAATTTTTTGAGTGTATATGTCAGCCCGTAGCAACGCACAGGTATTTTGCTAGTAATAGTAGTATAGATAATGGATAAAGTGTGAGCAAGTTGTCAAAAAAAAAGAGGTGGGCTGGCCCAACTGGAGCCCGGCCGGCCGATCCAGTCCATGATTTGCGTCAGTCCGACTCCGCCTCGTAGCACAACTCCGAGGTTCCCGTAATATTTACTCCATAAATAGATTGAGATCTGAGTCACCGCCGACTCCTCCTCCTGCACAATCGATTCCGCAACGACAGAATCCACGATCACCGCTAGGTCGGCGCAATGTCCGATAAGGCCGTGGAAGCGTTGGACGGCGAGAAGAAGGAGGTGATCCAGCTGACAGACAAGACCGGCGCTGAATCTGACCGGCCGCCTGCTGCCGCCGTAAACGGCATGCACCGGCTTTCCGACAAGTACGTGCGCTTCGTCCTGGCCATGCCCAGGGAGAACCCCGACGACGTCGTCCCCTACTACGACCGGTGCACCACCCTGGCGGAGGTCATGGGCGAGGAGTGGCTTGCGGAACGAAAACGTTACTACGAGGAAAGCGCCGCCAGTACCAGGAGGAGCCACGATGAGTTTGTGCAGTTCCAGAACTGGGTCCTCAAGGAGTGGCTCGACAAGGGCTACGTTGAGGTGGACCAGGAGTTCGACGAGTACAGCAGGGAGCTGTCGGAGGAGCTGATCCAGAAGCGAGGACCTCGTGATGTTAAGTTGGCTGACCCTGATGATGACACCCTGTACACCGACGACGACGAATATGTCCCGTATGATCCCGTGGAGCAGGCCAGGGTCTTGCTCGCTGACTACTACGTGAACTGCGCATCAGACGAGGAGGACTAGCTTGATTGAAACCAACTGATTAGTAGATTCGTCTATCTGGTCTCGATCTATGTCAAAACTATATCTATATTAGTTCTCAAATATGTTGCAGCTAAGTTAGTTATGGGTAGATCTATATTTCTTACCCATGTTTACTGAACCATCCGAGATTGTCCATCTATCCATGTTACTGTTAATTATTATCACTCAATTTGATTGTGGCAATGAGTGTTTTGAAATTTTATAGCAATGTTTCCAAGATAACACACTATTGGTGCACTCTTGTAATGTTTATGAAGCAAGCATCCACTTGATGGGGCTAATTAGCGCAATGCAGTGGAGACATCTATTTTCAGCAGACGATGTGGCCTCGTAAAGTAAGTAATTCAGCAGTGCATCAGATCGGAGGAATTATACAGAAACAAATGATGGGAATATGATGAATTGTCACTTCATAATAATATCCATCCATTGTTTTTTTAACGGAATTGCTAGTTCTCAGGTACGAGAGTTGTGTGGGCCAGGCTTTTCTAGTTCGCTTTGTTTTGTGAGCTGGGCTACGTGTGTGGGCTTTTCCTCTTTTCTGTTTTTTCTTTCGTTTAGAGCTGGCTGTTTTTTTGTACGTGCCCTTCTTTTGTCCATATCTTTTTCTTTCTTTTTTCTTATGGAGCGAGGGCGGTGTATTTGTGTTGAACATGTGCTATTTCTTGAAAATATGTATACAGTTTTTTATTAATTATTTTCATGGTCCTCGATATTTTTTTTTGGATCACTAGTTGTTAGTCGCTTGAGAATTAGTTAAAATCACAAAGTTCGGCTCCATGATTCGTGACAGACTTTGTAGCGTGTCGTCTGTGGGTTTATCTGGTATTTTAGTCTTTTCTTTCGTCTCTACTGATCTAGGCTTTTGACTTTTTTTGTTGTTGTCTAACACTGGCCAATTTTTTGTGTCCTTCTTTTCATGTGTTTGTTTGTCATTTCTGTGTTTTTTAAAGTGGACGGAAAATGCGTGAGACAAAAATATCAACAGTAGAGGTCCAAGAGAGAATTATCTACTTTTTTGCAGTCTCATAAATTCCTCTGTTTTATTATTAAAGTTTTCTCTTATTTTTTATGTTTAGTTATTAGTATTATTTAATCGCACATTTTAAAATACTAAACTTATACTCTTTTGATGCGACTGGAGTTGTGCAACTACATAAGTAGTCAAATATTTATTTTTTACATGTATATTAATTTATAATTTTTAGTGTACTTGTTTAGTGGCAACAAGAAATACAACCCTCTTAGACGTTGAAGTCAAACCATTTATTTATTTATTTATTTATTTATTTTTGCCTTATTTTGTCATTATTCACCAACTATTTTTTAATATATTTTACGGTTTTGTAAATTTTTGGTCGACCAAAAATAGGTTTGTGCTCTCTGGACTAATGAATTGTTAAAATTGTGTCATGATGTTGAAATCAAGTTTTTTCCAGTTACAAGCGACTTGCAACTAAGAAAACTATTCCCGAATGTTGGATTTTGTGTCATGATTCATGGTGATCATGAGTTTGTAAAAGGGTTGTAACTGAGATTTTGAATTAGTAAGTGGGTATCTGAGTTCCTTCAGTTGTAAGTGGCTCCTAAGACAAATATTATTGGTCATTGGATTATGTTTTATTCGTGCAGGCCGTGAATTGTAAACGGGCTGCAACTACGATTTTATGGTTGGGTTGTAACTAAGTTCTTCTAGTTGCAAGTGGGTTGCAACTACGATTTTATAGTTGGGTTGTAACTAAGTTTTTCTAGTTGCAAGTGGGTTGCAACTGTTGTTTGAGTTTTTTCAGTGCAAGTGGGTTGCAGCTGATAGAAAATATTCTTGGTCACTCCATTAGCGCCATGATTAGTGTTGATCATTAGTTGCAACTGAATTGCAAATGATATTTTTCAGTTGTAAGTGGGTTGCAACTGCGAACAATATTACTAGTCATTGGATTTTCGTCGTGCTCGATGTTAGTCATGAGTTGCAAGTAGGTTGCAACTAAGAATTTCTAGTTGCAAGTGAGTTTGAGCTGAGTTTTTCTAGTAGAAATGATTTTTCCTGTTGCAAGTGGGTTGCAACTAATAATAGTCGTTGGATTTGTGTCGTGATTCTTGCTGGTCATGAGTTACATGTGAGTTGCAACTGAGATTTTTTCAGTTGCAAGTGAGTCGCAACTGAGATTTCTCTAGTTGCAGTTGAGTTTTTTATGTTGCAAGTGGGTTGTAACTGAAAAACTATTACTGATCGTTGGATTTAAGTCGTGATCCAAGCTATTCATGAGTTGCAATGGCAAGAGTGATCTGGAAAAGCAATTTAGAACGGGATCGGACGGTAGAATGATTGACTGAGAGCTAACTAAGTGGGTTGCAACTAAGACTGTCCAGTTGCAAGAGGGTTGCAACTGAGACTGGTCTTTGGATTTGAGTTGTGATTCACGCTTGTCATGCGTTGCACGTGAGATGAAACTGAGATTTAATTTCTAGTTGCAAGTGGGTTGCTAGTGAGTTTTTTATGTTGCAGGTGGGTTGTAGCCGAAAAAATATTGATGGTTGTTTGATTTACGTTGCGATCCATGTTAGTTATGAGTTGCAAGTAGTTTGTAACTAAGATTTTCCACTTGCATATGAGTTCCAACCGAAACTTTCTAGTTGCAACTAAGTTTTCTCAGTTGCAAGTGGGTTGCAACTGAGACTGGTTGTATCTGCCTCGTACTTTGTGTCGTTTATGAGTTGAAACTTCGTTGCAGCTGAGATTTTTCTAGTTACAGTGGGTTGCAACTGAGATTGGTCGTTGGATTTGCATCGTGATTCATGTCGTTTATGAGTTGAAACTTTGTTGCAACTGAGATTTTTCCAGATGCAAGTGGGTTGCAACTGAGATTTTTCTTGTTTCAGTGAGTTTGTTTCATGTTGCGAATGGGCTGAACTTGCGTCCTAATCGGTGCTAGTCACGAGTTGCAAGTGAGTTGCAAGTAAGGTTTTTTCAGTTGCAAGTAAGTTGCAACTTAGTTTTTCTAGTTCCAAGTGGGTTGTAACTGAGTTTTTTTCATGTTGCAAGTAGGCTGGATAAGTATCGTGATACGGGGCTAGTCACACGAGTTGCAAGTGAGTTGCAAGTAGAAATTGAGTTTTTCTAGTTGCAAGTGGGTTGCATTTGCAAATTTTCTAATTGTGAGTGAGTTGTTTTCATGTTGCAAGTGGGCTAGATTTGCATCACGACCTGTGCTAGTCACGAGTTGTAACTGAGTTTCAAGTAATAAGATTTTTAGTTGCAAGTAAGTTCCAACTGAGTTTTTCTGGTTGCAAGTAAGTTGCAACTGAGTTTTTCTAGTTGCAAGTGCATTGCAACTGACATTTTCTAGTTAAAAGTGAGTTTTTTTATGTTGCGAGTGTGTTGCAAGTAAGGCTTTTCAGTTGCAAGTAAATTGTAACTAAGTTTTCCTAGTTGCAAGGTGAATGCAACTCCGACTAGGCAAGTTTTCTCAAGTGGATTGTAACCGAGGTTTTTAGTTGCAAGTGAGTTGTAATTGTGGTATCTTGACTGTTGGATTTTGCGTCGTGTTTCGTGCTAGCATAGGATTTCCAATGGAGTCGCATCTAAGATTTCTAGTTCAAATTGTTTACACCCGAGAAAAAATTTCTTAGATTTTGCATAGTGATTCGTAGTAGCATGTGAGTTGCAAATGTTTGCAACTGAGATTTTTACGTGTACTAAATCCATCTCTTTCAATTCTGTGAGAATTTTGCATATTTGTTTCTGAATTTTGTGAAATGTATTTATGTGTAATGTACACTTGTACTTCGGTTTTTCAATTATTTTTGGTACTCCATTTTTATGCTCCATTTTTCCATAGTGTACTTTTTTTATTTTCGTTTTTCGTTGTACGGTGAGAATTAAGGAATTATGTATATAAGCTTAGCTAGCCTAGCTAGCTTTGTGCGCGGCATGGCTGATCACTCAGGCAAAACTTGATTCATCTACAGTACACGTATACATACATGCATGCATATTGAAAGTGCATGTGTTGCCCCATGCGTGGTTTTGGTAATTAATGACAACCTTTATGGACTAATGTTTGCATTGAGATACTCTTTTAGATCTTGTCCATAGGAAAAGATTGTAGTTCATGTGTTGGACTCTAGAACTGTACATGATGATCAATGCTCTATTCAAGGGTTTATATGAAGAATGGTCATCTAGAGTTGAGCTTATTGTAAGCATGGCTTGGAAAGAAGATTGGGTGAGCATTCATGTTTATCTCCAAGCCATCATATACATCAAGGGAAGAAGATGAAGAGCAAGTGGATACATGAAGACGGAGCTAAGCAAGGCTCTCCCATATTGGAGCATGGGGGAGTATTTGGAGAAGTCTCCATCAAGCATGTGCTAGCAAGCACAATCAAGAAAGGTGTTCCAACTTGAGTTAGTCAAGATCATCATCATCTATCTCAAGTGGAATGCGCAAGGCAAAGGTATGATCTTGATAGGGTTTCAATTTTACCGGTCTCATGGTATTAGTAGTTGATACGTGCATTTTGTATCATCATTTATACAACTTTTAGTATCATATTAGAATGTTATTTGCATTGTTATATCATTATTTTTACATGTTTTAGATGATTTATGGGACTTTCTTACAAAGTCCCTATTTTTTATATTTAATTTCTGGGAGGCAGAAAACCTCTTTTTCTTGTTTTTAATGTTTCAGGAGCTACAGGGACCCAAATAATAAAAGAAAAATTACACAGCTGGTTTTTCATCGAGAGAAAGGCAGAGGGAAGAAGACCGAAGAGAGGAGAGCCACGAGGCCCAAAAGAGGTGGGCCCACGCGGCCAGAATCTTGGCCGCGTGGGACCCACTAAACGGCGCCTCGGGCACCTCCTCGCCTGGGGCTTTTTATCGACGCCTTCGTCCTCCCCGAAAAGTCACGCCCTAATTTTCCAAGTCCATCCGAGGCCGCGGCGGCGGCGAAACTCCTGATTCCCTCCGAGGGGGTCAGATCCTGCTGCTCCGGAGCTCCGGAGAAGGGGGAAATCATCGTCATCGTCATCACCTCTCCTCCTTGGCGTGGGAGGAGGCCTCTACATCATCACCATCACCAAGACC